>CM077028.1:102351337-103551337 GCA_039090855.1 Macrothele yani
CACCAAATTTGGTATACTAACTTAGACGGCAGACGGTATTATGGTACTCTAACTTAGACGGCAGACCGTTTTTGAAACGGGTCAAGGCCCGGGGGGTCAGAGCTCCCCACATACAAAATTTCCTTAAAAACTACAGTTTTAAATTCAGAACCACCTAATCTGGTATACTATCTCATGGTACTCTAACTTAGACGCTAGTAGACGGTTTTTTGGAAGGGGTTGGAGCCCGGGGGATCAGACCCCCCCCCCCGAATAAACACTTTTTCGTAAAATCTACATTTCAAAATTGCCTTTATTCTTCAGTAAAATAACATTTCTATGTACATGACAATGGAATTCTGCCAATAAATACAGCGGTATATACATCAGCTGGAAAGTTCCAGTGAAACGCAAAACAAAATATTGTTAAAATCATAAAAAAAAAAAAAATATTTCGCCACGTAGGGCGAAGGAGAGGCAGACAATAAAGCACGAGCGATACAAACGAAAATGTTTACCTACAGTATTGTAGACAGGGCAAGATATGATTCTATACTATGCACAAATTCCAATTAAGCATTACTACCATACTAAAGATTAAACATTAGGTACTAATTCACAGAAATGCAACAGTGATGCTACATTCAAAATTTACAACATATGTACAGAAGTATTCAGTGACAAGGGGAAATAACGCTAAATGTACTCAGAAGGGCATCTTGTTGCATTAAATTATACACACAGTGACTAATATTTTAAAAAAATATTCAACATAATGAAGGGGACATTGCGTGGGCAGTAAACTGTGCAGAAGGAAGAATTATATACAACAACATAAAACCCAACATTATCGAAGAGAACATGGGAAACATATTGAGCTATCTTCAATGGCACATTAAAACAGAAAAATCACAAATAGCGAAGCACCAAAATTAATACGTAAAAACATGATTTGTTACAGTGAACGTGGGCGACAACAAAAATCCCACTTATAGGTTGAGATGTAACTGCAAATTGTGGATATGGAACCACCCAGCCGATTGGGCCCAAGTGGATTGAAAAACGCTATCGGTGTTTGTTGAGGCAGCACGAGAGTGCTCCATTTGGAGGCGAGTGGTTAACCGTGCTAGGAAGCGTCTCCGAATGATAGCACTTGCCTCCTGAGGAGGTGGAATAAGAGCGGGGAAGCGTTGTTGAAGATGGAAAGCATAGACAGTGAACTTCACAAGAAGAAAAATATAACGGCACACAGGAGGCAAGTGAGTAGGTGGATGCTTTGTTTGGAGTAGCCAAGCATATGCAAGAAATGGTAACGATCGAGCACAAATTCGATCAGCAAGACGAAATGCTGTGTTTAGGACTGGCAGGAGAACGGGGCAGAATAGGTATTGATGTTGGACGTCGCTGACTTCAGGGCAAAAGGAGCACTGCGGAGAGGTGAGAAGGGTCATGCGAAACAGTACTGATGGGGCGGGGAGACGAAGGTGAAGAAATTGCCAATGGACATTGAGTTCAAGAGGGGAGGAAAGGGGGAGGTAGATGCTGTCCAGATGGCGGGGAGAAGAGAAGGAGGAGCAGAATGAACAGAAAGTGGAAGTGCGGGAGGGGAAAGAAGAAGCCAATAAAGAGAAGAGGAGGAGAGAGAAGTAACTAGAACCGGGGAGCTACGAATGAGGAGAAAGAACGGTAGGGAAAGAGGAGCAGAGGGGACCGAGAAGAGACCATCAGGTGAAGCGAGGAGTGGAAAGAGGCTCCAAAGCGCTGTGCGAAGAAGAAGATATTCGTTAGCAAGAGTAATGGTTGGAGATAGAAACAGGGAAGAAAGAGGTCTCCAGGTTAGATCAGAAGTTACGAGAGAACGGACAGTTATCACACCAGAGCGGATCCAATGAGGAAAGTAAAAGTAAGGGAGGTTAGGAGGGTGAATAAGAGAAGAGAAGAAGAGAGGTTCATCTAGGAGATCAAGAGTTGAAGAAGGAAATGAACGGAGAAGAGGAAGCGAACGAAAGAGAGAAAGGCCCTCTCGCAGGACAGGAGGGAGGTGGGACGGGAGAAGAGAGTATGCATCCATCTTGAGAAACAGTAGGAAGGTGAAAGATGGGTCACGGAAAGAAGCTAGAACATTCAAGGTAGTGGTAAGGGACGGAACAGTTGAAGTGGCAAGGCGAATGAAATGAATAATGCGATGAGTTTTATAAAGGAATGCTGGATCAGGAAGCTGGATGCCACCCAAAGAGGCTGGCAGATGAAGCGTGGCAGGTTTAACCCAGTGATGTGAAGACCAGATGACGGAAGTTGAGAGGCGAGTGATGGTCATCATTTGTGACACGGGCACAACCGTCGACATCCAAGAGTATTCGCATAGAGAGATAAGTTGTCGACGAACAACGGCTGCTCGTTGACGGAACGATGTGAAAGGGCGGGCCTTACTCCAGTAGGCAGCAGTCCGTTGTATCCGGGGAAGAAGAGCAGTCCAGGTGGCAGATGCAGAAGCCAAGGGCAATCCGACATACGCACCGAGGATCTTCTGTGTAGTGGCTGTCCACTGCGCACCCCAAGGAGCATCAGTGCGGGCAGCCCATGCCCCGCACCATAAGCCAGTACTTTTAGTGGCATTCAGCGCTGCTCCAGATAATGCAACATACTGTTGATATACAGAATACAGGCGATCAAATTGAGATTCATCCCGGACGCAAAAGGTCACATCATCAGCATAGGCGGTGAAAATTATTCGATGATGACGAGTACTAGCCACTGTCGGCGGTAGGACATCCAGGAGTGATCTTCGGGCTGCTAACAGGAAAGGCTCAAAAGCGAGAGCGAATAGCTGGCCGGAGAGCGGACATCCTTGCCGGATGCCTCGCTTAAACGGAATTGGAGCGGTTAGAAATGTGGCCGCTCGAACATGGAAACTAGCTCCCTGATAAAGGGCCAAGAGTGCGGAAGAAAAGGTAGGAGGAAAGCCAAATTGTGAAAGGACAACAGAGAGATAAAAATGAGAAACGTTATCAAAAGCGGACTTTTGATCCAGATTGAGGAAGGCAAGAGGTTCACAAAAAGAGCGAGCGAGGAAGTGAAGATGAAGGAGAAGAGAAACGTTAGTGGAAATAGTCCGACCAGGCACAGTGTATGTCTGGTCAGGAGAAATAACGAAAGAGAGAACAGAATTAAGGCGACGGGATAAGAGTTTTGTATAGAACTTATAGTCAGTGTTTAGGATGGAGATAGGGCGCCAGTTTCCAAGATCCAAGAGGTCACCCTTCTTAGGAAGGAGGATGGTGTGTGCCAAAGTAAAGTCGGGCGGTAACGCAGGAGAGGAAAAAGCAGACGAGAAACACGCAGACAGAAAAGGCAGAAGGCACGGTAGAAAAGCACGATAAAAGGACAGAGGAAGGCCGTCAGGTCCAGGAGCGGCATGAGGATTGAGAGTAGCGAACGCCTCGCGGAGTTCGCGAAGAGAGAAAGGAGAGAGTAAAGAAGTAGATAAAGTAGAGGGGACCTGAGGAAGAGAGGAGAAGCTAATGAGGATGAAGACTGCGTTACCGCACTGTACTTGGCGATGAAATACTGTCTGGTGAAAGTGCATAGCTTCGATGGGTTCGAAGTGATGGAACCATCCTGGAGGCGAAGATGACGCAAAGATGTAGCAGAACGATGTTGAGATTCCAAGGCGGTTAAGTAATCGTGAGAATCAGCTGTAGGGGAGAGATGCAAGAAATGCATCCTGCAGGCTGCATCGGATGCGCGAGGAAGAAGCAAAGCATGGAGATCTGCCAGATAGCCGGGGTATTGCGGATCATCAAGAGAGAGCATCGACAATAGAGCACGTAGATTCGCAATTTTCATATCGCTCTCATTCCGAGAGGCATGGGAGTAGCGCCGTACAAAAAGGACCAAGTCATGTTTGACACTGAGCCACAGTTGCATCGCGTCGGACGTAGTATCAAGAAGGGGCTGACGACTTCGGAGGAACTCACGCACAGCAACACAAAATTGTTGATCATCCAGGAGCGAGTCCGGAAAAGTCCATACTCGTTGAGTCCTTGAAGGTGAAGGCGAAACACACACCGACAGACTGACAATACTGTGGTCTGAAGCGGCGGAAGGATGATGGGCAGCAGCTGCGATCGACGGGAGAAGAGCAGTCGAAACATAAAATTTATCCAACCGTGCTGCCGTAGTGCTGCCATGGATGGAAGAGCGCCAGGTAAAAGAGATTTCCGACGGGTGTAGATGCCGGAACGCATCAACCAATTGAAAATCATCAACTAGCTGGGAAATCTGTAATACACGTTGTCTGCGGTATTCTCCAACGGTTGAATTGCGGTCAAGGGCCGGCAACAACGTACAATTGAAATCTCCGCCGATGAGAATGTATTCAGACGGTGGGATGCATGACAGCTCTGTACGGAGTGTGGAGAGAAGATCAGGTAACAGACGTTCATCACAGGGGACATATATGTTAAAAACATGATAGGTCACGTTTTCAATGCAAAAGACAGCGACCTGGAGGTTGTCCACATGTAAGGCACGAATCACTGGCGTCGAAATCAGAGGGAGTAGGCGGTGATGGATCCCAAGTGCAAGGCCACCATTCCGTCCAACTCGATAAGCATGGTGAAAATCGTAGGGCCAAGCCCGCCAACGAGAGAACAAAGTGGTAGCAGAGCAATTGGTCTCTTGGAGCAAGAGAAGATCTGCGTGTAGAGGCGCCAAGTCCTCATACACTAGAGCATTTCTAGGAGAAGCAGAGAACCCTCTGCAGTTAAGTGTGACCACCTTGAATCGGTAGGTCCTTCTCAGGTCGACACGCACGTGCGCTGGAATCTGTTATTTTCTTCGCTTGCTTCTTCATTCTGTCAACACTAAATTTGAGATCGGGATAGGAAAGCACAAGATTTCGATACACAGATATCACACTAGAAACTTGGGTTAGAACAGTAGGAAGATCAAGCAAATGACGTGCAACAAACTGATTAAAGAATCTAGGATGTTTATGAGAGCATAATACTTCATATATTTTATGAAGAGAAAGCGGACCTACCGGTATATCCGCCTTCGCTTCAGCTAGGTATCGGAGAAAAGAATCTAGGGAAAGCACTGGGGGTGGAGTCTTAGAACCTGGAATCACAGCAGGGTGTCGACTTGTTCGTGGCGAAGTACGACGTTGAGAGGAGGAGCGGGAAGATGAGTCAACAGAACGACCTCTTGCAGCACCGATGCGAGGAGGGAGCGGAGTCTGCGGAGCACTCCAGGACTCCCGTCGAGCAGGCTTGCTGGTAGTTGTAGGGTCAGAGTGATTGCCAGAAGTGTCACTAGCAGTAGGGCAGTCCATGTCAGTAACTGTACTTGGAGTGTCTTCATCCGAAGGAAGATGAAGGTCAGCAGTCAGGTTAGCTGGAGCTGCAAGGTACGTGGGCGGAGCTGTCGGTACCAGATGAGGAAAGTCCTCTGTCAACAATTGTGGGGCAGGACCCCGTGGAGGAAGGCCCGATGGCAGAGCAGGTTGAAGTTCTGAAGACACCTCCTTAGAAACGGTAGGGGTGGACGACACAGGGCTGTCACGAGTGACGTTTGGTCCCGAAGACTGAGGTACAGCAGGGCGGCGGAAGCACTCACTACGTTGATGGCCATACGCCTTACAAGTCTGACAATGAAAGGAGGTTAAAACGTCGATGCGTCGGATTTGATCTCCACATTTTACAGTGAAGAGAGTAGGAAAAGACTTGATATGTTCATCCGAAGAGAATACTACTCGCGCAACTCGTCGGGCACTTTCAATCGAACGATCATCCTCGTCCTTTGGAGCAGCGGAGTGCGTGGTAATGTTACCCACAACACGACCGGATTGCATAAGAAAAGCACAAAGCATAGCATCTGTGACTTCAGGATGTACTGGGTACATCGAGACCGTTACTGGTCTCTGGGCGACAGGCTCAGGAAATAATTGGTGATCACCAACAACCAGCCCAGTCTGTAAGACAGAGGTAGCATCTGCCGCATGAAAAAAATAAACAATGACACTCGGCCCTCTGCGCGACATATGACGTATCGCTGACGGAGAGAACTTTTGTTTTAGAGCAGTTGAGTACATTTTGAGTGGTGTGTCTGGCAGCGCCTCAAAGCACACACCCAACTCAGTAGCCGTGGTGAAAGAGGCACCTGCTGGAGAATCCACTGGAATTTCGAGCACAACCTCATTACCAGAGCGACGGACATGAGGTTTTAAAGCTGCGGCTTCCGCTCGCATGGAATTAGACTTGATTTTTCAATTTAGAACCACCAAATTTGGTATACTATCTCATGGTACTCTAACTTAGACGCTAGACGGTTTTTGGAAGGAGTTGGGGTGTCAGACCCCCTGAATAAACACTTTTTCGTAAAATCTACAGTTTTCAATTTAGAACCACCAAATTTGGTATACTATCTCATGGTACTCTAACTTAGACGCTAGACGGTTTTTGGAAGGGGTTGGAGCCCGGGGGTCGGAGCCCCCCCTCATAAAAATATTGTAAAATCTACAGTTTTCATCTTAGAAATACCAAATTTGGTATACTATCTTATGGTACTCTAACTTAGACGGCAGACCGTTTTTGGAACGGGTCAAGGCCCGGGGGTCAGAGCCCCCACATACAAACTTTTCTTAAAAACTACAGTTTTCAACTCAGAACCACCTAATCTGGTATACTATCTCATGGAACTCTAACTTAGACGATAGACGGTTTTTTGAAGGGGTTGGAGCCCGAGGGGTCAGACCCCCCGAATAAACACTTTTTCGTAAAATCTACAGTTTTCAATTTAGAACCACCAAATTTGGTATACTATCTCATGGTACTCTAACTTAGACGCTAGACGGTTTTAGGAAGGGGTTGGAGCCCCCCCCTCATAAAAAATTTCGTAAAATATACAGTTTTCATCTTAGAACCACCAAATTTGGTATACTATCTTATGGTACTCTAACTTAGACGGCAGACCGTTTTTGGAACGGGTCAAGGCCCGGGGGATCAGAGCCCCCACATACAAAATTTTCTTAAAAACTACAGTTTTCAATTCAGAACCACCTAATCTGGTATACAATCTCATGGTACTCTAACTTAGACGCTAGACGGTTTTTGGAAGGGTTGGAACCTGGGGGGTCAGACCACCCTCCCGAATAAACACTTTTTCGTAAAATCTACAGTTTTCAATTTCGAACCACCAAATTTGGTATACTATCTCATGGTACTCTAACTTAGACGCTAGACGGTTTTTGGAAAGGCGTGGGAGCCCGCGGGGTCGGGCCCCCCTCATAAAAAATTTCGTAAAATCTACAGTTTTCATCTTAGAACCACCAAATTTGGTATACTATCTTATGGTACTCTAACTTAGACGGTAGACAGTTTTTGGAATAAGTCAAGGCGCGGGGGTTAAGAGCCCCCACATACAAAATTTTCGTAAAATCTATAGTTTTCACATTAGAACCACCAAATTTGGTATCATGAAACTGTAACTTAGACGGGAGACGGTTTTTGATCTGATCGGGGCCCGGGCGGTAAGAGCACCCTCCTCCCCCCAAAGAATTTTCGTAAAATATGCCGTTTTCAACTTAGAACCACCAAATTTGGTATACTATCTTATGGTACTCTAACTTAGACATTAGACGGTTTTTGGAACGGGTTGGGCACGGGGTAAGAGGGCCCCCCCCCGATAAAAAATTTCGTAAAAACTTTTATAGTTTTCAATTTAGAACCACCAAATTTGGTATACTAACTCATGGTACTCTAACTTAGACGGTAGATCGTTTTTTGGAAAGGGTCGGAGCCCAGGATTCAGAGCCCCCCCCCCCCATAAAGAATTTCTTGAAATCTACAGTTTTCAATTTAGAACCACCAAATTTGGTATACCATATCATGGTACTCTAACTTAGACCGTAGACGATTTTCGGAACGGGTCGGGGCCCGGGGTTAGATCCTTCCCCCCATACTAATTTTTCGTAAAATCTACAGTTTTCAATTTGGAACAACCAAATTTGGTATACTATCTCATGGTACTCTAACTTAGATGGTGGACGGTTTTGGGAACGGGTCAGGCACGGTATCAGAGCCCTCTCCATAAAAAAATTTCGTAAAATCTACACTTTTCAATTTAAAACCACCAAATTTGGTATACTATGTGATGGTACTCTAACTGAGAATGCAGGCGGTTTTTGGAAACGGTTGGAGCCACGGTTTCTGAGCCCCCCCCCCTACGCCAATTTTTGTAAAATCTACAGTTTCGAATTTAGAACGACCAAATTTAGTACACTACCTCATTGTATTGTAACTTAGACCGCAGACGGAAAGGGTCGGTGCCCGGTGTGAAGGGGGCCCATTCAAAATTTTCGTAAAAATTACAATTTTTACTCTTAAGAACTGCATCCCAATACAGCACTCCATTACCCCACCTACGGTCTAGGTTAGAGGCCGTAGATAACAATAAAAATATCCGGTTCATGGTGTATTAAAAGCACAAATTAATAAACGTTAGCTTTCACCACCAACGGTTGCCTTATCAGGCAGAAATACAATGTAATGTAAATAATGTAAATTCTTTTTTTGCTTCGTATAATTAAATTAACTAAATCAAAAGATTTAAAATAAGTTTCCTATAAATTTACGGAAATAGCTTTTTCATTCATTAACTTTCACCCGCTGAACTTGGTGATTTTAGAAATAGTAATATTTACCTGGGAAATACCGGGTACCCCTGCTAGTCAGAACTAAAGATAATGCTACACTTTTAGTCAGGTACAAAACAATAATTAGAAAGCCCTAGGACTGGGCCTGTTTTAGCAATTTTCAGTGTGTCGTGCTAATTTTCATAATGTTTTCATAGAAGTCCAAGATTTTAGCAATGCGCTTTTCTGAGGTTGGAACTATTAAGCAGACCCTAGGCCTAGAGATTTTTGATAGTTTTCAGTCCTCCGAGCTGATATTTATGTAGTTTTCATAGAAAATAAAATGAATTCTGTTTAAATATTACTCGAGCACAAAGCATTAATAGATACGCCGGAGACCTCGGCATATGCATTTATAGTAATTTTTATAATGCTGTGATTATATGAGGTTTGCATGACAAATCAATTTAAGAGTGTTACGCTTATCAAAAATTATTTAAAAGACCTAGGCCTAGCTGCCAATAATTAGCATTTGGTGCCTAAGTGAAAGCGCAACATTATTAACTTGATTTGTTATGCAAACCTTATAAATACGACCACAGCGATTAAAAGTTACAAAAGAGTCCTTGTAAGTAATATTTTTTGACCGAGTGCAAGTACAATTTACGAAATGTCAACAGGTCAAAATATCTAAAGTAACAATGAAATTTGGAATATTTCTTTTTTCTTTCTTTTTATTTCAGTTTTGACACTTGTATTAAGTTTTAAAAACATATATTTCTCCTATCGTATACCTTCATTGTGCTTTCAACAGAATTTCTTTCCATGTTTTGGGTATTTTATTTCGTGTGGTTGCAGTTTTTTTAATGTTTTGGGCATTTCATTTTGTGTGGTTACTTCTTTTTATGTTTTGGGCATTTTACTTTGTATGGGTGTTTTTGTTATGTTTTTGTTATTTTCTTTTCTGTGGTGGTTGTAATGTCGACAGGGTAAAAAGGGGAAACTGTGGACAGTCACGATGCCTACTTGCTTATAATTTTTTTTTTCAAATACAGCACATGATTTGTATTGAGTTATACCACTTAGTCATTAAGCGACTACAGGTTTCTTTAAATATGAACTTTTTCTTAGAGCCTTTTATTTCCTCTACCTAGCTTTTTCGGCTCCGCAATTTCTTTTTTTGGTTTTAGAATATTTTCCTTATTATTAATCTATTTTCTCATGCAAACGCTTTATGTAAGGTATGTTTATTCTATCGAAGTATTTTGCAATTGTACGTGAAGCCCTGTTGCTGAAGTAAAAAAAAATATTTCCAACTGAAACAACGCAGTTCAGATATTTTCCCGCTGTTAACTCAAAGAATGAAAACAAAAACAACAAATCTGTGCAATGGTTGAGGCATGAGACAGTACTTACTGGTAACCAGGCAAAGTTTTAAGGAAGAATGAGCATAAGAATTTCTAACTGCAACAAAAAGAGCATCCGCACTGTATCCCTCCCCATCCCCTAGTGCCGGCCTTTGGACGTCTTGAAAGAGAAGTCTTAAGGACACATCTGTATCGTAATTGCCTGAGCATTCGCGACAATCTTCTGGTGTCGTAGTAGAAAAACACACTTCCTACTTCGCCTAAATTGCTTGGATGTAATGCCAACGAACAAAGTTTTGCTCTCGCATTGGATTTCTGTTGCTTTTGATGGAATACTTTTCCCCTGGGGTTCACCGCTTTCACTATAGTCTTCAGGACAGACGGCAATACACCCCAACGCAAAACACCAATTTCACGGCAATTAACTGCAATTAGCGAAAGAGAGGGGTGGTACAGGAAATAAGTCGAACGAGACAGATCTGAACTTAGAAAGTCGGGGGAAGGTGTTGCATGAAAAACTGTGTTTGGCTTACAGATCATTTGGCACGTAGGGACGTAGGTTTCGTTTAATATGTTACGGGGTAAACAAATTGTCTTTTCAGTATAACAATTTTCTTTCATACGCATGGTGCAACACAAAAAATTTGAATTTATTTTTGAGAATTAGCATGACGCCTACCGGCCCAGAGTACAGCTGCCCAGTCCGAGCCTGCTGCCGCCTCCGGAACCTGGCTCCCGGGTTCTTCGCATCTGTTGATCCCCCGCCTGGAGCGTCCCAGCTGTAAAATACATGTACCTCTGCGTTTTGGAAAAACAAAAGATAAGATGCCGATCCTTAAAATTAACCACTTCTTGTGACCGCAGGTACGAAAATCTTGAACTTCGCTTAAACCCTAACTGGAGGAACAAGCTTCACGTGATTGTCTGTATTCTGAGTGTTTTATTGAATGGTTGCTCATTAGTTCGTAGTTGACTGGAGAACAAAGAACGTGCTTGTTGAAACCTTTGTTGTGCGTTGTCAAGTGATAATAGTGGAAATATATCATTCTAAATATTTTGGAAAGAGAAAATGCATTGTTTTCCGAAGGCGCTATGCAGATGAAGAATGCAACATAAATAGTTAACTCACAAAAAGAAAATGATTTGCTGAAATGGAAAGGGTATTTATCTTGCCATAACAGAGTGCGAGGTGATTTACGGTATTGTCACTGTATTGAAAGAAATTATGGAAATTGTACTGGCTTTGCTAGTACTATTCATATTGGAGATGAACACAGGATGCGCAATGAGAAACCACATAATCATGCTCCAAGACCGGAGAAAAGTGATGTTGCTGTTGCAAGAGCGCAAATAAAAGAACGAGCGAGAAATACGGACGAAGCCCCTGCACAAATTATTCAAACCGTGGCAACGTCAATGGCTACAGTAAATGCAGCTTACATGCCTAATATGGATGCACTAAGGCAAGTTGTAAAAAGAGAAGACATGCCAAGACTGCGGAGCCTACGACTTCAGAACGGATCGATGCCCCAATAAATTTACAGGAGAAGATGGTGCAAAATTTCTTGGCAGAGATAGCGCATTTGGACATCAAAGAATTATTTTATTTTTAACAGAGAATAATTTACGAAAGCTTAAAGAAGCACCCCTCTGGATTATGGATGGGACATTTGAAACTTGTCCAACCCCTTTTAGGCAATTATGTTCCATTCATGCTATGGTTGAAACGAATTCAGAGATGCACAGACTTGTCCTACTAGTTTATGGGTTACTTTCCAGCAAGTATAAAGAATATAATACTATTATACAGTATTTTTGTACGATTTACAAGACTATGCATCAGACTATGATATTCAGCTTGCACCACAATATACGCATAATAATAGATTTTGAAATAGCTGCCGTTATAATGCTGCTAAAAAGGAATTTGGAAGCAGCACACACAAATGTTGTTGGTTTCATCTCGGAAAAAAATGTGCTGAGGAATATCCATCCTCTGGCAAAGCCTTGGAATATAGGGAAAACAGTGAGTTTGCTCTCAAAGTCAGACATTTGCAAGCACTCTCATTTTTTTCATCTGATGAAATTCCAGCTGCTTTTGAAGAAGTGAAATCAATTTTACTAGAATATGCAGATTCTGTAGTTCAGTGGTTTGAGGAAAATTATGTTCTTGGAAAATTTCGTGGAAGCAGAAGAAACAATCCGAGCAGAAGCCCTCCGCTGTTCCCGCCAACAATTTGGTCAGTAAGTGAAAACAATTTATTTGGCTTTCCCCAGAACACAAAACGAACTTGAAAGATTAGACAGACGCTGGAATACAATTCTGGGAGAGAAAAAACTGTGACTGTACGAAATAATCAGTGAAATTGCGTAAGAGCAGAGAACAACTATGGCTAAAATCGAAAGAGTGATAGCACAGATTCCAACAAATCCACCCAGAAGAGAAACGCTGGCAAGATAAAAAGGAATTCGAACTTCTTTGGTGCACAGAGACAATGTTAACATGCTGGACTTTTTAAGAGGAATTTCATATAATTCTACCCTTTACTAAAATGTGCTGGTATTTCTCACTAATTGAATTATACCTTTTACTAACTTGTATTTGAATTTTTCAAGAATGTAATTCCGCCGAAGATGCAAGAATGTAAAACACAACGCAAAATTAAAAAAGACAAAATTTTCAAAATAGCATGTCAAAAACATAAAATGTTAAAAGGTAATCCAAAATGTGAAACAAATAAAAATTCAAAATGCAATCCAAAATGTGAAACAAATAAAAATTCAAAATGCAATCCAAAATGTGAAACAAATAAAAATTCAAAATGCAATCACAAGTCACAAGCATTACAAAAATGCGAAACGCTATGTAACAAGTACAACACAAAATAAAACAAATGCCAAAAAAAAATGCATACGCTTTGTAAAATGTACAAAATAAAATAAATGCCATATTCATAAGGATTTCATGACGAGTCAAGTTAAAAATTAGCTTTTACTTAGACTTCTAATAATAATTACTAGCCTCTACACCTTTTTAAGTCTTTAATAAGTGCAACATCATTAACCTGACTTGTCATCAAACATTATCAATATGACCATAGCATACAATCACTTAAAAGACTTGTTAATGGATGAATTGAGGAATCACCAAGTTCAGCGGGTGAAAGTTAATGGCTGTTTATAGTTTTGTACTCGAGTAAATGCGCAACACAGTAAACTTGACTTTCTCTGAAAATTTTATGTATATGAGCACGGTTGATTGAAAACTGATAAAAAGGCTAAAGGCCTGTTTATTAATTTTTGTGCCTCAGTCAAAACGCAGTACCATAACCTTGGCATGTTATCGAAACCTTATGAATACGTCGGACTAAAAATTCCTAAAAAAGTTTACGCCTAAGGTCTTGTAACTAAAGTTTTGTGACAGGGTAAAACTGCAACATTAATAACTTGACATGTTATGTTAATGTTGTGAATATGAGCTCGGCGGATTAAAGATTTCAACAAATAGCCTTTGGGATTAATGTGTTGTAGATGAGTAAAAATGTAACATTATCTTGATTTTCTATATAACCCAAACTACGTGCTGAAATGGCCCAACTATATATACGTATACTTCAACCATATACCGAAGCGCTGACAAGGTGAAAACAAAAGTGCAATTTTGTACGGTCCCCTAACATTTTATGGCCAGCCTACATGGAAGTGGACACCCTGATATCAAAAACATACTTTTTGTACGGTCCACAACAAATAGCAATGGACACGTCGTAATCTTTTTTTTTTGGGGGGGGGTTTAACGACCACCGTGATCAATTCAGTGGGCTATAAGCAGTCGGACGTTCCCAATTTTAGGCCACTGGTTCCTGGGAAGGGGACAGCCAGTGCCAGAAGTCAAGCACAACGTCCATGATTCACCGGGATTTGAACCAGGATCCTTCTCGACAAGTGGTCAGAAGCCAGCGCCTAGATCACTCCGCCGCCGCAGCGGCACACGTTGAAATGTATTTTTCATACGGCCCCAAACGCTGTTATGGACATACTAGATTGAACTGGACGCAAATAAATCATTAATATAATTTGTACTAGCAGGGATACCAGTTATTTGCCAGGTACATATTACTATTTGTGGAATCACCAAGTTCAGCGGGTGAAATTTAATGAATGAAAACGATATTCCTGCAATTTTCCAGTAAATTTATTTTAAATTTTTTGATTTAGTTAATTTAATTTTGCGAAATAAAAAAAGAAAGAAAAAGGAATGGTAATACTTACCTTCTAGGAGACATCTATAGAACTGCCGTACATCTGGCGTGTGCTTCTGTGAATCCCGCGACACAGAAATGCAATGTACCTATGTGATGTCGCATGCATACGACTTCACATTGGCATTGATCATCTTTTTCTTACCGTTTTGAATTTTGAACATCTGGAACTCTCTGTTTACATTACATTATATTTCTTTCTGATAAGCCGCTCGTTGGTAGTGAAAGCTAAACTATATAGATTTGTGTTTTTAATACACCATTAAACGCATATTTTTGCACTTTATTGTTATCTACAGTCCCTAACTTAGACCGTAGTTTGGTTAGTAGGTTGGTTGATGGTTTATCATGCAAGGCCCTCAAAGGGCCAAAGAGCGCCTTAGAACGTAGATAGGGTATTCTTAAGAGTAAAAACGGAACTTTTTACGAAAATTTTGCATGGGCTACCTTGACCCGAGCCCCGACCCCTTCCAAAAACCGTCTACCGTCTAAGTTAGATAACCATAAGTAGTATAACAAATCTGGTTGCCCTAAGCGTCTAAGTTAGAGTTTCATGATACCAAATTTGGTGGTTCTGAATTGAAAACTGTAGTTTTAAAAAAAATGTTGTATGTCTGTGTGTGTGTGCGGGACGGGGGGGGGCTCTGACCCCCAGGGCCTTGACCCGTCCCAAAAACCGTCGACCGTCTAAGTTAAAGTACCATGAGATAGTATACCAAATTTGGTGGTTCTAAATTGAAAACTAGATTTTGCGATTTTTTTATGAAAGGGGTCCTTACCCCCTTCACAAAAAAATCTGCAACCCCTTCCAAAACTGTCTAGCGTCTAAGTTAGAGTACCATAAGATAGTATACCAGATCTGGTGGTTCTGAATTGAAAACTGTAGTTTTTCAGAAAATTTTTATGTAGGGGGCTCTGACCCCCTGGCCTTGACCCGTTCCAAAAGTGGTCTACCGTCGAAGTTAGAATACCATGAGATAGTATACCAAATCTGGTAGTTCTAAATTGAAAACTGTAGATTTTACGAAATTTTTATGGGGGCGGGTGGCTCCAAACCCTTCAAAAAACCGTCTAGCGTCTAAGTTAGAGTTTCATGATATCATATTTAATGCTTCTGAATTGAAAACTGTAGATTTTACGAAAAAAAAATTATGGGTGGGGTCTCTGACCCCCTGGTCTTGACCCGATCCAAAAACGGTCTACCGTCTAAGTTAGAGTATCATGAGATAGTATACCAGTTTGGTGGTTCTAAATTGAAAACTGTAAAACACATCGCATTATTCATTTCATTCGCCTTGCCACTTCAACTGTTCCGTCCCTTACCACTACCTTGAATGTTCTAGCTTCTTTCCGTGACTTATCTTTCACCTTCCTACTGTTTCTGAAGATGGATGCATACTCTCTTCTCCCGTCCCACCTCCCTCCTGTCCTGCGAGAGGGCCTTTCTCTCTTTCGTTCGCTTCCTCTTCTCCGTTCATTTCCTTCTTCAACTCTTGATCTCCTAGATGAACCTCTCTTCTTCTCTTCTCTTATTCACCCTCCTAACCTCCCTTACTTTTACTTTCCTCATTGGATCCGCTCTGGTGTGATAACTGTCCGTTCTCTCGTAACTTCTGATCTAACCTGGAGACCTCTTTCTTCCCTGTTTCTATCTCCAACCATGCTAACGAATATCTTCTTCTTCGCACAGCGCTTTGGAGCCTCTTTCCACTCCTCGCTTCACCTGATGGTCTCTTCTCGGTCCCCTCTGCTCCTCTTTCCCTACCGTTCTTTCTCCTCATTCGTAGCTCCCCGGTTCTAGTTACTTCTCTCTCCTCCTCTTCTCTTTATTGGCTTCTTCTTTCCCCTCCCGCACTTCCACTTTCTGTTCATTCTGCTCCTCCTTCTCTTCTCCCCGCCATCTGGACAGCATCTACCTCTGCCCTTTCCTCCCTCTCTTGAACTCAATGTCCATTGGCAATTTCTTCACCTTCGTCTCCCCACCCCATCAGTACTGTTTCGCATGACCCTTCTCACCTCTCCGCAGTGCTCCTTTTGCCCTGAAGTCAGCGACGTCCAACATCAATACCTATTCTGCCCCGTTCTCCTGCCAGTCCTAAACACAGCATTTTGTCTTGCTGATCGAATTTGTGCTCGATCGTTACCATTTCTTGCATATGCTTGGCTACTCCAAACTAAGCATCCACCTACTCACTTGCCTCCTGTGTGCCGTTATATTTTTCTTTTGTGAAGTTCACTGTCTATGCTTTCCATCTTCAACAACGCTTCCCTGCTCTTATTCCACCTCCTCAGGAGGCAAGTGCTATCATTCGGAGACGCTTCCTAGCACGGTTAACCACTCGCCTCCAAATGGAGCACTCTCGTGCTGCCTCAACAAACACCGATAGCGTTTTTCAATCCACTTGGGCCCAATCGGCTGGGTGGTTCCATATCCACAATTTGCAGTTACATCTCAACCTATAAGTGGGATTTTTGTTGTCGCCCAAGTTCACTGTAACAAATCATGTTTTTACGTATTAATTTTGGTGCTTCGCTATTTGTGATTTTTCTGTTTTAATGTGCCATTGAAGATAGCTCACCATGTTTCCCATGTTCTCTTCGATAATGTTGGGTTTTATGTTGTTGTATATAATTCTTCCTTCTGCACAGTTTACTGCCCACGCAATGTCCCCTTCATTATGTTGAATATTTTTTTAAAATATTAGTCACTGTGTGTATAATATAATGTAACAAAATGCCCTTCTGAGTACATTTAGCGTTATTTCCCCTTGTCACTGAATACTTCTGTACATATGTTGTAAATTTTGAATGTAGCATCACTGTTGCATTTCTGTGAATTAGTACCTAATGTTTAATCTTTAGTATGGTAGTAATGCTTAATTGGAATTTGTGCATAGTATAGAATCATGTCTTGCCCTGTCTACAATACTGTAGGTAAACATTTTCGTTTGTATCGCTCGTGCTTTATTGTCTGCCTCTCCTTCGCCCTACGTGGCGAAATAATTTTTTTTTTTTATGATTTTAACAATATTTTGTTTTACGTTTCACTGGAACTTTCCAGCTGATGTATATACCGCTGTATTTATTGGCAGAATTCCATTGTCATGTACATAGAAATGTTATTTTGCTGAAGAATAAAGGCAATTTTGAAATGTAGATTTTACGAAATTTTTGTGACGGGGGGAGGGGGTCTCTCACCCCATACTTAATGGTTCTTAATTAAAAACAGTACCATGAGATATTATACCAAATTTGGTGGTTCTTAATTGAAAACTGTAGATTTTACGCGGCATTTTTATGGGGAGGGGGCTTTTACTCCCGGGCCCTCACACCTTCCAAAAACCGTCTAGCGTCTAATTTAGAGTACCATGAGATAGTATACCAGATTTGGTGGTTCTGAATTGAAAACTGTAGTTTTAAGAGAATTTTCTATGTGGGGGCTCTGACCCCACGGGCCTTTACCCGTTCCAAAAACGGTCTGTCGTCTAAGTTAGAGTACCATGAGATAGTATATCAAATTTGGTGGTTCTAAATTGAAAACTGTAGATTTTACGAAAAAGTTTTTATCCGGGGGTGTTCTGACCCCCCCCCCCCCCCAGGCTCCAACCCCTTCCAAAACCCGTCTAGCGTCTAAGTTAGAGTACCATGAGATAGTATACCAGATTAGGTGGTTCTGAATTGAAAACTGTAGTTTTTAAGAAAATTTTGTATGTGGGGAGCTCTGACCCCCGGGCCTTGACCCGTTCCAAAAACGGTCTGCCGTCTAAGTTAGAGTACCATAATACCGTCTGCCGTCTAAGTTAGTATACCAAATTTGGTGGTTCTAAGATGAAAACTGTAGATTTTACGAAATTTTTTATGAAGGGGGCTCCGACCCCGCGGGCTCCAACCCCATCGAAAAACCGTCTAGCGTCTAAGTTAGAGTACCATGAAATAGTATACCAAATTTGGTGGTTCTAAATTGAAAACTGCAGATTTTACGAAAAAGTGTTTATTTGGGAGGGTCTGACGCCCCGGGCTCCAACCCCTTCCAAAAACTGTCTTGCGTCTAAGTTAGAGTACCATGAGATAGTATACCAGATTAGGTGGTTCTGAATTGAAAACTGTAGTTTTTAAGAAAATTTTGTATGTGGAGGGCTCTGACCCCCGGGCCTTGACCCGTTTCAAAAACGGTCTGCCGTCTAAGTTAGAGTACCATAAGATAGTATACCAAATTTGGTGGTTTTAAGATGAAAACTGTAGATTTTACGAAATGTTTGGGGGGGGGCTCCGACCTCGCGGGCTCCAACCCCATCCAAAAACCGTCTAGCGTCTAAGTTAGAGTACCATGAGATGGTATACCAAATTTGGTGGTTCTAAATTGTAAACTGTAGATTTTACGAAAAAGTGTTTATTCGGGGGGTCTGACCCCCGGGCTCCAACCCCTTCCAAAAACCGTCTAGCGCCTAAGTTAGAGTACCATGAGATAGTATACCAGATTAGGTGGTTCTGAATTGAAAACTGTAGTTTTTAAGAAAATTTTGTATGTGTGGGGGCTCTGACCCCCGGGCCTTGACCCGTTCCAAAAACGGTCTGCCGTCTAAGTTAGAGTACCATAAGATAGTATACCAAATTTGGTGGTTTTAAGATGAAAACTGTAGATTTTACGAAATGTTTTTTGGGGGGGGGGGCTCCGACCTCGCGGGCTCCAACCCCATCCAAAAACCGTCTAGCGTCTAAGTTAGAGTACCATGAGATGGTATACCAAATTTGGTGGTTCTAAATTGTAAACTGTAGATTTTACGAAAAAGTGTTTATTCGGGGGGGTCTGACCCCCGGGCTCCAACCCCTTCCAAAAACCGTCTAGCGTCTAAGTTAGAGTACCATGAGATAATATACCAGATTAGGTGGTTCTGAATTGAAAACTGGTTCTTAAAAAAAAAATTTATGTGGGGGCTCTGACCCCCGGGCCTTGACCCGTTCCAAAAACGGTCTGCCGTCTAAGTTAGAGTACCATAAGATAGTATACCAAATTTGGTGGTTCTAAAATGAAAACTGTAGATTTTACGAAATTTTTAATGAGGGGGCGGGGCTCCGACCCCGCGGGCTCCAACCCCTTCCAAAAACCGTCTAGCGTCTAAGTTATAGTTTCATGATACCAAATTTGATGGTTCTGAAAGGAAAAGTAGATTTTGCGAAAATTTTGTATGTAGGGGGGGGGGGGCTCTGACTCCTCGGGCCTTGACCCGTTCCAAAAACCGACAACCGTCTAAGTTAGAGTACTATGAGATAGGATACCTGATTTGGTGGTTCTGAATTGAAAACTGTAGATTTTACGAAAATTTTGTATATAGGGGGCTCTGACCAACCGGGCCCTGCCCCGTTCCAAAAACCGTTTACCGTCTAATACTTTTAGTGCCAAAGAAAAACGTAATATTCCTATCCTGTCTGCGTGTCCAAACTTTATAAATTTGATCAGGGAGCAAGACGTTCGAAATCGTACGTTTTCCTGCATTCGTTTTGTATGTAACCAAAATCTGTAAACGCGACGAATTGACGTAGTCGACGAATTGACGTAGTCGACGAATTTGTCCGCGACGAATCGTCGTGGTCGACGAATTGACGCGCGACGAATTGACGCGCGACGAATTGACGCATGCGACGAATTGACGCGCGACGAATTGTCGTAGTCGACGAATTGACGCGCGACGAATTGACGCAGGCGACGAATTGACGTAGTCGACGAATTGACGCACGCGACGAATTGACGTGACACCCAAAACTTGCCTGGGGAGCTTTTGGAAGAAACAGCATAATTTTCAAGAACAATATGCCATTATGTCTTAAAAGAAAAGTGTTTGATCAATGCATCCTTCCAGTGCTTAGGTATGGTGCAGAGACGTGGACCTTAACTAAAAGAGACGTACAAAGGCTGCAGACAACTCAAAGCAGCATGGAGAGGTGCATGCTTGGAGTAACCAGGAGAGATAAGAAGAGGAACTCGTGGATCCGAAAAATGACAAGAGTGGAAGACATCATGATCACAGTTAAATCCCTGAAATGGCAATGGGCTGGACATACTGCCAGAAGGACAGACCATCGATGGACAGCCGGAATTTTAGATTGGATTCCAAGGGACAGGAAAAGACCCAGAAGAAGACTACATAGGAGATGGGTGGATGAATTTCGAAAGTATGCAGGAGTGACATGGAGGCGACTGGCACAAGACAGAACGTTGTGGAGGAAACTTGGGGAGACCTTCATCCAACAGTGGATTGATAATGGTTGACAATGATGATGATGATGATGAAACAACCGCTTAATTGGGGCAAAGTATTCTAGCCCCGATGTGTCCGAATTAACCGGAATCTACTGTATAATAATAGAAATAATTCGTAAGATATGTAAAGCTGAAATAAATAATAATGTAAAAAGATACAAAGTACTAAATCATATGAAATATAAATACATAATCCCAGCATATGCAGATATACAAAATTAATACAAAGTGCAATCAGAACTCAGTACAAAGAGGTAAAATTGTATATTAATCAGCAGTATCATCCCGTATTTGCTGCTGAAGCCAAATATGGACTCTGTCATTGGCTGAGTAGAGTACATATTGTAATTCATGGGACCAGCGAACTTGCTTCCAAACTTTATTCGTCCAATCCGCATGCTTTTGGCACCAGAGCCGGCACCGGCCTACGTCGATGTACTATTATTAGGAGAGGGTGGAATATAAGACGTCTGATCTAGTATACTCATCCATGCAAGTGTTCAGCGCATAATCCCGTGGAACATTGCTTTTGGTTTACCCATATTGTATTGGGCCGTCTACTGCGAAAGTGTGCTGCACATATTGACCTGTACAAGGACGCACCCGTCGTCCACCAGTGGAATCCGCCTACTTTGAAGTTGTGTCGCCAATGGATTGTTTCGCTATTTGGAACCCACTGCTGGTACATTTTAACCACGGAGGACCACAAATGTTGCCCTTTCCGAAATGGACTCACCAAACCTTTGTGCTTTCACGATTTGGCCTTCAGTACGCTCCGATAAATCCTTGGTTTTATCCATCACGTCCGTAACTTTATTCTGCGATCAGATCATATGTAGAGGATTTTAGGAAGGGAGTGTCTGATCCCAGGTCTTAAACAACCCTTTGAAATAGGAAGCTAGGGAATTTCGGCTAGAGTTCCCGACGGGAAAGTAACACGGAAGCGAGGTAGAAAAGGGGAGAAAGACGCCCTTATTTATAACCGGGGGACAGTACCCGGAGCCCGATGGCTTAACGTGCCCATCCGACTCACGACGAATCGAACTTGCGATTTCTCCGTGGCAATCACGAACGTTGACCACTAGGCCATCCGCGGCCCAACTCATCGTTACATCAATATAAGGAGCAACTCACTTTTCCCGGAGGAGGTCGTAATTCAGTGAGCACTCAGTATATACTGCTTCTTGCTATTTTTAAGGTTTCAAAGCAAACACGATCGTAAATCAACATGCGTATCTCCTTTTATTGTCAACTAGAAAGTTTAAATCGATTGCAATCTGTGTGAGGCATAGCAGAAAAAAGTTCGAAACACCTCATGTTCTTATGAAAGCTAGGAATTTCTGTAAAATACCTTGGGACTAATTCATACCTAAGAAAGAAGTTGAGTTCGAACTCGAGTAAAAAATGATGCTGCTTTTTAAACCTTTGTCAAATTCTGATATTATTATTTGGTGCTACTTAAAAATGAAACTTTATGAATCACAAATAGGTGAATGAGTAAGAACGTATAAAATACTTTGAAGCATTGTCATTGTTCTTGCAGGGCATCAATCAGTTGTATCGTTTAGCTGAACCCAACCAGAAATCTTGAAAAGCTTAAACCAGCGAAGTTTCAGCAATGTCGGTCGTATTCAGACTGTCTGTGGAGTGAGTAGCAGTGTTTTCTGTACTGTACTCACTCCGCAGATACTGCAAGCTTTTAATCTTGAACAATCTGCCACTAGGGGCACCACACAAAAGCAGTACTTTGGTTGTGGAAGTGTTTTGAAGAACAAGCCTGGTATCACTGCAGTAACTGCTAAGAACACTGCAGAGCATGGACACCTATAGTTTAGTTTTCAGGAGGGAACAAACAAAACTTTTAAACTTAAGTCATGGGAAGCGTACCTAGTGTACGACTTCCTCTAGCCCGACGAAGTGCAGCAACTCAACGTAGCATCGATTCCACAAGTGGCCGGAAGACTTCTGGAGATATTTCAACAATGCCGTCTGAATAGCCACTCACAGTTCCCTGGTATTTCTACGTCCAGGATCTTGGGTGCGAATGGACCTTTCTACCACGTCCCATAAGTGCTCTATTGGGTTCATGTCGGGAGAACGTGGTGGCGACACCATCCATCAGAACTGTCCAGAATGCTCCTCGAACCAACCAATTTTGGACAAATTGGGCCCGATGAATCCCTTGGATTACTATATGTGGGGTATTGTTGACAGACCAAAAAGCATCCCCATAACATCCTCGACTCTATCAGGCATGTCATCGCCAATGTCATGACCCACACGAACAAGGCTCAGGTCGCAAAGGCCTGCGACCGATTCCGCTCAAGGATTTAAGCCATCCCCACCGTCAACGGCAAGTTCAGTGAATAATTACAAAGGGTGTGCATAAGCTATCGTACAGACCTAAAAACAAAAACGATCCCCCTCCCACTTAACTTTCGAACCGTTTGTCGCATGCAAACAAGTAAGGTATCGTTGGAAAGCACTTGAAGGGAACTATCATGTGATGTGAAGAAACATGCTAATTAGCTCTCTATCTCCGAGTTTTTCCATATTAGAGGTATGTTATTTTACGCGCATTCTAATTAGCACTTAATAAAACCGTTAAATTCCAAATTTTATATGAATCGACCAATAAATACGTGTACAGTGAGCTACGGAAAAAAGATGCCGCTAATGTTAAACTGCGAAGATTGTTTTTTATTTGTATCATTTAATCGAGAACAGATACAGTGATTCGGTGTTGCAGCAGTGAAGCACAAAGAGGCCCAGATTATATGAGCTGCATACAAGAACAGAACTGGTACATTAAGGGAATTATAAATTATGAAGTATGATCATGAAAAAAATTAGTTATGACCATATAAGATAAATAGTCCACGGGATGGGAAATATTTTTAAACCTCTAAATCCAAATTTACAGCGTGATAGCATAAAACCTTGCTGAGATATAAGCAAAAACTCAAGCATACATCCATTAAGGAGCCGTGCATAAAAAACATATTTTCCTGTACTTACTGTAAAACGGTTTACCTCGCAATACTTATAAGCATTTAGGAGAAAGTGTTTCTACGTGGCATTGTTTGATACTGAGGCTGTATTAATACGACACGGAAACCATGGGATTGAGGAAATCCGATGCGTAATTGCAACTTTTAATGATGAACATTATAAGAAAATAATTTTGCACGAAAATAACTTAACTTACGACATCGTTCCTGCAGTTACATATTTATTTTTTTCTGTTGATTACATAGCTGACTCCTGTATATAGTTTAATCCAAAAACGGAAATAAGCAGTTCGTTCCATAAAACAAAAGTTTCGTATAAATGTGTTTTCTGTATATTTGTTACATAAATACCTTTACAGATTCGTCAAATTATGAAACTGGAGTGATGCAAATGAAAACTGCAAATTGTTTCCTGCGCGAGTGAATCCGTGTGCCTGATTTTTTTTTATATTGCAGATTTGCTCTTGTATACATTCCATCGCGAGTTATGGTGTAATCAGCATGTATATGCTTATTGTTCCGATTCATTGATATTTTCCAGTGTAGTTATACTGCTTAAACTGTCTGCAAAATACAAAACGGAACTGCCTTTCGCTGCAATACAGAAACCGAATTTACGTGTGTAGCTTTGATTTGTACGCAAATCGCCTCTTCAGCATTAGGCGATTTCGACTACCAGTTAAGAAAATAACCGTAACCAGTAGCGTTTGGAGCATTAAACTTACTCAGCGTAGTTTAATACGGATCTTTTTGTTTTCTTTTTCATTCCTTCTGCAAATATAAATAAAACAATAACTGGTTATACTCTGCGAAAAATATTTAGCTGTATTCTGAGAATTTCGTAGTTTAAGGAAAAAGAACGTTCCCAAATCATGTATCTTCAGCATGCACATGAAATAATAAAAACACACTTATTCAGTTTTTTGCACTTTCGTAATTTTACTTTATTTACAATTTTTAGTCTTTCGCAGATTCTTCTCTCTCTCTCTCTCTCTCTCTCTCTCTCTCTCTTTATCTCGTCCGTCCATGACGTGTTGAGTTCCGCAAAGACAATTATGCGCCTTCGAGGGTTACTGGCAAATTAATGCAGCCGGCTTACCATTCCTCTGCTGCATGTGTGTAAGGGGCAAAGTGCGTCCAGGGTCAACTTCACAGGGAGCCATCTTCGCATTCGCGTCCCTGAGTCAGGGAGTCAGCGGAAAACCAGCTGACTAGATGGCCGGGAGGACCGAGATTGCAGATTCTTACTTTCACTTTGTTAGAACACTCACATATTTACTTTACTTAGCTTTTCATGTTTTAAAATTTAGTGATTCTTATACTGCCTTGATTTTAACATTGACCAAAAATATTTATTACTATCTCATGTTTATATTCAGAAAATTACTTCAACAAGGTAAGTATTACTTTAAAAAAAGAAAGAAAAGGTTTTCAAAAAAAGATGTAAATTTTGAAAAAAAAAATGCATGTTCAATTTTTTTCTTATTTCGACATTGTATTTTATGTCTGTTATCGGTAGCGTGATATTTTGAAACAACAGTTGCATGCATAAAGGTTATAACGTACTACAAAGGTAACATGCATGCCAAGACAGAATGAAGATATTTTAATTAAAGTTTAATTAAAGTTTTTAAAAAGTTTTAATTTAATTAAAGTTTAGTTAATTTAATTAAGTTTTAATTAAAGTTTAGTTAATTTAATTAAGTTTTAATTAAAGTTTAGTTAATTTAATTAAGTTTTAATTAAAGTTTAGTTAATTTAATTAAGTTTTAATTAAAGTTTAGTTAATTTAATTAAAGTTTTAATTTAATTAAATTTTAATTAATTTAATTAAGTTTTATATAATTTAATTAAGTTTTATATAATTTAATTAAGTTTTAATTAAAGTTTTTAAAAAGTTTAATTAATTTAATTAAAGTTTAATTAATTTAATTAAGTTTTAATTAAAGTTTTTAAAAAGTTTTAATTTAATTAAGTTTTAATAAAAGTTTTAATTTAATTAAATTTTAATCAATTTAATTAAATTTTAATCAATTTAATTAAGTTTTAATTAAAGTTTTTAAAAAGTTTTAATTTAATTAAAGTTTAATTAATTTAAATAAGTTTTAATTTAAGTTTTAATTTAATTAAAGTTTAATTAATTTAATTAAGTTTTAATTAAAGTTCTTAACCTATCGTGCATAAGACGGTAAATTTATTTCCTTGGTACTCCTAGCACGAAATTTTCTTATTGGATCTGTACCTACCGCTCAGTGCTACTAACCTTAATTTTCATCATGGATCATCTTGCAAGGGCAAACAGTGGATTCCGTCGAAAATTGTCTAGAGAAACGCAACATCTATTTTATTTACTTAACTGTAGAGATTTTGACTCATGCCGAAGTTCCTACGCATTCGACAAAAGAAAAGCCGTTGTCAAGAAAAGATGTAAAAAATCCTCAGACAAGCCGAAGGTAAGCGCCTTATTAGTGTTATTCGAAAGAAAATAGGCTACCTAGATTTTCTGCAACGACAGTCGTATCAAGCCTATCAGTCGTATCAAGCCTACGTTAATAAAACACACCCTACGATATCCGACCGGATTTTGACTGTGACAGCGGTAATATGTTCGTCAGAAACTGAAACATTAATTGCAACACATATAAAACAACTTTGAAACTTAATTTCAGAAGAGGTACAAAATAGGCCAATTATCACTAATTTTCAATATAAACGAGCCTTAACCCAGAAAATGGCTGTCATTAATCTCAGTGATGTTCCATTGAATGAAACACAACAAGGTGCTTTAAAAAAAAGGCATTCAATTTTCTTACCCTGATGGAAAGGTGAATATTCCTACTGTTGTGCCACAAATTGAAGCCGTGATTGGGGCCCTTCCAGCTCAAATAAGAAACCAGATCCGCTATCAAGTAACAAACTTAATTACCAACCATAATGAATCAGCTACCCGTGACCTTCAACTTCGACATAACAATGAAGAAAAAGAACAATTAAAGAAAATACAGAGTAATAATACACTGGCAGTTGTCAATGCTGATAAAACACATCAAATGGTCATTTTGAATCGTGGTGACTACATTGAGAAAATGGAACAGGTAATCAGTGATATTCCACAAGTCATCTGTGACAAAGACTCAACCCAAGCGACAATTACAGCTTTGCAGTGATTAAAATCTGTTCCTTCAGTACCTATTGCTCTAGTGGACAATCTAAAACGCCATTAGGACCACGTATTCCTGAACTTTTTGGAAGGGTAAAACTTCATAAACCTGGTAACCCGATTCGTCCTTTGGCCTCAGCATATTGTAGTCCTACACTCCCCTTGGAATGCGCATTGGAGAGATTGCTAAAGCCCATCATTAATAATTCACCATATTCCCATTTTAGCTCTCTTGAAGTATTAGCCAAAATAAACTCCTTGACTTCGATTTCTTCCCCCATCCTTATGGCCGCTCTTGATGTATTGCCATTGTTCCCCAGTGTACCTGTAACAATTGTGCATACAATTATTGAAACAAAGTTGAACAACGAAAGTCAGTACTCAACTGCTGAAATCCAAGCGATTATATGTGCACTCCGGCTTGTCCAAAAGCGAACTTACTTTCGCTTTGAGGGGGAAATATACCACCAAACCGGCGGGGCACCAATAGGGTCCCCCTTGTCTGGAGTCTTAGCAGAAATCCTTCTACAATCACTAGAAACTGAGTTACTACCACTGGCCCCAGTAAAACCACATCTTTCAATTAGATATGTGGACGATGTCCTTGTTTTTTGGCCTGCCTCTTTGGAATCATTGGAACGGTTTTCCTAGCACATGTCAACTAAGTATCAAACCATTACCTTCACGCTGGAAACTGAGAGTGACCAAACGTTACCATTTCCAGATTTCTTACTTAAAAGAGACCCTTCTAGCAATAACATAACTTATTCTGTTTTTCGAAATCCTGGTTCTAATAACACTTTAATTCCATTTAATTCCAACCATGTTTTCAGTCAAAAATTGACATCGTTACATTTTTTACTACGACGGGTGTACTCCCATTCCTCCAGTTCAACAGCCAGGAAAACTGAACTTTTTCATATAAAAGATCCAGCATCTGAATATGCATATCCCGGAAATTTAGTAAAGAAAGTGTTGAGACGTTTTAATTCGACGCAATCTTCCGCTCTTTTTCATGAAAGAAGAAATATAACGTATGTTGGTTCTCTCCCATACATACCAAAAACTGTGAACCCATTACGAACAGTGTGCCAAAAATAGAGTTTGGGATTTGGTGTAAAATCTCAAAATATATCATCCTTGATTTAGAGCGACAGAGATACTGTGGATCCTGGCGATAAACACGTAGTATATTTAATACCCTTAAAAACTAAAAAGGAAGGCCAATAAAATAAAATCTATGTCGGCTCAACATCCAGGGTTCTTAAATGTTGATTTACCAAACATAAATATACCCTCCGGACAGCTTCGGGGTCTACAGCAATGCGAGGACTATGTTTACAAGGTGACTACACACCTGAGTGGGATGATGAGACTATTCTTAGCACATCGAGAAGGAAATCAAACTTATTATTAACTGAAAGTACGTATATAAGTTACGACATCAAACCTGTAATGAGGACTATAAGTGCGTTATTGCGGAACCATGTAAACGGTTGTTGGATAATGAAAGACCGCTTACTTAACCTATTGATCTTCACAAATTTTTTAACACATGCGCAAATGCGTAAACCTAAATCATTTTATTACCCTGTGAACACTGAAGAGCAATTGAATTAGAGATACCTGTCTAGTAACGTGTAGCACCACCTTTCGCCCTGATGACGGCGGCGATTCGTCTCGGCATGAACTCGACAAGACACCGGAAGCGTTGGGCAGCCATACGGATCCACGACCCCTGAACAAGCTCCAACAGTTCACGAAGATTTGATGGAGGGAGGGTCAGGGCCTCGAACATCTCTCTCGATGGCATCTCAGATGTGCTCGATGGGACTAAAGTCGGGTGACCTAGCTGGGCAAGGAAGCGAGATCACGTCGGTGGAGTGTTCATCCATGCGGATGGCAGGATCTCAGCATGGACTCGACAAGACACCGGAAGTGTTGGCAAGCCATACGGATCCACGACCCCTGAACAAGCCCCCACAGTTCACGAAGATCTGATGGAGGGAGGTTAGAGCCTCGAACATCTCTCTC
This sequence comes from Macrothele yani, assembly GCA_039090855.1. Classification (NCBI taxonomy): domain Eukaryota; kingdom Metazoa; phylum Arthropoda; class Arachnida; order Araneae; family Macrothelidae; genus Macrothele; species Macrothele yani. Next base: position 102,380,045 of record CM077028.1, read on the forward strand.
GATGGCATCCCAGATGTGCTCGATGAGATTGAAATCAGGTGACCTAGCTGGCCAAGGAAGCAAGATTACGTCGGTGGAGTGTTCATCCAACCATTCGGGAGCGATGGCACTGTGCATTGTCTTTTTGCAGGATGAGGTCCCCAGTGGGATGTTGAAGAAGCACAAACGGAAGCAAATGATCGTACAGGGTATCTCGGTAACGTTGGCCTGTGGAGGACGATGTCACACGTACCAGGGGTCCCATTTCAGTCCACGTAAACAGTCCCCGGACGAGAATACCGCCCCCACCAGCTTGAAGAATACCCTTCTGGCAAGAAGGATCCATCGCTTCATGTGGTTTGCGCCGTACTCGTAGGCTGCCATCCGCATGTACCAACGTGAATCTCGACTCATCAGTCCAGGCAACATTTTCCCACATGTCTAGGGTCCAGTGGCGATGTTCCCGCGCCCATGCTAATTTTTGCGCCCTGTGATGGGCGGTCAGCAGCGGTACAATCGTGGGACGATGGCTTCTGTACCCCATAGCGAGGAGATGGTTCTGGATGGTGTGGCTGCTTACACGTTTTTGTGCACCAGCGTTAAATTGCCGAGTGATTTCTTGCACTGTGGCCCGTCTGTCCGCTGTTACAATGCGAGGTAGCCGATGATGACTCCGCTCATTCACAAGCTGTTGTCCACGACAGTTGGCCCTTGCAGGGATGGTTTTACCGGATTTGATGTACTCACGGTTCACCCGTGACGCAGTGTCTCGTGAAAATCCCAGTGCCTGTGCGACTTCCGAGATGGAGTGACCCATTGGTCGGGCCCCGACAATTTGCCCACGATCAAATGCGCTTAGATCCTTCGTCTTATCTATACTGCGTCCGACTCTTACTGATTCCCATCGCATCACTCCTTATATTGTCGGATCGCTGCATACGTCATGTCGTTTCCGTTTACAAGGCCGCCCACAGCGCCACATTTGCATAACGCCAGTAATTCAATTGCTTTTCAGTGTATATAAAGATTGTAGCATTTAAGTGAGATACGTCTGATGAAGGGCTTAAAGTAGGCCTGAAAGGTCTAACGTTGTGTTTTTAAATGTGAGGGAGTACTTTTAATTAGTAATGTAATGAAGTACTTTTAGCCTGTAAATATTTTAATTAAAGTTTTTAACCTATCGTGCACAAGACGGTAAATTTCTTTCCCTAGTAGCCTACTCCTAGCACGAAATTTTCTTATTGGACGACAAGTAACAGTGGTAAGCACTCGTTGGTGCGACTTAATCGGGAAAGCCTTCGGCTCCGGAGCCGTAGGCTGCAGGTTCGTGCTGCGCCACCGGAAAATTTGTGTTTTCACAAGTTTGCATGGTAAACGGGAATAATTAAAATAGTAAAATTATGTTATCATTGGCACTGATGTGCCGCATTTTCGCTGTTGTCCATGTCGCCACTCTTTCAGGAACTTAAAAATTACATTGTCCTGAAGCAGGGACCGTACCCGCAACTCCCGATTGCCGGTCGAGCATGCTATCCGTTACACCACCCAGGACAAGGAAGTTCCAAGCAACTGAAGCTAATCTGATGTAACTCAGAAGTCTGAGAACATTGCAGACTTGCGCTAGTCGAAGCAACTATGTATAAGCTTCAAGTCCCAACGACCTTTTCTCATATCCGGGGTCGAATGTAGGTCTTTTAAGTTCCAGTGCTTCATAGAACATCATATATAAATGGGAAACGGATTTCCCCGAAGAAATAATTCTTCGCAAATACATGGAAGGCTATACAAATGTAATCATTGGCACTGATATTCCATATTTTCACTGTTGTCCATGTAGCCATTCTTTCAGAAAAATTAAAAATTACATTGCCCAACCTGAAAAAGTGGCTACATGGACAACAGTGAAAATATGGAACATCAGTGCCAATAATTACATTTGTATCGCCTTCCATGTATTTGCGAAGAATTATTTCTTCGGGGAAATTCGTTTCCCATTTATGTATGAAATAAAACTATATTAGAAATCCGAATTTATTGGCTAAAATAGAAATCAAAGTTTCCAAGTTTTCGCACATCAACCAGATGGCGTTTTCAAGGAAAGTAGACAGGTAGAAAAGGCAATTTCAAAATCAGGTAAAGATCATTTTGCTTTATTTCTTTTTTTAATATACGCTGCATTTTTGTGTGTTCTGCATTTTTGCATAAGTAACAATAACTTCACAAGAGAATGCTGGGTAACAACATGTATCTATTTCCACAGGAAAGAGACAGTGGACTTCAAGGTTTAATGGAATCGTGCTGATGACTTCGCTTCTCTTACTCATGATTTTTATGGGTTCTCTAATTGTATACGAAGCAGTGAAAAGACATTCACGATCTCGACTTCTGTAATTAAATAAAATATATAATTATAAAAGAATAAAATAATTTTTGATGCATCATGTCTCGATGTCAAAAGTCATTGCATCTATGATATCTGAGATTTTTGAGTTTTTGTAAACGAGAGGGTTTTCAATGTACAAAGTTTATTTTCACTTATGCTACAGTGTCGTAAGCCTGACAATCACGTTAAGGTTCAGTGGCGCCCATGTAGGTTCCCCACGGGGGGGGGGGTCGGTAATGTGTGGGATGTCGCCCACACCCCGGGCAGATAGGGTGCTACACTTTGTGCCCCCCCCCCGCCTCCTCGAGATTAGGAATTTAACCTAGTGGGAGAGAATTTTAGAGCATCTGAACATAATTCTGTACTAACAAGTTAGTAAAATCATGCAATGCATTGATTATGATACGCTTTCCAACATACCAGAAATCATTACTCAAGTTATTACTCAAGTTATGAGGATAATGGCTGTAGAATAAATCTCACTCCTATGACCTGACCTTTGACCCCATTTCGATGATATTAAACAGAACCGGCAATGTATACTTCCGGAAAAACATGATAAAGTTTTGCCTCAATCAAAGCATTTTTACGTAAGTTATAGCGCATAAAAGCGATGGAATGGATCCCGCTCCTATGTCCTGACCTTTCACCCCATTTCGTCTATTTTCAATAGGGTTCGTCCCCAGATGGTGCCCTACCACATACTAAAATGTCACCGAAATCGAACTATTTTTACGCTAGTTATCGTGCGGACGGACAGACGGACAAAGCTGGAGCATATACGCTTCTTCAACCTACGGTTGGAAAGCGTAAATTATGAGTTTTAAAAAGCAATTTTCGCAAAAAGGCTCTCTGTAAAATTAACAAAAAATAACATGTAGCTGATGCTGAAGTGAACCCATTGAAAAGAGGCATTATATTTTTTCACAAGTTTATTAAACACTGAGAAGAACAAAATGAAAGGAACGCTGTTTGTTGAAGCATGGGATTTTTTGCAACAATTCTAATATTTATTAGAAAAAAACAATTACACCTTCCACGTAGCCAAAAACCTTTCTGATATACATTTCCCTAAAGCGAAACCAGATGAATTAGAAATAAGACAACAGTTTATTTAACGCTGCATGCATTGAACATATTTTTTAAGAGAGCGAAAATGTGAAGTATTACTTTCGCGGAACTGTTGTGGAGTTTTAGTTATTTGTGGATGTAATACTGTGAAACCTGTCTAACAGTGTCATGCATAGATCTGTGCAAAAATGACCGTCTTCACCGGTGACAGCCAAATAGCCTAATTTGATTTAACAAAATATCTGCCATCTCCACTTGAAATTAAAATAAAAAAGACTTATCTTTTTCAATGCAGCCAGCTTCCATTTCTTCCTTTCACTGAAGTTCTCACTAAGATCCAGATGTAATACTGAGGAACATGCTAAGGTGTTTGGAACATATGTACGGTGTAGCAAACCGGGCGCTCCTACCACGCGTTTTGCCCGCGGATATAAAAGGTAAGGAGGTGCCGAACGTTACAGCAGCACTACTGCGGTTGAGCTTTGAAGCCACTTTCATAACCCCCCCCACCCCTCCTTTCTCCACTTTAAAGTCAGTAATACAGTCTTTTCCCATTTGCAATGAATAATCAAGCTTGCTGAAGCAGTACAGCCCCTAGGTGAGAAAATTAGGTTCGTTGGGATGAACTCCTCTGCGGACTTCACTCTCCCATTAACGAGAATTAAAGATTGAACATACGTACCATACAGTAGCGGCCAAAATTGTAGAAACCTTTTCGAAAAAGTGTATTTTTGAGGTTTAATGGATCCTAACACCACTTTTTTTTAGGTAATACCATAAAATTATGGAAAGATAATTTTATCAAAAATGTAATGCAACAACTTCTGTTCAATTATCTGTATTCTATGAAAAGTTATAGCCAAATAACCAAAAAAGGAAGCACAACTTGCTTAGGTTGATATGAAATAGCTTTCCTTCATTTGAATGTAGCCAATGAGCATGAGTGTTTAGAGAGCCAATCAGGTGGCATCTTGTTTTCGCAATGAGCCAATCAGGTCACTGTAGGATTCAGCTATTGATGTCATGCATCGGAGCTGAGAGGAGGACATTTGTCTATGTGTTGTGTGATTGCTATCAAATTGGTTGGGGTTTTTTTGTATTCTTTCATTTAGTGAGCTTGTAAAACGTAATACAATTAAAGAAATGGCGCAAAGAGTTGACTGGTCACCCAGAAAGCAATGTACAATAGTACTATTAAGTGAACAAGGCTTCAGTTATGAAGAAATTAGAAGAAAAATTGGTGGAAACTTAACAAAAGGTGGCATTTCTAAATTTTTGAAAAGGTATAAGGAAACTCAGTCCATACAAAACCAGACTGGTAAAGGCAGGAAAAGGTGCGCAACAGTGATGATAGAAGAATTAAGAGACTGTGCCCAGGTGACAGAAGAAAATCATCTGAGTGTATACAAGATGAAATGGCGCAATGCAATGTGAAGTTGAGTGCAAGGACTGTTCGGCGCAGACTGCAGGAATTTGGTCTAAAAGCTAAAATTCCACGAAAAAAAGCCATTTTTATCTCTCAAACAAAGGTTGAAAAGATTAAACTCAGCTAAAACCCATGTTAACTGGGCAGCAGAACAATGGGACAGTGTTATTTGGAGAAATGAGACCAAAATCTCCCTGTTTGGTAGTGCGGGCATAAAATACGAAAGGAGAAGAATAGGAGATGATTTGCATCCTGATTGCATTACATGTACCGTGAAACACCCAGTTAGATCTGGGAATGTATGACATCAAAAGGTGTGGGCAGAATTTGCGTGATTAATGGGAATATAAATGGCCAAAAATACATTAATGAAATACTTGAGCCCAAACTGAAGCTTTACTCACGTGATCCTTTTCAAGATAATGAAGCATTTATATTTCAACAGGATTCAGCTCCATGTCATGTTGCTGCTGTGTGCAAAAAGCGGTTTAAAATTAATCGTATTCCACTGCTGGAATGGCCTGGGAATAGCCCAGACCTTAACCCCATCGAAAATCTATGGAGCCGACTAAAGAAACTTGTTAGTCAGAAGCAACCCAGCAATAAAACCCAATTAATAGAAGCAATAATTCAATCTTGGTTTCACATTATAACAGCAGCAGAACTAAAAAACTTGGTTCACTCCATTAGAAGGCGTTGTAAGGCCGTAATTAATGCTAAAGGTTACTCAACTAAGTATTAACTGACATGGTGAGAATTTTTGTATATCTCATTTTTTATGTGTTTCACGTTTCTTCTTTATAACTGCTGTTATAATACAAAATCCTTCTTAAAAGTTATTGCATTACATTCTTGATGAAATTATCTTTCCATTGATATATAATTTTATGGTATTACTCAAAATAAAAGTGGTGTTATGAGCCATCAAACCTCAAAAATACACTATTTCCAAAAGGTTTCCACAATTTTGGTCACGACTGTAGTTTACAGAAAACCATACCGTCCTCAAACAAAATTTTAATTTGATAGACTCCAAGGACCACCCGCCATTTGCAATTCCATTTGGTAACAAAGAGAGGAAAATAAACAGGTGTTTCACATTTTTAAACACACAGTTTTTTTGTTCCCTTTTAGATTTTTCTATGAGTTCCGCATCCACAAAATGCAAGTATATTCAATTATTAGTTTCAAAAATGGCTGTCCGAGGCTTGCAGGTGGCCGCCAAATAAATATGCATTTTTTCTGTTGGTGAAAACATCCGCGCTAGATGAAACTATCGACTTTGGCAGGTCACAGCAGAATGCGAATGACCTCCAAGCGCTGTTAATTGTTCGTGGTATAACTAAAACCTCAAAATAACTTCACTGTAAAGCACTCTTCTTAGTTAAGCGTAATCTATTGTAGTAACTGGCTCCACTGTAAAGCTTAGTGAAATGTTCCGGATAGATTAATGTCGTGTTCCGGATAACTTAATTACTCATGAGAGATCTAAGCACTGAAATTGCTTAATTAGATCTTTCGTCCGCGGTAAATTGAAAAGGCTTACTTACACTATTTCTTATTGAACTGAAAAGGCTTTTTGCTACTATTTCTTTATTGGTTCTTTGCGGGCACACAAGTAATAAACTCGATCACAGCCACTATCAAGCACAGAACGTAACTCCAACTCGTAATCAATCAACTATCACTTCAACATCAGAAAATATCAAGTGCTCGTGAAGCGGAATAATTGTTAAGTATCGTCAACGTTCGACAAGCAAATAATTTAGAACAAGAAGCGTAACATTCAGCATGAGTGACTCAAATAAAAGCTCGTACAAATCAACTCTCACCAATCCCCGATACGATTCAAAACAGCACTCTTTTTGTTCGTTTTCAAATTCGTCTTTCTCTGAACCTGTAGTCAGGTTGCCACAACCAAATTTGTTGGAGAGAGAATGTAGCGTTGAAACTATAAATTGCTTATGGAGAATAAACCAAAATTTACATAGGAAAACACGAACCAAGCAGGAAGGTTAAATTAGAGCATTCGTCACACTGTCACCGTTGTCCCTGTGTTAGGAAAATAACTGTTAAATGCACCTTTAGTCGTTTCCACTGTCACCCTCTCTGCTCCTACGTTACAATACGGGAGATTCGGCGCTCACCAATAAAATCAGCGGTTCACTCCCGGCCATATTTTACCCAGCGGCTGCCGGTTTTGATGTAGTCCTGGTATACACGTGCATCTGTCGCACGCGGAAATGCAAGTCATTCCGCGGTCGCGAAGATAGAACACCCCTTATTTCTCGCACTTACTATCTTCTCGCAACCGAAATCGTTCAGGTCGCAGTGTTTATGACCTGTTTTTATCCCTCGGAGATTACGGGTGGTCACAGTATAATATGGAACAGGAAAGTTTTGCGCATTGGTGAGATATTTATAATAAATTTTGCATTCAGTGTATATTCTCAGTAGACTGCTTTCTTATGCCTGTAGTTGTGTTATGGCATCATGCGATCCGTGGTATACTTCAGTCTCAATACAATAACACGAATTGCAGGCTTGATGATATGCTCTTATCCGTCAGATACTCTGTCTATTGCTCTTCTGAGCACCTGCTTTAAATCGTCTTTCACGGGCTTCTCATTTGCTTGTGAATCTTTCATACATCTCTGTGCCTTGTCCATGTACAACCTAGTATAACAAAGTACAAGTGGTCTATTTCTGTCACTTTCTCAAGACACTGGTATCTTTTAAATTCATTGATTTTCGGTACGGTATTCACTAAAGTACAGTAACAGATTACACAGTCGTATCAGAGTAATATCGCCATTGCCTATCTACCTAAAAATGGGAATAACCACCCTTGGCCAGGATGACAGCGGTGAGACGGCGTGGCGTGGACGAAATGAGGCCCTGGAAGGTTGGCCAAGGCGCACGTGCCCATTCGAACAGCAGCAGAGCACGGATGTCCCGGAGATAACATGGTTGTGGGTCGGCACGTCGAACCTCTCCATCCAAGTAGTTCCATAAGCGCTCTATGGGATTGAGGTCGGGCGATTTCGCCTGCCAAGGGAGAACGGAGACATCGCTGTCGTGTTCCTGTAACCAATCACGCACATCCTTAGCGACGTGGCACGGCACATTGTCCTGTGTTAGACACCATCACTACCAGGGTAAACGTCCAACATGAAGAGATGCATGTGGTTAGGGAGGTTGGGTAGGTAACCATTGGCGTTCAGGGACTCATCCAGCAGTGGTACCAACGGTCCCACGTCATATAAGGAAAACATTCCCCAGACATGCACACTGCCCGTCTGTACTTGACCAACAAGCGTGTCCGTGTGTTGGTTCCTGTGTGTCTGGCGCCGTATCTGCCACCGCCCGTCACATCTGTGGAGCAGAAACCTCGGATCGTCGGAGAAGGCTACCTTTTCCCACTCTTCCACCGTCGAATGATGGTAGTCTCATTCAAACAGCGGGCGTGGTTGCTGATGGATCTGGGTTAACCCCGGCACTTTGGCGGCGCAGCGTCAACTCCAGAGACCCATGATTCGCTTTGCTGTTATCAGGGACACGCACCTGGGTTTCCCAGCTTTCATTTACGTGGTAAATTGCTGCACTGTTGCGCGTCGATTGTCTTTTAGCAGTCGACGGAGGCGACGTTCTCCTCTGGGGTTGATGGCTCCACAGTTATGACGCCGGATATACTCGGTGTGCCAGCGGTGTATACTTGGTACAACCTTTACTACAGCGCCTTGCGAACAGCCCACGAAGCTACTGTTTTTGAGATGTTTCCACCCTTGGCGCGGTTGCTGATGATCATTCCTTTTTGAACGTTCATCAAATCACTACCTCTGCCCATTGTGATCATGTCACGCATATTTGTCCTTGTCGGCCGCTTATATCTCCGTGTGGTAAACCTTGTCCCGTGCACTCTGTGACGCGCCTGGGCGAATACATTGTGATTCCGGGGGTGGTCATATTATTTTGATATGACCGTGTATATGTCAGCCCAATTCACCCATGTGTGGGATAAAGCTGCAGACAGCTTTTTCGGAATTCAGATCCTGCAGGTTGAAGTTTAGGATCTTCTAACCAAGAGGGGCAAAATATGTTTGATAAACTTCAGTTACGACGATTCCATTTCTATTTTGTGTTAATAACATGGTAGCTCCATTCCCGATCATAACTCTTACATTCTTTCCGAACTGCACATTTACATGGGTCTCCTATAAGCGCATGTGAACTCTTGGCAGATCAAATCATATGTAGAGGAATTCAGGAAGGGAATGTCTGGCCCCAGTCTTAAACAACCCTTAGAAGAAGGAAGCTAGGAGATTTGGGCTAGAGTGCCCGATAGGAAAGTCATACGGAAGCGAGGTAGGAAGACGCCCTTATTTATTACCAGGGGGCCAGTACCCGGGGTCCGACGGCTTAACGTGCCCATCTGACACGCGGCGGATATTTAGTGGTTCGAACGTTCGTACCTGCCTGGGATCGGACCCGAGGTCTTCTCTAAGGCAGTCACGAACGCTGACCACTAGACCATTTGCGGCCCATGTGAACTCTAGGCATTAGCTGCTTCACCTAATTAATAACATCTTTCCAATTTGTTACCTCTGCTACTGAGTACAGCGCTTTTCACCTATTTATTCCTTCAGCAATTTACATGCACTGAAATAGCAGATTATTTGGGGCACCCAGTAGCAATCAGACACCTGCCATTCTACTAGGACGTTAGCAGAATGATAGGAAGTATGAAGTTGGCAACAATAAGAGCTAAAATAAGAGCTAAAATCTTATAACCAGCGCGTCTTTATGCAAATTGAAACAATTCCCGGTAAACGACTGCGTGTGTGAAGGTCATGAAACGGTATAAATAACATCTGATTCTGAGCTCTGTTAATCAGTGTTATTCTTATTTTTCAGATGAGAAAGGCAGCGGGGTTAACGTAGTTTTGGCAAGGCCAAATCATAATGGCCAGACGACTGGGTCAAGGAATTTTCGAGACGGCAAGGTTTGTAGGGTGGTCACGGTCAGACGTGGTTAGTACCTTCAAGAAGTGATCTGAGGTAGAGGAAATCACGAACCACCGACAAGGTGTGAGCCGAACACGGCTCATCGATGCTAGAGATGAGCGAAAGCTGTTTCGTATTGTACAAACCAACGGAAGAGACACTGTGAAGCAACTAGCCTGTAATTTCAATGCTGGTGACGGGAGTAATGGGTCACAACACACAATACATCGAACCCTGCTCAAGATGGGGTTGCGTAATCGCAAGGCACTCCGAGTTTCCATGGTAACCTCAGTGAGCCGTCGACATCGCCTACAATGCTCACACGAGCATCAAAACTGGGCCATGAATGATTGGAAGAATATCAGATGAATCTCGTTTCCTGTTGCGCCATGTGGACCGCCGGGTGCGTGTGCGTCGTTCACTTGGAGAAGTGTTGGCACCAGAATGCTCCGTGGAACGAAAACAAGCAGGTGGAGGAAGTGGAATGCTTTGGGAAGCATTCTGCTGGAAAACCCTGGTCCAGTCATTCATGTACAGGTAACTATGACGTCTACCACCTACCTAAATACTGCTGGCCAAGTACATTCTTATACGGCAATGAAAGTGCCTTCTTACAGAAGAATAACGCGCCATGCCACACTGCCCGTATTGTTTGAGAATAGTTCGCGGAAGGAAGAATACCAGGTCTTGCAAAGTCCCGACATCAATCTAATCAAACCCGGTCTCCAAAGTCTCGTCATCAATCTAATCCAACCCGGCCTCCAAAGTCCCGACATCAATATAATCCAACTCGGCCTCCAAAGTCCCGACATCAATCCAATCCAACATCTGTGGTTTTGGTTGAAACAGGAAATCCGATCAGCGACGGGTCAACCATGTAACTTAGGAGAGTTAAATGATCTGCTGGTAACGTGGTGGCACCAGATACCACAAGACACCTTTAGAAATCTTGTAGCGTCATAGCTCGCCAGGTAAGAGTTGTTTTGGCGGCACGTGGAGGACCGACATCATATTAGGCAGATGGTCATAACATTTTGGCTCTTCGGTGTAATAAAGTGCTCAGTGCAAAGGATTTCCAGTATGAACTTCAGATAGGGGCAATTCGGGAAAGATTCGTGATTTTAAGCGACTTTGAGAAGTGGTACAAGCAGGGTGGGTGTATCCGTCTCAGAAATGATGAAGCTTCTTGGCAGCGCAACAACAACTGCATCGAAGGTGTACAAGTAGTGGTGCGCAAACAGCAAAACAAGCTGTTAGCGGTCTTCCCGTGGACAGGAACGACTGGCTGATGTTAGAGAGCAACGGCTGCTGGAGAAGATTGTACAAGGTAACAGACAAGCTCCTGTGGTGTCGAGTAATCGCGCAGTGCAATAGTCGTATCGAGAGGAGGATTTCAATACACGGCCAGCCACTAACAGCGGACGTCCCTTCGTATAACACTCATCTCTGCTAAAAACCCGACAAATTCGTCTAAAATGAGCATGGGAGAATTCTTGCGGACTGGAAAAAGGACGATTGGTGCGACGAATCACTTTTTCAATTAATGCACGTTGATGGTCAAGCCAGAATATGGCGTCAGCTGCAAGAATCAATGGATTCCAGCTGCCTGGTTTTAACTGAATAAGCTAGTGAAGACGGTGCAATGGTCTGGGGTCTGTTTTCGTGGCTAGCGTTGGGTTCCTAAATACATTTGGAACAGCATTTTGATGCCACGAGGTATCTTAACATCACTACGGACAAGGCACGCATGCCCATGGTATTTTTTGATGAAAAGAGGTCGGATCGTCACACACACTGGTTCCAGCAGAACGATAGTGAATTCAAAGTGTTAAAATGGCCATTACAGTTCCCAGATCATAGTCCAATTGAATTGTAAGATTAGATTCAGAGATCCTCTTCCAGTGCCGCCCCGGTGGCGCAGTGGTCTAAGCGATGGCCTCTGATCATTCGTCCGTAAGGGGTCCGGGTTCGAATCCCGGTGAGGCATGGATGTTTTGTTTGTCTTACGGCACTGGCTCTCTCCCTTCCCTGGAACCAGTGACCCTAAATTAGGGATGGGCGACTGCTTATAGCCTATTGAGTTGCTCACGGTGGTCGTTAAACCTTCAATAAAAAAAAATCCTCTTCCAGCGAAAGCGAAATGAAAGAAGCACAATCACTCGGTGCTGCTTGCAGCAGAATGTGTGGCAGAGGTCACGTTTTCAACTTTTTCATTCTGGTGCATTATAACTTCAGTGTTTCTACCAAACAAATTTTTCTGGAATGATACAACCTTTCTCTTTTTTAATCTGGGACAAATTAATTGCTATACTTTTTACTTTTTAAAGAATTGTTAATTGAATCATAAACGCTTCGTTTTACCCTCCATAAAAGAATTTTTTTTTTTTGAAAAATGAAAACTCAGTAATTTAAAAATAATATACTTCTAAAGCAATTTATGTACATTTCAAGAAGTAGTTCTTTCAGAACAACTCAGTGATTTCTTTTTGTAGTGAAGTACCAATCAGTACCAATCCCCCACCTCAGTTGCGCAGTGGTTTAAGTGCTGGCTTCTGGCCATTCGTCGTCGATGGGTCCGGGTTCGAATCCCGTGCGGCATGGATATTGTGTTTGTCTTACAGCTCTGGTTCTGTCCCTTCCCTGGAAGAAGTGGCCCTAAATTGGGTACGGGAAATTGCTTGTAGCCCATCGAGTTGCGCATGGTGGTTGTAAAACCCCCAAACGAATAAAACAAACTTACTAATCGATAGGAAAATCAGATGCTTCTTGTAGTGTAGCTTGTCAATATAATGTCTGGATTTGCAAACCCGTCACTATCTGGTATGCAACATGATAATTCAATAAAGTAAATATCCAAAATTTAGTTTTTCATGAAAGTAAATTATCTTCGTTGTTAACTTCTTCGTTTCTTTATAAAAAATATCTTCAATTAGTGGATTCTTCCATAAGATGTCAGTTTATCAAAGGAAATGTATATTTATGAAGCAAAACATTCAGCAAAAAACATTTGTTCCTAAGGATATATTTCGTATCTACTGATATTTTTAAAGACGAGTAACGTTATTATAAATACACCAGACTGTGAATACTCAAGAGGCGCATCCTCCTCATCATCATCATCATTATCAACCATTATCAATCCACTGCTAGATGAAGGTCTCCCCAAGTTCCTTCCACAACGGTCTGTCTTGTGTCAGCCTCCTCCATGTTACTCCCGCATACTTTCGAATTCCATCCACACACTTCCTTTGTGGTCTTTTTCTGTGTCTTTTCCTGTCCCTTGGAATCCAGTCTAGAACTTCGGTTGTCCATCGATGGCCTGTCTTTCTGGCAATATGTCCAGCCCATTGCCATTTCAGGGATTTAACTCTGATCATAATGTCTTCCACTCTTGTCATTTTTCTTATCCATGAGTTCCTCTTCTTATCCCTATTGGTTACACCAAGCATGTACCTCTCCAGGCTGCTTTGAGTTGTCTGCAGCCTTCTTTTTAGTTAAAGTCCACGTCTATGCACCATACGTAAGCACTGGAAAGATGCATTAATTAAGCACTTTTCTTCCAAGACACAATGGCATATTGATCTTGAAAATTATACTGTTTTTCCTAAAGGCTCTCCAGGCACGTTTTATACGCCGATTAATTTCATCACCAATATGACCCTCACTTGATATCTGCACTCCAAGGTAAATGTAGGTATCGGTTATTTCTAGGTTTTCCCCATCAATCGATAAATCTTCATTTCTTAAGAAAGCATTGTACATTACTTTTGTCTTCCGAAAGTTCATTTTTAATCCCACTTCTTTACTCTTGTCAGCAGGTTCCTCGATCACACTCTGCAGCTCTGACGGGGTAGTTGCAAAAACGACTGCGTCATCAGAAAAACGAAGGTGAGTTAGATAATTTCCATTAATCTTTATCCCTTTGTTTTCCCAGTTCAGTAATAGAAACGCATTTTTCAATGTGGCATTAAAAAGCTTAGGAGATATGGTGTCACCTTGTCTTACTCCCTTTCCAATTGGGTGCTGTATTCTCAAAAAACCGAATCTTTGCACTTGCATTTTCATAGATGTTATTAATAATATTATTGTATCCATCTTCAATACCGTAGGATTTCAAAGCCATTGTAACTACTGATCGTTTCACAGAATCAAAGGCCTTTTCATAATAGATAAAAGCCATGCATAATGGGAATACATATTCCCTAGCTCTTTCAATTAGTTCTCTCTGTACATGGATATGATCTATAATGCTGTAGCCACTCCTGAATCCAGCGCGGGTTGGTGGGTGCAAGAGACGCATAAAGCGTATTAAATCCGTTTATTTTTGTGGTGTAGTAGGCACAAAGATTCACCAAGCTTTTGCACTCCACCGGGAGGCTTTTTCAAGGCAATGGTAGACATCAAAATTCAAGGAATTGGAACACGTAAGGAACAAAGATGATTTTTTTGAAAATAACGTGGGTGATATCACGAGAATATTACACGCATTTTTATCACGCAATTAGAAGGTGCATCGCCATGTGTTTCCATCTTTTAATAACGCATGCCAAAGCCTTGGTAATTCAGAAGAAACTGTATCCTTGCACGCCAGTTTGCTGGAGATGATTTCGACTGTTTCCTTGATGGCAGTCTCTTTAAAGTTCGAGGTAGGGGCAATTCTTCTAATACTATTCCATACAGGAGCGGCCGATGAATGCATCACTTCTCTGGCGAGGGCTGTATTCTACATATCCTGGTCGGTACTTCGCATGTGTTCTTTACATTTAGTAGCCAAGGATCGTTTTGTCATTTCGATATATATCTTTTCGGTGTTGTCAGTATGTACCAACGGCATATCGTACACACTTGCCTTTTCTTTCTCACGTTTCTCAGACTGTCCATCCTTGCATCTTGATATTTGATGTGGTAACGGGGTAGGGGACTTCATTGCTCTTAATATGTTGTATTTACGCAATAAATTCTTTAACCAGTCTGTAAAGCTTGGGCCATATGTGATGGATCCTGCGTATCTCATCGTCTTACTACGAGATTTTGTTATTGCCGATATTAAACGATTTCTTACAGTTCTATGTATTCTGTCTATGTCATCCTTCTTATATCCAGCCTTTAGACCTTTGCTATAAATATTATCAGTTTCCTTATTATTAGGTAGTGTGGTTTGCATATGTTATATGTTCTATAGAACCATGTCCCGTGAATTCACACCGACCCGAGCAAAGAAAATTATCGGCGCCTTAAATTTGGTTACTAACCACAACTATTTCAAGTTGGATGGAGGCATTTACAAACAAACAAAAGGAGTACCGATGGGTTCACCTCTATCTTCAGTCGTTGCGAAAGCAGTACTTAGACCGCTAGAAGATCTCATCTTTCTAAATTGTATAAAAAAAAACCCTAGTGTGGATCCGCTACGCTGACGACATATGCTTCATACGGGAACACGGAGTACACGAATTAAATGATTGCATGTCCAAGATAAACAAACTACGCAGTATGATAATGTTTACCATGGAGCTTAAAGTGAACGGGAACCTGAATTATCTTGAGGACATGCTCAAAAGAGACGAAACATCCAGCTTCGATTTTGACATTTATTATGTCAACACAAGGTTCGGTACTGCGTTTTACCGAACCTTGTTCCTCCTGATTCGCACTGCCCAAAAGAGTGCGAATTTTCGTCGTTTAGAGCATGGTTCTATAGAGCATATAACGCATGGACACCCTACTACTTAAATAATATCGAAATTGATAATATTTATAGCAAAGGTCTAAACGCTGGAAAGATGACATAGACAGAATCAGTGGCGCACACATGAGGAGGGTCAGCTAGGTCCGAATCCCTCCCAAGATTAAAACAAATTATTTTCTCTTAAAATACATTCCGACTATGGCTACAAAAATAGATTCTGCGTATGGTTTTATAAATTTAGTATTTTCCTTACGATCAATTATTTTTCTGTACGTCTTAATTTTAGTCTTCGTAATGATCGTTATATTTATGAACGTCTTATGCTCAATGATTACTGAATTTATCTTACTTCTTCAGGGATTTTTTTTAATCTGTGTGTACATTTATGCTAACATTCATTAAGAACGTACATACATACACTCTGTTATCAAGAGTGTTCTGACGCTACCAAATATTTGCACAAGTGCAAAGAATGGTTGCGCAAGGAGGTGCGCACTGTGTGAGTCGGGAGGGGGATAAAGCTGAGATGATTTGTCGTGTTATTAGTAACTTTGAATACATATGCCCCGTGGACATGAGCTTTCAGAGTTCCCGTATGTGCTGGTCATAGGATGACATTTGAGTAACGTTTCCATACGGAGCATTGAAGCTAAAATAAACACACCAAAATCAATTGTAAGTTATGTCCTGAAGAGATGGAAGCAGGACGGTGCAACGAGAGTACAAAAACGTGCAGGAATATTGCACAAACTGATTGAACATGACAGAAAAGCTATGGTAAGAAATGTTAAGAAATCCCGTTCTTCCTCAGCCGTTTCTATTGCTGCTGACATAGGAAATGCTCATAACGGCTCGGTTAGTACCATAACTATCCGCAGAAAGCTGTACAGTGTGGGTTATTATTCTATAGCAGCGGCACACAAGTCGCACATCACTACTATGAATGCGAACCGCCGTTTGGAGTGGTGTGTCTCCCGTCGTACCTGGACTGCTGGCGACTGGAAAGCTGTTTTTTGGTGTGATGAATCAAGCTTTTTCTTCCAATCTGGTCGAGGCGTTTAGATTTGGCCAAATCCCGGGGAACGGTGTTCGTCGGACTGTTCTTCCAACTGCTAAGTTCGGCGGAGGTTCCATCAAGGGATCGAGATGTATTTCGTGGGTGGAACTCCGCCCGCACGTCGAGGTACACTTCAGAGTTCATGGTTTGTACCACAAACCCTGAACTCTTAAGTGTACCTCGACGTTCAGGATAATTCTGCGCTACTAACAATATCGCAATATTATGGAAATGACCGTTGTCTTTTCCAACACGATTCGGCTCCCTACCACACTGCATGGCGTGTGCAGGACTGGTTTCTTGAAAATGAGGTGATATCGTTAGACTGGCTTGCTTAGAAATTTGATATTAATCCCATAGAACACCTCTGGGATAAACTGCAGTGACGGATACGAAATCGACCACAACGACCGTCTTCGCTCTCCACTCTGGCAGCAGATTTACAGGGAAAATAGCAAGCCAGTCCTGTCGAAACCAACCGGAAATTCGTTAATAGTACGCCTAGACGTGTTACCGATGTCACACAAACAAAAGGTGGGCAGACTAACTACTAACTGCAATAATATATATCATCATCATCATCATTGTCAACCATTATCAATCCACTGCTGGACGAAGGTCTCCCCAAGTTTCCTCCACAACGGTCTGTCTTGTGCCAGTCTCCTCCATGTCACTCCCGCATATTTACGAATTTCATCCACCCATCTCCCATGTGGTCTTTTTCTGGGTCTTTTCCTGTCCCTTGGAATCCAATCTAAAATTTCGGCTGTCCATCTATGGTCTGTCCTTCTGGCAGTATGTCCAGCCCATTGCCATTTCAGGGATTTAACTCTGATCATGATGTCTTCCACTCTCGTCATTTTTCGGATCCACGAGTTCCTCTTCTTATCTCTCCTAGTTATACCAAGCGTACACCTCTCCATGCTTCTTTGAGTTGTCTGCAGCTTTTGTATGTCTCTTTTAGTTAAGGTCCACGTCTCTGCACCATACGTAAGCACTGGAAGGATGCATTGATCAAACACTTTTCTTTTAAGACATAATGGCATATTGCTCTTGAAAATTATGCTGTTTCTTCCAAAAGCTCTCCAGGCAAATTTTGTACGCCGATTAATTTCTTCATCAATGTGACCCTCACTCGATATCTGCTGTCCAAGATAAACATACGTATCTGTTATCTCCAGTTTTTCTCCATCAATCGATAAATCTTCATTTCTTGTAAAAGCATTGAACATCACTTTTGTCTTCTGAAAGTTCATTTTTAATCCCACTTCTTTACTCTTGTCAGCAAGTTCCTGGATCATACTCTGCAGCTCTGATGGGGTAGTTGCAAAAATGACTACGTCATCAGCAAAACGAAGGTGGGTTAGATAATCTCCATTAATCTTTATCCCTTTGTTTTCCCAGTTCAGTGATTGAAAGACATTTTCCAATGTGGCATTAAAGAGCTTCGGAGATCTGGTGTCACCTTGTCTCACTCCTTTCCAATTTTTATGTGTGTTGTATTTTCAAACAGCCGAATCTTTGCACTTGCATTTTCATAGATGTTATTAATAATATTAATGTATGCATCTTCAATACCGCAGGATTTCAGAGCCGTGGTAACTGCTGATGGTTTCACCGAATCAAAGGCTTTTTCATAATCGATAAAAGCCATGCACAATGGAAGTTCATATTCCCTCGCTCTTTCAATCAGTTCTCTCAGTACGTGGATATGATCTATTGTGCTGTAGCCACTCCTGAATCCAGCTTGTTCTCTCGGTTGAGCCATGTCCAGTGTTACCTTCAAGCGGTGTGAAAGAACTTTAGTGAAGATTTTATAAACCACTGATAGGAGGCTGATAGGTCTGTAGTTCCTGAGATCCTCAATGTCACCTTTTTTATGTAGCAGGATCATTGTAGCATTGTTCCAATCCTCAGGAATCTTCCCTTCATTAAGGCATCGAGTGAAAATTTGGGCGAGTACTGTTTCAATTTCTCCACTTGCTTCTTGTATGATGTCTATAGTAATTCCATCTTCTCCTGGAGCTTTCCCTCGCTTCATGTTCTTGATTGCATGAGCAACTTCTGCTGGGAGGACTGGAAGAACTCTGGTACCTTTCATGATGTCTGGAGTACATGTATCATCCCTTTCATATAATTTGGAGTAGAAATCTTTCACTCTTGTCAAAATTTCGCCTCTATTTCTTGTTATAGAACCATCTTCTTTTCTCAGAGCTATAATCTGTTTTCTTCCCTTACTGAGATGTCCCTTTGCTATCTTAAGGCTTTGGTTGTTTTCAATTGCTTTCCTCACTAGCTCACAGTTGAATTTCCTTACGTCTTCAGTGATACTTTTTCGTGTTGTCTTGCATAGCTCTATATATTCCACTTTGGAAGTCACATCTACTTTAGTTGTCCTCATCTCTCTTCTTTTTTGCATCAACATTTTGGTTTTTCCTGATAATTTGTTCACATGCAACTTGTTCTTAGACCCAGCTAATTTTGTTGCTGTTTCCATTAGAGCTTTGGTTACTTTTCTGTTAACTTCCGAAATATCCACTTCTTCCGATGTTAGGCCTTCTAAAGCAGAGAATCTGTTCTTCAGTTCCAACTTGAAAGTATTATGGTGTTTTTTAAGGTTGGTTATGTCAATACATTTTGTTTGTCTTATGAGCTTGCCACGTTCCAGTTTAGTGTTGAGGTGCATCTTACATCTCACCAATCTATGGTCACTACCTGTGTTGAACTTGTTCAGCACACTGCAGTCTTCGATGACGAATTTTTTGTTACACATAATAAAATCAATTTCACTTGTCGTCCCAATTGGATGTCTCCATGTCCATTTCCTGTGTGGCTTTTTCTTGAAAAAGGAGTTCAAGATGAAAAATCCTTCTGCCTCTGCAAACTCAACGAGAGTATTTCCACGCTGGTTTCTGTTGCCGTGACCGAATTTACCTACTGAAGTTTCATTCTGTTGCCGTTGCCCTATTTTTTGCATTATATATATATATATATATATATATATATATATATATTCTATAAAGAAGATACCTAAGCAAAAAAATACATATATAATTTTGACTCACGCCTAGTACAACATAGAAAAGGTTATGTATCTACCTGTGTGAGTAAAAAGGAGAAAAGATAAAAAAATAAAATAAAACAACTGAATGTAGAAGGTGTCGAGAATACTGAGCCTTGGCTTTATCAAGGACCAGCAAAAACTCTGCATTTTCTCACTTCCACAAAGACCTAGTTGGAAATGGGTTTCTGCAAGGCCATAGATGCAAGTAACATTCCCACCTAAAATAGTTTAAAAAATATATATATGTCAGGTCCTCCGTAGAGTAGCTTGACCTAGCACTAGTTAACAATTTCGCTTGCATCCATTAACCTTCCTGGCCCGACCCATGCTCTTCATCTGTTACTATTAAACAGAGAGAAGAAGATTAAAGAGAACTCAAGCTGTGAGAGTGACATAATAATTAGAAATGATTTTCAGCCATAACGAAATGCCAAGTTCGTTAGAGAGAGAATTTAAACCTGAAAATCAATGCAAAAGAAATCCAAATTTTTACATTGCAATTAAAAAAGGAAATATTAATTGTTAACGAACAGATTTTTGAAAGAAAACTTGAGTCTAAAACCCCTACTCTACAACTTATGACAGCACGAAAACGAGAATAAGTTAAAGATAATAATTAACTAAAGAAAACTTTGTGAAAGTTATATACCTTAAACAGTTAGTTGCAATATGTACAAAGTATTTCAGCAGTGCTTTAAGTGCATAATTAATTAGTTATTAAGAACTTAACTACTTTGAAAAAACAGCGCATTGAAAAGGAACAAGCTTAGCCATCTTCTGTTCCTAGGTACCCCAAAAAGACGCTCAAAGTTACAAAGAAAAGAAAGAGTTAAAACCCGCAAAAATGTTAACAGACAAACCAATGCCTAAAAGCTGAAAAGCTAAAAAACAACAGAGAAAAAGTACATGAAGTACAAACATTGAACTTATAAAACCTAGAACCCAAAAACAAGGAAGAGAGCTTACCTCTTGTGTGACAAAAACTTTTCTCCTCACAAGAGAAGAACATGGCTGACCTCTTCCGCCACTCCCTAGTCGCTGGGGGCAGAGAGGGTGGGGCTGATGGCCTCCTCATACAGCAAGAAACCAACGCGCGGAGATTTTAACCAGAGAAAAAAATATATAAACTTAAGACTGTGGATCTGTATGATCAGAAAGAGCAGAATTAACTCTCCAGAATACATGAGAAATATTATAAAATACACGAGCAGTGTATTTAATAATCTTTGCATGTATTAAATCACCTTAGTGAGCTTCTATAGATTAATCAGAATCTTATTAATTTTAATGTTGGTTTTACTATTTTTAGTATAGCTATCCTAGTGATGAATAACTAGTTTTCTTTTTTTTATTTGTTTTTATTTTCTTTTATAAACAGATTTTTAAGCTTTTTTTGTGATTTTGTTTATATTATTTAATTTTTTGTTTTAATAGGACCGTCATATCCATAGCACTAAGGTTCCTTTAGGTAGTTAATAGGCATCCTCTAGCCAACTTCCTTACGGCTTTGATTGGTCAGAATCATATTATTAACTGTGTAGAAAATTAAAGCAGATCTGCCAACCTTACTCTATTATTCAGAATAATTTTTCTTAAAGTTCTTTTTATGAAAGAAGAGGGAATTTCGTTCTCTAGAAAACTTTCTAATAGTATATTAATGTGGTAATTGAAGTCCAAATTGTTGCTGCAGATTCTTGAAATTCTTAGGACCTGAGAAATTAGTACATTCTCAATTACTTTGGTTGAAATGTTATTATTCCAGTGTAGATATTTAATTACTTTGAAAGGAAAATTAACTCTTTTATCAAAGAGGCTAATAGATGGGTTACCTCTGTTGAGCTTAATGCTTAAGTCTAGGAACTCAAGTTCCTGATTACTGTGGTTGGTTTTACATAAGTTAAGAGAGCTAGGATAGATATTATCAAAATCACTCTCTATAACTTCTGAATTATTGATACACAGCAGATCATCAATATATCTAAAAGTGTAAAGGTAGTTATCTGAGCAGGTGGGGTGATTTTTAATGAATTTATATTCCTTAAAGAACAGGAATAGATTAGCGATATTCGTGGACGTTGATGTTCCCATGGGAATACCGTTCACTTGCTTATAGAGAGTATTATTATATAAGATATGGTTATTTTTATGCAGCAATTGAGATAAGAGTTCCAAGCTCCTACATTAACAAATTGGTTAAGCCTGTTCCCACTAAAGGGGCTCTGACGACTGTCAATAGGGGTATAACTATACCATCGGGAATAGAGGAAATGCTATCCCACACTCACCAAACCGCTTGGCCAGCGTGGTGAGTTATGGCCAAACTCCTCCAAAATGACTCCACAACTTAAATCTTGGCCCTCAGTCTCCGGCAGCTGGAATGTACCTGGCCAAGGCAGCGGCCAGTGCGACATGAAGACAGAGGGTGCTAGTAATCCCCGGAGGACCGGACTAGGCTGCCATCTGATGCTGACCTTGGCTACGTATAATGGACGCTCCCTATCTTCTGATTCAAGGCTTCTTGAATTGGAAGAGGAACTACAAGGGTTCAAGTGGCACATCGTCGGGCTAAGTGAGGTTAGGAGAAAAGGAGAAGATCTCATTGAACTGAAAATTGGACAGCTCTTCTACTATCGTGGGACAGATACTGGCAGAACTAGTGGTGTTGAATTAATAATAAATAGGAAACTGAAGGATAAAGTTGTAGAAGTTGAAAGTTCCTCTGACAGAGCTGCACGACTCGTTATCCAACTGTCGAGAAGATACCTGGCTCAGATTATTCAAACTTATGCACAAACCACAAGTCATCCTGAAGAAGAAATTGAAGAATTTTATGAGGATATTCGTCATCTAAATAATAAAGGTAAGCACCACTTGAAGATAATTATGGGAGATTTCAATGCAAAAATAAAGCAACTGCAACGTAATGAAACTTCAGTAGGTAAATTCGGTCACGGCAACAGAAACCAGCGTGGAAATACTCTCGTTGAGTTTGCAGAGGCAGAAGGGTTTTTCATCTTGAACTCCTTTTTCAAGAAAAAGCCACACATTAAATGGACATGGAGACATCCTAATGGAACGACAAGGGAAATTGATTTTATTATGTGTAACAAAAAATTCGTCATAGAAGACTGCAGTGTGCTAAACAAGTTCAACACAGGTAGTGACCATAGATTGGTAAGATGTAAGATGCACCTCAACACTAAACTCGAACGTGGCAAGCTCATAAGACAAACAAAATGTATTGACATAACCAACCTTAAAAAACACCAAAATACCTTTCAAGTTGGAACTGAAGAACAGATTCTCTGCTTTAGAAGGCCTAACAACGGAAGAAGTGGATATTTCTGAAGTTACCAGAAAAGTAACCGAAGCTCTTAAGGAAGCAGCAACAAAATTAGCTGGGTCTAAGAACAAGTTGCATGTAAACAAATTATCAGGAAAAACCAAAATGATGATGCAAAAAATAAGAAAGATGAGGACAACTAAAGAAGATGTGACTTCCAAAGTGGATTATATAGATCTATGCAAGACAGTACGAAAAAGTATCACTGAAGATGTAAGGAAATTCATCTGTAAACTAGTGAGGAAAGCAATTGAAAACAAACAAAGAAGAAAACAGATTATGGCACTGAGAAAAGAAGATGGTTCTGTAACAAGAAAGAGAGGCGAAATTTTGACAAGAGTGAAAGATTTCTACTCCAAATTATATGAAATGGATGATACATGTACTCTAGACATCATGAAAGGTACCAGTACCAGAGTTCTTCCAGTACTCCCAGCAGAACTTGCGCATGCAATCGAGAACATGAAGCGCGGAAAAGCTCCAGCAGAAGATGGAATTACTGTAGACATCATGCAAGATGCAAGTGGAGAAATTGAAACAGTACTCGCCCAAATTTTCACTCAATGTCTTAATGAAGGGAAGATTCCTGAGGATTGGAACAACGCTACATAGATCCTGCTACATAAAAAAGAGGACATTCAGGATCTCAGGAACTACAGACCTATCAGTGGTTTATAAAATCTTCACTAAAGTTCTTTCACACTGCTTGAAGGTAACACTGGACATGGCTCAACCGAGAGAACAAGCTGGATTCAGGAGTGGCTACAGCACAATAGATCATATCCACGTACTGAGAGAACTAATTGAAAGAGCGAGAGAATATGAACTTTCATTGTGCATGGCTTTTGTCGATTATGAAAGAGCCTTTGATTCGGTGAAACCATCAGCAGTTACAATGGCTCAGAAATCCTGCGATATGGCAGATGCATACATTAATATTATTAATGACATCTATGAAAATGCAAGTTCAAAGATTCGGCTGTTTAAAAATATAACACACATAAAAATTGGAAAGGGAGTGAGACAAGGTGACACCAGATCTCCGAAGCTCTTTAATGCCACATTTGTAAATGTCTTTCAATCACTGAACTGGGAAAACAAAGGGATGAAGATTAATGGAGATTATTTAACCCACCTTCGTTTTGCTGAGGACGTAGTCATTTTTGCAACTAACCTATCAGTGCTGCAGAGTATGATCCAGGAACTTGCTGACAAGAGTAAAGAAATGGGATTAAAAATGAACTTTCAGAAGACAAAAGTGATGTTCAATGCTTTTACAAGAAATGAAGATTTATCGATTGATAGAGAAAAGCTGGAGATAACAGACACGCACGTTTATCTTGGACGGCAGATATCAAGTGAGGGTCACATTGATGAAGAAATTAATCGGCGTACAAAACTTGCCTGCAGAGCTTTCGGAAGAAACAGCATAATTTTCAAGAGCAATATGCCATTATATCTTAAAAGAAAAGTGTTTGATCAATGCATCCTTCCAGTGTTTACGTATGGTGCAGAGACGTGGACCTTAACTAAAAGAGACATACAAAGGCTGCAAACAACTCAAAGTAGCATGGAGAGGTGCATGATTGGTGTAACCAGGAGAGATAAAAAGAGGAACTCGTGGATCCGAAAAATGACAAGAGTGGAAGACATCATGATCAGAGTTAAATCCCTGAAATGGCAATGGGCTGGACATTCTGCCAGAAGGACAGACCATCGATGGACAGCCGAAATTTCAGATTGGATTCCAAGGGATAGGAAAAGACCCAGAAGAAGACCACATGGGAGATGGGTGGATGAAATTTGAAAGTATGTGGGAGTGACGTGGAGGTGACTGGCACAAGACAGACCGTTGTGGAGAAAACTTGGAGAGACCTTCGTTCAGCAGTGGATTGATAATGGTTGACAATGATGATGATGATGATGTATTTAAGTTTGCTGTAGTTAGAATAAGATTTAAATGTTTCTATGTAAAAATATACCACATGTTGCTTTTCCAGTAAATTTCTTTTTGGACCCCACCCTTGATGAAATT
This sequence comes from Macrothele yani, assembly GCA_039090855.1. Classification (NCBI taxonomy): domain Eukaryota; kingdom Metazoa; phylum Arthropoda; class Arachnida; order Araneae; family Macrothelidae; genus Macrothele; species Macrothele yani. The sequence goes on from CM077028.1 coordinate 102,405,096, forward strand.
CTGGGTACGCCACTGAATAGAATACATAGAACTGTAGTACCGTTGGTATATCGACAACACGGAAAAGGTATACTCGTATTAATATATCGGGATGACAACGTGATCCTTGGACACTAGATGTAAAGAACGCGTGCGAAGTTGCAACCAGGACATGCAGAATACATGAGAAGTCATGTATTCATCGGCCGCTCCTTTATGGAATAGTATTAGAAGATTTGCCCCTTACTCTAACTTTATGAAAGAGATTGCCATCAGGGAAACAGTCAAATTCCTATACAGCAAACTAGCGTGCAATGATATAGTTTCTTCTGAACTACCAAGGATTTCTCATGCGTTATTAAAAGATGGAAACACATCGCGAAGCAATGTACAATTGCGTGAAAAACATTCGTGTAATATGCTCGTGATATCACCCACGTTATTTTCAAAAATCATCTGTGTTCCTCACGTGTTCCAATTTCCTGCATTTTTATGTCTACCTTTGTCTTGAAAAGGCCTCCCAGTGGAGTGCAAAAGCTTGGCGAATCTTTGTGCTTACTACACCCAAAAATAAACGGATTTAATACACTATATGCGTATTTTGAGTATTCAAAGACGAGGTTCATCAGGAAAACCATCCCCACAAAACGGTTATAGATCAACTGATCTTTGGAGAAAGGAGAACTGCCCACTAAGACGATAAGTCACTCTGTTTTACACTATTGATGGAAAATAATCCTAAAGTTGCCATCTGTTTATTGGCGTACGGAATTAAACAGACCAAGCTTTCGCTTATCGACGGCGGGATTTTTCAAGGCTAACAGGAGAGGGCAAACTGAATGCTAAATTGTTACAATTTATATACATGGTTTGAAAAAGTACATGAAGAATGATTATAAATATAATACAAAGCGTGTTTTGAATTTTAAAGTCACAATGTGTGTTGGTTAGACACGTGACAATATGGAGTGGAGAAATCACTGGAACCTACGTTTTGTTGATTATTTTATTTTTTCTCTTTCAAATAACAAACAACACTCCTCGGGATTTCACATTCAAAACACACCCTGTATTTAATCATTCTTTATTTGTTTTGTCAAATCATACTAATACAATTGTAACGTTCCAATATTCAATTACTTTAGTTTTATATACTTAGGATTTTAACAGTTCCGAAAAATTCTATGTTAATTTAATTTAATTAAATTTGATTACTTTTACTGTTTCTATCACCCCGCAAATTATCGTTATGCACCTAATATGATATCTGTTCTTATCACAAGCAACTCACAAACAGATCAGAAGAAAATCTTTGTCGTCCGGTTATGCAGCATTGATCCAAAAAAACAGAAGCATTTTTTATCACTGAACAAACATGTGTCTTTCCAGAATCCTCTCCATTTCTACGCGTAATCTGCTTTATCCAGCAAATGACAATAGGACTGATGTCATGCTCTTCAAACGGAAAATAAATCTTCCTGAACTTCGCAAGCTCACACTCAAAGTGCAAAAGTTGTTATATTTATGTCACGAAATAGAACGAATCCAGATATAACTTTCCATTATTCTAGATGTAACGGTACTTACCATCATTTTTAATCTGAATTGCGCGTTTCATTATTAATATGAGAAAGAATAACGTAATTTCGTTCAAAACATTTTATCAGCTTTTGGCGACGTATGGAGTTTTTCCATATCTCTTTCCAGAACGTAACTCCGTTTATTATCTTCCCTTTTTTTTACTAAACACGCTTCAGGAAGCGGGTATTGTCAAAATACACTAATCGTAAGAAATAAAAAATAGTTGCACCCAAAAAGACATGTTGGATTACAATGCTATAGGTAAAGGTTACCAGGAACACAGTGAGACTCATATGGGCAATATTTATTGAACTACACGCCAATAAATAGTGTATCTCAGTATGGTGTCGGACCGCCATGTTTGTTGACACATCATTCCAGACGTCTCTGCGTAGGGTTGTATAGGTTCCTAATGGTGTCCTGCGTTAAGCCATCCCATGCAATTTGAATCTTCTCACGCAGTTCCTGCAGATTGTACGGTAGGAGTGGAGTGTGGATAGCGCGTCCAATAGCATTCCACAAATTTTAAATCGGCGATAGGTCTGGCGATGCGACTGGCCATGGCAGAGTGTTAGTGCCTTGGAGGCAAGCTCTTGAGACAACAGCAGGATGTAGATGAGCGTTGTCATGTTGGAATATCGCACCGGAGTGAGCGTTCAGAAAAGGTAGAGCCACTGCTTGCATGACCTCATTAACGTAACGTTGGGCTGTCAAAGTGCCTGTAATGAACGCCAAAGGTGATCTGACATTGTTGGTAATTGCACGCTACACCATGACACCAGGCCTTCTGGACGTGTGACGCTCGAAAACAAAGCGTTCATCTTGGCGCTGAACCACGGTGCCTCCACACACAGATTCGGTGTACGTCTCCTCCAAAACAAAAGCGGGACTCGTAATCGAAGATCACCCGGTGTCATTCTGCGTGGCTCTATGATAGTCTGGCACGACACCATTGCAGTGTTTGGCGACGACACACTAGTGTTAAGGACACTCTTCGTAAAGGTCTGCGTGCGTGTAGTCCTGCGTCGTGCAGTCGTCTGCCAATGGTGCTGGCACTAATCGGATGGTGCATGGAGAGCACCACAGTTCGCTGAATATCCTCAATCTTGGCTTTTGGGTCACTCCGCGCGTGTCGGACAACCCGTTGGTCATCTCTCTCCGTGGTTCGTCTATGTCTTCCAGACCCTTCCTGTTTCTGCTGCGTATATTGTTCTACCTACTGCTGTCAACAGCGTTCTATGGTGATATCCGCACGACCGCTATGTCGCGCAATACGGTGATAAGACCTTCCAGCCTCCGGAGCCCTACGATGCGGCCCTTCTTGAACTCCTCCAACTGCTCGAATTGCTTCTTAACTTTTCTCTGAAGCATACTTCACTCGCACGCGATAAAACCAACACAACAGCATGAATCAGAATGGCAAGCACGTGCAAACGGGACGATCTTATATAGCCGGTGAGACACAGCGCTACGACCCCTCCTCGCTTGCGTCACATGCGCGGCCGAGCGTGATACTTGAAACATTTGCATGTCTCACAATGTCAAACCTACCCGACAAGTTTCATTCCCGTCGGTTGCTTCCTTCTGGGTGCAACTATTAATTTTTTTGCCCATATTTTATAATACGGAGACACCCTTTTTATTAAGAAGCAAACGAGTCAACGTGACACCAAGTAAATTCCCTTTTTATGGTTTATTGCATCGTTCGATAGGCACCAAACCGTCTAAAGTTACGTAAGAAAAAAAAATCACCGGTGGCGCAGTCTTCTAAGTGTTTCCTTCTGACCATTCGTCGGAGATGGGTCCGGGTTCGAATCCCGGTGAAGCAATGATGTGTTTGTCTCACGAAACTGGCTTCCTCCCTTCCCTGGAACTAGCGGCCCTAAATTAGGGACGGGCGACTGCTTATAGCCCACTGAGTTGCTCATGATGGCCCTTAAACCTCCAATCAGAAAAGGATGTGACTAAAAGAGGCAGTTGAAAGCTGATTTAAATTAATGTATTTGCCATGTCAGTGCGTTGAAGTTTTAGGTAAAACTGTGTTGAAGTTTTAGGTAAAACTACTATATGCTCCCTTTATATAACGTATGAGAACTTGATAGGGTTTTCCAGGTTATTGTATATCACATAATTTGCGTCCATTTCTTTAACTTTAGTGCGATTACTTTCGAGTGTATCGGGTCCTGTTTGAAGTTTTCGGCGCTGTTTTAGAACCATTTGTTTGTCTTTTTTTCGGACTATATTGACCTTTTCAGCATTTAAGGGTATGGAGTCATCCGTCCCTAATTTAAGGGCACTGGATCCAAAGAAAGGGGCAGGGCTAACGCCATAGGACGGACGGCCTTCATGATTCATCTGGGGAATCTACGCTCCAATTCAGAGTATTAAAGTATTGCTACTCTCCAATTCAGAGTCCCGCGCCTCTGATTACTCGGCCATCGGAGAAGTTTGAGCTTTAGCGCTTTACTTGGTTTATGTACATGGGCCCATTCCGTTCCTTTTTTTTTCTACCAATGGTTTGGATTCAAGTTCTTATTAAATTGTTTTTGTTTCAGTTCTTTGATTCTCGTTCTCTCTGTTCTTTGAAATCATTTGCTTTCGTTCTTCAATTCTTGCCCAGTACGTTTCCGGGCCATTTCTTCTAACCCCGCGGGTTTGTTAGCTTCCTTTTTTTTTAATTCTAAGCAAGACTTACTCTGACTGATCACTGAATTATGACTACCAACTTAATAATTTGTACGTTCTCAACTTTCTCCCTCAGTACAGCATCTCTCCGACGTGGCATCGATTCAATAAGATGCCGGAAGCAATTGGGAGGTATGACCAACCACGCTCTGTGTTATGGACCCTTCAATGCAGGTACGGAGGTGATTTGAGCATCCAAGCGCCCGATATGCCATTCCATAGCGTCCCACAAGTTCACTCTGGGGTTGATATCGGGGGTGTTTGGAAGCCAGTCGATATGCTGAAAGGAACTCTGTTCCTCAAACCATTCCTACACAATATTAGACCTGTGGCTCAGTGCATTGTCATCTCGGAAGACACCGTCGCCATTCTGCAAAAAGTGCAAAAGTGGTGTATAGAGCGAGTACGCAGTTCAAGATAGTGGGCACCAGTCATACATTTTTCCACATGCACCAGAGATCCAAGTTCCTGCCAGTTAAGCATGCCCCACATTATACACTGGTGTGCAAAAATTAAGGACGAAGAGGAGAAATTAACTTAACAGCGGAACGAGAAAGCAGAACGGTCCGAAAGACCACTCAGGAGATAGACTAGGGTCTGGTACGGTAGGGCATACGCATATATGCAGCATGACGGGTGGGATGGGGAGTGTCGGAAGGGTATAAAGCACACGGGCGGTGTACGCTCATCAAATCGGTGAAAGTTATTGCACGGTGTACATCGGTTTGAACGACGTAGAGTTGCTGCCACCGTGTGATATGGCCAACAGGCAATCCAGTAGACGACATCTGGATGACTTTACCCGAGATCGGGTCATTGGGAAGTTGGAAGAAGGTCGAAGTGTGACTAATGTGGCCGAGGAGTTCGGGATCGCTTACAGCATCGTTTCACGAGCTTGGAGAGCATTTCAAACGACAGGAACGGCTGTCCGAGAGTTTAGCAGTGATCGTCCACGAGCAACCACGGCGGCGGACGACTGGTATATTGTCCTACAGGCGAGAAGAGACAGACGGCAGACAGCGGGAGAAATCGCAAGGCACATGCAACAGACCACTGGACGTCCGTTATCGCGTTTTACCGTGGCCAGGAGCCTGCACAAAGGTGGTCTATTTGCACTACGACCAGTACGATGTGTGACATTAACGCCTGCTCATCGGAGACGGCTGTTTCTGTGGTGCCAGGAACACAAGAACTGGACACATTAGCAATGGGGTCGAATTCTCTTTACGGATGAGAGTCGATTTAGTCTAACGAGCGATTCTGGACGTATACACATCTGGAGAGAGCAGGGAACACGCGATCACACCTCCAACATCATCGAAAGGGACCGGTTTGGAGGTGGCAGAGTTCTCGTTTGGGGCGGTATCATGCTTGGTAGCCGTACTGACCTCCACATCTTCCAAGGAGGTTCAGTCACTGGTGTCAGCTATTGTACCGAGGTTCTCCTGCCTCACGTGCGTCTGTTTAGAGGTGCTGTGGGTCCTGAGTTCCCATTCATGGACGATAACGCTACACCACATCGTACAGTGGCTGTCGCAGAGCTGTTGGAGAGTAAAGATATTCAACGTATGGATTGGCCCGCAAGATCCCTGGACATAAATCCAATCGAACACGTTTGGGACCTTCTCGGGAGACGACTGGCAGTACGTCACCAGCCGTCAGCAACGATTCCGCAGCTGCGATTGGCGCTACAAGAGGAATGGGCCGCGATGCCTCAACAGCTCCTTGACAACCTCGTCCTCAGCATGGACAGACGTTGTAAATCCTGCAACGCAGTCAGGGGTGATCATATCCCCTACTAAAGACTGGATTTTTTTGGCAGCCGCCTGTCACATGGACCTTTCTGTCTTCTGTCCAGTTGAGCTCGAAGCTACCTTTTCAATAAAGTGCCTTTGTATCCTTTTGATTCCTTGGTTGGACGGTTTTGCTCACTTGTCCCATATTCTTACATCTTGGGGATCTTATGATATGATATGAGTCGATGTGGAGCACTTCTGCACGACGTTACATTCGAAAAACCGTCTCGTCCTTAATTTTTGCACGCCAGTGCACAACTCCCTCCACCGGCTCGCAATGTGGAGACCATGCAGGATGTATCGAGGGGCTCATGTTATTATTGTTTGCGCCAAATATGTACACGACTATCCACAGAATGGAGTAAAAATTACGACTTGTCAGACCAGCACACTTTCTTTCAGTCATACGACGTCCAATTTGCATGATCTTTGCACCAGGCTAGTCATTTGCGCCGATGAACTGTGATTAGAAGAGGATGTCGTCGGGATCGTCTGCAGTTAAAGCTCATATATGCAAGCGTACGAAACAATGGTTATGACAGATATTGTTCCGGGTTGACCTCTGTTGTATTCGGTAGTCAACTGTTGAACAGTGTTGCGTTTGTTCCCCTCTACGACTCATCGGACCAGGAGCTCACCTTTCACATCAACCTTTCGCTCTGCTGCGCAGTTTTGCCTCCGTGTCATTGTTTGACCTTTCCAGGTCACTCCTGATACACTTTAAATAAGACGGCTCACGAACAACCCACCAGTACAGCCGTTCGGGAAATAGAGGCATCCGCTCTCCGAGCTCCCACAATCTGCCCGTGATAAATTTTTCCGTTTACCCAACACGCTCCGATTTTTACTACCTACTGCATCACTCACACCTTATACGCTATATTGACAATAGTCACCTGGAATTCTAGAAGAAAAACACAACATAGCATCATTTATTGGCATACATTAGTACGATGTCGGTCCACCTTTGGCCTTAATGCATGCACTGACCCTTCGACACAAGCTTCCGACAAGGTTTTGGAACACAACGATAGGTATGCACTTCTATTCAGTGCATAATGCTACCGCTAACTGTTGCTTAGTAGTAATCCTTGGTTCCAAACTTCTTATGCGGTACTCTAATTCATCCCATAGGTGCTCTATGGGATTAAGAGCAGGGCTCTGGGCTGGCCAGTCCACACCCGCTACGGAATTATCGTCAAACCACGAGGTAACAGTCCTTGCTTCATCGTTCCGTGCATTATCCTGCTGGTACCGACGAGGCTCGGTTCCATTGTATTGCCACAGAGTTGGTAGGGCATAATTGTCCAGAATATCGAGGTAATCGTGCTGGGTAACAGGTTTGTCCACGATAACCAACGGGTCGGGACCATACCACGAAAAACACCCCCACACGAGTACACTGCCAGCTCCAAACGTGACCGAATCAACAGTATACTGTGGTAAATAGCGTCTTCCCGGCTGCCGCCATGCCCACACATGGACATCAAACTGATGGATTGTGTATCTGGATTCATCAGTCCATAGGACCCGTTTCCATTGATCTACGGTCCACGATAAATGTTGTTTTCACCATGCTAAACAACGAGTAGCATTTCGAGTGGAGATGAAAAGCTTATGAACAGCCGCACGACCATGGTAACCCATAAAATGAAGTTCTCTGCGAATGGTACGTGTACATACCGAGGTTCCAGAATTTTTACTCCCCTGTACACTGAGGTCTTGTGAAGCACTCTGTCGATTAGGTGTAACGGCTCCCCTGAGGCTTCGACCTCCTCTATTACTGATTTTCTTCGGTCTGACGGTACGTTTCGCTTCTTCAGGCACGCCAAGTGACTTCCACTTCTTCAGTACATCCAAAACAGTTAATTTGTGTATGTTTAAACGTCACTCGGTTTCTCTTATGGACAACCCACTAATATAACACCCAACAATCTTTCCTTTCTCAAAGTCAGTTATCTCCCGTCGCGACATTTTTACTCAACCTCATAGTGCGATATGACCGTGGTCAGCTGCAGACTTGTTTTTTTTTCGTTTGTAGCTGTACTGCGTATCTTAACAACGCAGTGTATCCGTTCATTTGCTTTTGAAGTAGTGTCCGGTGACTTTTGTCAATATAGTGCGTACGTTACGTCAGTTGGCTAATCGAGCTGTCTTGGAAATCAAATTGTCCACGGGCCGGGTCCAGTTTTGATAGGGGTGGTCCTAATTCAATGATCACCCGGTGTAATATTTTTTCTAATATTCGCAAAGCATTTGAAGACGATAAAATACCAAAATTACGCTGTTCTTTCGAATTATCGATGCGTTTTTGCGATTTGAAGAACCAGCTACTGATTGTTTCGAACGCAATGCAGAATCGACAGAAAAACTCACAACCGATTTCAATTTCGTGTAAAAATTCTGGAAGTATTAGATGATTTATCTTCTGCTGATTGTTTATCAATACTTCGCTTGAGGTGTTTAAGCTATTTCCTTCCTGTACTTCGTAGAACGTTTTTCGTAAGCAGTCATAGTTTGTTTTTGTTTTTTCTGCGATGGTGTGAGTTTATAAGTATTTTTTTCGATTTTCCTCTTTTTTTTAATCATTTAGCTAAATGGCAAAATCCCTTAACTGGATTCAAATTACGGTTACGTCATACAACATTCCTCTTTTGTAGATCAGGCCTTTCGACGCATTACTATTCATGGTTTCGACTGACAGATTTCCAATATCACTTTTTATTTTGTGATGGCGGTACACATATGATTAGGTAATGACACCTCAGTAAAATTCACCAAAATTTACTTTTGATATAAATTACAGTGGGAATGCCTCAAGTTTCCGTCCAATTAAACAGAATAAAGAGTGAAGCACAAAAGCGTTCTACCACTTCGAGAAAACCTTCAGTGTTCTACTCCCAGATACACTGTTACCATAGAGTGAATCCGAGAAATTTTGCGGGTGAGATATTGGAAACGCTATAAGTGTTTCCTAAACCTACTAACAAGAGTTGAAATTTTGCACAAGACTTCAAGAATACTACCCGGGAAAAAATTCTGATTAAATTAAATTCTCAAGTAATCCGCTGGCGAGTTATTATCACTTTCCTTTTTTCTCTTTCTTTATTTTTCTGTCAATTAATTACCCTTATAAGCATTGAAGGCCGAAAGAATGCCCCACCGCTAAACTGGAGACATTGGTTTATTCGAATCCAGATCTTTGTTCCGAGAATATAAAGCTACTCACCAAAGATAGATTTTATACCAGTCAGGCAGTCTTTACAGAAACTTATTTTGAGGTCCATTGCCAAATGTACGAACTTTAACCTCTAAATCATATTCTTTCCAAATTTGTCTTCCCAGCAATTTGACAAGAGTATGATTTAGCTACATTGTGCTTTCGTTCCATGTAATGCAAAATTGCATGTAAAGTTGAATATCGGAATCAAACGATGTGGAAAAAGCAATGATTTCTGAACTATACAATAAGAAAGGTTGGATAATTGATTCTATCCATATCCCGAAGGAAGTCAACTTTATTCGGACATACATACATGCTGCATAATCATTTACAGTTGCTTTCTTTAAGAGTTTTGGTAGCGTTTGAAACCGTTATCCCTTCGAGTCCGTGCTTTGCAGAGAAATGTGCAGTTGTGTACATAAGAAGAATGCTCGCAGGATGACGGATATCACAGAACAATTTCTAAGAAAACTGCACCCGGAAAATCAAACGTTATAAAACCATCAACGAAGATTAGAAAAAAACTAGGTAATATTTGTTTTATATCATTTCTTTATTTATTCAAAGGCTCGTAGATAGTGCACCACAGTATTTGTCATTTTCTTGTAGGACTTCCGTCCACAGTGAGTAGAGTTTAGGTCCCAGCCACCTACAGCGAGATCGCCTTTTGGGCAGGACATAGAAACGGAAGGAATGAGAGCAAGTCTAGCGACTTTGACAGAACAGTTTTAGTGAGATTAGAGTGCGCCACCGTACAAGTACGATGTTGCACATAGAGGGGTGAGAGAATTTCAGGGGGGCATAGGAAAGAATACCCATTTAACCAGTGGGTTCAGCCTGGGGGCCGTCACTTAACGTGCTCGTCCGATGCACGGCGGATATACAGCGATTGTTAGTAAATCACACCATCTCTGAAAGATCAGCCCAGGTTCGAACCTGAGGACCTTGCATTGATAGTCTAACTCGCTTACCACTAAGCCATCCGCGGCTCATTCGAAGGCTCGTGCGAAAATATACTATTATTAATCAGAGTTTTTCAAAATTATAAGTGTAAACTAAAAAACATTTTGAAAAACTGCAACTTGCCTTCTATGATGCGCAATAGTAAAATATATCTTGTCTGGTAAAGTTAAATTTGTAAAAGATATTAAAAATATAACTTTACAAAAAACAAATCGCCTTTCAAATGGAGACATCGATATAATGATTCAGTGACAACATCGACATTGACCGAAGCTGCAAGATTTTACTGTTCGTAGAAACTCTGCTTCTGCCTTAAAGCATATAGATGATTCAATAGATCCTTAGTTTCATTAAAATAATTTTGATATGTTTGCTTAGACTAAAAGCTGGTATAAGTGAATGATGCAGTACAACACAACGGAATGAAACATTATAAGTTTAACTATTGAAACTGCGTCATAGCAAGCAACATACATTCCTGGTACTTAAGAATACAGATATGTTTATTTATTTGTTTTTGTTTTGTTTTTTTTTAGTTTTATGGTGCAGCAGACAGAGCTACTCCGGAGCACCGAACACACACACTATAGTAATGTTTGAACCAAATAAGTATACAAATTTAGAATTGAGTGTTTATTACACAGAGAACAAGACCCAGAGGTGAATCCCCCACCTGTAGAGTTTTATTGTTTAAATGGTTGTAGATATTGCTATTTGCTTATGTTACCTCTAAAACTGCAACATTACTTCACCACAAACAATTTTCTTACTGAAATGTTTTATCTAGCTTAACATCGTGCTCCAGATAGCTTAATTTTACAAGACAAGCTAATTGGGCACTGAATAGAAATAACATCCAGCTGAAATGAAATCTTTACTTTTGATGTCCAAATATGTCATTTGGTTCTCCGTGGTATAACGAAGTAAATTTCTCCGTCATTTTTATCCGCGCCGGGGCTCGAACCCGGGTCCCCTCATTCCGGAATAAGTCACTCTACCAACTGAGCTACGCGGACGTTTTATTCTGATTTCTATCTGCCTTTATGTCGTGTGCGTCCTTCTGACAGGTACGTCACATCTCCTGGTACGTTACATCATCTCCCCCTTATTTTTTTTTTTTTTTTATTATTCGAAGTGCTGGAGAAGGGATTCTCTTATTTTTCCTATCTCGCGGTGTGGAAAGAACATCACACCAATGCGAGATTTTGAACGGTCGGGTCATCCGGATTGTTCGGGCGCCATTATAACGAAGTAAATTTCTCCGTCATTTTTATCCGCGCCGGGGCTCGAACCTGGGTCCCCTCATTCCGGAATAAGTCACTCTACCAACTGAGCTACACGTTTTATTCTGATTCCTATCTGCCTTTATGTCGTGTGCGTCCTTCTGGCAGGTACGTCACATCTCGTGGTACGTTACAGAGGGCACACGTCGGTCAGCTAAACATCACATGCAAAATATAACTCTAACTCGTACTTATTCAACTATTGCTTCAATATCTGGATAAAGCTCATGGCATAGAATAATCACCATCTCTCACTGCACTCGACAAATATTTGAGACTTGTATAACAAGAAAGCGTAACATACAGCGTGAGAGATTCAGTTCAACTCGTACAAAATCAATCTCCATTCGTAGAACATCAGCTCTGACCAATCTCGGTCTCTTCTCGCCAGTTTCTCAACAATCTATCTATCTATCTATCTATCTATCTCTGTCTTCTTCCTCTGATGTAAGTTAAGTCAGTACTCTTATTACTCTCGTTCACATACGTTATTCTGTTGACCCGTCGTCATAAGGTTGCCAAACCACATTCGCCGAGAGAGAGAATGTAGCGCAAGATTAGAATATGCTTAACAAGAATAAACCAAAATTTACATAAGATAAGAAGAACCAAAAGGGAAATTTAAATTAGAGTATAAGTTAGACACTATAGAGGCAAGTTGAAACTGGTTGTCCCCAAAGATCTTAATAGAACAGAGCGCCAATGGACGAACATGTAGCTAAAGCACCGTAACCAAGGCTGTAAAAGTCTATTTTTTTTTCTGGTTTCGTATCACATGACAAACACTTACGTCGTTTCAGGCCTCATCCCGTTGTACAAATCACGAGTTGAATCTCTGTATGTTCTTCTCTGTGATTTATTGTTTAGAAAATTACGAGATGGTACGTATTTTCGCTTGCTCGTTTATACACAAAGACAGACGTGCAGGCAAACACGCTCTCTCTCTCTCTCTCTCTCACACACACACACACTAGATCAATTTCCCAAACTTAACAATATTTCTCTTGATTTTGTACGAAACCAATAAAGTCATTACACAGGTATGTTGAAACATTGAGGGAATTCAGTCAAACAGTATTGTATCATCCGCGAGATGAAGAAAACATCTCTCAAGTCTTCATTATTTAATGAACAGAAAAATGAATATAAAACTGGCGTGTTTGAAAACTTTTGTTCATCTTTTCTTCGATTCTAATCTCTCCAAGAAGCTGTACGTGCATTTACACTGAGAAACAAAGTTTGTTTGAAACAACAAAATAGTTTTGTTGAGCTGTTTTGTCGATTTAGTTTGTTGCTTTAGCTAAACTATATCGGAATTGTTTTGTTGGTAGCACAAAATTATTTTATTGGCTATATTTTGTTAATTCAACTAAACGTTTTATCACGATAACAATATATATCGTTGGATCAAACAAAGTCCCAAAAATTGACCTAGGCATTTTTTTAAATGAACAAAACGTTTTCTCATGATACAAATAAATTTTGTTGAATAATACAATAATTTTCAGGAAAATACATTTTTGTTGACTACATATCGACAAAACGTTTTGGTTGATTCAACAGCTTTTTTTTTTTTTTTTTTTTTTTTTTTGCTGAGTTAACAAAACGTTTTTCTCAGTGTAGACTGTGGATAGAAAGAAAAATGGATGAAAACGCCTGTGACTAGAACTGTATGACTTTATTAAAACGGTGTTGAACCATCATTTTCTGGAAGTGCGGTTTTCATTATGCGTAGTACGTATTCAAACAAATTTTGAGAATATGCGGGATATGAAACAACAAAATAGGAGGAAACTAGGAGAAATCTTCACACCCTATTTTCAAGAACTAAGCACACTGGCTCAATGGTATTTAAATCAGGGGATGGTCACATTTCGTGCTGACCACGAAATGTGTTGAACGTCATCTTCATGTTACCCCAATGACTTGGTGCATCTGGCTGGCTGTACAGAAGCATTATTATCGCTATAGGTGACATTATAGTTTTTTAGTGCAAGGAAAAAGGTGACCTGATTAAGTGTAAAAGCATCCTGCTGAATGTGCCAAAGAAAGTTTGTTTATTTGTTGTTGTTTTTATAAGGTATGGGGCTTAACATCAGAGGAGTTACGTATGTTACTTGAAAAGTATTTCCCAAGTGGCATAGCCTAGCAATTTAGCATTGGACCAACACTGAGCCACTGTCCTTCAGAAAGAGAAGACAATGGCCCACTGTTGGGCTTACGTTACATCGCAAGGCTGTGTTACTTAGGTTATCTCTTGGGATGAAGGTGTTTACTGCATTTCTGGACTTAGAGAAGGCGCTTGTAACAGAGTAAGCAGAATGCTTCTATGCTGGTCCTTGAAAAATTATAGCATCACTAAGAATTTACTTCGGTGAGAGAAAGCTATGTTAAACGAAGTGTGTGTTTCTGTAAGTGGTGTTTCATGTATTTGGTTTTACTTCGTCGCAGGAGTCAGGTGAAGCTGTTTAATGTCGCCAATGACTATTCAATATATGTGAACATTTGTGAAAGCATACATGTATGATGCCAAACAGACAGTATTGGTTCATGTTTTGGAAGCATCAGTGTGTACGGGTTTTTGTATTCAAATGCTGATGATACAGCTCTGTTATTTGAGAGCAAACGTGAGTTGCAAAGTATGTTGTCCAAGGTGAATGAAGTATGTACAAAATTCGAACTTAGCATGAAAATAAATGAGGGAGAACCACAGACACAGTTTTTGAACAAGGAACTGCTGGTACAAATTGCAAGATCAGTTTAAATAGTACAGAGTTAGACCAGGTGAATGAGTTTGTATACTTAGGAGACATGTTTGACATGGATAACATATTAGATGGTGAAGTTAGTAGATGAGTGAATTCAGCTTTGAAAGTCGTAGTTGCAGTTGGAGGATTTTCCAAGACAGATGGTTTTCCGTAAAGATCCCGAGTAGCTGCGTATCAAAGTACAGTTGCTCTTACGCTGATGTACGATGTTGAAACTTGGTTTTGCTGGAGACATGCATTACTTACGGGGTATTTGCGGCAAGACACGTCCTGATAATGTGTGGCACAAAGAAGTGTTGCAGATGCTGTGAAGTAAAATGCTATTAGTAGGGTGAAGATAAATATTTTGAGGCTGTTTGGTCATGTTGAAAGAATGAGTGATGAGTTGCTAAGCAAGAAAATTTATTCGTCCCAAATAGCAGGAAAGGAAGGAAGAGGAAGGCCAAGGAAATCATGGGAGGACCAGTTTCAGAAATGTCTGCAAGAGAAAAAGACAGTATGGATTACAAAAGGTCTTGTGCAAATCATATAAGATATCAGTGAAGATGAAGTTTTACGCCAGGATCGCTGTAAATGGGCAGATTTGACACATCAGCAGTAAATAAAGTCTAACATTATCAGTTACTTTGATTTGGAGATGTTTTTGCAGGACAATAGGGTGCATCTGATCACCTAAAAACGTGCGAAGTCACTATCGGTAAAGCCACTATACAGTGTAACGATGGCTCCTAAGGAATGCCGCGAAATCACTGCTCAAGCAATTTTTTACCCTCCATATTTGACTTCTAGTGAGAGTCAATCAAGATAATACATTATGTTCAGTGTTCTCTAAACATAAATCCTACCCGATGTCGGAAACTGTAAAAGACTATTAGTTAAACTGTAAAAGACGATGGGCCAATATTATGTTCTGCTTTAAATGTGGCAAATCTGCATCAGAAATGTGCTAATTGATGAAACAAGCATACGGTGATGAATGTTTATTTCAGTCAAGAGTGTATGAATGGTATGCACGTTTTCGTGGTTTTCGACAGTCATTGGAGGATAATGAAAGGAGCTCACGACCTTCAACAAGAACACTGACGAAAATGTGCAGTTTGTTGGCTAACTGCTGGCTATGGATCTTCGATTAACATGTCGAATGATAGCAGAAGAGCTGAATATTAGTAAGACAGTATGGCACAGCATTAATCGTGATATTTTGAACAATCGGAAGGTGTGCGCTAAGTTCGTCCGGCACTTTCTCATTCCGGAACAAAGAGAGCTGCGAGTGACTGCTCCGCAAAACTTGGTGGAAATGGTGAATGCCGACCTAGATTTTCTCAGCAAGATAATAACTTGTGATGAATCATGGTGTTTTGAGTATGACCCATCCACGAAACGACAAACTAGCGAATGTTCAAGTCATGGAAAGCCCAAACCATAGAAGGTGAGGGATGTGAAGTCGAAAATCGAAACGATGCTCATTGTAATCTTCGATTCTCGTGAGATTATGTACTGTGAATTTGTGCCTGAAGGACAAACAGTCAGTGGCTTATTCTACAAGGAAGCCATGGATCGTCTTCTAAAGAGAATTCGCCGAGTTAGGCCGGATTCGCATCAAAGTGGATAATAGGTCCTCTTTCATGACAACGTCCCGTTGAAACACCTTGGCCATTGTTACCCAGTTTCTGGATAAAAACCAGGTGATTACGATCATGCATCTATTCTACTCGCCGGATCTAGCCCCAGAAAACTTTTTCTGTTGGCAAAACTCAAAGTACTAATGAAAGGACGATGATATGTGCCCATTCCAGAAATTCAAAAGACAGTGACAGCGTACTTGAAGAATATCCCAGAAAATGACTTCCGTAGGGCATTTGAGAGACTTCTGGAACGATCCAAGCTGTGAATCAAAGGAGGATGGGACTATGTTGAAAAATAAATCAGCAAAATTGCTAGATGTAGGATATATTTTTTTTATTGAATTATTCCTGTTACATTTCTGGACCGACTGTGTATACATCGCCATTAATATATGCCTTTGTCAAATTGTTAAAATATATGGGCGGAAACCTAGAGGTCTTAATCATGAATGCTCATTTTATGGATCACGAAGGTCTTTATTTCGACATTATTTTATAAGGGTTGCATTCACCATGCAGTGCTATGCCTTCTGTAGTTTATTGATGTAATATCACATCTTCTTGTTGCAAAGCTCGAATCAAATGAAACATAGCACAGCATGCTTCATATAAGCAAAACTTGCCGAATGTGAAATTATTGAAATACACTGGCGGAAAGTGAAAAATGAACACAAAGAAGGAATTGGCGGACGATCATGAAATTTACATATGTTAATGGGGTCGAGTTTACGTAGGTGTGATGTTAATTTCGGGACCAACCGGTGAGCGCTTACGCCACAGCACGGCATAATATGCAAATTATCGTCGCTGGTATTAAAGGAGTGCCGCGAAGTGAATGTAATCAGTCGTCGGCGTACGGACACGTGCGAAGACCCTGAAGAAGCTGCAATGCCTGGACATGGAAGACGTGTACGATTTCAGCAGTTATCGGACTTTGAGCGAGGTCGTCTAGTCGGACTCCGCGAGGCCGGGTGGTCGTATCGTCGTATTGCGGAGCGAATTGGACGAGAAGTATCGGTGGTGGTACGATAGTGGCGTAGATGGTCCGAGGAACATATTCCCACACGAGAAGACGTGAAACCGAGAGTCAATGACGGACTGATGAGCGGACCGATCGACGCATAAGAAGAGCGGCGTTGCCAAGCAGAACATCCACTGCGACGCAAATCCGAGCTGCCGTTGCACCTGAGGTGACTGTGCAAACAATCCGCAACCGTCTACTGGATGCAGGACTACGTGCACGTATGCCTCTAGCATGTGTACCTCTGACTCCAGCCTACCGTCAGGAACGGCTGCAGTGGTGTCGCCAACGTCTTCACTGGAGAACGCAATGGCGATCTGTCGTGTTCAGCGATGAAAGCAGATTCTGCTTGGGAACCTCTGATGGCCGTATGCGTGTTCGCACACGCACAGGGGAGCGTTTCCACCCTTCTTGCATCCGCCAGCAACACACAGGGCCTACACCTGGTCTCCTGGTGTGGAGAGCGATCAGCTATCACTCCCGTACACAACTAGTCTTTGTACCGGGTACGTTAAACAGCACCTCCTACATCAACAACATCATTCAGCCAGTTGTTGTGGCATTTGTAAGGTCAGTCCATCGTGGTGTTTTCCAGCAAGATAACGCACGCCCACACACGACACGTGCAACGCAACATGTACTTCATCGTGTGAGACAACTTCCATGGCCTGCACGTTCACCTGATTTGTCCCCCATTGAGCACGTGTGGGATTTTATGGGATAACGACTTATCCGGTCTCCACGGCCAGCCACTACCATCCCCGATTTACACGTCCAGGTTGAGGATGCTTGTGACTCAATACCCCAAACTTACATCCAACATCTGTACGACAGACTCCATGCCAGAATTGCACAGTGTGACACAGTTCATGGCGGTTCAACCTCGTACTAACCATGTTACAAGGAAATGTTATTTTTCAGTTTACCAGCAAATACAGCTGTATTTTGCCATAATGTTTTGATAACGTTATCCTCTGTATTCCGTTAATATGCTGTATAAATTTCGTTGGTATCAGAAGTCTCCTTCTTGGTGTTCTTTTTTCACTTTCCGCCAGTGCATTTGATCAAGTGAGCAAACTAAAAGGAACGCAAGCATTGCAAGCGGGCCAAGCAACTAGGAAAAGAAATTTTCATATTATGTAAATTCTAGGAAATTCAATATGAATATCTTGCATTAAATAACACACTAACCGAAAGAATCAACAAAGAGAAAAGAAGGAGCACTAGTATGTACTACAAAAAATATTAAATTTTTCAAAAAGAATGCTCATTTCACCTTCAAATTAAATACAGGAGATCTCACGGAAATATTGTTGGTATTGATATGCTCATTTGATATGCTCATTACAGCTTTTAATTAATTACAGGATATCTCACAGAAATATTGTTGGTATTGATCGCTTGTTTTACACTTCAAAAAGATGGTTCCTGTGCGATCTGTCTAAAGCAAGTTTACCAAAAAAAAAAAAAAAACTATTTATGAATGCTGCATACAGAACAACTGAATATATAAAACGGCAACATGCCAAACAATAAGCCAGTAGACAAAACGCCCGTACATAGAAACGACCATATCTGCCCGAAACGCCTGCCCAGAGTGAATCACACTTCCTACCTTTTTTGCACGACATATGAGGAATCAGCTAGAGTCACCCTTAGTCACTATTGTCATTATTAAACAAAGAAGCGAACCAACAGAGACTCTCGGGCATTATGCTATTTAGAGTGATACAAGATTTTTGGGTCATGGTCGTTAAAGAGCTAGAGCAGAGAGCAAAGTGAATGTCTGCAAAGACGAAGAGAAAAATAAAATGCAAACAGAACAGCAACAGCTGCGGTGAGAGATAACAAAACTTGATCTCCTCACATAGCAACAACGCAATAGTAAGAGTGGCTCTGGTTCCAGCTGGAGACAATCGAAAAATAAGGCCAGTTATTCCACCAGAATATGAAGCTGATGAACTTCAGGAAAGCCTTCCGATGACTGAATCAAACCACCAACATGAGAACGCATTTAGCAGGTGATGGATCGCGTGGTGAGTTTTCTGAGAGCCTACTCAAATTGGAAAATGAAACCATGGAACGCTTTCAACGAACAACATTAGGAATGCAGTTAAAACAAAACAGTAACTCGAAGAAGTGGTTTTACAATCGTTTCTAATATTGTCCATGACCACTAGTAACTCAGGCCAAGACCGTCTAGAAAATACAAGGTCATGACATTAGAGAAATGATATTCTTTTAGTGGCGTCACGCGGAAACCAAGGCTTCCGATTGGTTTCCAACGTAAAGTGACGTCACAAACAGAGGAAGCTCATCTCACTAATGTAATGGCCTTGTATTTCTTGACGGCCTTGCTCAGATGCAGGATGTTGTAGCATTAAGAAACGATGCAGTCAACATTATTAACTAAGAGTTTCTTTTTCAGTTACGTGGTGCTGTGTAATACTAGAACTCAGGTTGTCGTATACTAGATGTCAAAGAGGTAATGCACAACCCAAGTGAATTCTATTAATTACTGGAAATATCAGGGGCATACACACACATGGTCTCGAGCTAAAGATCAGATCACCCCTGCTAAATCAATTAAACTTCTGCAGCGGAACACAAGAGGCTGTCATATAGGCTTACAACGAGCATCATGATATGTAATGTAGGTGAGGGAGGTTTATTCAAATTTGAGACATGCTGTTTCAGATAACTGATTCTTTGCATTATTGCCATGAATGTTAACTTAACAAGGCGCACCTTCCAGGTTTCAAACTTTTTGTGTTATCTTGCTGAAGTTCACACTATCTCCTCTGCCAACAATACTTTGGCTGCTCTACAGATTTTTTTTTCTTTTTTTGGAGGTTTAACGACTACCGTGAGCAACTCAGTAAGCTAAAAGCAGTCAATCACCCGTCCCTAATTTAGGGCCACTGGTTCCAGAGAAGGGGAAAGAGCCACCGCCGTAAGACAACGCCTCACCGGGATTCGAACGCGGACCTATCTCTGACGAATGATCAGAAGCCATCGCTTACACCACTGCGCCACCGGGGCAGCACCTCTACAGATGGTAAAAAGTTTTTCACCTTTATCTCCTATTGGAAGACCATACAAATTGTTTACTCCGAAAATCTACACTATTTAGAAATTCAAATTAGTGGATAGTCACAGCGAAGGAAAACCACAAAAATCGTCTGTTATCCTCCAGCAAAATTAACTCATAAAACGTAAATTGATTTTTCAATTAGGTTAGTTTTTAAAATTTCCATCTTAATCTCAGAAAATCGACTGCCTTAAGTTATTTAATTTTGCAAAGCTTTATCAGTACTGCAATTTAAACGGCTTTTAAAAACGTTGACATTTCGAAACACGCAAGGTCATTCATTTTCCAATTTCATTTCATGCGTTCAAACATCGAAGTGGAAATACTTCGACTGTTCAATTTTTATACGAAGCCTAAGATATGCAACGAAGAATAATTTTAATACAGGTAATTTAGAGGAATTCTTCCGAGTCTTTTGCTTAGGAATATATTACTTTCTACACTTTGTTTTGGCATCTGCACTGATTTCAGTCGAGTTTCATACAAAGAGTATTTCAAAAATTAAGTTAAACCTTCAGCCTGTGCTAAAATTTATTCTAGGTTTCTGAACTTTGAATGCGAGCTTGCTCCCCACAGTGCGCGCGCATACTCTGGTTTTTGTGCGAACTGTGAGGGAGTACTTATCCTATGCACTGGCTCTCTCCCTTCCGTAGAGCCAGTGTCCCTAAATTAGAGACGGGAAACTTCTTATAGCCCAACGAGTTGCTCACGGTGGTCGTTAAACCTCGAAATAAAGGGATTAAGTATTTTTTTATTGTTATTAAAGTTGAACGACCACGGCAAGCAATTCGATGGGTACAAGCAGTCGCCCGTCCTTAATTTAGGGACACTGGCTCCAGGGAAGGAGAGAGCCAGTCCCGTAACACAAACACAACACATCCATGCCTCACCGAGATTCGAACCCAGAACCAAAATAAATGAACTACAGAATAAAGCTTGAGGAATCCAGAAATTGATCCAAGAATCGTCTTTGTCGTATCAGAGATGTAATGTACTGATAAGGATAGTAATCAGCAGCAATCAAAAGAAGAGTTGATTTTGACTCATCGGTATGGTGTCAGTGAGATTTTTAAAATAAATCCTAGAACATTTTCAAGTGTATTTAAAGTAAAGGCTCAATTAATGTAAGACTAAGAGATGGGTGTAAAAATTATTTAAATTTTACATTAAATTTTTGTATTGTTTCAAAAATATTTCTCATGCCTATCTAATCCGTCAAAATCATCTTTTCTTTGGTTTTTCCAAATTTACTTATCTTATTGCTGCTATTCTTTCCTAGATAAAATTTCAGCTGTTAGCTGATAAATTTCTAAACCCTTCAGAGAATCTTTTGCTTAATTTTTATCACCTACTGCTGTATTAATTTTCTCTTCCTTTTTTTTTTTTTTTTTTTTTTTTGAAGGTTTATAAAATTTGTTGTTTAAATATATTCTGCTGAGCAGAGTTTGTTCTGAAAGAAAATGCATTTTGTGTGTGTTTATGAATGGATCTGCATTGTTAAGTTGTGTGTACGTGTGTGCTCGAGGCGCGCGTGTAGATAGAGGTGAGGGAATTTTTCGCAGTTTTGTGGAAAGCTATTCTGCTTTAATTTAAATACCTTAACAAAGGTGTATCTGAGAAGTTTTTCAAGCCATGAAGTAATTGCGCAACTCCTTTTTAATTATTTTGTCGATTGTATTTACTCGCAAAATAGCATAACAGACATATTAAATGTGTTGTGAGGCGCAAAACCATTTGCATATAAACCAGGCTCTCCTTTGAAGTAGAAGCAATTGCTTAACTTCCCTATTCGTACGTCATTTGAATTTATCATCTGAGAATGCCAAATAAGGTTCTCATTTACTATTACTTGCACTTTCCCAACGTTTTCTGCTTTGAAACTTCTTGCTGACGCCATAGAATTGCGAATCAAGCGAGGCCTTTTGTTATTTGAAGTGCATGAGTTTGTCCTTTGAGCTGGAAATGTTATCGTGCATTGAGTTGCCACGTGAAATTATCTAATTTCGTAGCAGCTGTCGAGGAAAATTCGTGGGATGTGACTGTGTTACCATGTTGTCCCCTGCACTCAGCGAGTTTAGCTGATTGACGAGCCTCCAGTAAACTGATAAGCGTCGACCAAAGGACACACTAGTCCTGAAAGTTCCGCTGTCACCGCAAATTTCTTGTACCATTTTGTGTACACAACGTCGTTGACATTGCGCTTTGGATTTGCGACGAGGAACTAAAAGAACTGAGTGGAATAATGATAAATTAGAGCATATACCAGTTTTTTCCGGTTTAAGTGCCAGTTTGAAGCGCCATTCCAATGTTGGTGACCGGCATGATTCTCGAGCACCCAACCTGTTCCGATGCTTTTTTTGTTCCTTTGTTTCTCATAATGACCATAACCTTGACTTTCTGAGCGATTACCTGATAGGGGGGTCAAGAGAAACGGCTGAGATAAGGGAGCACCCAAAGTGAATAAGAACTACTCTCGTATATTCACGCTAACGTTGACAGAAAAGTACCTTCGGAAAAACCACAAATAAATAATAATTCATTTCAAAACACTTACTTTTCACTCAGGGAACACGCAGGGCCTGCCATTCCGACAGCCGAATTTTCAGAAACACGAGCTTCTGGCTAATCATCCTAGCTGGACCTGCAGTAGTTCCTGATGAGATATGAGTGGTGCGTGCTTTTCCAGAACTAGTAGCTCCAAAATTTGCAACGGACTTCTCATTATAGCTTTAAATGCTCACAATGATCGTTAAGCCCCAAAAATACAAACAAGAAAGATGACACCGGATTTTCGGGTGTAATGAGCACGCCTTTTGAATCCGTTCTGACGCAAAATTAAATTTATCAAAGCTATTCAAAGTCAATGGAACCGGTAAGGAAAACAATAGCATCTGAAGGAAGTAAAAAGTTTTTCAATCGGGTTTTTAATCCCTCAGATAATGCTGTAAACGGAATTGTGAGATTGCGCCCTCTGGTTGAAGACTTGTGCGTTAAGAAAAATATGAATTTATATAAGAAATATTTCGCACCGGAAACGCTCTCCAACACCGAAAGAAGTTTTCAAATCGGACTCTTAGAAACAGAGATATCGACAAAACTAAGGTGTGACTTTATGTCCCCTGGTGGGAAAACCATGCATTATTTTAGGAAAAAGTATTCTCGAAAGGTTTATCCATATGAGCGGTATAGGTCCAAGAAATAAAAATTCAGTCGAGTTTTCAGGAGCCCAGATTTTGCTACAAATACATCAGAAGCAGAAATCAACACTTATATCTCCTGGTGGCAAAACAATTCTTTACCAAACATTAGAAATTATATGAAAAATATTTTCCATCAGGTCTTGTATGCGATACAGGAAGAATTTTTCAAATCGGAGCTTTACGAGCAGAAATAACGCAGAAAACGCACTTTACCTTTGTGCCCCCTAGCGGAAAGTCTATGATTTACTTGAAAATTTTGAATTTATAGGAAAAACATTTCGCATCGGAAACACTATCCAACAAAGAAGGAATTTTTCAAATCGAACTCTTAGAAGTAGAGATATTGACAAAAATAAGATACACATCTACACCCCCTGGCGTAGAAACCATGCGTTATTTCAAGAAGAATGTTTTCCTAAAAGGTTTGTTGACATGAGTAGTATCGGTCAACAAACGACTTTTTTTTTCAATCGAGATTTTGGAACTCACATTTTGCTGCAAATCCATCAGAAGCGGAAATTAAAACTTACGCCACCTGGTGGAACCATGTTTTACAAAAATTAGAAATTATATGCAAAGGATTTCCCATCAGGAGCCCTATCCGGTGCAGAAAGAATTTTTAAAATCGGACATTTAGAAGCAGTGATACAGGGGGAAACGCAATTTACCTCTTCGCCCGTTAGCAGAAAGTCAATGAATTACTGGAAAATTTTGAAATTATGTGAAAAACATGTCACACTGGAAACACTATCCAACAAAGACAGAATTTTTTTCAAATCGGACTCCTATAAGTAGAGATATTGACAAAAACAAGATATATATCTACGCCCCCTGGCAGAAAGTCTCTGAATTACTTGAAAATTTTGAAATTATATGAAAAGCATGTCACACTGGAAACCCTATCCAACAAGGAAGGAATTTTTCAAATCGAACTCCTAGAAGTAGAGATATTGACAAAAATAAGATATACATCTTCGCCCTCTAGCATAGAAACCATGCATTACCGTAAGAAGAAAATGTTTCTAAAAGGTTTGTCGACATGAATAGTATCGGTCTACAAATGACGTTTTTTTCAATCGAAAATTTAGAAGCTCATTTTTTGCTGCAAATACATCAGAAGCTGAAATTAAGATTTACGCCCCCTGGTGGACAAACCATTATTTTTACAAACATTAGAAATTATGTGCAAACAATTCCCATCAAGAGATGTATCCGGTGCAGAAAGAATTTTTAAAATCGGACATTTAGAAGCAGAGATATAGGGGGATACGCAATCTACCTCTACGCCCCCTAGCGGAAAGTCAATGAATTACTTGAAAATTCTGAAATTATATGAAAACCATGTCACACTGAAGACACTATCTAACAAAGAAAGAATTTTTCAAATCGGACTCTCAGAAGTAGAGATATTGACAAAAGTAAAATATACATCTACGTCCCCTGGCGGAGAAACTGCGGAATATTTTGAGAAGAAAATATTCCCAAAAGGTTTATCGATGTGAATGACATCAACCACGAAAGAATTTTTTCAATCGATATTTTAGAAGCTCAGATTTTATGGCAAATACATAAGAAGCAAAAATTAACGCTTACGTCCCCTGGTGGCCAAAGTATTCTTAACCAAAAATTAGAAATCATATGCAAACGATTTTCCATCAGGAGATGTATCCGCTGAAGAAAAAAATTTTCAAATCGGAGTTTTAGAAGAAGATTTATGGGGGAAAATGTAATTTAATTTTACGCCCCCTAGCGAAAAATCTATGCGTAATTTGAAAAAGTAATTATATATAAAATACTCTTCGACATAAGTGGAATCGAAAGATAAAATAAATTTTTCAATCGGATGTTTAGAAGCAAATATGTGGAATAAAACGTATTTTTGAATTCGACAACATCTGCGTTTACGCCCTCTAGCGGCAAATTGTACACCGTAAAACAAAAAAATGAAATGAAAGATCATCATTCGCATATTTCAAAGTAATGCAAAAATAATTTTTCAAATCGGACCAATAGTTGCAGAGATATCGTGGGTACAGACGGACGGACGGACAAACCGAAAACATAAGCACGATCTTTTTTTTTACAAAAGACGTGCTAAAAATAAGGGTAGTATTAAGATTTGACCTTCTCGGGGTAAAAATAAGGTGCAATCTCCCTACCTTACCCTAGAGAAAACATAATATCCGGAACTGTATCCGTCCGCAAAAGGAGGGTTTCATGCATGTTTAATTCCAGTAATCTTATAATTGGCAAAAATGTAGACACTATTAAGTTAAATTTTAAGGTTCTTCTTGTGTATCCTATGCACGTTAACCCTATAACGACCATAACGCCCAAAACGCCCATACATACAAACGACCATAGCCGCCCGAAACGCCTGTCAAGAGTGAGTCAGATTTCCTGCCCTTACCTGTTCTTTAAATCTGCACCACTAAACAAAAAAGTAAACCAACATACAGTTTTGGGCAAAAATGTGTTAAGTCCACTAAACAGAATCAAAAAGCGCTAAATCCGTTTATTTACTGGCGTAAGACGTGTATAGATTTGCCAAGCTTTCGCTCTTCACTGGGAAGGTATTTCAAGGCAATAGGTAGACATAAAGTGAAGGGAATCAGAACACATAAGAAACGAAGGTGATTTTTTAAAATAACGCGGGTGACATCATGAGCAGTATTACGTGAATTTTTGTCACGCAATTATACGGTGTGACACGATGGGTCTCCATGTTTTAATAACGCATGACAAACCATTGTTAGTTCCATAAAAACCATATCATTGCACGCTAGTTTGCTGGAAAATATTTCGACTCTTTTCCTGATGACGTTCTCTTTAAAGTTCGTGTTAGGGGCAATTCTTCTAATATTATTCCACATAGGAGATGAAATTCTTCTAATATTATTCCCCAATGCATGACTTCACTAGCAGGCGCTGTATTCTGCATGTCCTGGTTCACACTTCGCATGTGTTCTTTATATCTAGTGTCTAAGGATCGCTTTGTGGTTCCAATACATACCACACACTGTCTCTCCTTGCAGCTTGATATTACACTGAAGAGCAATTGAATTAGAGATACCTGTCTAGTAACGTGTATCACCACTTTTCTCCCTGATGACGGTGGCGATTCGTCTCGGCATGGACTCGACAAGACACCAGAAGCGCTGGGAAGCCGTGAGGATCCACGACCCCTGAACAAGCAGCTCCCACAGTTCACGAAGATTTGATGGAGGGGAGTCGGAGCCTCGAACATCTCTCTCGATGGCATCCCAGATGTGCTCGATGGGATTGAGGTCAGGTGACCTAGCTGGCCAAGAAAGCGAGGTCACTTCGGTGGAGTGTTCATCCAACCACTCGGATACAATTCGGGAGCGATGGCAAGGTGCATTGTCTTGTTGCAGGATGAGATCCCCAGTGGGATGTTGAAGACGCACAAACGGCGTAATGGTCGTCCAGGATATCCCGGTAACATTGACCTGTGAGGGACGATGTCACACGTACCAGGGGTCCCATTTCAGTCCACGTAAACAGTCTCCAGACGAGAATGCCACCCCACCAGCTTGAAGAGTAACCTGCTAGCAAGATAGATCCATCGCTTCATGTGGTTTGCGCCCTACTCGTATCCTACCATCCGCATGTACCAACGTGAATCTCGACTCATCAGTCCAGGCAACATTTTTCCACATGTCTAGGGTCCAGTGGCGATGTTCCCGCACCCATGCTAATCTTTGCACCCTGTGATGTGCGGTCAGCAGCGGTACCCTCGTGGAACGATGGCTTCTGTACCCCATAGCGAGAAGATGGTTCTGGATGGTGTGTCTGCTTACACGTTTTTGTGCACCAGCGTTAAATTCCCGAGTGATTTCTTAGACTGTGGCCCGTCTATCCGCTGTAACAATGCGAGGTAGCTGACGATGACGCCGCTCATCCACACGCTGTTGTCCACGGCAGTTGGCATTTGCAGGGATGGTTTTACTGGATTCGATGTACTCACGGTGCGCCCGTGACACAGTGGCTCGTGAAAATCCCAGTGCCTGCACGACTTCCGAGATGGAGTGGCCCATTCGTCAGGCCCTGACAATTTGCGCACGATCAAGTGCGCTTAGATCCTCTGTCTTACCCATACTGCGTCCGACTCTTACTGATTCCCGTCGCATCAATCTTTATATTGTCGGATCGCTGCATACGTCATGTCGTTTCCGTTTACAGGGTCGCCCACAGCGCTATATTTGCATAACGTCAGCTGTCACTAATTCAATTGCTCTTCAGTGTGTATGTGATAATGGGATTGGTGATTTCATTGGTAACGTTATGTTATATTTACGTAATAAATTCTTCAACCAATATGTTAAGCCTGGGACGTACGTGATGGATCCTGCGTATCTCATTGTCGTACTAGTTGATTTTATTATCGCAGACATTATACCATTTCTTACATTTCTATGTATTCTGTTAGTGTACTCTTTCTTATATCCAGCCTTTAGACCTTTGTCGTACTATATCCAGCCTTTAGACCATTGTCGTACTAGTTGATTTTATTATCGCAGATATTATACCATTTCTTACACTTCTATGTATTCTGTTGTAACGTACCAGGAGATGTGACGTACCTGCCAGAAGGACGCACACGACATAAAGGCAGATAGGAATCAGAATAAAACGTCCGCGTAGCTCAATTAGTAGAGCAACTTATTCCGGAATGAGGGTACCCGGGTTTCAATCCTGGCGCGGATAAAAATGACGGAGAAATTTACTTCGTTATAATGGCGCCCGAACTATCCGGATGACCCGACCGTTCAAAATATCGCAATGGTGGAATGTTATTTCCACACCGCGAGATAGGAAAAATAAAAGAATCCTTTCTCCAGCACTTCGAAAAAAAAAAAAAATAAGGGGGAGATGATGTAACGTACCAGGAGATGTGACGTACCTGCCAGAAGGACGCACACGACATAAAGGCAGATAGGAATCAGAATAAAACGTCCGCGTAGCTCAATTGGTAGAGTGACTTGTTCCGGAATGAGGGGATCCGGGTTCGAATCCTGGCGTGGACAGAAATGACGGAGAAATTTACTTCGTTATACTGTCAGTGTCATCTTTCTTTTATCCAGCCTTTAGACCTTTGCTATAAATATTCTCAATTTCCTTATTATTTAGGTAATCAGGTTTGCATACGTTAAACACTCAACAGAACAAAGCTTTAAACGCAGAGAGATTGCACTCTTTCGGTCAAAGTAAATCAGGAGGGACAAGGTTCGCAACTGCTGTTAGTTTTATAATATAAATGTCAAAATCGAAGCTGGAGGTTTCATTTCTTTTGAGCACGACGTGAAGATAAGTCAGTGTCCCATTCACTTAAAGCTCCGTGGTGAACTTTATAGTACTGTGTAGATTGTTGATCTTGTGCGTGAAATCATTTAATTCGTCTACTCCATATGCCATATGTTCCCATATGAAAAATATATCGTTAGCGTCACGGATCCACATTCCGGGGAATTGACGTTCTGCACATTCATTAAAAATTTTTGTCTCCCATCAAAACGTACCTCTCTGTCCTTAGGTAAGGACAGCACTTGACGCCAGGTCTTCTGAAAGAGTAAGGGCTGGCTCACCGAGCGCCCCAACGTGAACTCCTCCGACTCGGGAGCGTAACGTCACCGCGAGGGCACTGAGTAAAGCAGCAGCAGCTCAACAATTCAAGAGACATAGGGGCGCATGCATATTTGCATTTGAAAATACATATATACAGTATAAACAATATATTAGTTTTATTCCCCGTTATTGTCTGTTTAAAAGTTCAATTAGAATAAATGAATGCTTAATCCAATATAGAAAGCAATGCAGCTGGTTTATGAAGTGGTTCCGCTAAATTTTCAAGAAATGAGGCGGGTCTGTAAAAATCCAAATCTTTGAGACGCTGTTTAAAGGATGCGCGAAAAACGACTTTGCATGCGAAATTAACAATTCCTTCCATAACGTCATGCAACCTCCCAAATCTGAAACCACTGCTTTAGTTATTATGCCAGTATTTTTTTTTTTTTTTTTGTAGAGTTGTAATGATCTCAAAGAGAAGCTTTTTATTTATTACGTGTTGAAAATTAAAATAAATTGGTTGCTTCCGTGGAGATAAAATTCCACTTACTAGGACAATTACGATCCATTCCTGTGTCATAGCATATTTTGCTGTCAGCGTGTATTTCATCAACTAATAGCCTCTCATTTTCTAATAGGTTTTCAGTACGTTTCTTCATGAGAAGCAGAACGTTGTGGAGAATTCTAGGACGACAAATAAATTTGGCACACTATCGTTTTAACGTGCTTGCACTTGATAAAGGTATTCAAATTTTATCTTTCCAGAAATCATAAATTTTCCTACAAATAGCTCTACTCACTATGCCACGAGAAATATTAATATCTTCTTCTGGCCACTTGTTTCCTTTCTTTTGCGTTGCGATGCATTCTAGCTGTGAAGGCGTAAACATTTTCTGAAGGTTTACGTATTTCCATCTGTTGCATTTTTTTTTATGTGTTCTTGTAATAGTATTTTTCACATAAGCAGAATTTCTGAACGGTTGTTCTTCAAACGTTGCTTTTTAGCTCTTAAAAGTCTGTGGAAATATTTAGTTTCCTTCTTTAAGCTGCCTATCTGTTTTTCCATCATGATAATTATTTCAATGATAACTTTGCTTTTAGTTTCCATTTCTGAGCAAGACATGCATACTGTTGTAAATGTCACTTCTTCTTCTGAACGTTCTTTTTTATTGAAAATAACGTCCTCCTCAACAACCATTTTTTTTTTTAACTAAGTCCCGTGATTCGATTTAGAGCTTTCGACGTAATACCTTTTCATTTGCCTGTGTTCTCGTGCATTATCGAGTACGCTAGTTGATCTTGTACATTCCAAATACAAACTTGACACAGCTGTATGTTTCAGAAATTTACGTTCTGGAAGTTCCAAGCAAGCAATTTTTCATATCTTCATAGTCTGAACTGTGGAAATGGTCTCTACAAATTCTTGCTGTTTCAGCTTGAAAATTATCTGCACGCTTCCATTTAATAACCCACTCCTTTACCATGCCCTTGTTATTCACAGCAAAAATGTGATAAACCACCCCACGGTCCTTGTTTTTTATGCATATTTTTACAACTAGCCACAGCAAAAGATGAAGGCATTTTATGTATTAAAATAAATATAAACAAGACACTTTTATTCACAAACAAATGCGAGCAACAAAATAATGACTCCGTTCGCAGGTTTACAACCAACAGAATAGAGGAGAAACTTGTGGGGAGAAGGGCCTGTCCTTGCCATGACGTCACACCGCCCATAAACTGCTCCCTCGCCGGAGCTTAAATTTTCGTCGTCAAACAAAGGAATGACCCCCTGACTTGACTCACAGCATGTTCACGAAAACATACCTGAGTATGCTGTCGAAAATTTCTAAATCAGGAAAACAAAATCCATAAATAAAAGCAAAAATCGGATTTGTCTGGTAGTTACTTCAATGGCTATCTACGAGCAAGTCTGTGATCAGGGCAAGTATCCTAAATATGCCAGGCGTGTGCGCAGAAACGGAAAATTTTGCTCAATCGCGCAACATTTTTTATTTAAGCGAGGATCCGTTCCGTTACAAGAGATTCTGTACAGATGTTATCACTGTCTGACTCGATTTTAAAATAACCAGCGGAATGGATTAAATACACTGGTGTGCAAAAATTAATGACAAAGAGGAGAAATTAGCATAACAGCGGAACGAGCAGGCAGAACGGAACGAAAGACCACTCAGGAGATAGACTAGGATCCGGTACGGTAGGGCATGCGCATATATGCAGCATGACGTAGGGAGTGGGGGAGTGTCGGAAGGGTATAAAGCACACGGGCGATGTACGCTCAGCAATTCGGTGAAAGCTATTGCACGGTGTACATCGGTTTGAACGACACCGAGTTGCTGCCACCGTGTGATATGGCCAACAGGCAATTCAGTAGACGACATCTGGATGACTTTACCCGAGGTCGCGTCCTTGGAAAGTTGGAAGAAGGTCGAAGTGTGACTAGTGGGGTCGAGGAGTTTGGGATTGTTCACAGCATCGTTTCACGAGCTTGGGGAGCATTTCAAACGACAGAAACAGCTGTCCGAGAATTTAGCAGTGGTCGTCCACGAGCAACCACGGCGGCGGACGACCGGTATATTGTCCTAGAGGCGAGAAGAGACAGACGGCAGACAGCAGGAGAAATCGCAAGGCACATGCAACAGACAACTGGACGTCCGTTATCGCGTTTTACCGTGGCCAGGAGGCTGCACAAAAGTGGTCTATTTGCACGACGACCAGTATGGTGTGTGCCATTAACGCATGCTCATCGGAGACGGCGGTTTCTTTGGTTCCAGGAACACAAGAACTGGACACATGAGCAATGGGGTCGAGTTCTCTTTACGGATGAGAGCCGATTTAGTCTGACGAGCGATTTTGGACGTATACACATCTGGAGAGAGCAGGAAACACGCAATCACACCTCCAACATCATCGAAAGGGACCGGTTTGGAGGTGGCGGGGTTCTCGTTTGGGGCGGTATCATGCTTGGTAGCCGTACTGACCTCCACATCTTCCAAGGAGGTTCAGTCA
Source organism: Macrothele yani (assembly GCA_039090855.1). Taxonomy (NCBI): domain Eukaryota; kingdom Metazoa; phylum Arthropoda; class Arachnida; order Araneae; family Macrothelidae; genus Macrothele; species Macrothele yani. The sequence goes on from CM077028.1 coordinate 102,436,927, forward strand.
CTGGTGTCCGCTATTGTACCGAGGTTCTCCTGCCTCACGTGCGTCTGTTTAGAGGTGCTGTGGGTCCTGAGTTCTTCTTCATGGACGACAACGGTACACCTTATCGTACAGTGGCTGTCGCAGAGCTGTTGGAGAGAGCAGATATTCAACGCATGGATTGGCCCGCAAGGTCCCCGGACTTGAACCCAATCGAACACGTTTGGGACATTCTCGGGAGATGCTTGGCTGCACGTCATCAGCTGCCAGCAACGATTCCGCAGCTGCGACTGGAGCTACAAGAGGAATGGTCCGCGATGCCTCAACAGCTCCTTGACAACCTCGTCCTCAGCATGGACAGACGTTGTAAATTCTGCAACGCAGACAGGGGGGATCTTATATGCCTTACTAAAGACTGGTTTTCTTGGCAGCCGCCTGTCACATGGACGTTTCTGTCTTCTGTCCAGTTGTGCTCGAAGCTACCTGTTCAATAAAGTGTCTTTGTATCCTTTGGATTCCTTGTTTGGACGGTTTTGCTCATTTGTCCCATATGTTTACATCTTGGGGATCTTGTGGTATGATTTGAGTCGATGTGGACCACTTTTGCACAATGTTACATTCGGAAAACCGTCTCGTCCTTAATTTTTGCACGCCAGTGTAAGTGCACATGTAAATCACAAGTTGTGTTCTTCACTACTACATGGAGAAATTTAGAGTTGTAGTGACAAATACTTCAGTGAACAGTAGAAATGCAAATATTTTATCCACATTAGTCAACGCAAATTTTCTACTTTTTAAATGTCATTTTTCGGTCTGGTGTTTTCAGGCAAGTTTCTCTAAATTTTCATCCTTTCTTTTCTGTCTGTTTTCTTCGGTCTTTTTTTTTTTTTTTTTTGTCTGTGTAACGAACCTCCAGTCTTAGAGCGTGTAAATGTGAATAAACAGCAGCATTTACAAGCCTGCTAATGCCGTTGGTCCAAAGCAATGTGAATTCGAGATTCACAGCTGTAGTTCGCTCCGAAATGTACTTTTGCTGAAATCTCCCCAAAAGTTTACGCTGTTGTCCTGGCAAAAACAATCCGTCAATTAATTATTACATGTTTCGTGAGAGTTTGTTGCTCATACCATCATAGAATAGTGAAAACATTTTTATTTCGAATATTTATTGTTAACGAGAAGTTCTTAACGATCTCCCGTATACTGGCTATGTTTTTCCAAATGATTATGACTTTTTTTTTTTTTGATTGGAGGTTTAACGACCACCGTGAGCAACTCAATGGGCTATAAGCAGTCGCCCGTCCCTAATTTAGGGTCACTGGTTCCAGGGAAGGGAGAGAGCCAGTGCCGTAAGACAAACACAACATCCATGCCTGACCGGGATTCGAACCCGAACCCCAGACGGACGAATGATCAGAGGCCAGCGCCTTAGACCACTGCGCCACTGACTTTTTTGGTAACCCACCTTGTAATCCTAATCTCTCTCCAAATTATTTTGACCTATTTGGGTGTCGTAATTTGAGACGAAGTTACTTCGTAAATTCCATAACATTAAACACAGGACAACATTACTACAGGGTGATTCAAAAGTCCCCGAACTGTGAATTCAGATATTTCTACCACAAATATGGTGATGTATAACTTTTTTTACATACTGTTATATTGACACTCATACTTACAGGTAATGAAAACCACTTTAAAATAGATGCTGGAATTGCCCACCATTCTGTTGAAGACGCAAATTCACCCAACGACACATGTTGGCGGATACTCTTTTCAGCGTGTTGGCTGGTATGTCCCTCACGGCTGTAATGATGTTATTCTGCAGGTCCTGTACCGCCTTGGGGTTGTTGTGGTAAACTGTGTCTTTCAGATAGCTCCACAAATAAAAGTCTGGAAGACTAAAGTCTGGTGAGCGAGGCGGCCAAAGTTTTTCCAGATTAATCGATCGTGGAACAACTCACGGAGCATCTCCATTGTGTCATTTGATGTATGGCACGTTGCTCCATCTTGTTGAAACCAACACTAACGTTCGTGTTCTTCCAGCATCGCTACAAATTGATGGATGAAGTCTGCATACACAGCAGAATTTACAGTTGTGTAAAAAAAAAATGGCCCTACAATTCGCCGTCTAGACATGGCGCACCACACTCCAACTTTCTGACAGTGAAGTCCAACCTCATGCAATGCGTGTGGATTCTCAGCAGCCCGTATGCGAGAGTTTTGGCTATTGACATATCCATTCAAATGAAACCATGCCTCGTCACTGAAAAAAGTATTGTTAAGCTGGCTACTCACATTGTCGCGAGCGAAACTCTTAAACCATTGGCAGTAGGCAATGCCTTTTTCCGATTCTAAATGACCTAGCTCTTGCACTACTCGAATTCTGTATAGCCGTAGCTTAAACGTTTAGTAGCCCTCCGGCAGGCTGAATACAATGACTCTAACTCTTGAGACAGCAGCCGAAGTGACTTCCGGGGAGAACGCTGCAGGGAAACGTGAATTTTCTCCAGAAGCGTGGTCGTCACCACGAACGGCAGACCTCTTTTAGGCTTATCCTGAACACTGCCTGTCTCGCGAAACCGGTTCACAAGGTCATACACAGTTGTTTTCTCTGGTATAGGAGCATCAGGAAACTTCTTTTGAAAGAGCTGGATGCAACGTTGGTAAGATTTTTCCGCAAAATAAACTTCTAACAAAGCGACTCTCTGTTCTTGCGTGAGACTCATGGCTGACTGAACGTTACTGCTTGCCAGCGCCTGCGTAAGCGTCGTGTCACGTGGTGTTATCACGTGGCGCAGCTCGTTCCCTAAAGTCACACACAACAGACACAAGCAGCAGTATTCGGATACTTTTTATGGTTTTACAGCAAATACGTTTTAGAAATAGAATTCGAGCACTTTTGAATCATTTTGCATAAAGGAAGTGTTACATTACTATAAGGAAGATCATGGGATGGGATTAAAACTTATTCCATAGTTTTTTTTATTGTAGTTTTTACCGTGTGCTTTTTTTTCACTATGCTGCACTTAAAGAAACGCCACGGCTATCGCAGATTTCGTTCGCATGATGGTAACACTCCGTCAAATTGAATTGGGAAACACTGCATTTCTCTTACCGAAACACCGAACTCTGTAGATGCTGTAGCAGTAAGGTAACATAATCAATATAAGTGCTGTATGAGGGTAGGCTCAAATAGGAATTATATTCTTTTGATAAAGCATCACTTGCAAAACATAAACCTTGTAGTCTCACTTTCCAGCCGCTTGAGGGGACGACCCAATATTACAACTGAAGCCTTCGCTGTCGTATTGTATAAAAGGTGACGTTATTAAGATAATTTATACTTTACAGGATAAACATTAAAGTCAGCGGCAAACACGACTTTGGCAAAACAGTTTCAACAATGTCGTGAAACTGTATCAGATGAAATAGACTGAAAATCTCATATCGTGAAATGTGACTTATCAACAGCTTATGATATCATCAGCTGTACTTTCGCTGCTTTCATTTGAGAAATCCTGTGAAAACAGGAGTTTGTCAGTGACGAGGATCGAAGAGTGGCCGCATCTTCGGGTTCCCGGAAGCGGGATGGTCTTATCGCCGTATTACGCGCCATACCGGTCGTACGGATATTACCATAGCACGCTCTTGTCGTCAGTGGATCGAACGAGGCACGCAGCAGAGACAAGAAGGTTCTGGGAGATCTAGATGAAACACGGAGAGAGAGGACCGGCGGGTTGTCCGAACGGCCACGATTGAGGATATTCAGCGAGCAGTGGTGCCTTCCACGCATCGTCCGATTAGTACCAGCACCATTGGTAGGCGACTGCACGGCATAGGATTACACGCAGACAGACAGCTAGGACAACTGCCCTTAACACAATTGCATCGTCGCCAAAGACTGCAATGGTGTCGTGCCAGACTGTCAAGGAGCCACTCAGAATGGCAGCGGGTGATCTTCAGTGACGAGTCCAGCTTTTGTCTTGGAACAGACGACCAATATGTGCGTGGAGGCACCGTGGTCAACGCCAAGATGAACGGTTTGTTGTCGAGCGTCACACGTCCAGAAGACCAGGCGTCACGGTGTGGGGTGCAATTGCCCACGATGCCAGATTACCTTTGGTGTCCATTACAGGCACTTTAACAGCCCTACGTTACGTTAATGAGGTCCTGCAACCAGTGGCTCTACCTTTTCTGACCGCTCACTCCGGTGCGATTTTCCAATAGGACGACGCTCGTCCGCATACTGCTGCTGTCTCGACAGCTTGCCTTCAAGACATTGACACTCTGTCATGGCCAGCAGCATCGCCAGACCTATAGCCGATTCAAAATGTATGTGATGCTATTGGATGTGCTATCCATAGTCCACCCCTACCGCACAATCGGCAGGAACTGCGTGAGAAGATTCAATCTGCATTGGATGGCTTATCGGAGGACACCAATAGGAACTCGTACATCTCCATACCGAGACATTTGGCATGCTGTGTGAGCAAACATGGCGTCCCGACGCCATACTGAGAGACACCACTTATGGGCGTGTAGCTCAATAAATACGGGTATCGTTCACTTGACCGAAAATCACTTCGCCGAAAATCACTTGATCGAAAGGTACATTTCACCGAAGGGTCACTTGACCGAAAAGTTCATTTCACCGAAAGATCACTTCACCTAAAAGTTCATTTCATCGAAAGGACACTTGATCGAAAAGTTCATTTCACCGAAAGATTACTTTACCTAAAAGTTCATTATATCGAAAGATCATTTCACCGAATGGTCAGTTTATCGAAAACTTAGAATTTTGTTGTTATAGATCTGTTGGAGTATGGTGCTGGTTTTTAAAAAACTGGTCACATAAACATTATTGGATTGTATAAAAAATACACTTTTAATTTCTTTTAAACACCTCCCCATAAGTAGGTTTTTCGAAATATAACATTAATTATAAGTCATAGATAGACCTGTGCCTTTTTGCCAAATTTTAATCCCCCGAGCTCATATTCATGAAGTTTACATAACAACTCAAGTTAATGAGTTGTTACGTAAACACACTTATTCAGACAAAAAAAAAAAAAATCAGTTTTAGGGCCCTTGGCCTCGGTTTAGGCTTTTTTAGAACATTTTAATCGTGCGTGCTCATATTCATAAGGTTTACGTAAAATGTCCAGCTAATAATGTTGCACATTTATTCAGGCAAAAAAGAATCAATTTTTGGGCCCTAGGCCTCGGCTTAGGCCTTTTTAGAAAATATTAACCGTGCGTGCTCATGTTTATAAGGTTTACATAAAAACTAAAGTTAATGATGTTGTACTCTTATTCAGGCCAAAAGAATCAGTCAAAGCCCTTGGCCTCGTTTTAGGCCTTTTTAGAAAATTTTAATCCTGCGTGCTCATATTTATAAGGTTTACATAAAATGTCAAGTTAATAATGTCGCACATTTATTGAGGCAAAAAAGAATCAATATTAGGGCCATAGGCCTCGCTTAGGCCTTTTTAGCAAATTTTAATCGTGCTTGCTCATGTTCATAAGCTTTACATAAATAGTAAAGTTAATAATGTTACACATTTTTTCAGGCAAAAAAGAATCAATTTTAGGGCCCTAGGTCTCAGCTTAGGCCTTTTTAGAAAATTTTAATTGTGCTTGCTCATGTTCATAAGCTTTACATAAATAGTAAAGTTAATAATGTTACACAATTTTTCAGGCAAAAAAGAATCAATTTTAGGGGCCTAGGTCTCAGCTTAGGCCTTTTTAGAACATTTTAATTGTGCTTGCTCATGTTCATAAGCTTTACATAAAAAGTCAAGTTAATAATGTTGCAATTTTTTTCAGGCAAAAAGAATCAATTTTAAGGTCCTAGGCCTCAGCTTAGGCCTTTTTAGAAAATAATAACGGTACGTGCTCATGTTCATAGGTTAACCTAAAAACTCAAGTTAATGATGTTGCACACTTTTCAGGCTAAAAGAATCAAGTTTAGGGCTCTAGGCCTCGGCTTAGGCCTTTTTAGCAGATTTTAATCGTGCGTGCTCATATTCATAAGGTTTACATAACAACTCAAGTTAATGATGTTGTACACTTATTCAGACCAAAAGAATCCGTCTTAAAGCCCTAGGTCTCGGCTTAGGCCTTTTTAGAAAATTGTAATCGTGCGTGCTCATATTTATAAGGTTTACATAAAATGTCAAGTTAATAATGTCGCCCATTTATTCAGGCAAAAAAGAATCAATATTAGGGCCGTAGGCCTCGCTTAGGCTTTTTAGCAAATTTTAATCGTGCTTGCTCATGTTCATAAGCTTTACATAAAAAGTAAAGTTAATAATGTTACGCATTTTTCTGGCAAAAATAATCAATTTTAGGGCCCTAGACCTCGGCTTAGGCCTTTATCGCAAATTTTAATCGTGCGTGCTCATATTCATAAGGTTTACGTAAAAAGTCAAGTTAATAATGTTGCACATGTATTCAGGCAAAAAAGAATCAATTTTAGGGCCCAAGGTCAGCTTAGGCCTTTTTAGAACATTTTAATCGAGCGTGCTCATATTCATAAGGTTTACATAAAATGTCAAGTTAATAATGTTGCACATTTATTCAGGCAAAAAAGAATCAATTTTATTGCCCTTAGGCCTTTTTTTTTTTTTTAGCTTAGGCGTTTTTAGAAAATTCTAATCTTGCTGGTTTATAAGTTTACATAAAATGTCAAGTTAATAAGTTAATAATGTTGCACATTTATTAAGGCAAAAAAGAATAAATTTTATTGCCCTTAGGGCTTTTTTTTTTTTTAGCTTAGGCGTTTATAGAAAATTCTAATCTTGCTTGTTCATAAGTTTACATAAAATGTCAAGTTAATAATGTTGCAATTTTATTCAGGCAAAAAAGAATCAATTTTAGGGCCCTAAGCCTCGGCATTGGCCTTTTTAGAAAATTTTAATCGTGCTCGCTCATATTCGTATGGTTTATTTAAAAAGTCAGGTAGTAATTTTGCACAGTTACTTAGACCGGAAGTATTAATTTTGTCGCCGAAATTCTAGAGTTGGGCTTCTTTAGCAAATTTTTATCATCCTCGCAAGTATTCATAAAGTTTACATTACAAGCAAGTTAACAATGTTGAACATTTGCACTGGCACCTAACACTAATTGTGAGGCTCTTGGCCTGGGCTTTCTGAAATTTTATACTTTCAGATTCTCTAACCCTGGTTCGGAAATAATCATTATAAATATAGAGTTTTAGGATCATTCCCACGTAGAATTTCTTTGTTGTCGTCATTTTGGCGGAGTCGTTAAGAAAGCATATCAAGGCCGAGTACTTGTGTCGTGGCAGAGGATTACCTCCTTATGTCTGAGAGACGGGCGCTTATGGACAGTTTGCAAGTAATTAAAATAATTAGCGATTAACTCGAAACACAATTAGTAGGGAAGTACAGAAATTAGTAGGGAAGTACAGAAACTTCATTGGTCAAGAGGAGCACATGGTTGCTCGTTGGTTTTTAGGGAGACTGTCTTTGCTCTGAAGGAAGGCTAGACCTTGGAGGTAAGAATAATTAGCGATTAACTCGAAACACAATTAGTAGGGAAGTACAGAAACTTCATTGGTCAGGAGGAGCCTGTGGTCTTTGCGTAGATGGTGCCGTAAGGCGTATTACGAAAACTACGGTAGTAGACGAGCAAAAAGCACGTTAAGACATTTGACGTGGACCAGGAACATCAAACAAAGGTCTTCGCTCTTTCCACGTTTATAACTGAAATCAGATCAGATCATATGCAGAGGATTTTAGGAAGGGAGTGTCTGACCCCAGGTCTTAAACAACCCTTAGAAATAGGAAGCTAGGAGATTTGGGCTAGAGTGCCCGATAGGAAAGTGACACGGAAGCGAGGTAGAAAGGGGAGGAAAACGCCCTTCTTTATTACTGGGGTGCCAGTACCAAGGGGTCCGATGGCTTAACGGTATTTAGTGGTTCGAGCGTTCGTACCTGCCCAGGATCAAACCTGAGGTTATCTCCATGGCGGTCACGAACGCTGACCACTAGGCCACCCGCGGCCCCGAACATGCGAGTCTCCCATTCACTGCCTGCTTTATATCTCTCAACCAGGGCCGACTGGACTATGAAGCTGTCGTCTATGCGATCATCGCATTTGTCGTCTTGCGATCATCGGAGCAAAATTTCATTGCGGGCACTAGAAAATAAATCTCATATTTTAATAAAATCGTTACGTGAAAAATGCCTTTCGTAATGAACAGACACGAAAACTGTCCTAAAGACCTAATGAGCGATAACATATTCCAAAAGTGTGGGGGAGGGGGATTGGAAAAAAAAACTTAATACAAATCTTAAGGGCTTAGCGCTCCAAAACCTATGAAAAAATAATTCTAAAAAATTCTACAAAACATGATTTTGTTTTTTCTCTTAAAGTGCAGGGCCCGGAGCAACCGCCCCGGTTGACCTTATGTTCCAGCAGGCCCTGCTTCGTCGTTTTTAACATTGCCACTTGCCGGCAGCGAAAGGTTTGATCCAAGCAATAGCATTTTCAGCCTATGCTAGAAATTATTTGCTAACGGATGATTGTAAAACTTTCCGTTATTTAACAAAGAAATATAACTACCTTGATCTGAAAACGAGTCCACGATACCAAGTGGACGTCTGCATTGGGGCGAGGGAGCGTTGGACAGCTTCAACAGGGTTCGACTGACGTCACTGATTCCTGGAACGCTAAGCCGGAGTGGGTTGGGTGAACTCATTGACCTACCTTCTCTCATTCTAACTACCTTGCTCCCTCCTTTCTTCCCCACTCCTCTTTGTCCCTGCCGGTCGCATTTGCTACCATTTCAACACCGGTCGAATTTGCGACGACACCCTGGGCTGCTGAGGCAACCCGGGCAGTCGCACCGGGCTCCGCACTTTCTGTGCCCCTCGCAGCAGTTTAGAAAATAAAAATAAAATAATTTTCGATGGATTTTTTAGATTAATTCTCTCCCACCACATCCATTCTTTTTTTCCCTGTGGGACCCTTAAAAAGCAGCCAATTTATATGTACACTTTTTTAATTTTCAAGTACTGCGCTCCGGACAGATACTGGGATTTGCTCGAAGCCCATCAGCGAAACGACTTCTCCAATATCCCTCACTTCTTCACCCAGAAGTTCGGCATTTTAAAGTAGAATAATCGTTCTCATTCTCTGTTCCCCTCAGAAGGGAGTCAGCCATCAGTAAGAATTCCGAGGAGGGTAGGGGTGGAATTCAGACAGAAGTGTATCCACCCTCATTCCCCAGACACTTGCTTGGTCTGAGTTTGATCTAGCCAACAATAAATTAAATATGATGACCTTCGCTGGATCGCAAATATATTCATAAAGCGACGTAGCGATGGCGAGGGACTTTTCGTAAACCCACAGTGGTTCATGTTCGAAATGTTTACATTTAGGCAAATTTCATGATGACACCCTTTTACTTAGGTAAAAGATTTTAAAAATCGGCTTGTCAATTGCCGCAGAATTTCATGATTCTACTTCAGTCATTCCGATAATTTTTTAACCAAAATTTACCTTGAACCTCGTCTCCCATTACTGAAATTTTAGGCTGATTTTTCCTGGGATCTGCCTGTATATGCTATGTTAATTAGAAACTATAGTCACATGTAATGAAGCAACCGGAATGCCGTATGCATCATTACATTTTTACATAAAACACGTAATAGAAATTGAGGCGTCTCTCAACATTCTTGAAGAGAGCAGCCAGCCAAGACTGAAGATTCTACTGCCAACAAAATGAAGGAGAAATCGCATTGTAAGACTAACAAGTTTTCGTGCTTAAAATAATTAAAATATGTATATATGTTTACTTATTTGGGAAAATTAGTGCCCCACTCAAAATTGTAGAGCTATGTTTTCATGCTCAGGTTTTCTTTGTTTTATTTTCCTGGAAAGAATTTTTTCATTTGGCGTGGAACAGTGTGTGACTGACGGAGAAACATGCTGTCCCTGTGAAAAAGGATAACATCAAGTTGTTCTCAAAATAGTATAACTATACTAAAATCCGAAAATTCTTGGCGTAGAATAGAAATAAAAGTTTCCAAGCTTTCGCACATCAACCAGATGGCTTTCTTAAGGAAGGTAGACAGCTAACTGCAAACAGGATAATAGAACGTTTTAACACTTTGAACGCGGCGACTTGACTAGACAATAAATGATTAGGAGCAAACGTGATATTTCGAAAGAACGAGGTCACGTTGGTTGGGCACGCGGTACAATGGTAGAGAACTCAGCATTATTTGAAGAACTGATTCCAAATACGTGGCAACTCCAGAGAAACGCTATCATTGCAAGCCTCGCAGCTGGTCAAGATTTCCAAGGTTTCGCGAATGGCGGTAGATTTGGGTGTGGAGTATGAAGCTAGTTTCTTTACATCACTCCATATAGGATCGGCGGACTTTAACTTGACTTCTCTTGATAGGGCAGCGGTTATTTTCCCGTCTCTTGTATGCCTTTTATGTTCGCTGATTCTAATTCCAAACGAACGTTTGGTCATTCCGATGTAGTATCGCCTGGAGCGTCCGGGTATTTTAGTGGGATGGCATAAACACCTGCTTCATTGAGAAGAGGAGGCTTGTCAATATTTCTCTTAAGCATCGTGTATAAAGATGCCGGGGACCTTATGCCGACACCGAAGTTCATGCCGTTGGACCCAAAGTACTGCCCCCGGTAATAAATAAGGGCGTCTTCCTTCCCCTTTCTACTTCGCTTCCGTGAACTTCGGTGTCGGCATAAGGTCTCCGGCATCTTTATACACGATGCTTAAGAGAAATATTGACAAGAAGTGTCAGTTTTTGGAAAACTAGGAGCCAATGCTTCATGCTAGGAGCCCTTCGTCTTTCATGTCCAGCATCCCAGAATCAAAATCTCTCACGTAAACTCATTTCTATTGTCATTGTACGAGACAACCGAAAATTTGTTTAACTGTGATTCAAAATTTGTCTAACAGGTCGATGTTCGTTTTTCTTAAAATTGCTGTCTTTTAATACACTGCTGGACAATTGCTAAGGACGGATCATAAACGGCTATATAGCGCAAAAAAGTAAGTGTGGGTGGATTCCAAGTGAAATAAAATAATGTCAGAATGCCAGGACATTACAAGAAAGACAATTTATTGTGCTCTTAAATCCAGAAGGCTTTGGAACGTGTTCAAGGGACAAACAGACCATTTTGTGCAGAATACGTAAACGTGAAAAAAATGCAATTATCGTCCGCAGGCGTTCCGGTGTAAGATGTCAATACGGAATATGGCCACCATGGAGGGCGATGCAAGATTCCACACGTCGTGTCATGCTTGTAGTGCTGCTGCTCACCTGAATCGAAGCACATAGTAGCATTGTAATAAGATATAAATATGAAGTTAAATTATGTATCTAACCTCTGACTTGTGGCATAAACTTATTTCTTGCGGAACACAACTATGTTGTACCACAGTTTTCTTGCTTTTATAGTCATTAACGCTACTGAGAACTTCTGTGACTTATTCTGCAGTGATATTTCTTTTAAATCTGAAAAAGTATGCGCTCATATCTTTCTTTAACAGACCTGAGTTTTGAAGAAAAGTTTTAAACACGAGCTTTAATTGCGGGCATAAGTACAAATTTACCAACTGCGTTTTTGTCATTTAAATTTAATTGAATATATTTGAAAATTGACAGAAAAAAGCATTTTATCTCCATTTTTTTCCGATTACACATTTGACTGTGTTGACATGTACTTCCTATACTTCTGTTACTTCTTTAATTCTAACTCTTTATTTAACTTTATTTTTAAATTTCTTACTTTTTTTTTAAATGATCGTTTTGATTTTGATGTTATAGAGCTCCGAAAAATTTATTAGTTTCAATCTGCAAGAGCTAGATTGTCGCAGTATTGAGGAAATTTCGTTTCAGTTACCACATGATTTTCCTGGCTGTTTTTTTAAATGACAGCTCAATAATTTTCGTTATCCAACCCTTCCTTCTGAATCTAGTTATACATGTATTTCAGAAGGAAGGGTTGGATAACTTCTTCGGAAGCTCCTGCAGTCGTTCAAATGAATGCGTTTGCAGTATACTCTGTTACGAAAATAGAATAAATGTGCTCCCGCCTTTAAATATTTTGCCTTACACTGTAACTTATGTAAACTACCAGAACGTTCGTGTCCTCACTAAACGAATAAGAACCTACGTAACGCATTATTTCAGTGTGACACTCATCCCATTGTAACAAATCAACTGCTTTTTTCATTTTACCACTTATTATATTGGTGTACATTCAAGAGATTCGCTTCTTTTTTTTTTTTTAGAACGTCGTATGTGCATGGCAAAAAGTTAATCTATGTAAATGCATTACTGATTTCAACTTGAATTTTTCGTTGTATTAGGGAATCAATCCCTGGATCATCACAACTTATTCTTGACTACAACATGTAACCTTACACTGGAACATTGTCTTCAAAAGCATAGAAACAAAATGCAGAAAAAAATTACTTTGCTCGCCAAAGTAACCATTTATGCATTAGGTGTCTTATTTGAATCTAGGAAAAAAAAATCCAAGGAAAAAAGATCCACGGAAAAAAATCCAGGAAAAAAAAGCCAGGGAAATAAAATCCAACTCCAACGAAACAGTTATCCATTTACATGATCGACACATAGCTGGATTAAGGAGGGGGGGGGGGGTAGCCACATGGTTTTCATTAAGGGGACGGCCACAAATTGCTGTTCCTCCAAAGAACACTTTGAATGTGTGACAATTTTTCCAGTAGGGCAGTTTTCCAAGGTGCCTAACGAGGGGAAAGAACTCTTTTGTTTGTCTGAATTTTCATGCTGGTTCATTTGAGTTTAGGGCAACTGGCCACAAAAGTTCAAGGGGTGGGTGGTGGGGCTATAAAGGTTGCCGTTTCTGGGTCTATATTGAGAACTGAATTGGGAACTCCAAACAAACGAATTTCGAGAAAACGTTCCATGTAAGCCAAGCGAGAATTGTACTTTAATTTGAAGAAATAAATTGCCGAGGATCCCTATGAACCCCTAAGTTTCTTACTGGTTAACCTACATGAAAGAAGCCGTTGGATTTTATTTCCATGGACTTTTTTCCCTTGGCTTTTCTTACCTTTGGCTTTTTTCCCTGGATCATTTTTCCGTTGGATTTTTTTTCCGTGGATCTTTTTTCCTTGGATTTTTTTTTCCGGTAACCGTTTTATTTATTCATGGGTACTTTGGTAGCAGGGCAATTTTCTCTGTAGAAAAATGCAGAGATGCCAAGGGAAGGGGTATGACCTTGCATGGAATATTAGGTTGTAATCTCATAAGGTTTTCTTTTTTTTTTAATCCAGGGGAGTAATGTTGTAACGATATAAAATAATTATGTAATGTTTTAACCTACCCTGTAAAAAAATATCAAAGTAAACCTAAACACATTTCAAACAAAGAAAACTGTACACTGTTACGGTAGTCACATTCATAAAGAACTTGTGCCTGATACCAAATTTATCTGCAATTTGATAAAGTTTTATATATGATATTTCAATCACTAACTTCATTTGTTTTGATACTGAAGATCGCTGATGGCGGTGTACATAAAACACTCGTGTTGAGTAACGTTTCTTTCGTCATGCTAAATTTTAAAAAATAACAGAAAAAAGAAAAAAAATGAAAGGAAAGGGGGAAGCAGCAGGATGATGTATGAAACAAAATGCTACCTTTCCGACAGTCATTTCGAAAGCGGCACACTATTACAAGTTGTATAATAATTTCTGAATGATTAATTTTCCCTTAAATAAATTATGCAGCTAGGAAAATTTATCAGAAACTTTGGAACTTAAGAGCACATCTTCAGAGTTTTAAGGATTATGGCAGCCTTAAAGAAGTGGTTTCTTTTTGTAGGTGAAAGATACTGTTTTTTATTTATGCTAAAAGAAGAGTTAAAACTTGCTTCCTGATATGCTGAACAACAAGTGAATCCCATAATCACGATGTTGACTTATCCTTATTTTCACAAAAATTACATAAGAAATATTTTACAGGCAAAAATTTATCCTGTGTGTGGTATTGAAATATGCGAAATTATACTTTGTTCACTCTGCTCTTCAAGATACATGACTCTCCAGTTACACATCTAAAAATTTTACTTTTTCTTCGAACGTCTTTTATTAAGTTCGGCCTTGCAATAAAATTTCTGCATGTAATAAAATTTTATTAAGGATATTCTGCAATAAGTTGGCTTGCGATATATTGCTTAATCACTCGTAAAAAACAAACACAGTAATTACATATTTAAAACGATAAAAACGTTTATTGCACGTTGGAGTAATTAAACGAAATTTGTGCTTTGCTCTTAGAACAATGAAGCTACATGACTTGTGTGGTAAGGTATTGCATTGGAGAAAATCATAGTTTCCCCAGTATTTGAAATTTAAAATTATTATTAGCAAGCAAAAATTCAGCACTATAATACTATGACAAAACTTTGACATGGCGATAAAAATATTCAAATTTATTTACACGTATTAATCCGTTTCAAATTGAAAATAAATATGATACATCAAAACCCTGGTAACTTGTTACATTGATCAAGAGCTATTGAAGTTCTTGGTAGCCATGTTACATGATAGGTCGGATTAAAATTCTTACCTGTTTAACAGACCCACAACTACATAGTAGCACTATAATGAAATATTATGCGCGATTCCTCTGAGGAAATCAGCTGTGTTCCTCTCTCCAAGTGAGTTGAAAACTGACCGTATTCTTCTTTCTCTTTCAACGTTCCGTTTTGGAGCTTTAGACGTTTTCCCTCTCACCGCATTCTCTATTTCAATTTTGACTCGCTGAATCTCCTTCTTGATTTCGTCTACAATTCTAAATACACCCACATGTGATGCTCCAACAATGACTTCGAATCTTCTATGCCACGCCTCCACGGAATTTTGGGTGCGAGGGAAACCTCTCACCATCATGCTGTGAATGGACCACATTTCTGGAGAGAATATTGGGTTTTGCCTCCTGTTCCGTAAAAGCGTGCCAGACACATACGTAGAGTCAAACCAGGTGAAAATAACCTCGGCTTCCTGTGGTACTGAACTGCGTAATTGTAGAAAAGCCCCGGGAATGTCCTCTGGTGGGAGAAATGCCAGGCTTAGCATTTCCCTGATTTTCATGCTAAAATTTTCGTCCGTATTGTAAATGACGGTTAGCCCACTGTTTTGAATTTTTCTCCAGCAACTTTTAGCTAGGTGAAAGAAACAGTCTTTGTTAATCGCATCCGGAAAATTCATTCTGCTGGCATTTATAGCAGCACGCTCAAAATCTGTTAGAATGAATTCCGGTGAAAAGTTGATATTACACTCCTGAGCAAATGCTTTGAAATCTCTGAGAAAAATCTGGTACGATTCAACACTCTTTTTGTTCATCAAACCGAAAGCTATCGGCACTGTCACTTTGATGTCTCCAACACGAAATGGAGCATGTATAGTGTATAGCTGTCGAAATAGTCTCGGCACAATTTCAAATGTACCGTCCATAACCAAGTATTTAGCATTCTGTGTTTTTTCCAAAATTTCTTTGGAAGAGAATAAAATTGACCTAATGTCACGCACAACAGAATCGCGGACAACAAATAGTTCCCCATCATATAGCATTCTCTGTTGTTCAGTAAAACATACATCTTGTAACATATGAGGTTCTGCTATCCGTGAATTTTTCCTTATCCGTTTTACAGTTTGCTTCAATGCTGAAGTTGAAGGCATACATGCAGCCAGTTCAATCGGCATAGTAGCAGTAGTCTGCTGAATAACCCGAGCCGGTGCATCGTTGCAGATACGCCCCTGCTGTTTAATAGTAGCGACAAACCGCGCCACAGGAGCTTCACTTGCTTCAGCAGCATGGTTATGCTCATGCTGACTCTGCACTCTGTGTGCGCCTTCCAAAAATTTAGTTACGGCGCGCCCTTTGCAGTGGTAACTTCTATATTTGTCGCACTTCCAATAAAATGTTTCTAAATAATTGCGGTCTTTTACATGCAAGTACCCATTTAATGATAATTTATCGTGCCCTCGAACAGATGGTACTAAGTAGCAAATTCTTTCCATTTTTGCAGAACACTTGCACTGGCACTTAGTTTTGTAGAACACTTGCACTGGCACTTGGTTTTGCACAACACGCTGGTACTTGGTTTTGCAGAACAAACAGCAGTGAAGGGAGAAAAACTCACAATGTTCCAGTGTCGTAGAAAGTGAATCAAATAAGCGTGTTCAGAGAAGAAGAATCCCTTAACTAAAGAAAAATCACGGCTTGCACATGCCGAGTTTAGGACATTTGGGCACCAGACTTTTGGGCACCGGACATTTGGGCACCGGACATTTGGGCACCCGGACATTTGGGCACAAATCTTGAGGGGCCGTACAAAAATTGCCGTTTTTTTTCGCTGTGAAGGCAATTGAATGAAGAAAACGTTTCTAGTAAGACAAACGAAAATTGGGTGTCCAGGGGGAGAGCCCCCCCCCCGCCGCCGCCGTTAATACAGCCAAATTTTTGATAAATTTAAAACACTAAAATAGACAAAACCTTTTTTTAAATGTTTGACAGCCTTGAAGGAGGTAAGGATTTTTTTACCCCCCCCCCCCCAGCACGCATAAAATGTCCGTAATTTCGTATTTTCTTATTTACGATATTTTTCTATAAACTATACCTAAACAAATTCTCTGCTAGTATGAGGAAACCCAGGACTCTTGTCGAGTGTGTGTGTGTGTGTGTGGAGGGGGGGGCTTAAAACCTAAAATATGAAATATAAAAAATTTCTGGTCCGATTGGGAGATTTTCAGCGATATTTTTCTATAAACTATAACTAAACAAATTCTCTGCTAGTATGACGAAACCCAGGACTTTTGTCGAGTGGGGGGGGGGAGGGCTTAAAACCTAAAATATGAAATATAAAAAATGTATGGTCCGATGGTGAGATTTAAACTTGAACGTGGCAAGCTCATAAGACAAACAAAATCTATTGACATAACCAACCTTAAAAAACACCATAATACCTTCAAGTTGGAATTGAAGAACAGGTTCTCTGCTTTAGAAGGCCTAACATCGGAAGAAGTGGACATCTCTGAAGTTAACAGAAAAGTAACCAAAGCTCTTATGGAAACAGCAACAAAATTAGCTGGGTCTAAGAACAAGTTGCATGTAAACAAATTATCAGGAAAAACGAAAATGTTGATGCAAAAAAGAAGAGAGATGAGGACAACTAAAGAAGATGTGACTTCCAAAGTGGAATATATAGAGCTATGCAAGACAGTACGAAAAAGTATCACTGAAGACGTAAGGAAATTCAACTGTGAACTAGTGAGGAAAGCAATTGAAAACAACCAAAGCCTAAAGATAGCAAAGGGACATCTCAGTAAGGGAAGAAAACAGATTATGGCACTGAGAAAAGAAGATGGTTCTGTAACAAGAAATAGAGGCGAAATTTTGACAAGAGTGAAAGATTTCTACTCCAAATTATATGAAAGGGATGATACATGCACTCCAGACATCATGAAAGATACCAGTACTAGAGTTCCTCCAGTCCTTCCAGCAGAAGTTGTACATGCAATCAAGAACATGAAGCGGGGAAAAGCTCCAGGAGAAGATGAAATTACTGTAGACATCATACAAGAAGCAAGTGGAGAAATTGAAACAGTACTCGCCCAAATTTTCACTCGATGCCTTAATGAAGGAAAGATTCCTGAGGATTGGAACACCGCTAGAATGATCCTGCTACATAAGAAAGGTGACATTGAGGATTTCGGAAACTACAGACCTATCAGCCTCCTATCAGTAGTTTATAAAATCTTCACTAAAGTTCTTTCACACCGCTTGAAGGTAACACTGGACATGGCTCAACAGAGAGAACAAGCTGGATTCAGGAGTGGCTACAGCACAATAGATCATATCCACGTACTGAGAGAACTAATTGAAAGAGCGAGGGAATATGAACTTCCATTGTGCATGGCTTTTATCGATTATGAAAAAGCCTTTGATTCGGTGAAACCATCAGCAGTTACAATGGCTCTGAAAACCTGCGGTATTGAAGATGCATACATTAATATTATTAATAACATCTATGAAAATGCAAGTGCAAAGATTAGACTGTTTGAAAATACAACACACATAAAAATTGGAAAGGGAGTGAGACAAGGTGACACCATATCTCCGAAGCTCTTTAATGCCACATTAGAGGGTGTTTTTCAGTCGCTGAGCTGGGAAAACAAAGGGATAAAGATTAATGGAGATTATCTAACCCACCTTCGTTTTGCTGATGACGTAGTCATTTTTGCAACTACCCCATCAGAGCTGCAGAGTATGATCCAGGAACTTGCTGACAAGAGTAAAGAAGTGGGATTAAAAATGAACTTTCAGAAGACAAAAGTGATGTTCAATGCTTTTACAAGAAATGAGGATTTATCGATTGATGGAGAAAAGCTGGAGATAACAGACACGTACGTTTATCTTGGACAGCAGATATCAAGTGAGGGTCACATTGATGAAGAAATTAATCGGCGTACAAAACTTGCGTGGAGAGCTTTTGGAAGAAACAGCATAATTTTCAAGAGCAATATGCCATTATGTCTTAAAAGAAAAGTGTTTGATCAATGCATCCTTCCAGTGCTTACGTATGGTGCAAAGACGTGGACCTTAACTAAAAGAGATATACAAAGACTGCAGACAACTCAAAGCAGCATGGAGAGGTGCATGCTTCGTGTAACCAGGAGAGATAAGAAGAGGAACTCGTGGATCCGAAAAATGACAAGAGTGGAAGACATCATGATCAGAGTTAAATCCCTGAAATGGCAATGGGCTGGACATACTGCCAGAAGGACAGATCATCGATGGACAGCCGAAATTTTAGATTGGATTCCAAGGGACAGGAAAAGACCCAGAAGAAGACCACATGGGAGATGGGTGGATGAAATTCGAAAGTATGCAGGGGTGACATGGAGGAGACTGGCACAAGACAGACCGTTGTGGAGGAAACTTGGGGAGACCTTCGTCCAGCAGTGGATTGATAATGGTTGACAATGATGATGATGATGATATAATTTGCAACCACTATCAATCCACTGCTGGATGAAAGTCTCCAAGTTTCTTCTTCCAGAACAGTCTGCCTTGAGTCAGTTTCTTTCATGCTTTCGAATTTCATGTACCCATCTCCCTCTTGTCATCTTCTGGGTATTGTTTTTTTCCTTGCTATCCAGTTCAATATTTCAACTCTCCGTCGGTGGTTCTTTCTTCTAGCAATATGTCCATCCCATTGCAATTTCAGGAATTTTTAACATGTCTTCCACTCTTGTCATTTTCCCGATCCACGAGTTCCTATTTGTATCTTTCCAGGTAACATCAAACATGCATCTGTACATGCTTCTTTCTGTTGTCTGCAACGTCTGTATGTCTACTTTAGTTGAGGTCCATGTCTGTGCTCCATGCGTAAGAACTGGAAGGATGCACTGATTAATCAGTTTCTTTTTAAGAAATAATGCATCCGGCGAAATTTTATAGGTCGATTATTTTCTTCATAAATGTGACAATGTGGCCATCGCTTAATAACTGTTGCCTAATTTAGGTATCGGTACCTTTACATTTTCCCTATCAATTGCTAAATATAAAATCTAAATATTAATTTCTTGTAAAAAAAGCACTTTCGATCAGTATATATATATATATATATATATATATATTATTGTTTATTATTATTATTATTAAACGGACAGCATCAGCACAGGCGCAGTAACTTAGCTTTCGAAGTGTATCATAATATCTACAAAATTGAGATGCAGCCCCCCCCCGCCCCGCCCCCAATCTCAGCTTACCACGAGCCTTCACTGATTTCATGTCACTGCGTACAGCGGGGTCGGCGAGAGATAGTTTCAGCTTTTTCACGTTATCCACCCACACCTCCCAATTTGCACTTGGAACAGTTAAGGGTCTTCCATACCTAGTGAAAAATAGCTCAAAACACGCATTTACAGAACGAAATGACATATATAAAAAGACAATTTAGAAATCCGGTTTTTTTTTCATATGTAGAATAAACATTGAACGATCTTTCTGCGTTTCTATATTAGCGTCTCTTTGCGGAGTAATATTTTAATTATTATCCCAAAAGTGTAAAATAATGGACATATTGACAATTATTTTTAAAAAGTTCCAACTTTGATATCTGCAAGGTTAAAAAGCAGAAAAATAGTTTGATATTTTCTCTCGAAATATAAAAATTTGGGAACACATACGAGTGATATGATATAATGATTTTTCTATTTGTATGATGCTATATTTGTTTCAATTTCGCATTTGGCGGAATACACGGGATTTCCTTCCCTCTCGGCAGGCCAAATGCGGGGATCAGATTACACAACCCCAGCTGAAGGGGTTAGTGAAGGGGTAATGATTTACGACTTGGGGTCGGCTGGCAAGGAGAGGGCAATTTAACCTAGGGCCGTTCTGTGGTTTCTTTCACCCAATCGAGGAAACAGTGCTATTTCTTGGCAGATTTTAGTTGACACAAAAACATTTCTCTCTGTTTATTCTCTGTCGTGAGCAGGGACGCGCCGAAATGCCTCAGCCAAATCTAATGGTTGATAAATTAATATCAGCGACATGGGAGACGGAAAGCGTTTTATTGTGAGAAATCGTAATGTTACGTGGCACATTTATTTTTTAGTAAAAATAATTCGTTATATAACTGAATACAAAACGACTTTGAATCAGAGAATAATTTTTATTATTTTTTTCAGTAACAGATACCGCGAGCAAAGGACTAAATTCTTTTTCCAAATTTTTTTCTAACTTTAAGGATTTCAGCATTCATGATATGTGTGGCCAGCGCTATGACAATGGGGCCGATATGAACGAAAAGCACAATGGACTTCAAAAAACATCATTTTTCGAATTAACACCCTTATGCATTTTATGTACAGTACTTTGAACACCTCATACTTTAAATCTGGCCGTAAATAACGACGAAAAAATTTCTATAGAAATTTTTAACATTTTCAGCATAATACTGTCTTTACTGAATTACCTTACCGTTGGCAAATTGGGATGTAGGTAAACATACCCCCGGAGAAATACCCCCAGAACAAACGGTTCACTGTAAACTGCCACACAGGAACACTGATGTGTGGCAGTGTTCCGGTGTGGCAATTTACCGGCAACCTTGCCACACATCTTTCAGTAACTTGGCCACAAAAAAATCAAGAGGGGGGGGGGTTAAAGATTGCCGTTTCTGGGCATATATTGAGAACTGAATTGGGAACTCCAAACGCATTTCGCGAAAACGGTCCATGTAAGCCAAGCGAGGCGAGAATTGCACTTTAATTTGAAGAAAAAAATTGCCGAGGATCCGAGGTACACCTAGTTTTGGGAGGGTGTACCCCCAACTTCCGTAATATTATGTTCGGGGCCGCTGGAGTCTGTCAGTGTATCCAGGATGTTCCCCTTGAAGCGTCCGCTAGGTCCGTCATCTTGGGGGGAGGGGGTTGGCTTTCCCACAAAATGTTAAAATGGACGTAGAGCTGTAAACATTAGACCCATGCTTTATATAATGATTCTGTACACGACCACGAATTTTCAGGAATGTGGAGTGAAACTGAACCCCCCCCCCCCCACACACACACCCGTTTCCAGGAGCTCTTCAGGGGTAACATCGAGGATACACTGATGACCGACTCCAGAGGTCCAGAATATAAAATTACGGAAGTTGGGGGTAGAGCCCTCAAAACCAAGCACCTCGTATCCCTTTTACAGACTTCACCAAATTTCTGGGGGAGGGGGAAGGGCATACATAGTTTGGCACTAAACACAACATGAAGCATAGAAATTGCGAGCAAATCCCTTACCTTGAACACCTGTCTGCGCTCTTAGAAACTTGGGGGAGGGTGAATTCGTCCCACCCTCCTGAAAATTCGTGATCGTGTACAGAATCATTATATAAAGCAAGGTTCTAATGTTTACAGCTCTACGTCCATTTTAACATTTTGGGGGAAAGCCCCTCTCAAAGCTCACGGACTTCGCAGACACTTCAAGGGGAACATCCTGGATACACTGACAGACTCCAGCGGCACAGAATATAATACTACGGAAGTTCGGGGTACAGTTCCCTCAAACCAAGTGTACCTCGGATCATCGGCAATTAATTTCTTCAAATTAAAGCACAATTCTCGCTTGGCTTACATGGAACGTTTTCGCGAAATTCGTTTAGAGTTCCTAAAAAGGCCTAAGCCGAGGCTTAGGGCCCTAAAATTGAATCTTTTTTGTCTCAATAAATGTGCAACATTATTAACTTGACTTTTTGCGTAAACCTTATAAATATGAGCACGCACGATTAAAATTTGCTAAAAAGGCCTATGCGGAGGCCTAGGGCCCTAAAATTTATTCTTTTTGCCTGAATAAATGTGCGACATTATTAAGTTGACATTTTATGTAAACCTTATAAATATGAGCAAGCAGGATTAAAATTTTCTAAAAAGGCCTAAGCCGAGGCCTAGGGCTTTAAAGACTGATTCTGTTGGCCTGAATAAGTGTACAACATCATTAACTTGAGTTGTTATGTAAACGTTATGAACATGAGCACGCACGGTTAAAATTTGCTAAAAAGGCCTAAGCGAGGCCTACGGCCCTAATATTGATTCTTTTTTGCCTGAATAAATGTGCAACATTATTAACTTAACTTTTTGCGTAAACCTTATAAATATGAGCACGCACGATTAAAATTTGCTAAAAAGGCCTAAGCGGAGGCCTAGGGCTTTAAGACTGATTCTTTTTTGCCTGAATAAATGTGCAACATTATTAACTTGACTTTTTGCGTAAACCTTATAAATATGAGCACGCGCGATTAAAATTTGCTAAAAAGGCCTAAGCGGAGGCCTAGGGCCCTAAAATTGATTCTGTTTGCCTGAAAAAATGTGTAACATCATTAACTTGATTTTTTATGTAAACCTTATGAACATGAGCACGCACGGTTAAAATTTGCTAAAAAGGCCTAAGCGAGGCCTACGTCTTTTTGCCTGAAAAAATGTGTAACATCATTAACTTAATTTTTTATGTAAACCTTATGAACATGAGCACGCACCGTTAAAATTTGCTAAAAAGGCCTAAGCGAGGCCTACGGCACTAATATTGATTCTTTTTGCCTGAATAAATGTGCGACATTATTAACTTGACATTTTATGTAAACCTTATAAATATGAGCATGCAGGATTAAAATTTTCTAAAAGGGCCTAAGCCGAGGCCGTGGGCTTTATGACTGATTCTTTTGGCCTAAATAAGTGTACAACATCATTAACTTGAGTTGTTATGTAAACCTTATGAACATGAGCACGCACGGTTAAAATTTGCTAAAAAGGCCTAAGCGAGGCCTACGGCCCTAATATTGATTCTTTTTTGCCTGAATAAATGTGCAACGTTATTAACTTGACTTTTCATGTAAACTATTTATGAACATGAGCACTGAACATGATTTTTATGAAAAACGTATGAACATGATAAAACTTGCTAAAAAGGCCTAGGCCGAGGCATAGGGACTTAAAATTAATTATTTTTGCCTTAAAACTAAATCTTTGCGTTCTCTGTGACACGGAGAAATCAAAAGTGCAATTTGAGTATGATCCCCTAACGTTTCGGTGGTCTGTCTGTCAAACTTGCACCATGCTTCAACAGATCCTGTAATGAAATCTAGCGTTTTCGATAAACTGACCCTTCGGTGAAATGACCTTTCGATGAAATGAACTTTTAGGTAAAGAGACCTTTCGGTGAAATGAACTTTTCGATCAAGTGACCCTTCGGTGAAATGTACCTTTCGATCAAGTGACCCTTCGGTGAAATGAACGCTTCGATCAAGTGATCTTTCGGTGAAACAATTATTTCGGTGAAGTGATTTTCGGTCAAGTGACCCTTCGGTGAAGTAAACGTCGGGCAAATGAACCAGACCCAATAAATACTGCCCATATCTGTCTTAATGTTTAATCATTTATTGTTCGTGATCGCCATCACCTTCCTCTCGAGTAGCATATCCGACACGTCCTTATGGGTGCACTTAATTTTTTGACGATGAGTGTAAATTTCATTTGAATAGCGCGATTTTTTCTTGGTGTCTCAATTTTCACAAACAGTGGTGTATTTATAACGAGGGCTCTGCAACCTCAGACCATCGGCTTAACATGACATACGAATCACGACTGCTGTTTCGGGGAAACGGGACACGAAAACCTGGGGATCTCCGTCCCCAAGTGGCACGTCCGAACCACTAGGCCAGTTGAGTTCTATCGATTAGTCATATGCTGGAGGATGACGATTTGGTGAGCGCGTTTCACAAAGCGATACTCTTGTTAATCAGGAAGCTACATACCCAGACGTTATAGTATTTTAAGAATTTAATTTATTTTCCAGAATGCAGGATCTGCTAGTGATTAAGAAAAAAATTACTTATATTGCAAAAGGTTCCTCGATAAGAAATTCGAAATAAAGTTTAGCACATGAAGTTCTAAAAAACATTGTGTTGAACGTTCTATATTGAAATTTTAAGGACAGAGGAACATTTCTTTTAGATGAATGCCCAGACAATGATGTCTTGCTCCAAACACTTTTTCGAGAGAATCCTCAGACACGTGATTTCTATAGTTGCGTCTCTTGATTGACGGAAAAAAACACGCAATTGTTTCTGTTTTGCTGGAAACGAAAAGAAGATAAGAAGACGAATTGCATGGATTCTGCGCATGGCACAGAACATTGATTGCAGCAGCTGCTAGAAATTCTAAACAAATAAATACGTAGAAATGGCAACAGGAAGAAAAACGCACGCATGAGATTGTAACTCATTGAAATTCTGTTCTCATTTCTTTTGGCAAGGTCTTTTTTTTTTTTTTTAGACTCACAAAAAAAGCACGTAGAGCAGAAGAACAAATGGAAAATTTGATTGTGAACCCCAAAAACAGGCATAAAAAATTATGAGAAAAAAACATCACAAAAAATTGCGTGCGAATACTTTGTTCTCAAGAATCCCCTTAAAAAGGTAGATGCAAGTAAACAAAAAGTATTCTAAATCCCTCATCATAGCTCTGTGTGTATTACATACCTTTTTTATAAAGTACTGCTTGTGAAAAAATCATAATGCTCAAATAGACGGCAATTGAATGATAAACACGCATCCGGTCGACACAAATCAGATTTTATCGAAGAATAACCTATGCCTGGTTTTAACAAGATGTCTGTATAAAAAGTGCATTTCAGAACAAGTAATTTTTATAACTCCTTTGTACTCCACTACGAAGACATTTCTTCTATTTACAGGTTGAAAAGGTTAAACATTTGGCAGTGTTACTTATGCAGAAAAAAATTTTACTGTAAAACTGAAAATTCCCATGTGTGAAATAGTTTTGCTGTCAGCCATTGTTTTATTTGTGCTGTGGCGTTTTATAACTCACGTATCCATAATATTTCTGTTACTTATTCATCCAGCACCACAAATAAAGCACCTATAGTTCGATTAATAGTTTAATATATTAATTCGCTGTATGCTGAACACAGATTACATGTCTCATTCTAAACCATTATTTCTAAAACTAAATATTCTAAAAATTCATGAAATTTTTACCTTGAAACTAGGTATCACGTGTTTTTAAATAATGCATCTTAAACTGCCTATTTTTCAATCTGACATCAAATATCTGGATTATTCTATCTTCACCAGATCTGTTGCTAACAACAAATTATGTCAGCCGTGTTAAATAGCATACTACATAATGCCATTATCCTATGGAAAAATCTCCCAGAGAGCATCAGATACCTGGAAAATATCAAAAAGTTTTCCTTGTCTCTGCGAAATTACATTGTAAATCACATTGATCTCCATAACGAATCTCAACCCTATCATTAAATTGTAGTTCCAAGCATGCTGCTAACAGTGGTGCTTCTGTTATAACCATCTTACTTGCTTTCATATATGCCATATGTTTTATTCTTTTTCTTACATCTGATAGGGGGAATCGCCTTACAACCAATGTGTTCAGATTCATCCTGGTGTATTGCATTTTCATATAACTGTAAGTTTTAAATGTGTGCAATAAATAATTGTATTGTAACTACTCTTTCGCTTCACCTTTTATAGTCATTTGCAAAAGTTTAAGGCCACCTTTCAATTAATTGTAAATTAAGACATTCAAAGAAACAATTAATTACTAGTCAGAGGTATTTGAAAAAATGACACCTCAGATGAATACTTACATTCTTTAGAACACAAAGAGACCGAAATCAGTACTTTGTGTGGCCACCTTTGTTTTTCATAACGGATAGAGTACGATGTGGCATACTCTCAATGAGGGATTTGCAGTACACACTTGAAATGTCTTCGCTCCACATGTACTTTATCGCGTCAATCGAAGCTTAAAAATTTGATGGTTGTTTTTATGCTACCTTGTCTTTTAAAATGGTCCTCAAATTTTCGATGGGGTTAAGGTCGGGACTATTACCGGACCAGTCAAGCACAGTTATGTTTTTCCTCTGCAGGTTGTCCCGGACTGTCTTTGGTCTGTGGCATGGAGCACCATCCTGCATAAAGATTTTGAATCTGTGGACTTGCATATGAGTTAACAGCTTCTCACGTAACATTTCCACATAAAAAGAACCAGTCATGGTAGTGCCTGTCGGTAAAGAGGATAATGAAGCAGTACCGGATGCTGACATAACACCCAATATCATGTGACTAGGCGGATGTCTCGCGGTGCTAACGGTGTATTTTTCATCAAATTTTTTGCCTTTTGGTCGTCGAACATGTGCTTCACGTGAAACAAATTGACGCACAGTTGATTCATCGGGAAAACAAACTTGGCTCGAATTTTCAGCAGTCCGCGATTGATGACGCTTCACAAACTGGAATCTCTTCTTTTTCATGACAGAAGTTAGTCTAGGTTTCTATGCAGGTTTGTAAGACTTTAATCCAAATTCTTTACTAAGACATCAGGAAACAGTGCTGATACTAATATCAGACTCTTTTGAATGTTGAAAGACCTTGATTTGCCTGCGGGAACTCCTCGGAGAAAGCATAACTGTTCGCCTTATGGCATTGTCGTCTCGTGGAGTTGTTTTCCTTGGACGTCCACTTCTCTTTCGGTCGCTAAATTCACCAGTATCTCGATATTTCATGATCGTATTATGAACAGTGCTCACATTCACCTTTCTTCTTATGTCACTTTCGGGGTGTCCTTCATAATGCAAAGTCACTATTTGTTTTCTCTGAGTAACACTTAATGACGCATCAAACATCAAACAAAGGTCTTCGCTCTTTTCACGTTTATAAGCGAGTCACGGAAAAATTCTCATTGGCCGCCACCGGGAATCGAACCACGGGTCTTCCAGTTACGCACCGGATATGCTTCCACTACACCACAGCGGCCTCGAATTCCTCCAGACCCACACTCGCTAGCTGCCAAGCCAGTTTGGCAGGTTGCTTGCTGGAGCCCCGCACAATGCTGGGGATTCACCAAAGATGGTAAGTTAGCCAGTGTGAGTCTGGAGGAATTCGAGGCCGTTGTGGTGTAGGGGAAGCATATCCGTTGCGTAACTACAAGACCCGTGGTTCGATTCCCGGTGGCGGCCAATGAGAATTTTTCCGTGACTCACTTATAAGCGTGGAAAGAACGAAGACGAAAGAACGATGTTCCTGGTCCACGTCAAATGTCTGCATTACTTAATGACGCTTTTTTTTTTGGACATTTTTCGCTATATAGCAAATACGAACAAAACCTCTCAGCATAAAAACCAGATGCAAAGTGACGCTCGCACGCTTCGCCCAACTCTATCAACAACTTCCGCTGTAGGATGATGCAACTGTTACAGGGATTTTATACGGGGTTTTAGAATATCATTTAAAATCTCAAAATGCAACCTTTTTCCATCTCGTGCTCCCAGAGTCAGTTCCCCATTAAACACCGGATGCACGGTTATTTACTAAGATGACTTTTTGTCTATGCTTAGTATTTGCACTTTGTATGTTGAATGGAGATTAACTCTATCGCGCCTCTTCTGATGCTTTACAGATTTCAATTTCAAGGCTGCCAACAAATGCACTAGGCCCTCACATTTTACTTTGAGGCTTAAGATCTACTGAGGGCGGTGTGGTTGTTTCTCACGGGGAACTTTAGGATATGCTTAAGGGCATTTTTGAGAGACAGGGGAGAAGGAGGCGAGAAGAGAGTGTCTCTAGATTTAGGAAGCGAGCGATCACGAGAAGTACGACGAGGTGATTGCCCCAGGGTAGGGCAAGGAAGGTCTTAGGTGGACCGGGAGGTCAGGGGATTTCACGACAGCGCGAGAGGTGAAGGAAAGCAGGACTTAAAAAAAAGGAATTAGAGTTTTAAGCGGGGGAGTTAGGAAATATAGCACAACTAACGGACAACCTTTGCAGGCAATTAAATGAAGAAAAGAATAAAAGTTTCTTAGACACATTTACGGATCGCAAGAATTATTTGCTTATTACGTGTCAATTACTATCATCATCAACCATACAAGACTTAGCAACTCAACCACGCAATACTTATGAAGTTAATACGAACATGTTAACACAACACCGACAGGAAATGGAGTAATACGGACAGTAGCTGACGCAAACGGCAGAAATCATCTAATATCAACAGGTGGTCTTAAACTTTTGCAAATGACTGTGGTTTATCGGGATAGATACACAATGACCAGCCAATTGAGCATGAAAAACAAACACGCGTACTACACACAGTACTACTACAAACACCCAGTACTACTACAGAGTGAGACTGCTAAGTCCAACGGATTTTGTTACCTGTTCTTAAATTCAAAATGCTTTTGGTCACGCATCAAAGTGAACTATGTCCCAGAGTACAGGAAAAGGCAGTTAGTTTTGCGATAAAACAGAACAATTCTCGGTTTCAGCACGTGGCTTGAAAACCCATTTGACGGAAACAAAGCACAGTGCTTTGAATTTCACGAGGTTTCGTTGCTCTGAAAACGTCTATCAAAAACAATAAAATGGTTTTTACGATATCTATTACTGTGAACAACTCAAAAGATAATATGCTCTCATCTGTCTCTAATTTAGGGCTACTGGTTCCATAGAAGGAAGCGAAAGAGCCGGTGCCGAAAAATAGGGGCACCACCTTATGTGTCATCAAGGTCTCGAACCCAGGCCCTACGCGTACGACCAGCCGGCAACCACTCGACCATTGGATCAGCCATCGATAGTCTTCACCGTCTGCCAGCCAACAGAAGCGATAACCTCTGGTATGACATTTAGGGAGAAGATGGAAAAAAATTACTATTGGTGAAATTTTTAAACACTCTGCCTTTTGAGATATTATTTATGGATCGAGCCTAGCCGTACGGTTTGAAAATTAACCATTTAAACGGCTCATGTACTTGAACCAAATAGTGCCAGAAATTTTCTGAGTCCCTAAACAGAAATGTTCACATAGCGGCCGGGTTTTACGAAAGCAACGGCAAAACAATTCCTTCCCCCTCTCATCTGAACAGTACCGTTACAAATGATAAGCATTCCATTTTAGTTCTTTCTTCTCTGCTCCATGATCCAAGAAATGATGAGAAGAGCTTGATCCCGACATGGACATCATGCCACAGGGTGGAATCACGTGACCCAAACATCTTCCACTTCCTTTCTAAGGTTCGTCGACATTGTTGCAGCCCTTTTAGCAGGAAATCAGTCAGAAAGAATACACCGACGAGCCATTACATTATGACCACCTACCTAATAAGCTGTAGGACCCCTTTTACCTCGCAAAACAACGGCCACTCGACGAGGCATCGCTTCGATGAGGTAGCGATAGATATCCTGAGGTATCTGGTACCATATGTCAACAAAAGATCCTCCAGTTCTCGTACATTTCGGGGTGGTGGTGATTGAGCGTGAACCCGCTTTTCCTAGTCGAACCACAAATGTTCCATTGGGTTTATATCAGGTGAATTTGGAAGCCAGGGCATTAACAGAAAGTCACCAGCATGTTCTTCGAAGCACTCCTTGACGATTCAGGAAGTGTGACATGGCGCATTATCGTGTTGGTAATAGCCATCACCATCAGGGACACACAGTTGTCATGAATAGGTGAACTTGGTCCGCAACGATGTTCATATACCTGTCAGCTGTCAGGGATTGTGCTATTGGGGTAATGGGGCCTAAAATGTCCCAAGAAAACATCGCCCACAGCATAACACTGCCGCCGCCGGCATCTTTCCGCCCAATTCTACATCCAGGTGCCATAGCCTCCGTTGGTAATTGGTGTATCCGCACTCGGCCGTTTACGTGATGCACCAGGAATCTTGATTTGTCAGGCCAGGCCATTTTCTGCCAGTCATCCACGGTCCAATCTCGATTATCTTGGGCCCATTTCATGCGTTGTTGGCAATGATGCGCAGTGGCTGATCTTTGGCTACGCAAGCCCGTGCGCAGAAGGCTGCAATGAATTGTGTACTGTGACACATTGCCCTGATCACCACTGTTGTAGCTGCGAGTGGTTTGTGACCTTGCGGTTGCTGTGAACAATGAGCGGCAGTCTCCACTCTCCTCTGGCATCAATGAGCTGCGGACGACACACGGCTCGACGACGATTCGTCGTTTGGCCATCCGTGCCCCACTTTTGATACGTACTCACTAGAGCCTCATGTGAACAACTCACAAGTCGAGCCGTTTCCGAAATTGTAGTTCCGAGGCGTCGTGCTTTAACAATTTGTCTTTTATCAAACTCCGATAAATCGGCAGCTTTTCCCATTCTGACTCCGAACACTCTACTAACCAAAAGCCGATCCTCGGGTTGTGTATATACTGCTCTGGGAACTTCACCTGCACCACCGTTCGGTCTCCAGGCGCGCTCATTTCTCTAGGTTGGGGGTGGTCATAATGGAATGACTCATTGGTGTAAGTGCCAATCATTCCTACAAGTGAGCACTTCGAAGCAACAAAGCTATGGGAAAGCAACTCTTCCTCTTACGAACGAACCTGAACCACGTTCACTTCGCTAAAATGAGTAAACCTGGTTCAGGTTCACTCATTTTAGTGGCATTCGGCCCACCTCTTTGAATGTATTCATTCGAACTGGTTATGCGTCAATTCGTCGTCAACGTCAAGCCGTCGCCTGCGCTAATACGTCGCGCGTCAATTCGGCTGGGACAAATTCGTTGTCTACGTCAATTCATAGCGTGCAAATTCTTGGATTTCCCAAACTTTAGTTACCTACAATTCTCATGCAAAAAAGCGTACGATTTCGATTGTCTTTCTTTCAGTTTCTCTCTCCTACAAGAAGGGTATTGTAACTTTGAACTGTTGATCTGCTGATTTTTCCTTTCTTCCGCGGACGGAAAGAACTCTATAAAATTTCAGACACCATTCCTTCCGTCCTTTCCCACTTTATCTTCTCTGTTTGTCCATCCGCAGAAATTACATATATTTATGCTTCTAACGGTCAGTGATGAAATTTGTCCTGAGACTGAGAGATGCAGGTATGCGTACAAGATTATTAATGTCTATCCTTACGACCGCAGAAACCACATTTTTTCTTATGATTAGATTGAAGAAATTCTTTTTTTGATTGATTGATATAGATGGGCATGTGTTGATAGAGAGACAGGCAAGACTGTCAATGTCTGTTATTCCGCTTGTCTGTCCGTCCCAAAGAGGGTAGAATAGATGGAATAAGGGCCAGCCGTTCCCCTCGTGTGAGCAAAGTGAAGCCACCGAAACGTCACGATCATGACGTCAAAGCCAAGCTCCGCCTCCTCCGCCTCGATTGAGACGAGTCGCAGCCAATCACAGACTTCAAAGTGCTTCAAGTTTGGGACGTCACCCTCGCTCCATCCATTCTAACCTCCTTATTCCGTCCACAGAAATCATACTTCTGCCAAGAAATGTTGGTTACAAAATTCGTCCTTTGCAATAAACAAGAAAACGTGTGCATAATATTTCATAAATCTCTCCTTCCGTCTATACAGGGTAATTCATAAAGAAGTATACAGTTTCAACACACTATACTAGTAAAACAAGAACAATGTAAGATATTTCATATTACCTATAATAGAATTGCAGGAGAATGTTTCAAGTTTTTTAGAGACAGTCACAGATGTTCTATGTGTGCACCCTTAGTCATACGACACACATCGAGCCGGTAATCCATTTCCGCCGAAGAGCGAGGTAAGATATCTCAATCAAGTGCAATGATAGTGGCTGTGATACGCTGTTTCGGCTCCGTCAGATCAAGGGGAAGGGGAGGGGCGAATACCTTGTCTTTTACGTACCCCCACAGGAAAAAGTCACAAGGTGTTAAGTCAGGACTTGAGGGTAGCAATTGGGTCAGTGGCCTGTTGTAGTGCGCGGCTCGTCCAATGCATCGGTGAGGAAGATGTTCATCGGGATAATCTCGCACGTCGCCTAACTAGTGCGGTGGTGCACCATCCAATTGGAGAAAAACGTTGTCTCTGTCGTCCTGCAACTGTGGCATCAACTAAAGGCTTAACATATCGTTTAATTTTTAATGCAGCTTTTGCGGTATTTCTTACAAAGACGAGCCGCGGCCTACAACATGCCACTGACCCAATGGCCACCCAGAAGTCCTGGCTTAACACCTTGTGACTTTTTCCTGTGGGGGTACGTAAAGGACAAGGTATTCGCCCCTCCCCTTCCTGTCGATCTAGCGGAGCTGAAACAGCGTATCACAGCCACTATCACTGCACTTGATTATATCTTACCTCGCGTTTGGGCGGAAATGGATTACCGGCTCGATGTATGGCGTGTGGCTAAGGGTGCACACATAGAACATCTGTGACTGTCTCTAAAAAACTTGAAATATTCCCATACAATTCTGTTACAGGTAACATAAAATATCTTACATTGTTCTTGTTTTACTAGTATAGTGTGTTGAAACTGTATACTTCTTTATGAATCACCCTGTATAATGTTTAACAGTCTGTCCACCAGAAAAAAATGAAGATAAGCTTCAAAAATTTAGGATTGAAAAAATTATTTCTGCGCGTGATAAGGAAAAACGTGAGCGTAAGATTTCAGTTATCTCTCCGTCAATTCGTCGCTAAGTCTGTCTTTCTTCCGGTCCGTCCATCCGTTCATTGCTCTGTCTGTCTTCCAGTCCGTCCGCAGGAATTATTTCTTTGCTTCTGACGGCCGAATCGAAAGCATTCATTCTGTGACTTATAGAGACAGACACGATCAAGGTATTACCAATTTCTCTTCCTCTTTGGCTGTCTGTCCATCCATAGAAACGATATCTCCGTTTTTAATAATCGGATTGATGGAAATTCTTTCTCTTCGCAATAGAGGAAATCCTGAGCGTAAGAATTCAGAAATGTCTCATTTGTGTACCTACCAGTCAAAAAATAAATTTCTTCAACCTGGCCGTCAGATGCAGAGATCGAATCTCTGTGGACGGACAGACGCACAGGTAGACAGAAAAACTGATGAATAGGATGGAATGAGAGATTTCTGAAATATTATGCTCATGTTTTGTCTTTTATTGAAAAGAATGAATTTTTCTAATCGACATTTCGAAACGGAAGTATAGTTTTGGCAGATAAACAGGTAGGCGTAGGAGCGGAGAATTGTCATCGATAATCTTACCTATGAATCGCATATATATATAAAAAATTCTTCAATCTGATCATAAATGTCATCGATAATCTTACCTATAAAAAGTATATATATATAAAAAAAATTCTTCAATCTGATCATAAAAAGAAGGATGTGGTTTCTTCGGTGAGACGGATGGGGAGATAGACGGAAAACCTGAGAAAAAGATGGAAAGAGATATTTCTAAAATATTATGCACATATTTTCTCGTCTATGGCAAAGAATCAATTTTTCTAACCAAGATTTTGTGGAGAAAGTATGATTTCTATGGACTGAGAGACCAGCGAAAGAACAGATATTGACAATCTTGCTTGTCTCTATCATTCATTTGCCTATCTCTATAAATTAATCAGAAAAAGAATTTCTTCAATCTGGTCATATGAAGAGGAGAGAGCAGATATGGTTTCTGCCGGCGGACGGACGGAATTATAGACATCAGTAATAGGGTGGAGCGAAAAACACTTTTTTTTTTATTTGAAACGTCACCATGTGCAATAGCTGCAATTTTATTACTGAAATGACTCCCTTGAAATATGGATGACATTATTTGATATCTTAGGCTGCCCCAAGAACCTCGAAGTTTGAAAGTTATAGGGAAAAATGGTTTAAAAACAGCCGCTTTCTCCATTTTGTAAATATAAAAAAAAAAACCGGCTCACCATGTTGTTTAATATCACCTTTGAGTCTATAAAAACGGGTAAAAGTTCAGCAGACATGAGTTAATTTCTTAGGCTTCCCCAGATCCCTTAAAGTATGTAATTTTTGCCAGAAATGGCATGATAAGTTACGTAAGCATTAATTTCGACAGCAGCCTTATTGTTACCAATTTGGGCTTAACATTAACAATCCCCCCCCCTCTCCCCCTCTCTCATACTTTCTGGAAACCTCTTGTTGATTTTCAGAAACATAGCTTGCTGTTTTGCGCTCTGCCTTGTTTTTGTTGCCTTTTTCATCTCAGCCCACCCTCTCTCACAGCGGAGCTCTGTTTGCGAATTCGCTGAGTCATCTCATCACAGTCGCACAGGTCTGTTTAGGAGAGAGTGTTGGCAAGTTTGCGTCATAATGATGCAACAGTTTCTTTCACTCCTAGGGACGTTAATTGGATCGTACCGGCATTTTCGTTTTGTCGTCCAACTACTTAAGATGGCTGAAACAAGAAATAAAGCTGATTGCCCTATCCTCGGGAGTTATAAGGAGATGCATGAAAATGTGTTGCCTACGTACGAAGATGTAATGCGCCATTACTACCTTGTGAGGAATACTCTTAGGCAGGAGTGTGGAAATTATGAGCCTGCTGCAGCAGAAATAGCACGTATTGTCGCAGACAAAGTGCTAAGTATATGGAAAAAAAGCATCTCTTCCGACATCTCTCCACAAATCTGTTGCAAAGCGTATTACCTCATACAACACTGAAATCCGAAAGCTGAAAAAACACGCTGTAGGAATGGATGAAACCTACCAAAAGAAGATTGAACAATTTCGTGCAGATTCGCAACGTATCTTTGACATATGCTCATGCAAGTGCAAATGTTTTAGAGCCTGCAAATTTTGCAGGTTCTAAAACATTTGCATTTGCATGAGCATATGCACTTGCATGAGCATATTTGCACTTGCATGAGCAATTTTAAGGTTCTAAGACATTATGTTTTAGAACCTGCAAAATTTGCAGGCTCTAAAACATTTGCACTTGCATGAGCATATGTCAAAGATACGTTGGGAATCTGCACGAAATTGTTCAATCTTCTTTCGGTAGGTTTCATCCATTCTTGCAGCGTGTTTTTTCAGCTTTCGGATTTCAGTGTTGTATGCGGTAATACGCTTTGCAACAGATTTGTGGAGAGATGTCGAAAGAGATGCTTTTTTCCATATACTTAGCACTTTGTCTGCGACAATACGTGCTATTTCTGCTGCAGCAGGCTCATAATTTGCACCTTCCTGCCTAAGAGTATTCCTCACAAGGTAGTAATGGCGCATTACATCTTCGTACGTAGGCAACACATTTTCATGCATCTCCTTATAACTCCCGAGGATAGGGCAATCAGCTTTATTTCTTGTTTCAGCCATCTTAAGTAGTTGGACGACAAAACGAAAATGCTGGTACGATCCAATATAACGTCACTAGGAGTGAAAGAAACTGTTGCATCATTATGACGCAAACCCGCCAACACTCTCTGCCAAACGTACCTGTGCGACTGTGATGAGATGACTCAGCGAGTTCGCAAACAGAGCTCCGCTGTGAGAGAGAGGGGTGGGCTGAGATGAAAAAGGCAACAAAAACAAGGCAGAGCGCAAAACAGCAAGCTATGTTTCTGAAAATCAACAAGTGGTTTCCAGAAAGTATAAGATAGGGGAGGTGGGGTTTTTAAATGTTAAGCTCAAATTGGTAACAATAAGGCTGCTGTCGAACTTAATGCTTACGCAACTTATCATGCCATTTTTGGCAAAAATTACATACTTTAAGGGATCTGGGGAAGCCTAAGAAATTAACTCATGTCTGCTGAACTTTTACCCGTGTTTATAGACTCAAAGGTGATATTAAATAGCATGGCGACACAGTTTTTTTTTAAATATATATAAAATGGAGAAAGCGGCTGTTCTTAAACCATTTTTCCCTATAATTTTCAAACTTCGAGGTTCCTTGGGGCAGCTTAAGATATCAAATAATGTCATCCATATTTCGGGGGTCATTTCAGTAATAAAATCGCAACTATTGCACATGGTGACGTTTCAAATTAAGAAAAAAGTATTTTTCGCTCCACCCTAATCAGTAATCTTTTACGCATACCTGCATCTCTCAGTCACAGAACGACTTTCTTTTTTTTTTGTGTTTTTTTTTTTTTTTTTGCGGACGGACAGTCAGAGAAGCTGATGTGGGAAAAAACGGAAGGGGTGATAGCTGAATTATTTTTTTACAGCTCTTTCCCTGCGCGAGAAACAAAAAAATCATCAGATAAAAGTTTCAAGGCTTTAAAACACCCTTCTTGCAGGACAGAGCGACGGAAAGAAAGAAAATCGAAATCGTAAGCTTTTCTGCATCCGATTTGTAACTAACTAAAATTCGGGAAAGCAACGAAGTTATCCGCGACGAATTAGTGCGCAGCGAATTGACGCAGGCGACGAATTGAGGAGACAGCATTTGAACTGATTTCAGCCCATTTTGAGAATCTCGAATAAATTCGTTCCAGTCGATCAAAGGGTTAAACTAGGGCCGCGGATGGCCTTATGGGCAACGTTCTTGACTGCCACGGAAATGACCTTAGGTTCGATCCCAGGCAGGTACGAACACTAGATCCACTAAATATCCGCAGTGCGTCGTATGGGCACGTTAAGCCGTCGGACCTCGGGTACTGGCCCCCAGGTAATAAATAAGGGCGTGTTCCTCTCCCTTTCTACTTCGCTTCCGTGTCACTTTCCTATCAGGCACTCTAGCCCAAATCTCCTAGCTTCCTATTTCTAATGGTTGTTTAAGACCTGGGGTCTGACACTCCCTTCCTAAAATCTTCTACATATGGAAAAAAAAAAAAAGAAAGGGTTAAACTTGCGTCGTTTCTACCATTTCTACGACTATTGGCAAAGTAGCAGAAAGTAAAAATTGTATATCCGTGAATTCTGACTGATCTGAATACGCCGAAACCGTTAAAATCATCTTATAAACGACAGAGAGAGAGAGAGAGAGAGTAACTCTTTCATGTGAGAATAAAATCAGTAATTAATCAAAATACATCTTAAGGATTCGGAAAACTGATGATCTGGATGCATCTGATAGTTATCATTAAAGGAAGTGCATATATGGCGAACGAGAATATTTCCAAAAGGGCCCATCTGCTTTTGCTACAAAAAAAATCACCGATGAACCATTACATTATAACCTCCCCCAGCCTAGAGAAATGAGCGCGCCTGGAGACCAAACGGTGGCGCAGGTGAAGTTCACAGAGCAGTATATATACAACCCAAGAACCGGCTTTCGGTTAGCACAGTGATCGGAGTTTGATAAAGGATAAATTGTGATGGCACGTCGCCTCGGAACCACGATTCGGAAACGGCGCGGCTTGGGGTTGTTCACGTGAGTACGTATCAAAAGTGGTGCACAGATAGCCAAACGACGAACCGTCGTCGAGCCGTGTGTCGTCCGCAGCTCATTGATGCCACAGTAGAGCGGAAACTGCCACGCATTGTTCATAGCGACCGCAGCGCCACAGTGCGACAAATCACCCGCAGCTACAACAGTGGTCATCAGGGCAATGTGTCACAGCAGACAATTCATCGTAGCCTTCTGTGCATGGGCCTGCGTAGCCAAAGTCCCAGCCGGATCCCCATGCTCACTGCGCGTCATCGCCAACTACGCATGAAATGAGCCCAAGATCGTCGAGATTGGACCGTGGATGATTGGAAGAAAATGGCTTGACCTGACAAATCAAGATTTCTGGTTCATCACGTAGACTGCCGAGCCCGGATGCGCCGATTACCAACGGAGGATATGGCACGTGGATGCACTGTTGGGCGGAAACAGGCCGGCGGCGGCAGTTTTATGTGCTGTGGGCGATGTTTTCTTGGGACACTTTAGACCCCATGATCCCAATAGCACAATCCCTGACAGCTGTCAGGTATATGAACACCGTTGCGGACCAAGTTCATCCATTCATGGCAACTGTGTGTCCCTGATGGTGATGGCCATTATCAACACGATAATGCGCCGTGTCACACTTCCTGAATCGTCAAGGAGTGCTTCGAGGAACATGCTGGTGACTTTCTGTTAATGCCCTGGCTTCCACATTCACCTGACGTAAACCCAATCGAACATTTGTGGTTGGACTTGGAAAAGCGGGTGCGCGCTAAAGCACCACCACCCGGAAATGTTCGGGAACTGGAGGACCTGCTGTTGCCATTATGGTACCAGACACTCCAGGATACCTAACTCTACCTCAACGAATCGATGCCTCGTCGAGTGGCCGCTGTTTTGCGAGGTAAGGAGGGTCTTACAGCATATTAGGTAGGTGGTCATAATGTATTGGCCCATCGGTGTACCTTAGTTTTTACAGATCTCATATCCTTATTATTGAGCACCAGTTGTCTAAATTATTTACTTATCATCATCATCATCATCATCATTGTCAACCATTATCAATCCACTGCTGGACGAAGGTCTCTCCAAACCTCTTCCACAACAGACTGTCTTGTGCCAGTCTCCTTCATGTTACTCCCGCAAACTTTCGAATTTCATCCACCCATCTTCCATGTGGTCTTCTTCTGGGTCTTTTCCTGTCCCTTGGAATCCAATCTAAAATTTCGACTGTCCATCGATGGTCTGTCCTTCTGGTAATATGTCCAGCCCATTGCGATTTCAGGGATTTTAACTCTGATCATGATGTCTTCCACTCTTGTCATTTTTCTGATCCACGTGTTCCTCTTCTTATCTCTCCTGGTTACACCAAGGATGCACCTCTCCATGCTCCTTTGAGTTGTTTGCAGCCTTTGTATGTCTCTTTTAGTTAAGGTCCACGTCTCTGCACCATACGTAAGCACTGGAAGGATGCATTGATCAAACACTTTTCTTTTAAGACATAATGGCATATTGCTCTTGAAAATTATACTGTTTCTTCCAAAAGCTCTAAAAGGCAAGTTTTATACGCCGATTAATTTCTTCATCAATGTGACCCTGACTTGATATCTGCTGTCCAAGAGAAACGCACGTGTCTGTTATCTCCAGCTTTTCTCCATCAATCGATAAATCTTCATTTCTTGTAAAAGCAATGAACATCACTTTTGTCTTCTGAAAGTTCATTTTTAATTCCACTTCTTTGCTCTTGTCAGCAAGTTCCGGGATCATACTCTGCAGCTCTGATGTGGT
Organism: Macrothele yani; assembly: GCA_039090855.1. NCBI lineage: Eukaryota > Metazoa > Arthropoda > Arachnida > Araneae > Macrothelidae > Macrothele > Macrothele yani. Next base: position 102,476,381 of record CM077028.1, read on the forward strand.
AGTTGCAAAAATGACTACGTCATAAGCAAAACGAAGATGAGTTAGATAATCTCCATTAATCTTTATCCCTTTGTTTTCCCAGTTCAGTGATTAAAAGACATTTTCTAATGTGGCATGAAAGAGCTTGGAAGATATGGTGTCACCTTGTCTCACTCCCTTTCCAATTTTTATGTCAACTATATTCTCAAACAGCCGAATCTTTGCACTTGCATTTTCATAGATGTTATTAATAATTTACTTATATTTCTAGTTATATGAATTGCATCAACAAGTGTTCTCCTGACTATCCTTGAGTAGGTCTCAGTGCGTCAATGTAAAGAAATAACAAGGATAAGATTAAATTAAAAGTTCAAGTTTATTCGTCAATAGAATTACGTATTTATTATGTGATGCGTTGTTAAAGGGCGTACCACAGAGACACGTTCGAGACAATATCTTTTCCAAGCGCTCCGTCATTGGCGATATTTGTCGTTACGACAGAGATGACATTTTCAGTCACACGAGGTCAGCGAGCGCTTGTCTGGAGATAAGGAAGATTTAAAAAGTGATTCCCGAGCTTCTGTTCCACAGATCCATTTGCGTGATTCGCAGAAGTTTATCCCGATGTAGTCCATACGCTCTTCTGGCTTTCTTCTGCATTGTCAGATGTGCAAAAGCCCAAACTTTATATTAATTAAAGTCGAAGCGAAAAGAGAAGAAGTGAGACCTGAATATTTTCTATTTGATACAGTGCCCTTCTGACCTCTAATCCTGGAAAACCATCAGTCGATGTCAACAGCCCAAGTTCTGGCTTCCTGCATAGAGTAAGTTCTACATATTCTTAATAATGTTGCATAATGGGCAACTGAAATATTTATAACTTTTCAGTTTCTTTTTCTTAGGAAAAGTTTTTATGCTTGGATTTAGGATTCAGACAAAATGGCAGCTTCTTCTAAATTTGAAAATATTTATTTATTTGTTTATTTGCAAGCACATCTCTGCAGATGGTAGATCTAGTTACAGGAATTGTTATAACATCATTGTGCATTAATATCATGGTGCATTAAAAATAATAATTACAATCCTGCAAAATAAGCTTTACGAAAAAAATTATGGCTTACATTAAAAATATCCGGACATTATCCAATTGAGTTGTAAATCCTATACATTTTGCAAAACAGAGAATTTTTTCTGGCATCTGTCCAGCAGAATGACACTACAAATACTTCACATCTTGTCGTTGGTAAACGTGGCACAGGGAAACTTAATTGGTTTGCAATTAGAATATCATCAATCCCCCTTTGATGATACCGTACAGAAACTTAAGTTGGAGAGCCTTCTTTCTCGATTGTAGATAGGTTATCTTGAAGAATCACAGAAGGTCAGTCGTCGGGATATCCGCAATATAAACACCAGTAACCACCCCGATGGCGCAGTGGTCTAACCATTTGTCCGAGATGTATCCGGGTTCGAATTCAGCTGAGGCATAGATGTTGTGTTTATCTTACGGCACTGGCCCTCTTCCTTCCCTAGAACCCTAAATTAGGGATGGGAGACTGCTTATAGCCCGTTGAGTTGCTCACGGTGGTCGTTAAACCTCCACACAAAAAAATAGAGGACACTAGTAGATTTGTGAAAAAAGGTATCGTGATATTGGCTCTAGATTGTTAGCCACTCGTCAAAAACAAACCAACTGCACTGCGCCTAGGTACTAAATGGACTGCAGCAAGAATTAGACTATTAAGCGCGCACGACGAACACATGTCCTAGTAGACGACAATTAGTTTATGATGCATTCCAGTTTTATATCGTTCTGGATACCTGACATAACGAAAGGTCTATTTTAGGAAATTCTCGAAACTGATTTCTATATTTTCTGTTTCGGGATGTAACAACCCCCACGAGCATCTCGTAAGGCTTAAAGCAGCCGGGACTCGAGCCCGAGTCCATCACGGACAAATGATCATATACCAGCTCCTCAGACCACTCAGCCACCGGGCTGCTCTCTGAATTTATCTTGATATAAGAGAGCAGCCACCGGGCTGCTCTCTTATATCAAGATAAATATACAGAAGTTCAGAAAAATCTTCATTCGACAGAAAGGCTTGTGAAAAAGAAGAAAATTAAAACGTATGGTTAAATAGTTCTAATTCGTTCTCCCTCAATTCTATATTACCCCAGAAATTATTTTTGTCTGCTATAAATTTTATATTTCTGTTATTCAAAACGTTCTAATTTAAGAAAAAACATTTGCTGTGGACAAGCGGCATCATGTTGGTAGTCACGTCTAGATGAAAGAAAGGGCAAAAATTCTTAAAAACAATGAATGAACCAGGAAAGAAACCAAAAGAGTATAGTTAAAGAAAATAAAAATAAAATGGGTTAAATGTTCAAAAATTATTTTGAAGTATTATAAAGCAATGGTATCGACGTATATTGTACAAATCTCGTAAACTGTTTAACCTGCTGAAAAAATTTATTTCCAATAGTTGTTTTAAATAAATTAAATAAAATAAAATCTTATCGTTTTTTAAGAACTTTCTTTCACGACGAAGCTTTTATAAAAACATTATATTGTTAGCTGGAGTGTGTTTTCATCGAAGAATTTTATCAGATATCGCGCTGAAGAAATGTTGAAGCTGAAGAATGAGAAAGGTTGTAGGAATTAATACAACTAGTAAATATTATTTTCAGCAGTAACTCTCATTCCCTTTGAACGGGAGATCTGTCACCTGCTATCAGGAGAGTGGACGTGCTACAGACAGCAGCCTTCACCAGGGCATTCTTGTAGATGAGTGAATTTATTATACTTCAGTTACGTAGCAAGATAATAATAGTAGCACACTCGAACGATGTGTGGACCTGATTCACGCTCCAGAGAGTTGAAATTTTCAACATTTCTGAAATTCGTTTTTTACATAGGCGATAAAACAAATGTGTCAGCTAAAAAGTTGGTCTTCTTTTTCTACTGGTATCGACAGATCTGGAAGATCCCCTCACACACACATACACACAATTCCTGAAGTGCCAGCTGCAGTTGTAAACAATAACCAGGTCCATAAGGATTCTTTATTTCCAGGACATACATTTTTGTTGATTGTTTGAATCATAACTTATAGATTTTTCAGCCAATTTTAATTAAACCTATGCTAAGTAAATCTCTATTTTTTTACATTTGTTTAATACATTTTAAAATCCCACACATACCCCTGCAGCTTTGATTAATCTCCTTGCCCTTAACAACATCTCATTTGCTGTGTCTATTTTTTCCGGTCCTCGATGAAGATAGCAATCCTTTTCTCTTCCTGTTGGTGACACAGCGTGTTCTCATTCACTTCTGATGGCGATTTTTCATTATTTCGAATCACCTGTCGAATTGATTCAATGTTCAACCGCCTGCCACAGTTGAACTCTGACCACTGATCCCTTAACCTCATATCTTTACACTCTGTTCTACACTTAGAACTAAGATACCTGTAATGAAAAGCACATCAAATCCTCGTGTCAAAAACTCAAGGAATGATGAATCATTAAATATTGGTTTCATTAAATTCGTCTGAAAATACTGAAGCTAAAAAGAAAGTGACTATTAGATGAACTGTTGGGTAATTCGGAACGTCACTACAAATACTTTTGTGACAGCATGTTGTTACCAATCATCATCATTGTCATCAACTGTTCTCAATCCACGATAGAGAAGGTCTCCCCCAAAGTCTCTTCCACAACTCACTGTCTTAAGCAATTCTCTTTCATGTCACTCCAGCATTCTCTCGAATTTTATCTACTGTGACCTACTATAGAGGTGATGACCATGTCAAGATGGCTAGTAGCATTGATAATCCCTTGCCGGCGTAGCTTAATTGGGAAAGCTGGCTCCAGAGAAGAATGATGTGTGTTCGAAAACACCACCGGCAAAAATTGGATTTAATACTACCCATCTCCCACGTGATCTTATTCTGAGTCTTTCCCTGTGCCTTGATATCCAGTCTAGTACGCAGCTGTCCAACGGTGGTCACTTCCACTTGCATTATGTCCAGCTCATTGAGACCTGATTGTCTCCATGTTGATCACAATGTCATCAACTCTTGTCATTTCCCTAATCCATCTATTCCTCTTCCTATCTTTCCTGGTTACACCAAGCATGCATTGCTCCAGCTGTCCAACGGGGTCACTTCCACTTGCAGTATGTCCAGCTCATTGAGACCTAAGGGTCTCCACTTTGATCAAAATCGCATCATCTCTTGTTATTTCCCTAATCATCTGTTCATCTTCCTATCTTCCCAGGTTATACCAAGCATGCATTGTTCCAGCTGTCCAACTGGGTCACTTCCACTTGCATTATGTCCAACTAATTGCTACCTGAGGGTCTCCACTTTGATCACAATGTCATCAACTCTTGTAATTTCCCTAATCCATCTATTATTCATCTTCCTATCATTCTTGGTTATACCAAGCATGCATTGCTCCAGACTTCTTTGAGTTGTATGCAGCCCCTGTATGTGTTTTTCAGTGAAGATATATGTCCCTGATCCAGTAAAAATTGCATTCTTCCAGTAACACTGGAAGGATGAATGGGCTAAACACTTTTCTTTTAAGACATAAAAGTAAATTATTCTTGAAAATCATACGGTGTTTTCCAAAGTCTTTCCAACCAAGTTTTATACTCCTATTAATTTCTTCTTCGATGTGGTCTCCGTTTGACATATGTGGCCCGAGGTAGAATTAGACATCAGTTACTTCAAAATTCACCCCGGCAATCACTAAATCTTCAGTTCTCGAAAAAACATTGTGCATCACTTTTGTTTTAAGTAAATTTACCTTTAATCCTACTTCTTCACTTTTGCCAAAAAAATGTGGATCATACTTTTTCGGGTTAAATGCGAACAAAATGGATATTTAAATTATTTTCCATTTTTTCAGGCAGGTGATAACACCTCACAAGCCAATACCGCATTTAGAATACAGTGTGCCGCTTGTTCGTCAGAAGTCGTGGATGAAATTACTAAAACCACATTGAACATTTACTTTTTTTCACATATTCTTGAAATTTTATAACGTTACAGCATAAAAATACATTCTTATGAACTTTTTATTTATCTTCGTACGAACATTTCGCAAGAGGAGCTAATCTGTTAGGTTTTTTTTTTCTCCAGAACGTAGAAAATAACCGTGAAATATACAAAAAAGTTTATATCGAATTCTCAGATGCAATGAGCGCGTCTTTTGAATATTTTCCGTCACGAGATGAATTTTAAAGGAAGATTTATAGGAAAAGAAAAAAAATCAGACAAGAAAAAGAGAACGCATCTACTCCCCTTAGTGGCAAAAGTTTGCATTATTTAAACTGTACAATCTGCGCTGTATTCTTCGTAATGAATGGAACCAGTTAATATAAAACACAATTAGTAACACCTCCACAAGAAAAAATAGCGACTTATCAGCAGAATGTGTTCCTCGGAGAATCACAAATTGTACTTTATAAAGCAAAAGAAATTTATAAATCGGACAGTTAGAAGAAAGGATTAGGGAGAAAATGTATTTTAACTTTACACCGCGATCTTGGGAAAGTTTTATTAGAAGAAAATGAAGGCAAAATGTTCTCACAGTCAAGTGTATTCTACGACGAAAGGATCTTTCAAAAGATTTTTAGAATCAGAAATACTTTCCTAAATAAAAATATGTTCTAACACCTCTTGGTGCAGAACTGTGAATCATAAAAAAGTAGAAAATATACGGAAAATATTATTTCCAGCGAAAACTGTGCCATGGAAAAAGAATTTTGCTAGACTTCTAGAAGCAGAAACAGCAAGAAGTGCATTTTTACATATACACCCCCTATCGAGAAAACAGCACATTCTTTGATGACAGTGTTCAATATCTTTGCCAAAAAGAATTTTTTCAATAAGATTTTAAGAAACGATGATATAGCTGTAAACAGAAATATTTGAATGCAACCTAGCGTCAGACCTGCTCATTAAAAGAAATTCAAAAATTAATACTAAATGTTCTACGAAGAATGAATGGTGTCCAATAATATTTTCTCAAATCGGTCTCTTAAAACAAAGGTATTGAGAAAAAATAGAATATTCATTTGCGACTCCTAAAGGATAAATTGTACATTATTTTTCACATGAAAATCGCATAAAATGATTACGTAGTAAGCGGTATCTGAAGAGGAATCTCTTTCATTCAGGTTTTTTGGTGCTCACATGCGGCTGCAAATATATTTTAAACAAAAATATTCACTTACACCTTCTAGTGGCAACATTTTTCATTAAGAAAAATTACAAATTACGTGCCAAATATTCTTTTTTAATTGAAAATTACGTGCAAAATATTCTATGAACTACGTCCGCCATAAAAAGAAGTTTTCGAATCGAACAGTTAGAAGCTGCAATATCGAAAAAAGTAAGATATGTATTCACGTCCCTCAGCGGAAAAACTGTGTAGTATTTTTAAGTAGTAAATATGAGTAAAATGTTTTTCGTTATGAGCGTATTTGACTAAAAACGAATTTTTTTCAGTCGAGTATTTAGGAAAGTAGACATGCAGCTCCAAATTCATCGGAGCTAGACTTTTTGTTACGATAAGATTAGTAATTATGTGTAAAGTATTTTCACCATAACTACCTGAGGCAGCGATTTTTTTCAAATCGGGCATTTAGAATCGGAGATATCGGAGAAAATGCAATACACATTTACGCCCCTAGCGGAAAAACTATGCATTATTTTAGTACGAAACTGTGCGGAAAATAGGCTTTCCTGTAAAAGACATCGAAAAAAAAATTTCTGTCGAATTTGCAGAAACAATCATGTAGAAAAAATATTTTGAATTCGATAGCATCTGCATTTACGCCCCAGGTACGACGTTATGCATCGGTAAAAGACCAAAAGCAAAGGGTCATTCTCCTGACAGTTCAGCCTTCTCAATACAAAAATAATATTTCAAATAGGACTAATAAGTGTGAAAATTTGGTGCCGCCATGGGGACGCAGTGGTCTAAGCGATAGCTTCTGACCATTCGTCCGAGATGGATCCGCCTCCACAATCGAATACCGGTGAGGCATGGATGTGTTTTGTCTTTCTCAGCACTGGTTCTCTTCCTTCCCTGGAACCAGTGGCCCTGAATTAGGGACAGGTGACTGCTTGTAGCCCACTGAGTTGCTCATGATAGTCGTTAACACCCCTCCTCCTCGAAAAAATATGGACACATTGATAACATAAATACGTCCTTTTCTTCAAAAAGATGTGCAAAATATCAGATTACAGGTATATAAGCAAATGCATAAAAATAACTTTTTTGAAGTTGTTATTCAATTTCTTTTCTTTTGCACTCCTTTCGTCTTCCCTGGTTTTAATTAAGCACAGACAAACTTCTCTTTTTTTGACAACTGACTCATTTCTAAAATCTGAAGTAAAGTAAGACCAAGATTTTTTTTTTAATTGGAGGTTTAAGGTGGACCTCAAGTAATTTTGCTTCCTATACTTCCAATGGAAAAACTTCTGTACACATTTTCTTCAAAATTAATGCGTTTCCAAGGATGAAAATTTGAACATCGATTAAAATAGCTTCATTTTATAACTTGGAATACTTAATATTTTCTAAAACATAACCATAATTATGCAATCCAACATTTGTTTGTCTACTGATATCATCAAAGTACAGGTCGCACCATCTTTTTCCTGGTTTTAACATCACTAAAGCAGAAGTTATTGACTTTTAATATAATTATGGTAACGTTTTAGAAAATAGTAAGCATTCCAAGTTATAATATGAAATTATTTTAATCGATGTTCAAATTTTCATCCTTGGGAACACACTGATTGTGAAGAAAATGTGTACAGAAGTTTTTCCATTGGAAGTATAGGAAGCAAAATTACTTGACGTTCACAGTGAGCAACTTAATGGGCTATAAGCAGTCGCCCGTCCTAATTTAGGGCCACTGGTTCCAGGGAAAAGGAAGATCCAGTGCCGTAAGACAAACGCAACATCCATGCCTCACCGGGATTCCGCGCTTAGACCACTGCGCCACCGGGACGGCAATCAAAAAATGCAAATTATATTTTTGAAAGTTAACTCCTTCCATCCTTCTCGTTAGTAATAACGGAAATAAATGAAATGACAAATTTTCTGATCAAAAATCTATCCCCACATGTTTTGTAAATTCTTCGTTGGATTATTTTCGCAGTTAGTGTCCCATTTTATTAAACTTTGAAAAAGCTTTAATTTATTTTCAAAATATTTCAAATTTGTTTCGTCTTTTGAGAGAAATGCAAGTCTCCGATTATTTCATCACCGTCGTGGAAACAGGGAGCATGGCTTTGGAGATGGAATCTCAAATTTAATACATTCCGCAATATTCGACAGTCATACAACCTCCCGCCACTCCTAAAGATTCCAAAATAACAGCGATAGGAGGCGTGGTGTGCGTTTCTTAAATGAAGCGTATGGTACTGACACTAACAAGTAAATTCTATAGGAAAAAACAGAGCAACAAAGAAATCTTGATTGCGCTTGAATCTCTCAGGTCCAAGAATTGTTACTTTCGTTTTTCTAAAATCAGAGATATTGTGAGAAATACAAGCATGAACTCGTACAATGTAAATATGAAAATTATTCCGAAGCGAAAGCTGGAAAATATAAAGAATATCTCAGACAGACGCAGTAATCAATACAAATGAAAAAATTTCCGATACCGCTTTTAGATGTGAATGAACCGGATCGACAGATAAACACATACATAGCGATGGCAACTCGATGGATATTCTTTGTTGTTGTTTCTAACAACCACCGTAGGCAACTTTATAGGCTACAAGCATGTGCCCGTTCCTAACTTGAGGTCACTAGTTCCAGAGAAGGGAGAGAGCCAATGCCTTAAGACAAACACAACATCCATGCCTCACCGAAATTCGAACCCGTACCCATCTCGGACGAACAGTCAGAAGCCAGCACTTAAACCACTGCGGCATCGGGAAGAAATATTCTTTGCCCTCTCTGATACTTAAAGAATGGAAAAGAAATGGAAGTCGCGCTTTCTCACTCATTCTCTATAGGATACAAAAAATTAATTTTCCAGATATAAATTTCCGTATCCATGGGCAGTAATTCCAACAGAGGGATAGAAGAACAACGTAAAATGAAAAGCCTTCGGCATGGCATTGCAATTTGATTCGTGAAACCCAATTTAATACGCAAGTAGGAGTAAACGGTAGCTTTGTTACGCCAATTAACGACTTGTGTTGTGCTGTGCTGTTTCTTAAAGTAGATGCAATAGTTTATATTGGTAGCCATAGTGTTCATTTCTTGATGTGCTATTCTACTCACGCAGAAAACACGGTATTTTCATGCACCAAAACTCTTTTGACCAAACAATTAATCAGTAACTTTAAACTTCAACGCTACAACTAGTTATGATTATACACTCACTTTCAAAAGTTAAGCACGGATCAGTAAGATGTGAAAAAATGGAGAAGTACTGCTTGGATTGACACGAAATGCGGCAGGAACGTAGGAAATATATTTATTAATGAATCCAAACCAAGAAATACAGACAGAGATGAAAATAATATGGAATTTTCAGAAATTATAAGATGACGTCAAATTGGAGTCATTTACAAAGTGAGTAATAAAGTCACAACAAACAACAAAACCCGACATTAATAGGGTATGTAAGCACCTCTCATCTGCATACAAAGTTTACAACGTCTGGCCATGCTTTTTATGAGGTGATCAACCACCGCAGAGTCCAGTAATCGTCATTCCTCCTGTAGAGCAGTTTCCAAAGCTATGAGAGTGGTTGGGGGTGGGGGACGTGAACACACAGCACGGCCGAGGGCATCCCAAAGATTTTCAATGGGATTAAGGTCGGGCGAGTACGCCGGCCACTCCATACGCGCAATCCCTTCACTCTCCAGGTAGTCGTCAACGATGGCAGCTCTATGGGGACGCGCTTTATCGTCCATTAAAACGAAGGCAGGACCAACTGCTGCAGCATACAATTACACAGTGGGGTCTAGGACTTCATCCCAATACCGTACAGCCGTCACAGAACCCCATCTGTAGATTTGGAGGTCGGTGCGATATCCCAACGAAATTCCTGCCCAGATCATGATGCTTCCACCTCAGAATGCTTGATGTTCGGTGATGTTCTGGGGTCGATTGCGTGTGCCTTCTTCCCTCCACACCCGTACACCCTTGTCATCGGGTTGCAGGGCAAATCTGGACTCATCCGTGAACATAACGTTGCCCCAATCAGACACAGTCCAATTGACATGTTGGCGACACCACTTTAATCGTGCCCCTCTGGATTGGACGGATAGAGAAACACAAACCCGTGGTACCCGGGCGTACAGTCTCTTCATGTGTAGCCTTCGACGCACAGTAGTGGCCGATATCGTCTTACCAATGGCCGCCGTAACCATAGATGTCACACGTGTGGACGTCGCTCTTCGATTCCGCTTGGCTACAACAGCAATACATCGGTCTTCTGCGGGGGTGGTAACCCTTGGGCGACCGGTCACAGGTCTGCGGACAACTGTTTGGCTGGTTAGGAATTGTTTCCATAAACGTGAAATGACGGAATGATTCACGCCGAAGAAACCAGCAACATCTGTGATTGACTGTCCGGCTTCAAAGCGTCCGACGGCACGCCAGCGCTCAGAATCTTCCAATCGTCTTCTGGAAGCCATAAAATCAAGTCTGTCTTCAAAACAAATCCTCCGACAGTTCTCAACAACTTGTAGCAGCACTTGCATGCAACTCCTGTACAGTTTCATAGTGCTGGCATCTTATACGACTGCCTGTTTTGCATATTTCTCGGCAAGACACCGTGATTCGCTGTTACCTACCACATTTGCATACTTCCATCTACCGCTGCGGCGAATTGCAGCCTCTCCAATTCCGATTGGCTTCCGGAAATTAACTTCTCCCTCTGCGTGCTTAACTTTTGGAAGTGAGTGCAGCACGACACTTTTTTTAACAGAAGTTAAAGGTTTCCTCTGTCTTTCTTTCAAACAATTAACAATCCAGATTAATAGTGGTTACAAGTCGACAACTTCTCTTGAAAAGTCGACAGCAACCATCATTGGATCGATCGGCAGAAAATTGTTGTGGTTCATGTAGTGATTCATATAAATGAAATAAGGTACAAATATTATGTCACTGAATCGTTGATTCCACTTCAAAAAGAACAAAACGGATTCTCGTACACGATACCTATACCTTCAAAAGCAGATATCTGACCGTTTTAGTCTAAATCTCAGAAGCTCCACTGAATGTTCTAATGGGTTTTGATTCGTGTCCAACCATTAAGCTTCTGTTTGGCGAAAAACCGTGGTTCAGAATCATGATTTCCTATTTGGTGGCATTCCGTTCCTTCTTCATAACCGGAAATTTCGGGTTTAGAGTCTCATGCACATTCCCTTAAACATATAAGGGGGAATGTTAACAATACTTTTCTAAAATAGGGAAGGAAGTATTAGAATATTTAGTTTTTTCATTATACCCATCATTTTGTTTCATTTATGTGGCCCTATTAGAAAAGAATGACACCCTGTATCACTCTTTCTTAATATCCTCTTCCAGAAATGGAAGAACAAAAAGGAAGTAAGCCGTCCCCTAGACAGATCAGAGTGAGAATTTGTGTAGCAGATGGAATTCCAGCGAACCACAATAAGCTTCACGCACATTTCAAAGAATTAAGACTGCTACGCAAAAGACAAAGTCAGCATTTAGAGAAAAAAGAAAAAGAAAATTAGTCCCCTTTGAAAAAGGAAGGACATAAATTAAGATGGTTATTTCTTTAATGGGTAGACTGCCCATATGTCACACAGATGTATCCGTTTAGTAGGAGAAAAGAACAATAGTTACGAACGAGAGCTAAAAAACGCTCTCAAAAGAAAATTTTGAAAACAGCGACAAGAAAATCCTTCAAAAAATTTCAGAAGATTAAAGGGAAGGGAAAGGTATGGAAAATCTTAGTTTAAGAGTGAGAACTCTTGATGAGGTCAAAGCCGGATAGGGAAAAAACAAAGGAAGCAGCAAAGAATCATATGCCTATATCCCTCTACGTTGCTCATAAGAATCATATTCTGATAGTACTCTGAGTTGTTAGAGAGAAAAATATGCTCACAGCAGTCTAAGGCGCTCCTGAGAAACATATGCTGATAGCCCTCTGAGTTGCTCATAAGAATCATATGCTTATAGCAATCTGAGTTGCTTGTAAGAATCTTATTCTGATAGCCCTCTGAGTTGTTCATGAGAATCATATGCTGATAGCCCTCTGAGTTGTTCATAAGAATCATACGCTGATATCCCTCTGAGTTGCTCATAAAAATCATATGCTTATAGGAACCATATGCTGATAGTCCTCTGAGTTGCTCATAAAAATCATATGCTTATAGGAACCATGTGCTGATAGTCCTCTGAGTTGCTCATAAGAGCTATATGGTTATAGCAATCTGAGTTGTTCATCAGAATCATGTGCTTATTAGCCCTCTCAGTTGCTCATCGTGGTCTTTAAACTCCGAAACAAAACAAAATTAAGGAATTCCTTACCTAATCACATAAATAAATTATACATAGTGTTCGTTCGTGTACATTAAGTTCCACACCATTCATCAGTAAATTTTGAAAAAGGAGACAAACACTCTTTACATCCAAACCTTAAGTGATAGACGAAAAACTTTTCATTACAGATTTAAAAGAACTTCAATTTTGAAAACATAAAAACCATTGTAGATGATCAGATATTTATATTTCCGCTTCCTTCGCAAATATAATCAGTCAAGTACCTTATGTACTCGTTGTATTGTACTGTATAAAACTCAGTGATAGCACGCTCTTCTGTGCATAATTTACCTGAACTGAGACCGCCGAAAAAAAAACTAAAAGAAAACTAAAAATGGCCTTCGAAGTGTCGAACAGTATTTGAAATTGTTTATTTTCATTCAGACGTCTCAACGATATAATTCGACCTATGAAGTAGCTAATCTGAAAATAATTCTCAAATGAAATCTAAATAGGTAATCTGTTTGGTTTTTCATTCACGCGACGACGAGAAAACTGCTGCGGAACTTTCAGATGGTACTGTGATGGCGCAGTATGCTGCCTCACATGCATACAAACAACTTCTGCCACTCATATTTTTATGTTCTCATATTAGTAGATTACATCACAAAACAAATCTGTACTTACACGGGTGTTCCATTTCATTTTCGAAAAAAGCAAATAATTTTCAAAAAGGCTACTAATTTCATCAACAATGATTTAAAATTGTTTTTGTAATTTCCCCGTATCTTATGAAATTTAAATAAAGAAATATTTTTCTACTTTTTGTTTTCTTACAGTTCACCTGGTTAACAAAGATGACTGGAGAAATTCAAGAGAAGAAGAACAACGGTGGGCTGGGAGTTGTCCTCCCACATGCCATCATCCAACAGCTCAATGAGAATGTTCTTCACCCCGATCACGTCAGGGTAACTGTAACCACCCCCGGCGGAAGCCTCCGATCCCCGTGGAATTCATTCCAAATGAGGAGAGTCCCCTGCTTTGGAAGAAAAAGAGAACCGATTCAGAATTCACCTTTCCTAATGTAGAAGAACAAGAAGAATCCATGTGGTCAATCACTGGCCAAGTGCTTGTACCATTCGTAATTGCAGGTTTTGGAACTGTGGCAGCTGGACTTTTGCTCGACATAGTTCAAGTAAGTAGCTTAACCTACAACGTCTGTTAAAATGATTTAGGTTTGCGTTTTGCGTATCCTCATGAGTTCATTTATGTAATCATAATTAGATTTAAATTGTCTTCTATGCATATGCAGAAATTTCCTTCTCGAAAGATTCTAATGTAAATAAATAAATAAATACATCGCTCTTTCCACGTTCCGAAAACACATAGCAACTAAAAAAATTGTTTTCAGCCGCTGCCGTGGAATTGATGTCAGAAGCTGACTTAAAAGTACACATAGCACCGTGGATTGTTGGCCACCGTGCTGTAAAGCTAACGCGCTTGGCTAGATATCGAGAGATCCGTGGTTCATTTCCACGGCGGCGGCTGAAAACAATTTTTCGGTTGCTATGTGTTTCTGGAACGTGAAAAGATCGATGTATTTATTTATTTATTAACTGACGACACGTATTTGGAGGATTCTAATGTAACTTTCCAATTTGGTTGCTGTTATCTTATGTAAATTTTAGTTCATTCTCCTTAAGTGATTTCCAAATTAACGCTACATTTTCCCTCTCGCTGAATTTTGGTTTCGCAACCTGACGCAAAGTAAAATGGACGAGGGACGTATGTTAGCGAGACTTCTAAGAGTGATGTTTACGGTAGAGCGTGAGGTCGTAGTTATTGCTCTGGAGAGATATTTTTGTGGGAGCTCAGACTACTTTAATGCTATGCGATTAGCGTTTGATTTTATTTCATTTGATTAATTCTTTCACGTTGTATATAACGCTTCGTTGAAGTTCCCCGCACGGTGATAACTAATTTTTCAGTTATTTGGGGAGTAGCGCTCCCACGACCCGAGCTGACCTTCTGACGGACCATCTTGTTTATCATACCATGTTTTTAAAACTGTTTATTTGATTGTCTCGTGTCCGGCGCTCTTTAGCCAAACATGAACCTTGCGCCAAAAAAACCCTCACCAGCCAACCATCGTTGAAGTCTTAAATTGTGTAAGACTTGAGGAGTATTCCTGTTGTACTCAGTTGTCAAAGTATGTACTAGATGATTAAGTAATATTGTGCTGACATTTAAAGTGTCTAGAGTGGAGGAGGTTTGGAGGTTTAACAACCACCATGAGCAACTCAATGGGCTATAAGCAGTCACCCGTCCCCAATTTAAGGTCACTGGTTCCAGGGAAGGGAGAGAACCAGTGCCGTAAGACAAACACAACATACATGCCTCACCGGGATTCGAACCCGGACATCTTTCGGACGAATGATCGGAGAAATGGGAAACCCAAGTTGAACAAACTCGTTTCATGTTCAAATGCTCGGTTAAAATTCTGTAAATTGATGATTTTGAAATGTGAACTATATCTTCGATATCTCTAACTCATAGGTGTCTGTTTCCCGTACAATAACACCTACTGTATTAACGTTTACCTCTGTAACACTCGTTGAAGGTCTTCCTCCATGCGCGATTAAACCCGCCGACTCACGACCATCCATAAATTCTTTATGCCATCTGTAAATTGTTCATTTTCCCAGATATTCATCTTTATAAGCCTCTGGCTTAAGACGGAAAGTTTCTCCGACATACTTCTTAAGTCGACAGCAAAATTTAATGGCGCGTCTTTGTTTCTCTTTCACATCAATTTTTTCGAAAACTCACAGCGCGAAAACACTTGTTAGGGGTTCACGAAACAACGCTTATTAAACTGCGCACTAACGACGACGCATGCGTGATAAACACGTGTGGCCTGTTGCTATGGTTGCTCAGCGACTGCCATTTTTACGAGACTAGACTTTATCCAAGGTCAAACGCAGTATTGCACATTTCTTATGAAAGTATTCTTAGTTGTTTTGGAACAAGCCATGTCACATTAAAGTATGCTAGTGTTTTTGGTGTAACGTAGACACGCAACTACACTAAAAACAGCACAATTTTAATCACGACTCACAGCGGGGCAATATCCAGGTCGAGGCAAGGTAACAGCTGAGCTCTATGAATTTAGTTGCTGCCCAAAAAATCTCAGAAGGGAGCCACAGTTGATAGATTTGACTGTGGGCAAATATCTACTGCAAAAGTAGAGAAGGGCATTATCTATTGGACCTATTTCTTATGACACACTGTACATAAGAAATAGGTAAGCCTGATGTGAAAAGTAACACAGCATTATTTTGGCAGTTATGGTTAATTCTAGTTTCATTTCATTTGTTCTGATACAAGTGAATAACTTGAGAAGGATGGGAATCAGAACCACTGCTCCAGTACAAGTTAAAAAAATGTGTTTTCTTTTCTTTTCTCCTTTTTACATGCTTGCGTACTTGTTTATATGTAAGCACGCTCGCGCGCATGTCAGAAATCATTCAGCGTCGGACTGTTCCTGGAATGTAGTTGGAACTGCTTCTTCTCCCTGAGCAAAACTGTAACATTCTTTATCATTGAGAAAGGAGTCCTTGCTTTTTACTAAAAAAGAATGGTGTGTCGTTTAACTTTTTACACTGTTAGAAATTAAAAGAATTAGTTGTATTGCTCCTGAATTAATACGGACAAAACTTTTCTTACCATTTTAGGGAGTTGGCCACGTTAATATGGTGGTCGTGTGTTAATACACGTATCGACTGCCATTTTTTTTTTTTTTTTTTTTTTTTGCCATGGGCACGTAAAACAATTCGCTTAGCGATCATTAACGTCAATGCTGCCATGAATACGGGTGGAATCAAAATTTAAGGGACGAGGTCGGATTCCTAGTTGCCAGTTGTTGCCAGTAACAATACATGGAAATTTTTAACAGTGCAATTTCAAAAAATTGAGAGTAGCAACAGGTACCTATAATATTTGAGAAATACTGCTTAGGCAATCATGATAAAAAAAGATACAGTAGACTTCAGTTTTTCTCTATTTTTCAATCATAAGACTTTTGAAAACACACT
The DNA here is from genome assembly GCA_039090855.1 of Macrothele yani. Lineage (NCBI taxonomy): Eukaryota > Metazoa > Arthropoda > Arachnida > Araneae > Macrothelidae > Macrothele > Macrothele yani. The sequence goes on from CM077028.1 coordinate 102,492,961, forward strand.
ATGTCACGCTCTATGGGCCTGGCGGATGCGCAGGCTTACGAGGTATGTGGCCCTGGCCAATGCACAGGCTTACGACTTGCCCAAACGGGCTCAATACCCTCAAGGAGGATCCACGCACAGTGAGGTGAGAGGCAGCCCCAACAGTGACTGACCGAATTATGCGAAGTTTTTATCCCAAAGAGCAAATTTGCGAAGTATTCAAGAATTATCTCAAATAAGCGGCTGCCCCCGATTAAGCAATGTCCCAGTTAACATGAATGTACTGAATAATGAATAGTTAACGCAAAGTTTCCTGCCAGACTTCATGCCACGTTCACCACAGTTTATTCGCCAGATTAAAGATCGAGTATACAAAGGCACCAAAACATTTGTTCCACAACGGTTCATGCCAGTGCTGCAGCACACACACACACACACACACAACACACACACACACACAACACACACACAACACACACACACTCTCCCGTTGATCGAGTGGTTAGAGGCGCTCGTTTCTTACTAGTCCTGCTAGCTATTCCAGAGTCCCAGATAAGGCATGAACGTAAGCCTTCCTATAGCGCTGACCCTTCCACCTCCACGGAACCAGTACCCCCAAAGTAGGTACCGGCGACTCCTCTAAGAGCTATTTATAATAGTCGTTAAAACCCGAATTAAAAAACAACATATCAAGAATCCTGCGCGTCCCCAAGCTTTTACGTTGTCGATATCTTTTTCTTTATTTATTTATTTATTTTATTTTATTTTCCTTTTTTTTTTTTTTTTTTTTTTTTTTTGACAAAGAAGAGGTGCTCAACTGCTGCGTCAGCATCTGCGGTTTCTACTTCCTTCATATATTTCCTGAAATACAAATTAAATTTCGAACAACGACCGTAGTTTCTGGTATTGCTTTCAATGTTCATCGAGCTAAGACAAGGCCGTCTGTAAAGTACGAATCCATGACATTAGAGAAATCAGTTCCCTCCGTTTATGACGTCACTCTCATGTTACACGGCCTGTTACGTCGGTGTCAAAGAGGAAATTCAAATCTCTAATGTCATGGCATTGTATTTTCTAGACGGCCTTGGCTGAGGTGTGAATTTCATTAAATTCACAAAGCAAACAAACTCAGCTTAACTTTTGTTCGTAATATATAGCATGAGTGAAAGGAAAAACATGCACCTTTAGAGAGAAATGCAGATATGTTTAATAACCTGGTATCAGACAAAAACCACTGGGTGACTGAAATTACTCGTAGTCAGAGTTATAGTAAAAAATAATGCGGTGGTCGTGATATTTCAGTGGGGAAACAATTGCTACATGAAGCCTCGCACACTTCAGTATGTTTGGGTGGAAGACATACAACTGCTCTCAGAAATAAATATCAACAACCAAATCGCTCTATAATGCCCAACCTTTCTGCCGGTGATGACATTCGAACAAACGTCTTCTTACTCATCAAATAGAAGTCATCGCTCGTTCCACGTTTATAAGTGAGTCACGGAAAAATTTCTCATCGGCCACCACCGGGAATCGAGCCCAAGGTCTTCCAGTTACGCGTCGGATATGCTTCCACTGCACCACGCGGCCTCGAAATTCTCCAGACTTACAGACGACAAACTGCCAAACCACATGGCAGGGTTGCTTCTTTGGAGCCCCGCACAAAGCTGGGGATTCACCACAGATGAACAGCAACAACTGAACAAATAACTAGAACGCTAATGAATGATAAATACACAGTTGACGTGGACCAGGGACATCAAATAGAAGTCATCGTTCGTTCCACGTTTATAAGTGAGTCACGCAAAAATTTCTCATCGGCCGCCACCGGGAATCGAACCCAGGGTCTTACGCGCCGGATATGCATCCCCTACACCACAGCAGCCTCGAAATTATCCAGACTCAGTGGAAGCATATCCGGCGCGTAACTGGAAGACCCTGGGTTCGATTCCCGGTGTCGGCCGTTGAGAAATTTTTCCGTGACTCACTTATGAGCGTGGAACGAGCGATGACTTCTATTTGATGTCCCTGGTCCGCGTCAACTGTGTATTTGTCTTCTTACTCCGTAGGTGGATGTTCACTCAACGGAACTATGGGGGCAATGCTTATCTCTGCAACTCTGCCGATTTGAATCACACGTCACCGAGTAGTACGTCATCTACGCCATATTGCGTAGAACGTTAATGCAAGCTGCTCTCGTCTTTGAGCTGGATATATTTTTAGTTGTTAATATTGAGAGAATTTGAATCTATTAATGGTAAGGTATCGGCATGTAGCTGGGAGTGCGGAAACAAGTTAAAGAGCAATAGACCATCTGATAACAACGTCGTAAAAACGGTGTTCTCACATTATGCTTCGTTACTGAATAAATCAAGGATATGGAACATAGTTATGTTATGCTTTTACTTTCACTTCATATCTCATTTATAGCTTTATGTTCTGGCAATATGTTCTAACAAAATCATCTGTGTTTTGCAGCACTGGTCCGTGTTTCAAGCCGTTCCTGAGATGTTTGTTTTGATTCCAGCTTTACTTGGACTCAAGGGAAATCTCGAAATGACTTTGGCTTCAAGGATTTCAACACTGGTACGATAAGATCTTTCTACTTCATTAAAGTTATACAGTCTGCCAAAAAAAAAAAAAAAAAAAAGGTAGCACTCTGAGAAAGTCGTTCGATCCTGATGAAACTTCGCATGCAAATACCTGCTGGCCAAATATACAGATGATTAAAAAAATGACAACCAATGACGAAATAGTGGCCCTCCACAGCGCATCGGAACCGCGCATCGAGGAGGGTATATCAAGAGAGCTCGCACGCAGGGCAATTGTGACAGGGGATTGCGGTTGTATTAACTTCCTTGGACTGTGATGATGCCTTGACGTCGGATCCGCGGACAATACGAGCAGTTGAGCGAGTTTGAGAGAGGACGTATAATTGGGCTGAGCGAGGCCGGTTAGTCAAGTAGCCGTATCGCCAGACATTTGGATCGGAGCGACGAGGCAATCGGACTGTGTTGGCACCAATTGGTCAAGGAGCGCACATCCAAGGGGAAAGCGGGCAGTGAACGGCCGAGGGCAACGACAGAACGAGAGGATCGAGTGATTGTGAGAGCCGCACGAACAGAACCGAATTCGTCGCTCTCAACCATCCGGAACATTACCAGACGACTTGAGGTACGGGGACTACATTCCACATGTCCACTTCCCCGCCTACCTCTGACCAGCGAGAATCGCCGTCACCGGTTGCAGTCGTGTCGGGCCCGAACAACGTAGCATAGTGTCAAATGGCGTCGTGTTGTCTTCAGTGCTGAGTCACGGTTTGCACTTGGCGCCCATGACCAGCGCATACGTGTCGAGAGACGAGCCGGCCAGAACACGGATTCTGCCTATACCGTGGGACGGCACATGGCTCTCACGCCGGAAGTGACTGTCTGAGCTGCCATTTCCTAATAGCCGGACAACCTTGGTAGTTCTCCGTATCACTTTCACTGCTCAACGGTACGTCGACGACATTCTACCACCTGCTGTGTGGCCATTCTTGTAGCGCACTACCGAGCAATTTTTCAACAGGATAATGAGCGACAGCACACTGCACGGCTCTCCTAGACCTTCCTCCGTAATGTCGACACCCTTCCGTAACCAGTCCGATCGAACATGTTTGGGATACGATGGGACGCCACCTACGCCCCCCCCCCCCCGGCGAACTGTCCCGCTATTTTGACACCATCTGGCATGTTTTACTTCATGACAGTATCCATGAACTGTATGCTCTACGCCAGGCAAGGTAACCGCTCGTGTCGGAGCCAGATGTGCGCTACAACGTAATAACTTTTTTCATCATTCGTGTAGTTGTTTTATCGGAATAAATGGCCCTACTGCTCTGGAATTGCAATCATTTCCTTTCCTATACATGTATATTGCCAATTTTCATCTTCAGTTTTCATGTCGATTTATAACGAAGTGAATTTCTCCGTCATTTCTGTACACGCCGGGATTCGAACCCGGATCCCCTCATTCCGGAATAAGTCACTCTACCAATTGAGCTACGCGGACGTTTTGTTCTGAATACAATCTGCCTTTATGTCGTGTGCGTCCTGCTGGCAGGTACGTGACATCTCCCCCCCCCGAAAGAGGGCCGGGGGCATGGCCCACGGGTCAGCCGTGACCATGAATCGTTGCAGGCAGCCATCCTCTGTAGAATGTGCACTTGAGAACTCCCAGTCAATCTGGTGTGTGGAATGCAACGTCACACACATTTATTTTTCGAAGCGCTGGAGAAGGGATTCTCTGATTTTTTTTTTTTTTTTTGATTGAAGGTTTAACGACCACCGTGAGCAACTCAATGGGCTATAAGCAGTCGCCCGTCCCTAATTTAGGGTCACTGGTTCCAGGGAAGGGAGAGAGCCAATACCGTAAGACAAACACAACATCCATGCCTGACCGGGATTCGAACCCGGACCCCTTACGGACGAATGATTAGAGGCCAGCGCCTTAGACCACTGCGCCACCGGGGCGGCCTGATTTTTCCTATCTCGCGGTGTGGAAATAACATCACACCATTGCGAGATTTTGAAAGGTCGGGTCATCCGGATAGTTCGGGCGCCATTATAACGAAGTGAATTTCTCCGTCATTTTTGTCCACGCCCCGATTCGAACCCGGATCCCCTCATTCCGGAATAAGTCACTCTACCAATTGAGCTACGCGGACGTTTTGTTCTGACTACTATCTGCCTTTATGTTGTGTGCGTCCTGCTGGCAGGTACGTCACAGATTGGATGATTCCTTCTGAGTTCTCCGGGTTTTTTTTTTTTTTTTTTTCTGCAAAGAGTGTATGTTTTTTTCAGATCTAGTTTTTAACGTGCTTGTTATAAAACCATGCCTCTGAAAAGCCGTTAAATAAGAATGGGAACAGTAATAGGCGACATCTATTGTCATAAGAGTGAGGATAATGAAAATGATACCCAGTAAAGGTGACGATTAGTATAAACGACTTCCCAAAAAAATTCTAAAGCCCGACTTCCAAAAGAATCGACTTTCTTTGAATCTTCTATGTACGGCCACGAAATTGATTTAGCTTCCTAAGAATATCAACAAATAAATCTCAACTTTCTAAAAATACAACTTTTTATTGAAGCTTTTATAAAAGGCCAAAATGTTGATCCATACCAGCAATTAGTAACTGACTTCTTCGTTTTGATATAGGCAACCAGCTTTGTTCAAGAGTTACAGTCTGTTTCTTCTATTCTACCGTAAGCACCGTGCGGCAATTAAGTGATGAAACCGAATATTATTTTTTTTAAATGGTAAAGCAGGAAAACTTACCTGGATATACACAGTCGAGTCACATTATTGTGACCACCTCCTACGTTTGACGTCAACAGCGCGTAGCCAATGAAAAAACGCAGGTGGCTTAGAAGGTATATAAGGTGTGCTGTACGCAATCTGAAAACATATCACTCGTTGCTGTCATGGATAAAAGGAGCGATTTATCAGATTTGCAAAAAGGGATGATTATCCTCTTTCGGGCCAAGGGTGGCAGTATTTCTGAAACAGCATAGTTTGTGAACTGTTCGCGTGCTGCTGCTGTGACTAAAGTGTATCGTCATTGGAGAAATGGCACCATTGCGAATAAGCGAGTGGAAACTGCGGAGTACCACGTGTCATAGATGTGAGAGGTGAACGTCCGCTTCGAAGGTGCCTGAGGGCCAATAGACACGCTACAGTGGAGCAACTCACTGGCCGAATGAACCAGGTGGCTACGGGAAGTATATCTAAAACGACGGTTCAGCGAACCCTGCTGCGTATGGGGCCCCGATGCTGACGGAAGACCGCTGCACCTATGCTAATGAAGGTGCATCGGCAGAAAAGGCTTACATTTGCACGGAAGTATCGGAATTGGGCCTCCGCTGATTGGCAAAGGATTGCCTTATCCGATGAGTCACGTTTTCTGCTTGATCGAACGGATGGACGTTGGCGTATTAGGCGAGAAACATCGGAAAACAAACACTCTTCAACCACTGCTGGCAGAACACAAGCTGGGGGGAGCGTTATGGTCAGGGGAATGTTTTCGTGGGATTCTCTGGGTCCACTCATACCTGTGGAAGGCATGTACCAAATTTGTTATGAATCCATCTTTGCAGACCACGTACACCCATACATGCTGATTGCCTTTCCTGGGGTCGATGGGATCTTCCGGCATGACAATGCGACGTGTCACGCTGCTAAAAATATCCGAGTGGTTGGAAGATCAGGATGAAGACTTCAAATTACTTTCCTAGCTCCCTAATTCCCCAGACTTAAACCCAATTAAGAATCTGTGGGACCACCTCGATCGTGTTGTTCGCTCTACGGATCCTTCACAACGCACTCTCCAGCAGCTGTCAGATGCGCTGCGGTCAGCATGGTTCCACATACCTGTGAACACCCTCCAGCACCTTATTGAGTCACTCCCATCCCGTCTAGCTGCTGTCCGCGCTGCGCACGGTGGTTACTCTGGATATTCGCTGGTGGTTACAATAATGTGACTCGACCGTGTATTTTATTCAAAGTACATTCCTCCTGCATTAATACAAGAACTTGCACGATCAGCCAACGAAAGGTAGGACTTGCAAAGGTCATCTTTTGGTATAGAGTGAAGAGCTGGTGTCACAGTTCTTTATATGTCTTCAATGTATTGTAACGTTGACAAATCTGGAGAACAACGTGGACAGTTGAGTACACACACTTGTTTTCGTGCCAGAAATTGAGGTACACTGACTGCCTGTACAAATCCACCCATAGCAGCCGCGGGGTCGGGTTGATCTAGCCGAGGGGACATAAAATATATACTAGACTTAAAACATAGTTTATTACAGTTATCTATACAGTTTAATGAGACGTCAAGACGTTTGAAAATTAGCCAATAACGAAAAACGGCATTTAAAATTTTTTGAACACTACTGAGATTTTGTAAATGTCTTTTAAATGATGTAGATAAAATAAGCGCACGAACACGCGCCCTTCCCTCATAATGGCTCCATGTCTACCTGTTATGGGGCAGTACTTACATGATTGAACTTGCCTTGTAAGAACTGGGCTTTCCTCTCTTTTATCCCAGCAAAGTGAGCTATTAAATCATCAAAATTTACTTTGCTTGCTTTGTCCTGTTCAATTGACAAAGTTGCCAAAGACATCAATCTTTCTTGAGACCTGACAGATCTTAAATAAGATTTAATCAGCTTCAAGCGTGAAAAGCTTCTTTCTACGCTTTCCACCGCTACTGGAACAGTAAATAATATCCTGTAGGTGATGAAAGCATTCGGAAAAGGAGTCTGAATTTTATTCACGTGAGCACCGGCTGCAGTTTTGACACCAGATGGAAGTAACTCACGTAGCGCAATGTTTTTTATAACTATCAGTGCGCGTTGAAAGATATGGCTTCAATACTAATATTTCGCTATAGATATAATATTGTAGTTTGCTGCCGATGTTTAGGTAAATATAAATTCAAAATCGATATTAAAAAAAAAGAATTAAACGAGACGGAGTTTAAAAAATAAAAGTAGAATAATTGAAAATAAGACATCCGCTCCCTCGCTCTCTCCCTCTCTCATTTTCTTTCTTTTTTTCTTAGGGTGTGAGCGCGGGAACCTGTGTGACCGCACCTATCGCACACCCCTAAGGGCGGCTCTGGCTCTGTGTGTGGGTGCGTTATCGTGAAGAAGGAAGCATTGCCTATTTTTGAATTCAGGCCTGACACGGGCAATACTCTTCCACAATCGTTCCAAAATGGATATGTAAGCTTTGGCCGTGGCAGTTGCACCTTGAGGAATGAACTCGTGATGCAGAATTCCCTTGCGGTCGTAAAAGTACACAAGCATTGTCTTGATTTTGGGCTTCTTTATCCTGATCTTCATTCCTTTGATTGACTGTGGGGGACTTCCACTGAACAGTATGATGCTTCGTTTTAGGATCATAACGAGAACAGCATGTCTCATCACCTGCCACAATGCTTCGGAGAAACTTTTCCATTATTTCCGCAGTCTCCAGGATGCCTTTTGCGCACCCCACTCGTGCATATTTATGGTCGTCTGACAAAGGATGCGGAACAAAACGAGAACAAACTTTCCCCAAATCTTGCACTCAAATTTGAAGAATCATCTCTTTATTAACACCGGCCTCACATTTCAGCATTCTCAAAGTAACACAATAATCACTTTTTGTCCTTTCGCGAACTTTCTCAATGAGCTCAGAGGTACGCACTGAAATCGGGCGTCCGGGCCTTTCGTCATTTTCCAAATCTTCCCGCCCATCCTTAAAATGTGCATACCATCGGGGTATTTGTGCACGCGGTAGGCAGTCCAATACACATCACGAAACAATTGAACTGTCTCATGCAGTTTTACCGATTTTCAAACAGAACTGGATATTTGCTCTCTGCTCCATGACAGAGGCGTGACAATGTTCTTCCACCAGATGACGTCATGCACTGCGTAAATTATCATCTGCGTACTTCTCACGCAAACGCTGTTGCCACCGTATTGCTGATAAATGACTTTTTTAAAAAACATGCCTTCCGACGCCATGTTTTTTTTCAGATATTTTTTTTAATCAATCTCGTTACTTAATTGTCGCACTGTGTGTATTCCATTTTTATTTCATACATCTTGTTCTTTATATGTCACTTGGTTGTCACTTACGACGTTTTTTGCATAAGTACATTTTTTCAATATTTTTTGCAGAAACAAATTCTTTCATTCATTTCCATGCTATCGTAAGAATATAGCATTTCTTCTCTGAGTATTTTATTTTGTATGAAATAAAACATGCTTCTTACAATTATTGCAGAAACTTTGTGTTGTTTCATTGTTTTCAAAGCGTTGTTTGACTTCTTATTTTTTCTCCTTTTCCTTTCTTTTATTAGGCAAACCTTGGAACAATAGATTCTGGAAAAGAGCAGTGGAAAATGGCTGTGGGAAATCTTGCATTGTTACAGGTAAAATAAACTTTTTTTTTTAAACTTTATTTTATTTATTTATGTATTATTATTTATATCTCCGTTGTTACACAATGGGCGCAGCTGTCTGAAACGTAAATAAACTCGCTACCACTTTGGCGGAAGGACACACTTCGGAAGTCTAAAACAATAAACTGCACGATCAAATTACAAATTGCAAATCGTGGGCGTTACATCAACGTCGAAACAATGGTTGAAGAAACCAGATCAAAATCTTCCAGCAGAAATAGCTTGGAATTTCTTACAGTGAGTGGTAGCACACGGAGAGCCACAGTCTAAAACGTAAATAAACCCGTCTACAACTGCGGTGAAATCATGCACGTCAGTTCTCGGAAAAAAAAATTTCGGCGCAGCCTGTTACCATCATTCCTTCTGTTGTGCAGTAGGTGTTCTGCTGCATAGGTTTGTATTTTTAGTCTGCCTCGATAAAGTCACTCGTAAATGTGTGAAAGTTTGGCATATATAAGTTGCTAAGAAAATAAAAAAAAACGCATTTTTGTAATGGCTTTTATCACATTTTGCATCAGGTTCCCGTAATTTACGCAGATTGCAATGAGATATTGCTGCATTTATGTAAAACGTGATGAAATAATATTCCGCGATAGTTTAATAAAATATATTGTCGAGTAACAATAACATTAACTATTGTTGCGACGCAACAATAGTTCATTTCATTGTTACTAGTATGCCGTACGGTCAGGTTTCAACAAATGGTCAAATGTTTTAAGGCTGTCTTTGAATGAATGTTAGAGTTCATCTTGTACCCTATATCTGCAAAGTATATTCTTTTGTGCACATTTTCTCGAAGACTATTACTTTGTTGTGTTTGAAATTTTGAGCACAAATAGAAACGACTCATAGCTAATATATGCCACAGTTATTATTCCAGAAAGAATTGTTAGAATGTTTTTTTAATTCAATTTGTCTGACTCGAAAGTACTCCAATTTGGAGCTAGATGGCGCGATAAGTTAGCATAGCAGTGTTTCTGTCTGGAAGCAACGAAATCTCTTATTTCTGCCTGATTTTTCTAATTATCTGAGCCAAACAAAAATCAATAAACAGAGGCAAAAGCGAGATTGGAATCTTGTCTTCTATAGTTCATCTTAAATGCTATTGTGCGTTCATTTTTGGAAGAGAAAATTTGTACATTAGCAGAGAACACCTCAATTTGAGCAATAGAAACTCCGCCTACTTACTTAACTCCACCTACTTACTTAACTCCACCTACTTACTGAGCACCATCCCCAAATAACACCATTGGTTAAAACTTAACGGCGCGTATTTTGTCTTTTCATTGAGGAGCCAACGAGAGACCACTTCCATTCTGAATATGGTGAGGTCTCCAGTGATTCGCTGAAGCGAACTTCTGGGACAGTCACTCACGACGTAAAAGCCACGCCCAAGGAGTGATTTTTGCGCCATCCATCGCAGAAGATGAACCGTAACACTCATTCAAAGACAGCTTTAAAAATTAATAAATAAATTAAAAATCTCTAAATTCAAATTTCAAAAAATCGGCTGCTTCATGCCTACTTAACCGCTGTGTCTGTACTAAATTGTAAGTCTCTTAAGTTCGTTTGTTTCCTCTGTAGGCGACCGACAGACACAAAGACGGACAGACAGACACGGTAGCTTTATTAATATCTATTCATGCTCTTCGTTTCGTGTTGTGATATTTCTGTCAAATAATTCTGAAGCTAATTTTGCATAGTTAACCGTAAAAAAAAATACTGTTATGTATTCCTTTGTCTGTGCATATTTATTGTTTCCAACCAAACGTTTTTAAATTCTGGACGATGGGACCGACACACCTGAAACCTTATTTACTGCTTCCTAAGAGCGAAATCTTATGATTGATAATAAAATAGTCAATATGATGTGATAATATTAAATAAATATATAAATATTACGATTGGTATCTAATGATCATTATGATTTGATAATATGAAATAAATACGTAAATAATATTTCTAAAAAAATGCGACAATGTATATTTTAACACCTAACACGCATGAGCGGATAACTGTGATAATTAAATTGACTGTACAGGCCATGCCCCCGAGAAATAGGATAAAAGTTTTATTAAAGAATGGGAGCAGTTGCGATGGCACTCAGAATTCACGAGGGCAAGAGTTCGGCAGATCAGATGTAGAGGATTTTAGGAAGGGAGTGTCTGACCCCAGGTCTTAAACAACCCTAAGAAATAGGAAGCTAGGAAATTTGGGCTAGAGGGCCCGATAGGAAAGTGACACGGAAGCGAAGTCGAAAGGGGGAGGAAGACGCCCTTATTTATTACCGGGGGCCAGTACCCGGAAGAGTTCCGCAGTAGAACTTCCATTGTATTTAGAAATCAGTGGCAAGTGTGAACAAAGCTTCTAATGCGCATGCGACATACAAGCAGCATTGAAGACGCCTTTAAATCTCCATGCTAAGGACTTTCGTGAGAACATGGCAAAAGTTGTGCACAGATGGCCAGACGCCGAACCGCCGTCTGCAGTTCATTTCTTCCAGAAGGGAGTGGAGACTGTCGCGCATTGTTCACAGAGACCACAGGTCCACAGTGCGACAAATCTCCCACAACTGCAACAGTGGGGATCAGGGCAATGTGTTACAACACACAGTTCATCGCAGCCTTCTGCGCATGGGCCTGCGTTGCCGAAGACCCAGCAGGGTCCCCATGCTCACTGCACGTCATCGCCAACAACTCATGCAATGGGACCAAGATCATCGAGATTGGACCGTGGATGATTGGAAGAAGGTGGCCAGGTCTGACGAATCAAGTTCCTGGTGCATCACGTAGACGGCCGAGCGCGGATACGCCAATTACCAACGAAGGCTATGGCACCTGGATGCACTGTTGGGCGGAAACAGGCCGGCAACGGCGGTGTTGTGCTGTGGGCGATGTTTTCTTTGGACACTTTATGCCCCATTATCCCAATAACACAATCTGTGGCAGCTGTCAGGTATATGAACATCGTGGCAGACCAATTTCATCCATTCATGGCAACTGCGTTCCCTGTTGGTGGTAGCCATTACCAACAGGATGATGCGCCATGCCACACTACTAGAATCGTCAAGGAGTGAGTGGTTCGAGGAACATGCTGGTGATTTTCTGTTAATGCACTGGCCTCTAAATTCACCTGACATGAACCCAATCGAACATTTGTGGCTCTACTTGGGAAAGGGGGACCACCACCCCGAAATGTACGGGAAGTGTAAGACCTGCAGTTGACATTATGGTGCCAGATATCCCAGAATACCAATCGCTACCTCATTAAATAGATGCGACGCCGAATGGCTGCTGTTTTGAGGGGTAAACTGTGTCCTACAGCTTATTAGGTTGATGCTCATAATGTAATGGCTCAACGGTGTATTTGTCGATACCGTTGTCTATCGTTGTCATAATTGCATTCGGACTGAAAACGATGAAAATATTTCATGATCGATTTAAAAAAATTGAATTAAGTTTTGAGATAGTCACCACTGTGATTGACATCTTAAAAATAATAATCTGTCTCACGAAACAAATTTAGTAGATGTTCTAGTAGCCAATTTTTTAAGTCTGGATGAGTCGAGATCTGACCCACACTTCAGTCGTTTTTGGAGTCATTTTTAGCTATTTGCAATGTTAAAGTTATACATAACCACACAACTGCAGACGTGGATTCTATACCTACTTCTGATAAATGCTGAAGCTATTGATAAATGCACGACAGTATTGAAGTTAATTTGCATCCATAAACGCTAAAGGAATATAAACATCTTTAACAATGATGGTTTAATACCGACATTCATTCACGGTAACGCTGCAATAATGTACACATCTACAGCAACTAACGCACGTGTCATTACACTCTGAAGTCACGTAAACTTCCGTCCCAAAACTAAAACACTATACTGTATAGTCAAGGACCAAAATCCTGTCTGCATAAACTGACGATTTCAGCAGCCTGGAGCAGTTACGTCCTCCACCGGTGCGGATTGTACATGGGCTGGACAAAATAATGTGTACATCTGTTAAACAGGCAATATGTCTTTACCAATAAGGTGTTGAACCACCATTTGCCTTTAACACAGCTTCCAGCCTTTGGAATAGATTCGTTCAGCTTTTGAATAATCTCAAGTAGAGTTTTCAACCATTTGTCTATCAGAACATCATCCAACTGCTTCAGAGATTTTGGAGGAGGGAATCTGTTCTCATTCTGCTTTCCAAAGCTTCACACAGTGTCTCGATGATATTCAAATCAGGTAATTCAGCTGGCCAGGGAAGATGTTGAAGTTTATCTCGGTGCACCTAGAGCCAAGACTGAACTGTTTTGTCTGTGTGTATGAGCTCATTACCATCTTGAAAAATGACGGTATTGTTGAGAAACAACGTTTTGAACCCAGGATGTATCTGACCACCTAGAATGTCCAATCGCTGGCAGCAACTCGACCATGTAGAGTAGGTGATAAACGCCGGTTTGCATGTGCAGTTTGAGATATCAGACGATCATAATCCCCCAAATAACGTCAGATTACAACCAGGGCGCACAAAGAAACGTTTCCGAGCATACAATTCACAGGATGCTCTTATGAATGGGGCTGAAGAGTTGGCGGCCAGTACATGCATCTGTATTGACCGAACACCGTCGATATCTTTGCTTACGGTGAATGCGGAAACACTATGACTGGACATTGGATGATTGGAAAAAGATTCGTGGGTTCCAATGGGTTAAGGTTCCAGTTCCAACATGCCAATGCATGGGTCTGTATTCGGCATTGCGAGGGTGAACAGCAACAACCACATTGCTTGGTTTGACTGACGCAGTCCAGAGGTTGAGGTATAATGGGACTGTCATTATGGACACATCACTGAGTCTCCTCATCTCCGCTGAAGACTTCCCGACATCCTCACGGTTAAATACGACTTTAGTATTGTTTTCAGATCAAGTGTTGCCCTTCTCTCCCTCCCCGTGGCTGTGTAGTCAGAGGCGCATATTAGTCGTCCAAGACGGGCCCAGCCTCAAGCCCTGGATAAGGTATGGGTGGTATGCTTATCCTACAGGGCAGGCTCTTTACTTCCCATGGAATTAGTGGCCCCAAATTAGGGACGAGAGACTGCATATAGTCCTTGCCGTTGTTCTTGGTGGTTATTAAACCCCAAAACGTAAAACAAATGTGTTACCCTACATGTTTGGCTCTGTATCCCGATAGCGTGGACCCTTTCGGTAAGACAACGTCTCGTGTCACAAGGCAAACACAATGCAGGATTTTTTTAAAATCATGTACAAGCATTTGGTATGATTCCCTGGCCACCAAATTCCCCGACTTGAATCCCATCGAACATTTGTGGAATGCTTTGAAATGCAGTTTCTGTTGGTACACAACAACCCCTCACTCCGTCGCCAAATTCTGGAACATCATTCTGTTCATCTGATACAGAATACCTGAGAACACCTGCCGCGGTTTTGTGGAATAGCTGCCACGCTGGCTATAAGCGACTATTGCTTCGAAAGGTGTACCAATACGCAGTTAGATAGGTGGTCGTAATGTTATAGCTCATGTTTCTGTGTGGGAGAAAGTACTTTATTATTTTAAAACTCTATCTTTTCTCTTGAGCTCGTAATTCAATTCTATTTAAATTTGCCTTAACTACAATTTCAGCATAAAACGTTGGATGATTCAACCACTCCATTTTTTGTATTAGCCTGAAAATAAAAATTCTGTATGGCACTTCTACACCTCAAAACGAATCTGCCTTTAAATGGGTTTGAAATAAAGCTCAATTTTTAAAAGCTTTAGAATCGATCGCACATACATATGTCTCTGAACTGTTCCCTGATGTTCAAAGCTTAGCACCTCACAGAAAGAACTCACTGTTGCTGTATCAGGCGTCTCCAATTACAGCGATCTTGGCGCACAGCTCGAGCTTCATTGACATCCATCACTCGCGGCACACAAGACCTTTTGTATTTCATACTCACTATCTTTATCTCATGTAGACATTCCTGAATGTGGTCCTCCCATGATTTCCTTGGCCTTCCTCTACCTTTCTTTCCTGCCACTTGGGCTGAATAAACTTTCTTCGTGAGCATCTCATCGCTCATTTTTTCAACATGGCCAAACCACCTAAGAATATTAGCCTCCACTTTACTAACAACATTTTGCCTCACATTATATATCTGCAAAACATCTTCATTCCTCACATGATCAAACTCCCGGTAAGTAACGCATAGTCTCTCCTATGTCTTTTCTGCAGTATCCAGGTTTTTATACCATACATCAGAGTAGGAACAATTACATTTTCATATACAGCCATTCGGGACTTTCTTGAGAACCCATCATTCCTGTGAAATCCTCCAAAAGCAGCTATGGCTTTTAATGAAGAGTTCACTCGCCTACTAATTTCACCATCTAATTTGCTCTCTCTGTCAAACATGCTTCCCAAATATACAAACTCATTCATCTGGTCAATCACTGTGCCATTTGGACTTATCCTGCATTCAGTACTAACAGTTCCTCGCTCAAAAACCATAACTTTGAATTTTCCCTTATTTATACTCAGTTTGAAATTCATACAAACTTCGTACATCCGGGCCAGCATACTCTGCAACGCGCTTTCGCTCTCCCTCCAACAGGACTGTGTCATCAGCATATAACAATCTACACACACGGACATTACCAAACATAAACCAGTATTGTCCACTTTGGCATCACGCATGCACACATCCATAAATATATTAAACAGCCATGGTGACATTACGCAACCCTGTCTGACACCTGCTCCAATCGAAAACCATTTCAATACAACACCATTTGCTCGTACACATGCTCTACTTCCAGCAACATGGCTTTCACACTATGGATTAGAATCCCAGTAATACCATATTTATTCGGTACCTTCCACAGAAGAGTCATATTTACTCGATCATAAGCTTTCTCTAAGTCGATGAAGACAGCAAAAACTTTCTTACCAACAGACAGATACTTTTCAATCATCAAACGTAATGCGAAAATTTTGTTGGTGCAGCCCTTACCAGGCATAAAGCATCTCTGCACATCCCACACTTTCTCTGATGTAAGACCCCGTACCTTATCAATAACAATCTTTCCAAATACTTTCCCTGGCACACTCAGCGAACTGATACCACGAAAGTTCATGCATTCAGTCTGATCCCCCTTTCACTTATACAAGGGAACAATGATAGCATCCCTCCAATCCAGAGGAACCATTCCTAACTCTCAGCACAACTGGCTAATTAGAATCAGCCGTTAAGTCACAAAATAAAAAATAAGTGTCTGGAAAGTATTTATTCCCTAAAATAAGAGTAATTAATTTTGAATAATAAATTCATTACATAAAATATGTGACGTGCCTGCCCCGCAGTACGCACACGACATAAAGGCGGTTAGCAGCGAAAACGAACGTCTGCGTAGTTCAGTTGGTAGAGAGACTTGTTCCGAAATAAGCGGACTCGGGTTCGATCCCCGGCGTGGGCAAAAATGACGGAGAAATTTACTTCGTTATAAATGATAAAATTATTTGGTTACAACAGGGTGTTATAAGTTATAACACACTGTTGTAACTTATAACACACTGTTGTAACCGGATACTGTGTACTATGTTTTACAGGAGTAAAATACCGGATACTGTGTTCTATGTTTTACAGGAGTTTATTATACTTTACTCTTTATGAGCCTTGAAAATCATTGACTAAGTATATAGACTGCAATATTGAAGAAAAGCGAAAAGCTAGCATCGTATCCAAATGGCGATCATTCGGTTTAGCCTCTTGCCAAAGCTGTTTGAAGAAATTTTGGTACTAATTCCGTTCCTATCCTTATCAATCAAATGTTCCATTTATTAATTCCTTAAAACAAAAAGCGCATCTCTTCTCCTGCCGTGGTGCCTCCAACTGTGTTACACTCCATATCAACTAGACTTATTGTAGCTTCCACTTCATACCAACTCTGTTCGTTGCAAATTCTACTTGACACCAGCTGTCTCTTTGTAGTTTCCCCTTCCTAACAACTGTACTCATTGCAACTTCCGCCCCATACCAACTGTGCTTGCTGCAACCTCTACTCGATACCAGCTGCATCGTTTTAATTTTCACGCCCCACCAGCTCTACTCATTGTAATTTCCACTCTATATCAACTTTGTTCATTGCACCTTCTACTCGATACAAACTGTCTCGTTGTATTTTCCACTCCTTACCAACTGTACTCATCGTAATTTCCACTTCATACCAACTGTGCTGATTACAACTGCTATTCGATGCCAACTATCTCGTTGCAGTTTCCACTCCCTGTTAACTTCACTCATTGCAACTCCCATCTTACACGAACTATGCTCATTGAAACTCCTACTCGATGCCAACTGCCTCATTGTAGTTCCCACTATCTACCAACTGCAGTCATTGTAATTTCTACTCCGCATCAACTGCGCTAATTACAACTACTACTCGATACCAACTCTCTCATTGTAGTTCCCACTCCATACCAACTGTACTCATAGTAACTTGCACTCTATACCAACTGTATTTTGTAACTTTCACTCTATACCAACTTCCACTCTATACCAACTGTATTTTGTAACTTACACTCTATAGCAACTATGTTTCTAGCTGTATTCCATTCCAGGCACTTGAAATTGATAGTGTCTCTGGTCCAGTCAACGTGCCCTCTTTTGTTCTGGAACTTGTGCTCCGGAATTCATACTGTTTTGTGTCGTCTACTCCAATTGTCGTTTGCAACAGGAATATTTTCAACATGGAGGAAATTTTTCCATATTCATCCTAATCTAACAACGAGACAATATGCATTATTGTAATTTTACGTTATTATATAGAAATCTAGTTTTCATTTCATCCCAAATTTAAAATCATAGTAACACGTTACATAATGTGAGCATGTATTTATATAAAAATCACTGTTGTTTCCTTGCAGTGTCAGTCACTGGTATTGGGATTTCTGGCGGCTGCATTTGCCTCAGTGGCCGGTTGGATCGAGCAAGGACAATTTAACATCAATAACATTCTTCTCCTGAGCGCCAGCAGCCTTGTTACTGCTTCATTGGCAAGTCTGATACTCGGTAAGAATTAGAATTTATCACTTGCAGCTGATTCTCATGCCAGCTGAGGCAGTTGTAACTTTAACTTGTATGCCCCCTTTCCCTCCGCGAAATATGGACGTATTTTAACACTGTTTGTTTTGCATCCTTTTCAAAACCCGAGTATAATTCCTTTCTGTTGTTGACCTATTTATGAGCAACTGGGGAAACGTAAGCTTATCGCAAAAATTCTTGATGGAAGTTTTAGTAAAATTCGTTACGCATTCTAGTTTTTACTAAATTAACACATTTCTACATAGCTACGTATGCAATAATTAAAGTCGTGTACAAAGGTAAAATATTACGCTCAAAAGTCTATGTATGGGAAAGAATACGGAATGTAATTCAGTGGTGTAATTATGTATAATGATTGATTAGTATGGCATAAAAAGATATACTATGACACGCACTCACGTAAGAGTAAGATGTAGTGGTTGATATACGCTCACAGTGGTGCATGTCATTATTTGGATATCTTGGAAGTACAGCAGGAGGTAAGGAAAATGGACTGATTTAATACGTTAGGTGATGTGGTGCCTTGTGAACATCTCGACGACGAGATTTCATTTTGTAAACCAAGACAGTGAAAAAGCCTATAGTGGAAAGGATGTCCATTCCTCCATAGTGGCAAACCGCATATCTTGGAGGGTTCTGAAAGGGTCTAAAATAGCTGTAGAGTGAATTGTAAAGCATTGTAAACATGTTTAATGAAATTCTCTAGATCTCGCTGATTACACTGAACAACAAAAACAAACTTTTTGTTTGTCACAAAGACTGCATATGCCGAATCATTCAGTATTTGTCCTGCTGATTACAAATCTACTTGCTAAATTGTGCTATCGGGCATAGTTCTCGGGCAACCTGTTGTTTCAGTGTACAATAAGCCTTCATTTTGGCATGTATATTTCGCTACAAGCAATTAATATATTACGCTTACCTTAAAAAGTAGTTATTTTAGATTTTCTTCTGTACTTAGGTTCTACTACATCCCTTTTTAGAGTCCAACAGTAATCAGCTAACATTTTAGGGCTCCATTTTCCTTTATAGCGGTTTCTTATGGTACATATGTCCCGATGAAAACGTTCTCCGTGCTCATCGCTTACAGCTCCTAAGTTCTGTGGGGAAAAGTCCAGATGCGAGCGAAGGAAATGTATTTGAAGGGACATATTGCATCCCTTGGCCTTATAGTTTTGTAGACGCTCAGTAACAAGTTCTTTATAATTTTCTGCCTTTCGGTTACCTAAAATGTTTATAATGAATAAAGTTCTCTGCTGGACGTGTAGTGCAGGGAAGTTTACGTTAAGTCACGTTAGGGTTATTGGAAGGTTACTTGACGTAGCTAAAGTGTACCTAATCTTCAAAGTGCTAGAGTTTGTTTAGGTAAGACTCGCACGTGCAATAAATTCATTGAATATGGAACTTCTTTTTACTCAGCATTCCTCATTATCTTGACTATCAGTACTATAACTTCGGTTTTAGTACATTAGTACCTTGAAGGCTCCTTATTAGAGCGGTAAACACAATATACCCTGGACTTAATGGAGACACTTAATGAAAGAGACTTAACGGCCAGACAGAGGTCTGACAATAATATGAACTGAGAAAAACGTACTCACTTTAAACCTTTTATTGGAGAACTCCTGGTATTATCCAACACACCCTCTACAAATCACACGACTACTGAATATCCGAACTTTCGTAGAATCGCATAAAAATAATTAAGAAGAACCTATCACATAAAACGAAGCTCACTTGGTATAGTTGAGCGCGCCTAATATACTGCATACCACCACGTCATGACTTACACTCGTTGCCACATATCATTCAGCGGGAGAAATAACATCTCGTTAAGTGAGAAGGTAATTTGCATAGGAAAATAAAATAACAAGAGATAGTAAAATCAAAAGGAAACTGAATCTAGAGTATACGTTGCATGTTCAGTACCACATCTTTAAAGAACTTCCATGCAGCAGCTTCAGTCTCTTATTTCTGAACCAATAAAACTGCCTTGTTAATTTTAGCTTCAGATATTTTGAGGAACTTTTTCTTTAGAAACGAAAGGCTTCTCCATCTCTATTCAATGCGTTTAAAAAAATTTTATCAAACCCAGTTTGATGTGAAGCGATTTTAAATACACGTTCTGAGGGCTTTCCAATGGCTCAGCAACAGCATTTTTATTTTCTGGAATTAAGGACTCTCTTCTAGGCCAGGTCTTTTTAATTTAATGAGAATTTCTGTCACTACTGTTCCATTCACAGAGGAAGCAGCAATATTTTGTGTATCCAAGTTGTAGACCAAGGAATAAAGCTATCACTTTAAGATCGCCACAAATATTGCATGAGGGCTTTTTGTATTGAAGCAAGTTTCATATTTGCATATGTTTCTTTCATGTATGCGGCATATGCAACAGGCACTGACGGATATATGTTTCCATTATGAAGAAGGACAGCTTTTAAGCTTATTTTTGAGGAATCTATAAAAAGTCTCCATTCTTCAGGTTTGTGTAGCTGTCCTAAGGCTTCAAACAATACTTCTACATCATTGTAGTACACAAGATCACCAGTCTTCGAAAATAAGTGTTCAAACTCTTGCTGTCGTCGACGAAAACTATATACTTTTGTACTTGGTTCTGAAAGATTCCATCCCTTCAATCTTGAAACCAATATTTCGGCCTGACTTTTAGCTAAATGAAGGTCACCAACCAGATCATTTAATACTTCCTGGCTTATAAAGTGAGGCATAGATTATTCCGAGAAATCAGGGTCTTGTAGTACTTCAATATCTTCTTCGCTGTGAGGATTTATTTCATCGGTATCGCTATCATCTAAACTCCATGACTGTGGAGGTACAGGAACTGGAAGATCTCGACCATGAGGAACAGGTCTTATGGCCGAAGGAATACTGGGATACTGAATCGTGTCTTTGGTCTTAGCTGTAATTCCAGATATCTTAGTGGTGTAGAAGTAACAGTCTGTTGAGTGGTCTTTCGGTTCTCTCCAAACCATTGGAACAGCAAATGGCGTTTGACGCGATCCCTTCAGCCAGCCAGTCAACAAAGTTACACATGAATTACAAGAAATATGAGGCACCCAAGATTTATCTTCATCACCCATTTTGCACTGGAAATAAAGTTCATACGATTTTCTAATCAATGGTGTGAAATGTCGCCTTTGAGACTTTAAAGTAAATTGTCCACAAATGTAGCAGAAACTGTTTCGATGGTTCACACTTGTTGTTTTTCAGTGTTATCCATTCAATAAATACTCTTTCGTTGCAAGATGTCATTGATTAACCTCTTAAAATGTTTAGTATTAAGCAATTGTTCACTTAAATACCAAACGCTTAACACTAACACTTGAATAACATCTAACCTCCACACTGATCGAGAAGCAAGAACACAATGAAATCTTTTATTCATTTGGTTGCTGACTTACACCTAAAACTCTTTGCGAAAACACATGTAGTTCAGGCATAAGCACAATTCCTCTTTGAAAAACTCTATTCCAAAATAAAAAGCACAATTCCTCTTTGAATCCTCTTTGAAAAACTGTCATAGATGGCACTTTGACAGTTATTCGACATACATATAATCTTTTATTATCATAATATCAAAGTAGAATGTGATCCCACTTGAAGCACTATATGTATCTAGTCTTCCCTGCGCACACATTTTTTTTTTTTTTTTTTTTTTTTTTTTACACAGGGCTTGACATTTTATTTACCTTTGGCTCACTGTCAGCCGTTGCCAATTGGTATGAAGAAACGTGAACGTGGAGGTTTTGATGTATCGTTCAGAAAGGAAATAATATTCACATCAGAGAACCACTCTGAAGAATTGGGCCGCGGGTGGCCTAGCGGTCAACGTTCGTGACTACCACGGGATAAGCTCAAGTTCGATCCCAGGCAGGTACGAACGCTCGAACCACTAAATATCCGTTGTGCGTCAGATGGGCACTTTAAGCCGTCGGACCCCGGGTACTGGCCCCCTGGTAATAAATAAGGGCGTCTTCCGCCCCCTTTCTACTTTGCTTCCGTGTCGCTTTCCTATCGGGATCTGTAGCCCAAATCTCCTAGCTTCCTATTTCTAAGGGTTGTTTAAGACTTGGGATCAGACACTCCCTTCCTAAAATCCTCTACATATGATCAGATCTCTCTGAAGAAAATATTATTTCAGCATATTATGCTTAATAAGATAATTCCATGCCAGTTCTGTACTGTATTACAGCAATATCAAAGTTTAGAACACTTCTACCACATGAGTGTCCAGTATTGACATTATAAATCCCTGGTCAAAACATCAAACACGTTTTGACAAGGTCATTACATATTATAAGGAGCGAAAAACAGAAAGCTTCTTAATCCCTTAACATTCTCTATGCTATTTTAATGTCTTTTGTAGTTTCCGTTTAAAAAAAGCTCAGATATATTTTTGGCAGGTATGTAGATGATACTTTAATTTGTTCAAAATGTTCGCTCTGAACTGTAATTCCTAAAAGAAAAATTCTCAGTTTTCACGGAAATGAAGTTAACTTTGAAAACTGAAAACAGAAAATGAACAAGTGTTGAAAACTGATAACAGAATATGAACGAAACCATTTTTAAGTCTTCTGATAGTGAGATTCTGACTTCAAAATTAACAGAAAAAATTTGATTTGTTCTAATAATCATTTCAGTCAAATGTTCACACCCTGAAATTAAGATTTTAATTTCCCTAAAAATTTAGTCAAGATTTCTTTTCAGACACTTGAAACAGAAAATATTGTGATGAAGAAATATCCTGGATAATAGAAAAATCCAGTAGTTTTGAATAACAAAATACTATTTAATTAATTTAATCTATGATTTAAAAGCAATAACTAAGAATAAAGAAAAGAAAAGACAAGTTTTCGTACAAAAGTCTAATTAATAAATTTATTCCACATATAAAAAATATGTTGCGCCAAAATCTAAAGTACATTTGTTGGAAGTTTTCCATACTTCATGGAGATTTCAAATTTTTTAACAAATTTGCAAATCGTACGGTTTTGAAATCGGTCATTCCCCACTGGTATGAGGCGTTGGCTTCTACTGACTAGTTTGAGATCAGTCAGGGATCCGAACCCTGACTGACGTCGGACGAGGGATTAGAAGTCAACGTCTTGTGCCCGTGGGGTGTTTGTCTCACGTCACCAGCTGTCTCTCTTACCTGGAACCAGTGGTTCCCAAATTGAGACGCGCTACTACTTAGAGACTATTCAGTTGATCATGCTTCTCAAACCCCAAGCAAAAGAAAAATGGGCACGTGGTATGGACTGAAAACATTTAAAAGGCAAAGATATCGCAGACTCCTTTAAAAAAATTTGCACAAATTAAGAGGCAAAATTATGGCATACACTAGTATCACAGTATTAAAAAAAAACTTATTGAATCAATTTCCTAGAGGGGCTGAAACAATTCTAAAAATGTAAAATTCTTTTATCAAGTAAATTTCAAGGCGAAAATTACGTAGGCAAAACAAGTTCTAATCGAGAAGACAAAATTCCATGATTCCAGGATAGAATTGCTGAAAATGTTTCAATTGAAAGAATATAGGCACCGACTACGGGGGCGGGGGGCTAGGTGAATCTTGCCCCTCCAATAATTTTACTAGGGAGGGCAGTGCCCACCCAATATTTTTCGTCCTGTTTAATTAAATAATTGTTTTAGCCTCATAAAGCGGACTAAGCTCCACCTTATGAGGCCAAAGCTATTATTTCCAAAAAATTAATAAATAACAAAATAAGTAAACTTTTTCCCCCATGTTCAGCATTGCTCATTTGATAAAAACTGGATTGCCAGCCCCGTATTGTGGTTGACGTGTTTACATGCTGTGTGGTAAGTTTTTACAATTATCAAAAATAGAATAAATAAAAATTCAGAAACGTTATAATCTCTAGCGCCTTTAATTTATCTATTTATTTTTTGCACTTCATGTTCTTTAAGTAACCCAGCTAATTTCTCATTTTTTTATAAACGTTTGAAAATGAAGTCTCTGGATATTTTTTATAAAACCACAGGCTGAGTTTTTATTTTTTTAAATATTAATGTTTAGCAAAAGAATATTTCTGTTTCCTTGTTCATTTGCTGATGAGCAATTACTACTGGGTTTTAAAACATATATATCTAATCTCGTAGTTTATCCTTTTGCCCTTAATATTTTTAATTTTACCACATGACAATGGAAGAGACGTGCCCCTCCCACGTTTGATCTCTGCACGCCTGCCTCCCCCCAATAATTTGATGAGGTTGGCGCCCTTGTGAATCACGCAAAATAACACATAAACATTAAAAGAAATGCTAAAAATTAAAAAAATATCAACAGATGGCAGCACAAGTCAAGAAAACTGTGTTAGCGACATTAAAACACAGAGAGGAAGAACATAGAAATGTCATTTTAATTTGGATAAAGGGCAGAAATTAGCTTAACATTGATAGTGCCTGCAACCCCCGCAGTGCGGGGAGGGGGCTCATGGTTAAAAGGGACTCTAGCCTGAGCAAAAAGATTTTACAATTTGTTTTTTGCGAAAACTTTGCATGAAACTCGTTAAAGAAATAGCAAAAATTAGGGCAGCTTTGAATGAAGTATTAAGAAGAAAGGCGTTTTCTTTTTCTCAGTAAATACGTATAATCTTTAGAAATCATTTTCGTTACTTTAGTACATGAAAATTGAATGACAGGAAAGCAGCTATTCAAAAGAACTTGGGGCCCCTTGTAATAGCCGTTGCTGTTACAAATGGCCTTAAGTTCACAGCCCTTGCAGTGGCGGCTTTTCAGGTGAAGTAGGTTGAAGTGCCTCTTCACCTATTTTAATTAAAATAAAGTTCTATTCAGTAATTTGTATAATATATTATTTTTTGTCTCTATTTTGATCTGGCGCGCAAGTGAAGTGTTTTATCTTTCGGCTCCGAAGCTCTGCAGATGGAATCGTGACCTTCGAAAGAGATCACGGTGAAACGTTATGTTTTACCATATGTATCATGCAGTGTTGTGGTACATGCTTTCCGAAAGGGTTTTGATTTTTCGTGCTTTGTGATTATTTGTCAAAAAGTTTAGCTGTTACTGTAGTTTCGTGTACAGTTTAACAGTTAGTGATAGTTTTAATTAAAGTATCTATCCTGTGAACGACATTGTTTGTAATTTATTACAAACTCCATTTAATCGGTGGAAAGATGAAGGTAAAAGAGACATTTTACTTCATGGACGACCGACGGATTCACTGAAAATTGTTGCCAAAAAAGAAATCAAGAAGAGCGGTAAATCCTACAATATTAATTTTAAAAATTGTTGGTTTACTGAATATAAATGGCTTTGTAGTACTTCTGAGTTACAAAAATTATTTTGTTGGCCCTGCTTACTTTTTAGTAATAAACATTCGGCGTGGAATAAAGACGGATTCTCAGATTTATTAAATATAACATGCTCACTTCATAAACATGGTAATTCTAGCGAACACCTGAAATGCGAGTTAATGCTAAGGAATTTTGAAAAAAATCAGAACACCATTGCCGATGCCCTGAGGGAGAATGCTAGGCTTTTGAAAATGCATTACAACGAAAACGTTCGTTTAAATAGACTTTTCCTGCAGACAGTGATTGATGCAGTATTATATTTGAGCAAACAAGAACTAGCATTTCGTGGCCATGACGAAAGCATGGACTCGATAAATCGTGGAAATTTCAAGGAATTACTTTCATTGTTGATATCAAGAAGTCCTTTAGAAATTCAAAATCAATACGAAAAGATAAAAAATGTCTTCACAGGTGACTCAAGAACTATTCAAAATGAATTAATTGAATGTATTTCTGAATATATAAACGATCTCGTAAAAAATGAAATAAATGAAGTTCAATTCTTTTCTATTCAAGTAGATGACACCACAGACATAAATCAGACTTCTCAGTGCTCTTTCATAATAAGATTTGTTGATTCGGAAGGTGTATTGACTGAGCGATTTTTGGATTTCCACAACGTGAGTGGAGATCGAACATCAGAAGCTTTATACAAAATGTTAGACAAAATTTTGGAACAATTCGATTATCAACACAAATTAATAGGACAATGTTACGATGGGGCAAATGTAATGTCTGGACACTTGAATGGGCTCCAGAAAAAATCAAGGATAAAGCTTCTCAAGCTGTTTTTGTTCATTACTTAGCACATCGTTTGAACCTTGTATTACAGCAGAGTTTTTCTAAAATTTCAAAGTGTCGTATATTTTACGCAAGCCTCACTGCAATTCCTTCGTTTTTTCACAACTCAGTGAAGCGATCTTATACACTCACATCTACAACCGCAAGACGCATACCAATAATAGCAGAAACTCGATGGTCCTCCACTTCGAAGTTAGTAAGTGTAATTGTTGAAGATTGGGATAAATTGAAGCAAGTATTCGAATTTCTGACAAATAGTGAGCAATCAGACAAAAATCAATTCAACTTGCCAAGGGATTTTTAAATGATTTGAATACTTTTGAATTTACATTTTTGGCAATAGTATTTAATGAAATTTTTGGCCCCACCGATCTGTTATTCGAAATTTTGCCGAAAAAATCACTACACATAAACTACTGTGTAACTCAGTTTAAAAAAACTGGTGAAATTTTGAGTCATAAAAGGAACGATGAAGTATTTGAAACACTGTTTGGAAAAGCTAGCAAAATCACAGAATAAGCAGATCTAAACGGGAATATGCTGCGCTTACACAAGAAACAATTTTTCAAAATTATAAGCAATTGTATTTTGAAATTTTAGACCACATTCTTATGGGAATGGATATAAGATTTCAAGACTGTGAAAAACTTCAATTTGTTTGTCTTGCTGACACAACCAAATTCGAACAATTTGATTCAAGCTTTCCCTCTCACGCTTTTGAAAATCTACAACATTTTTACGGAAAATTATTTACTAAACTCCAGCGCCTTAAAAATGAACTGAGTCTTGTATATGCCAACGAAAAATTAAGGAATATATCGACTCAAGAACTTCTTCGAGTGCTTCATGAAGATAAAGACATTTTTACAGAAGCTTATAAATTGGTTGCCCTCATTTTAACCATTCCATCTACAAATGTGTCAATGGAAAGAAGAAACACCATTTCTCAAGACAGACTTGCTTCTTTGGCAAATATTTCTATTCAGAAAGATATTTTATTGATGCTTACGAAGAAACAACCATTCTATGACGACATAATCGACAAATTTGCAGCTTTAAAATAAAGAAGGATTGATCTAATTAACAAAAAATAGGTCAGTCCTCATATAGTGATTTTCATTGAAAACAGTAGATATCTTTTCATATTGCTCTTGTAGCTCTTCACCTATTTTTTCAACCACGAGCCGCCACTGAGCCCTTGCAATGATTTCTATTCAGGTATGTAAACAAGTATCAGTTCAATGTGAAAAAAATATCAGTTCAAAGAGCGGAATTTTTATACCAATGAAGATAAGGTGTTATGCATTACAACAGTTGTTTGCACATAACTATGCATCCTTTCGAATATTATGAACTAAAAAGTGCTATTCGCGGGAGCGAAAAAATCAGAGACCTCATTTTTTTTAGGACACAGGAGCGAGATTTATTCCACAGCCATTATTCACATAACTTGAGAAATAATTTCTGGTATGTTGGAAAGCGTATCGTTATCAATGCATTGCATGATTTTACTAACTTGTTTTTATAACAGAGACAAAAGATTTTTCTTTTGCTCTGTGCAAAACATGGTGGCATTATATTAAGTGTGTTTTTTATATTCAAGAGTAAATAATATAAGTAGTTTAACGTTTCTTGTGCTACAGTTGTTAATCGTTACTTAGTTATTTGGTTACTTATGTTGTGACATTTCGTATAAATCGGAAAAGTCATTAGGCACTGCCACACGGCAGTTGTATGTTTCGCGTGTGCATCGTGAAGCATTTCAAAAAACAGGCCTTAGTTCTTCGAAATAATAAATTTTACATGATATGATTAACTTTGGCGTAAGTATTTTGTGTAGTAATTTGTATCGGTAACCAGGACAATCATTTTGATTATAACGTACACATTTGTGTTTCACGCAAAAAAGTGCAAAAAAAAAAATTATTCTACGTCTGGTAGGTTCCCATAATTTGATTTATTAAAGCATCCGTAAAGCCTAGTTAGTAAATAATAGACAAGTTAAAATTTTGAGTAATTCGAAGCTAATGGATTTTCGCAAAAGGGCCTCGAAAACATTTTTTGTGGGTGAGGGGGAGGGGGGCTCGAGTTTTTCCTGTGCGCCACTGGCCCACAGTGAGTAACAAGAACGCGCGTCAGTATTCAAGTATAACTTTGTGCATGGCAGGGGTGAAAGTAGAAGATATTGTTAAGGGAAACGACGTTTCCCTAAATAAGATAGTTGTGCACAAAAGTAAACAGAATTTGAAAAAAAAGTGAAAAAAAAATTGATATGCTGCTCAACTATACGAAGAAAAATCGGGATCGATGTTTATTTGTATCTATGAATTCTATTCGTGATTTGTGCAACATTTTGATGTTTGAAAATTTTCTCTCTTTGAATTTGCAGTTTTCAGACTTTTGGGACCGAGACGATAAATATTGTTTTCCGGACTCTCAAATAAAGACTCGTAGGGGATGTTTGCATTTGCCATTTTTGGTTTCGTACCGTCCCGTACGTTTTCCCTTCGTACGGAATCTTGAACTGGTAAGAGTTCTGAAGCCTAGCTAGCTTCAGAATATCGAAATCAAATTCACTCAAAGTGACAATTCGGTACATGGTAGCTGAACATGGCCACGCTGATTTCCGGGTAAGACGGCATCCTCTAATTGTTTAAAGATAGCGGCGGATTTAGAGTTACCGGGGCCCTAAGCACAGCATCAGTTTCGGGGGGCCCCTCACTTTATCGGGCATCCTTAAAATATAATCCGCGCATTTTTACTGTCCCCCACTGATGTATAAAAAATACTGTAATCGCAAAAACAAATTGACTGCCAGATTTCAACAGAAACACCCATTTTGGCCTTCCCCGAACATTATTTAACTATTTCTACTATGTGTGTGCGTGTGTGGTTTGTTTTCTCCATAACAAAAAACTATTATGACTATCAAAACGAAACTTAATACTAGGGGATTTTGTGATACCTGATGAGGAGGAAATGGCTGAAGTTAAAAGTGGAAAGCCTTTTGTTAAGGAAGAAAAGTCGGAACTTTTACAAAGATGACCACTGAACCACAGTACTTTAACATGTTACTTAAGTACTGCTTTAATTGACATTTCTGTTATATGCAGTGTGGAATCTGCTGCCGCATATCGTCAGATTCCACCCCACTGACAGTTACTGCTTTTACAGAAAGTCCGAACATGGATGAAATCTACACTGTTAAACATTTGGTAGTAGATTGCACCAAAAAGTAGGACTACACCGGCTGCACCACTTCTGGGGGGAAAGTAAACCACTGTGGGACGCATGTAACATGCACTATATTGACAAACGTCACCGGACACCTAGAAGAGAAACACAACATGGCATTTATTGGCCTTAATGCATGCACCGACCCTTCGACACATGCGTTTGACAAGGTTTTGGAACACAGCGATACGTATGCGCTTCCATTTAGTATATAATGCTGTCGCTAACTGTTGCTTAGTAGTAAGCCTTGGTTCCCAACTTCTCATGCGGTGCTCTAATTCATCCCATAGGTGCTCTATGGGATTAAGATCAGGGCTCTGTGCTGGCCAGTCCACACACGATACGAAATTATCGTCAAACCATGCCGTAGCAGTCCTTGCTTCATGGATAGTATTGCCACAATGTTGGTAGGGCGTAATTGTCCAGAATATCGAGGTAGACGTGCTGGTTAACAGGTTCGTCCACGATAGCCAATGGGCCGGGACCATACCACGAAAAACACCCCCACACGAGTACACTGCCAGCTCCAAACTTGACCGTAGGAACAGTACACTGTATTAAATAGCGTTCCCCCGGCTTCCGCCATATCCACACACGACCATCAGATTGATGAATCGTGTATCTGGATTCATCAGTCCATAGGACCCGTTTCCATTGATCTACGGTTAACGATAAATGTTCTTTACACCATGCTAAACGATGAGTAGCATTCCGAGGGGAAATGACAGCTTTATGAGCAGCCGCACGAATGAAGTTATCTGCGAATGGTACGTGTACATACCGAGGTTCCAGCATTTTTACTCACCTGTACACTGAAGTCTTGTGCAGTCGATAGCTATAGCGACGGTCCTGAGGCCTCGACGTCCTCTATCAATAATTTTCTTTGGTCTGACGGTACGTTTTGCTGCTTCAGGCACGCCATGTGCCTTCCACTTATTATGTACATCCAAAACAGTTGACTTGGTTATGTTTAAACGCCTCTCGGTTTTTCTTATAGGCAACCCACTAATATAACACCCAACAAGCTTTCCTTTTTCAAAGTCAGTTCTCTCCCGCAGCGACATTTTTACTCAACCTCACAGTGCGATATGATCGCGGTTAGCTGCAGGCTTGTTTTTATACCATTTGTAGCTATACCGCGCATCGTAACAACGCAGCAGATCCGTTCATTTGCTTTTGAAGGGTGTCCGGTGACTTTTGTCAATATAGTGTACATGGTGCAATGTGTGCTATTTCGCATCATTCAAGTTGAATACCATGCCATGGTGCATAATTGTATCACGTTTTTGTGTATTTCATGCATCACACAATGTTCTACACCAGCTGCACCATCTTTTTCCCAAAAGTGGTGCAGCTGGTGTAGAACCACTTTTTGGTGCAACCTACAACAAAATTTTTAACAGTGTATTCCTGTCCCTCGTAAAGCATGTTTTCCAATGCCATTTTATTCATACGATAACAGTCTTGTGATACCTCTTAAACTAAACTTAATGGGGAAAAAGAATTTTAAGGGAAAGACGGGGAGTCATTTAGAACACTGAACTACAGAGCTAAATGTCCCTTACATTCTAAAAAAATTGGCCAGTAATAAATGACACCTCAATTTCTAAGTTCAGTTGTAGGGTAGCATTAAGTAATAGTTCTTTCAATACTGAGCCTGCATATAAGTTGTAAACTCATACTTGTAGATGACGTACTTCGATTTCGGGCGAAATTATTCCTTTAAATCTTCCCAAACCCAGAACAGTAAATTTATCCCTCGCTCGATGACTTTTCGCTTTTTTAGAAGCAAAATTAAAAAAGATAATTATAAATCATTATTTTTGAGGCCCTCCAGCATCGCGGGGCACCGCACCTAGGTTTCATTGGCTTCCGTGTAATTCCGCCCCTGTTTAAAGTGGTGTCTAACACCAGCGGTTTCTTTGGTAGCATAAACTTTGAAAGGAACACTCTCTGAGGTGTTCTTTGTTAGTTTAAGTTACCGGGTTGTTTAGTTCTTGTCGTTTTGATGCCGTATAACGTCGATGAACTGCATAATTACTATGTACATTTAGGTAGGAAAACTATTAGTGAAATCCAAATGGTTTTCACTGTTTTTTGGCTACGCAACAAAGAAAAAGGAAATTCCCTCAACTGACGAGTAACCTGCGCTTTGCGATATACACATTTTTAGGTGATTTTAAAATTTATTAGGGTGTATTTTTGATTCACTAAAATAATTTTTATTTTTCTAGTTAAATGTGCGTGTGTGTGTGTGTGTGTGTGTGTGTGTGTGTGTGTGTGTGTGTGTTAAACACTTTTCTTTTAATGGCATCATCATCATCATCATCATCATCATTGTCAACCATTATCAATCCACTGCTGGACGAAGGTCTCCCCAAGTTTCCTCCACAACGGTCTGTCTTGTGCCAGTCTCCTCCATGTCACTCCCGCATACTTTCGAATTTCATCCACCCATCTTCCATCTGGTCTTCTTCTGGGTCTTTTCCTGTCCCTTGGAATCCAATCTAAAATTTCGGCTGTCCATCGATGGTCTGTTCTTCTGGCAGTATGTCCAGCCCATTGCCATTTCAGGGATTTAACTCTGATCATGATGTCTTCCACTCTCGTCATTTTTCGGATCCACAAGTTCCTCTTATCTCTCCTGGTTACACCAAGCATGCACCTCTCCATGCTACTTTGAGTTGTCTGCAGCCTTTGTATGTCTCTTTTAGCTAAGGTCCACGTCTCTGCACCATACGTAAGCACTGGAAGGATGCATTGATCAAACACTTTTCTTTTAAGACATAATGGCATATTGCTCTTGAAAATTATGCTGTTTCTTCCAAAAGCACTCCAGGCAAGTTTTGTACGCCGATTAATTTCTTCACCAATGTGACCCTCACTTGATATCTGCTGTCCAAGATAAACATACGTGTCTGTTGTCTCCAGCTTTTCTCCATCAATCAATAAATCTTCATTTCTTGTAAAAGCATTGTACATCACTTTTGTCTTCTGAAAGTTCATTTTTAATCCCACTTCTTTACTCTTGTCATACTCTGGTTCCTGGATCATACTCTGCAGCTCTGATGGGGTAGTTGCAAAAATGACTATGTCATCAGCAAAACGAAGGTGGGTTAGATAATCTCCATTAATCTTTATCCCTTTGTTTTCCCAGTTCAGTGATTGAAAGACATTTTCCAATGTGGCATTAAAGAGCTTCGGAGATATGGTGTCATCTTGTCTCACTCCTTTTCCAATTTTTATGTGTGTTGTATTTTCAAACAGCCGAATCTTTGCACTTGCATTTTCATAGATGTTATTAATAATATTAATGTATGCATCTTCAATACCGCAGGATTTCAGAGCCATTGCAACTGCTGATGGTTTCACCGAATCAAAGGCTTTTTCATAATCGATAAAAGCCATGCACAATGGAAGCTCATATTCCCTCGCCCTTTCAATTAGTTCTCTCAGTACGTGGATATGATCTATTGTGCTGTAGCCACTCCTGAATCCAGCTTGTTCTCTCGGTTGAGCCATGTCCAGTGTTACCTTCAAGCGGTGTGAAAGAACTTTAGTGAAGATTTTATAAACCACTGATAGGAGGCTGATAGGTCTGTAGTTCCTGAGATCCTCAATGTCACCTTTTTTATGTAGCAAGATCATTGTAGCGTTGTTCCAATCCTCAGGAATTTTCCCTTCATTAAGGCATCGAGTGAAAATTTGGGCGAGTACTGTTTCGATTTCTCCACTTGCTTCTACTGTTTTAAAAATTGTGCTGTTTCTTCCAAAAGCTCTCCGTCCAAGTTTTATACGCCGATTAATTTCTTCATCAATGTGACCCTCACTTGATATCTGCTGCCCAAGATAAATGTAGGCATCGGTTGTCTCAAGCTTTTCTCCATCAATCGATAAATCTTCGTTTCTTGTAAAAGCATTGTACGTCACTTTTGTCTTCTGAAAGTTCATTTTTAATCGCACTTCTTTACTCTTGTCAGCAAGTTCTTGAATCATACTCTTCAGCTCTGAAGGGGTAGTTGCAAAGATGACTACGTCATCTGCAAAACGAAGATGAGTTAAGTATTCTCCATTAATCTTTATCCCTTTGTTTTCCCAGTTCAATGATCCTTCTTGTCGCACTGGCCTCTGCCTTGGCCAGGTGCATTCCAGCTGCCGGAGACTGAGGGCCAAGTTTGAAATTGTGTAAGCATCTTTGGGGGGGGGGGGTCTTTTAAGAGCAATACGCCATGATGTCTTAAAAGAAAAGTGTTTGATCAATGCATCCTGCCAGTGCTTACTTATGGAGCAGAGACACCTTAACTAAAAAAGACATACAGAGACTGCAGACAACTCAAAGCAGCCTGGAGAGATGCATGCTTGGTGTAACCAGGAAAGATAAGAAGAGGAACTTGTGGATACTTGTGGATAAGGAAAATTACAGGAGTTGGCGACATCATGACTACAGTGAAATCATTGAAATGGTAATGGGCTGGACATGTTGCCAGAAGAACAGACCACCGATGGACAACCGAAATTTTAGACTGGATTCCGAGGGACAGCAAAAGACCCAGAAGAAGACCCCATGGGAGATGGATGGATGATATTTGAGAGTATGCTGGAGTGACATGGAGGAGACAGGCTCAAGACAGACAATTGTGGAAGAAACTTGAGGAGACTTTCATCCAGCAGTAGATTGATAATGGTTGATTATGATGATGATGATGATGATTATC
The DNA here is from genome assembly GCA_039090855.1 of Macrothele yani. Classification (NCBI taxonomy): domain Eukaryota; kingdom Metazoa; phylum Arthropoda; class Arachnida; order Araneae; family Macrothelidae; genus Macrothele; species Macrothele yani. Next base: position 102,527,148 of record CM077028.1, read on the forward strand.
TCAATGAACAAATCATTAAAGATACCTACCTAATAGCGTATTGGCTCTCCTCTAGCGCGAATGACAGCCTGTACACGCAGATGCCGAAGGGTTACCTGACGTAATGCCAGCCATGCCTGTTTAAGTTACAGAATTGTCCACAGCTCTGTCCGAGACGTCGGTCCAGGATCCATGGATCTGATATTCCCCTCCACTTTGTCCCAGACAGATTCCACGGGGTTGAAATCCGAGAACCATGGGGGCCACTGGATGGTTCCAAGCTCAGAAGAATGTTCTGCTAGCCATCCTGGGTTTTTGTACCCAGTGGGGTGGCGCTCTGTCCTGCTGGAACAGACCACTGGCTGCAGGACCCGCGAAGACCATGAAAGCGTGTAGGTGATCAGCCAGAACGTGCTGATCGCAGGAAATGGGTAAATATCTCTCGAAACGCACTAAGGGGCCTGATGTGTCCCATGAGACGGTTTCCCAAACCAGCACAGAGTCATCACCGCCTTGAACAGAGCCGACCTGGCACGACAGAGCCGTGGCCTCATCCTTCCGTAAGCTCTGTACAGCTGGAAACGGGATTCATCTGACCACACGACCCGGCGACACTCTGCATAAGTCCAGTTTTGATGTTCCCGGCAAAAGGTAATGCGTAATGATGGAAGTCAACAGAGGCACACGAGTAAGGCGTCGGCTCCCTTAGCACAGGGTACGTGGCGTGCGAAGAATCGTTGTTCGCTAGGCAGCACTTCTTGGGCCTCTGACATTTAACCTGGATGTGATTTGCTCTGCCGTTGCCTAGCGGTTGGTCGGTCTGTACGAGCCTGGATAGTCTACGTCGACCACGATTATCAATGGCGTATGATCGGCCACTGCTTGCTCTCTGATCGCTGGTGGATCCGTCGATGGTATACTCATGGTACACCCTTCATACGGTTTCACTCGGGAACTCTACTGTTCTAACACCTTGGGCGATACAATGACCCATCTGTCTTGGGCCGACAATGCGTCCACGATCAAATTCGCTCAGATTGCCACGTTTATCCATGTTCGTCGATTTCGATATACCATTGGAGAGCCCTGCTACCCGTCCGTTTATCGCCTGCGTTTGGTTTAAGTCTGTTCCTTTCTGCACGGAGGATGCCCATGTCAACTGCCCATTTATACTATCTCTAATATTTTGTTCTACTGAAAATACATATATACACTGAAGTGCCAGAAAATCTGGTACACACCAGCTTATGCAAAATACATAGCAACGTCACCTATGCGCGTACTCGGTTGCATCCGCCAGTGCGTATCATCATCATCATCATTGTCAACCATTATAAATCCACTGCTGGACGAAGGTCTCCCCAAGTTTCCTCCACAACGGTCTGTCTTGTGCCAGTCTCCTCCATGTCACCCCTCCATACTTTCGAATTTCATCCACCCATCTCCCATGTGGTCTTCTTCTGGGTCTTTTCCTGTCCCTTGGAATCCAATCTAAAATTTCGGCTGTCCATCGATGATCTGTCCTTCTGGCAGTATGTCCAGCCCATTGCCATTTCAGGGATTTAACTCTGATCATGATGTCTTCCACTCTTGTCATTTTTCGGATCCACGAGTTCCTCTTCTTATCTCTCCTGGTTACACCAAGTATGCACCTCTCCATGCTACTTTGAGTTGTCTGCAGCCTTTGTATGTCTCTTTTAGTTAAGGTCCACGTCTCTGCACCATACGTAAGCACTGGAAGGATGCATTGATCAAACACTTTTCTTTTAAGACATAATGGCATATTGCTCTTGAAAATTATGCTGTTTCTTCCAAAAGCTCTCCAGGCAAGTTTTGTACGCCGATTAATTTCCTCATCAATGTGACCCTCACTTGATATCTGCTGTCCAAGATAAACGTACGTGTCTGTTATCTCCAGCTTTTCTCCATCAATCGATAAATCTTTATTTCTTGTAAAAGCATTGAACATCACTTTTGTCTTCTGAAAGTTCATTTTTAATCCCACTTCTTTACTCTTGTCAGCAAGTTCCTGGATCATACTCTGCAGCTCTGATGGGCTAGTTGCAAAAATGACTACGTCATCAGCAAAACGAAGGTGGGTTAGATAATCTCCATTAATCTTTATCCCCTTGTTTTCCAAGCTCAGTGACTGAAAAACACCCTCCAATGTGGCATTAAAGAGCTTCGGAGATATGGTGTCACCTTGTCTCACTCCCTTTCCAATTCTTATGTGTGTTGTACTTTCAAACAGCCTAATCTTTGCACTTGCATTTTCATAGATGTTATTAATAATATTAATGTACGCATCTTCAATACCGCAGGTTTTCAGAGCCATTGTAACTGCTGATGGTTTCACCGAATCAAAGGCTTTTTCATAATCGATAAAAGCCATGCACAATGGAAGTTCATATTCCCTCGCTCTTTCAATTAGTTCTCTCAGCACATGGATATGATCTATTGTGCTGTAGCCACTCCTGAATCCAGCTTGTTCTCTCGGTTGAGCCATGTCCAGTGTTACCTTCAAGCGGTGTGAAAGAACTTTAGTGAAGATTTTATAAACTACTGATAGGAGGCTGATAGGTCTGTAGTTTCCGAGATATTCAATGTCACCTTTCTTATGTAGCAGGATCATTGTAGCGGTGTTCCAATCCTCAGGAATCTTTCCTTCATTAAGGCATCGAGTGAAAATTTGGGCGAGTACTGTTTCAATTTCTCCACTTGCTTCTTGTATGATGTCTACAGTAATTCCATCTTCTCCTGGAGCTTTTCCCCGCTTCATGTTCTTGATTGCATGTGCAACTTCTGCTGGAAGGACTGGAGGAACTCTGGTACTGGTATCTTTCATGATGTCTGGAGTGCATGTATCATCCCTTTCATATAATTTGGAGTAGAAATCTTTCACTCTTGTCAAAATTTCACCTCTATTTCTTGTTACAGAACCATCTTCTTTTCTCAGTGCCATAATCTGTTTTCTTCCCTTACTGAGATGTCCCTTTGCTATCTTTAGGCTTTGGTTGTTTTCAATTGCTTTCCTCACTAGTTCACAGTTGAATTTTCTTAAGTCTTCAGTGATACTTTTTCGTACTGTCTTGCATAGCTCTATATATTCCACTTTGGAAGTCACATCTTCTTTAGTTGTCCTCATCTCTCTTCTTTTCTGCATCAACATTTTCGTTTTTCCTGATAATTTATTTACATGCAACTTGTTCTTAGACCCAGCTAATTTTGTTGCTGTTTCCATAAGAGCTTTGGTTACTTTTCTGTTAACTTCAGAGATGTCCACTTCTTCCGATGTTAGGCCTTCTAAAGCAGAGAATCTGTTCTTCAGTTCCAACTTGAAGGTATTATGGTGTTTTTTAAGGTTGGTTATGTCAATAGATTTGGTTTGTCTTATGAGCTTGCCACGTTCAAGTTTAGTGTTGAGGTGCATCTTACATCTCACCAATCTATGGTCACTACCTGTGTTGAACTTGTTTAGCACACTGCAGTCTTCTATGACGAATTTTTTGTTACACATAATAAAATCAATTTCACTTGTCGTCCCATTTGGATGTCTCCATGTCCATTTCCTGTGTGGCTTTTTCTTGAAGAAGGAGTTCAAGATGAAAAAACCTTCTGCCTCTGCAAGCTCAACGAGAGTATTTCCACGCTGGTTTCTGTTGCCGTGACCGAATTTACCTACTGAAGTTTCATTCTGTTGCCGTTGCCCTATTTTTGCATTGAAATCTCCCATAATTATCTTCAAGTGCTGCTTACCTTTATTATTTAGATGACGAATTTCCTCATAAAATTCTTCAATTTCTTCTTCAGGATGACTTGTGGTGGGTGCATAAGTTTGAATAATCTGAGCCTGGTATCTTTTCGAGAGTTGGATAATAAGCCGTGCAGCTCTGTCAGAGGAACTTTCAACTTCTACAACTTTATCCTTCAGTTTCTTGTTTATTATAAATCCAACATTACTAGTTCTGCCAGTATCTGTCCCACGATAGTAGAAGAGATGTCCACTTTTCAGTTCGATGAGATCTTCTCCTTTTCTCCTTACCTCACTTAGCCCCACGATGTCCCACTTGATTCTTTGTAGTTCCTCTTCCAATTCAAGAAGTCTTGAATCAGAAGATAGGGAGCGTCCATTGTACGTTGCCAAGGTCAGCATCAGATGGCAGCCTAGTCCGGTCCTCCGGGGATTCTTAGCACCCTCTGCCTTCATGTCGCACTGGCAGCTGCCTTGGCCAGGTACATTCCAGCTGCCGGAGACTGAGGGCCAAGATTTAAGTTGTGGAATCATTTTGGAGGGGTTTGGCCATAACTCACCACGCTGGCCAAGCGGGTTGGTGAGTGTGGGATAGAATTTCCTCTAATCCCGATGGTATAGTTATACCGCTATTGGCGGTCGTCAGAGCCCCTTTAGTAGGAACAGGATGCACCACGAGAAAGAACCTCCAACCTACGATACCAGTGTAGCCGTAAAAAGAGATTGGGTGAACGTGACCATCGTCGGTTATCAAGAATCGTTTCACGTGAAACTCTCGCAGGTATCATCGGAATTAAATGCTGGAGAGTCAACAAGCATCAGCGTTCGGACTGTGAACGTAACCTGCACGATATGGGCTTTGGGAGCCGACGCCCAACTCGAGTCCCCTTGATGGGTGCACGACACAGAGCTATGCGCCTCGCTTGGGCACGGCAACACCGCCACTGGACACTTGATGACTGGAAACAAGTAGCTTGGTCTGACGAGTCGCGTTTCCAACTCTATCGGGCAGATGAAAGGATTCGTGTGTGGCGCAAACCCCGTGAAGCCATGGATCCCGCCTGTCAACAGGGAACTGTACCGGCTGGTGGGGGTCCGTAATGGTATGTGGTGTGTTTAGCTGGACTTCACTGGGACCCCTGGTACCTCCACAAACGTCTGTGACCGGCCAACGCTATGTGCGCATCTTTTCTGACGAGGTACACCCGTCCATGTCCTGCATTCAAGCTGATGGGTTGGGCCTGTTCCAACAGGACAATACACCTCCACACAAGTGTCGGGACGACACATTATGATTAGAGGAGCATTCATCTGAGTTTAGGGTGTTGCCATTCCCACCCAAGTCCCCAGATCTGAACGTGATAGAACACATTTGGGATGCCATCAACGCGCTGTCAAACACAGGAATCCGAGACCTCGGAATACACCCGAACTGTGGAACGCCCTGCATAAAGTATGGTGTGCATTGCCTACAGCATATTTCCAGAAGCTAGTGGAGTCCATTGCCCGTAATATTTCTGCAGTCCTGCGCTCCCGTGGGGGACCTACCAAGTATTAGACTGGTGTACCAATTTTTCTGGCACTTCAGTGTATGCACGGATATAATAAGACTGTGTACAGGGTTTGCCCTATTGTTATGGGGGATCCGGGTACATGTCCCCCATAACAGTAGCAAACCCTGTTATGAATGGATCTCCGGCGTCGACGCTGCATCAAGGCGCCCATGTTAACCCAGGTCCATGGGCAACGACGCCTGCAGTGCGCATGGGACTACCGTCATTGGACAATGGAAGAGTGGAAAAAGGTTGCCATCTCCGAGGAATCGAGGTTTCTACTCCACAGAAGTGGCGGACGGTGGTGGATACGACGTCAGACGCACGAAAACCAACATCCTTTCACGCTTGTCGGTCAAGTATAGATCAGCGGTGGCAGTGTTCATGTTTGGGGATGTTTTCCTGGAGCCGCTGGTACCACTCGATGGGTCCCTGAACGCCAATGACTATCTGTACATCCTCGCTAACCACATTCATCCCTTCATGTTGGACGTTTACCCTGGTGGTGATGGTGTCTACCAACAGGACAATGCACCCTGCCATGTCCCTAATGGGGCACGTGACTGGTTCCAGGAACACGACAGCGATGTCTCCTTTCTCCCTTGTCCGGCGAAATCGTCCGACCTCAATAGAGTATATAGAGCACTTGTGGAAAAATTTGAATTGACAGGTTCGACGTGCCGACACAAAACCACGTCATCTCCGGGACCTCCGTGCTCTGCTGCAGTCCGAATGGGCACGTGTGTCTCGGGAAACCCTTCAGATCCTCATTGTGTCCATATCACGCCGTCTCGCCACTGTCATCCGGGCCAAGGGTGGTTGGTCCCATTATTCGGTAGGTGGTCATATTATTCTGGCACGACCGTGTAATTTTGCTTTCTGAAAGTTCATTTTAATTTCACTTTACTCTTCTTGTCAGCAAGTATTTATAGCTCTAAGGTGGAGAACTTGCAAAAATTGACTATGAAGTCAGTAAAACAAAGCAAAGTAAAATAACCTCCCTTTTTTTTTATCTCTGTTCAATGATTGAAAGACATTCTGCAAGGTAGCACTGAAGAGCTTGAGAGATATGGTGCCGTGCCTCAGGTGATTCTTTGCGTCTTCTTTTTTTCATATCGTTCTGGCCGCTTTGCCTTGGTCAGGTATACTCCAGCCACCACCTGAGAGTGAGGGCCAAGTTTTTAGTTGTGAGTCATCTCGAAGTGTTTGGACATAACTATGGTTGGTGAATTAACTTTCGGTTTGGTAAATGTGGGATAACTTTCGCTCTGATCCATGCATAATTATACCGCTATTGACCGGTCGTCAGAGTCAGTCAGTGAGAACAGGATGTAACATGAGAAAACGCGGCTGACATTTGCCTAGGAAATGATATATACTGCGCATCGCTAGAGAGAGAGAGAAATGATGGGAGAATAACTTAGTTACCTTTTCAATGGACTAGACCCAGTTACGTTTATAAGTCACCTAAATCAGTGCTCTCACTTTTCTTTAAACAATTCAAGTCCAATAAACATGTACTTAACCTCCTTTCACTTAAAATATCGCTAGCATTGTTTCTCTTTGATGCGATTTCTAGAACATGTGTTTAGATTAATTATCAGAGGGTATTATGTACGCCTTTCGCGTGATAGCATACTTCGGAGTGATTTTCTAGAAGATCAAAGCTTACATAACAATGATTTTAAGTGCAAACGTCACGTTGGATGTCACTCCCGAAGCGATCTTATAACAATGAAACTGAAAGATTGTCCAGGTGAGATAAAGCGCCTGTTAAATAATCGAACATTCTACTGAGTAATTTAGTCAATGAGATCGTGAACTTTGTGTTATGGTGAAAAGACTATTCTGTTTCTTTCTGTCGTCGCTTCTACACAGGATGAAACTCTGACAGATAAGGAAGCTAAAAATTGCATAAGATTGCAACCTATGCCAGTAATCGCAAACGTACATTTTTCTCGAGGATTTGAGGTCAAGAGAGAAAGGAAGTTCCGTCCAATCAACTCGTATTCGGTATTCTGATCTTAAGACGGTTCAAAGGCAAAAGTCCGCGTGTCCTTCGTTGGAAGAACAGATCTTGGGAAACTCCTTCTGCTGTGCTCTGAAATAATTGATAAGGGAACATCTGAGGCACTTGAGTATAAAAGGAACATAAGATAAGTGGACTTAAAAGCAACATAATATTTTCTTTCCGTAACCTGTTGCTACATGGAAACCGTTAAGGCGCCAAACTGGTGACATAGTCAGAAAACACAGGAACATTTTAACTCTACAACTCTTAGAACCGTCGCAAACAGGATATCTTTTGGAATGTTTAAATAAGGGAATATATAATCTCGAATATCAAGCTGAAATATTCTGATCTGAATAAATAATTAAAGCTTAACTAAACGAATAGATTAGTTCAGTAACGGAACAAGTGTTTCATTAGAACAGATCGCAATCTGTTAAACAGTCACTACATTCTAATTATTTTGATAATCGTCTAAATATAAAAGTGGTAGGCTACGAAAGAAAGCTCATCTTAAATCTGATTTTGTGATTTTAAAAAACTTTTTATTTGAATAAATAACAATATAATTATAACTTTATTTCAGGTTTGTTTGGCCATTTCATCATAAACAGTTTAAAAAAGGTGAATACACTATTACTACAAGCAATGTGGTGTGAGTTCAAAATATTGTAATCGACATCACGGAAGTGGACTTTTTTCGATGAGAAAAAAATACTACATTTTGTTAAATGCTAACGAGATCTGTTTTTTACTGTCCCATTTTCAGCTTTCGGTTTTTTGGCAATTCTGTGGTGATTTTTCTTCGCAATTATCCTTCCTCTGGAGATCTGGTTAAAATGCGAACCGTATTTTAAATACTTTTATTAAGTGTTCACTTAACTATACGGCAGTAATTCCTATTCACAACACAGAGTCACACGGTTCTTCCAGTTGATTCGCGTTTATATATCTGTGCTCCGAGTCGATATTTGTATACAGGGTTACAAGGAAAGTCCGTGATCAGGCCAATATCTCACGAACTATGGCAGTTAGCGGTTTACTTCTTGTGCAGTTGTATAGGAAACCCCTATGGGGAACACAATAACACCACGAAGGATCCCCTCGCCCCCTTTTGAGGGCGTTGAGTGGGCTATAGCGCCCCCCTTTGCAGATAGGGCAAAAAAAAAACTAACTTGTTTAGCGAGGCAAAAATAGTACATAAATGTTTTTGTCCTATAACAAAAGATGGAAGGGGACTCTCCAAACGCGAAAAGAGCGAAAAGCTGCCTGAGTCGTTGTGCCCGAAGCATATTTCCATGGATTTCAAATGTGCTTTCTGCTCCGTCGTCAGAATACAAAAATGATATGCGTGGTCGGTATGCCAACACTTCGTGAAGCAGTGACGGGAAGTCGAAAGCTTTGCCACGTACGCAAGTCAATTAAATGTGCATAGAGCTTTTCTATTGAATCAGTGTTTCGCCACTTTATACTATTTCTCCTTGTCTCAGTGTATTCTTTTTTTTTTTTTTTTTTTTACTGTTTTGAACATCAAAGTCTGATATTGAATATGTCAAGGAACTGCGTTTTATTTCAGAACAAGAAATCTTGATAAGGTTTATAGGGAAAAATTTCCTTTGTGATTTCATTTACTAAGAACTTCCCAGTTTAGATAAGTTCTACGTAATAAGTTCTTGTCTAAATACTCTGTCGTTGCTTCCGGGTGTTGCGATTTTCTTTGGGCCACATTCCCTTCCATCTTTTGTTATGGGACAAAAACATTTCTATGCTATTTTTGCCTCGCTGAACAAGTTTGTAATTGACTTTTTCGCCCTATCTGCAAAGGGGGCCACCCTCAACTCCCCAAAAAAGGGGGGAGGGCGAGCTCGGTGTTATTGTGTGCGCCATAGGGGGTTTCTTATGCAACTACACAAGAAGTAAATCGCTTACTGCCATAGTTCGTGAGATACTGGCCTGATCAAGGATTTTCCTTGTAACCCTGTATATATAACAGTAACATATTTAGGCACTCTGAGGTCAAATACATCGTTTGTGCCAAAAACTCTAAGCAAGCAAACGATTTCGACGCTATTGCATCAACGGACTCAGGATCATGGTAACAGATATTTCCTACTTACAAATATAGAAGTATCTGTTTTAATTGAAAATTTCTTCCCACAGTAGATCTAAAAATAATTTGCTGTGGCTGATACTGTTTCATTCTTTCTATTTCGAAGACGCCTGTCTTTCTTCCTTCTATCTACCGTTCAAAGAGTTCACTTCTTTATAAAGTGATTTTCCTGAGAAGCTCAAAATTATGTCTCAGAATCGCGAGATTTAGATCCACTAATTATCTATATCTAATCTCTCAAATTTATATGGAGATTTAGTACAAAAGGTTACAAAACTCGACTACGCATATGTGTGTTTTGGAGCTTTACTTGGAAGTGAATTAAGGAACGTAAGATCTTACAATCTGTTTGTAAGTTTTCCTATTTTTCATCATTCTCCTTAATTTCACTTAAGACTTCTAATGAAATTTCTTGTCTTTTTCTTAGGAGCTATAACAATAGCTGTTGTGGTGTACTCCCGCAAACTGAACATCAACCCTGACAACGTAGCAGCTCCGATATCAGCTTCACTCGGTGATGTCATCACTCTTGGTTTGCTTGCCTCTATCAGCAGTTTCCAGTTTTCTGTTACAGGTTAGTGAAGTAATTGCACTTTCATTAGCATGAGCATTGCAAATAATTTCTATACGGAAGAAGCTATAAAATGATGCATCAGTATCAGTTTCTCATGACGAACCTTGAGCTACCAAAACTTCACTTATTGAAACAAAAATCAATATGGAACGCCAATTGTCATGCCTCAGCAACTTTAATGTTCAGCATTTCAGTGAACATTTAAAGTTTCGGTTTGTTTGAACATGTTTTCAGCTGGAGACGGTGATACCATCAAATTCCTGTTGCCATGAAAGTGCAGGTCTTTCCAGCAACTGGTAATCCAGATGTGGAAAAAATATGACAGCACAATATTAAATGCAGTGAGATACTTCGTCATTTGATCCTGACAGTCATGAGGTCTAGGTTTTCACCTTATATGTTAGCTACCCTAATACACAACGATGCCGATTCATGATTTTTTTATATGTGCACATAGGCAATTGGAGTCTCGGACGTATTTCAATGACCCTGTAACGTACCAGGAGATGTGACGTACCTGCCAGAAGGACGCACACGACATAAAGGCAGATAGGAATCAGGATAAAATGTCCGCGTAGCTAAATTGGTAGAGCAACTTATTCCGGAATGAGGGGACCCGGGTTCGAATCCTGGCGCGGATAAGAAATGACGGAGAAATTTACTTCGTTATTATGGCGCCCGAACTATCCGGATGACCCGACCGTTCAAAATCTCGCATTGGTGTGATGTTATTTCCACACCGCGAGATAGGAAAAATAAGAGAATCCCTTCTCCAGCACTTCGAAAAAAAAAAAAAAAAATAACGGGGAGATGATGTAACGTACCAGGAGATGTAACGGAGATGTGACGTACCTGCTAGAAGGACGCACACGACATAAAGGCAGATAGGAATCAGAATAAAACGTCCGCGTAGCTCAATTGGTAGAGCAACTTATTCCGGAATGAGGGGATCCGGGTTCGAATCCTGGCGTGGATAAAAATGACGGAGAAATTTACTTCGTTATAACCCGTCCTAATACCATTTGTGTCATACGCACACATAACAATTAAACACTTCACTATACAACATCGTTCCTTTGGCTGGTTATTTCGTCTTCGAAGAGTTAAACAGCATACTTGTTCTCCAAGTATTGTTGCAGTTCACTCATTCAACGTCGTGCACAAAAGAAATCGTGTTCGACTGCTCCTTAAACAATGTGTAACATAGCACCTGCATAGCATCGTGATGGGATAGATTCTTTTTAAAAACATTTAATGTCTTCGTAAGGTCATAATCCGGTAGTGTACCTGTTACGAAAGTTCTGAAGTCAGAACCATCTCAGCTTCAGACTACTCTGTCACCATAGCATATGTACTTGATATTAAAACATACCATCCTAATAGAATCGCGACCTATGTATGTGCAACTACAGTACAGAGGACGTTCACATATTTTCAGAACGTTTTTGATAAGAAATTATAGAAAACAAAAGAAGTTCAAACAATTGAAACTGGCAACAGCGTGTTAGACGAACAAGAAAGAAACATGTGCTGCAGTAAATATCGTCTGCTAAGAAAATGGCGCACGTAAACAAGCTGTGGATAGAATGCTATTATTTTGCTCCTAACGAAGAGAAATATTCGTGTTCTGTAATTAAAAAACGCTGTAAAAATCATGTAATTAGCATTTCTAAATGTAAATTATGCAATAATAAGCAATATCTTTAATAATAGGGAGTAAATTTGTCAAGCATTGCTTTTATCAGGAAAAAAATGCCAAACGAATGTTCAAAGAAAGTACGTACTTTTACTGTTATTTCAAAACGCCTCTGGTCTTAAAAGAAAATCCACCGACCCAAAGAGCAATCGCTAAGTCGTTAAAAATCTCTGTATCAACTGTAAACATGGCAATAAATAAAAATTTGAACTTAAAAAAGAATAAAAACATAATGTTCACTGCCTTCTGCCTAGGAACGTGGCTGAGCGCAGAACACGATGTAGACTTCCTTATGAAAATCACTTTGCCGGAAACAGATGAAAATTTATTGTGACTATTGATGACTCATGGATATACCTAAGCGACTGTAACGAAAAAGGTCGATTTACTGTCGCAAAAGAGCAGAAAAAGACTTACAAACTTGATTCATAGAATCCAAAGTAAGTTTCAGTAAAGTATTCATGATTATTGCTGATTTCTCATAAACAGGAAAATTAATGTTAAGAAAAATTTAAAAGAATGCTAAAATCAACTCTACCTATTACCAAAATAATGTTTTAACTTCTATATTTAAAGAAGTAATACCATCCCTTTACCCACAGAGCCTTCAAAAAGTAGAACTCCATTAGGATAAGGGTACCTGCCATACACCCAAATCTACCACTCTATTTCTTGAAAAAATGAAAACAGAGATGGGTATTAAGTGTTATACCTTTTGCTCATATTCCTTCTAAGTCCACTGATGTGTCACCAATGGACTATTGTGCCTTCCGACTGCTAAAAAGGGCGCTTTCTAAACGCAGACCTATAACAATTATTACATTATGGAAAGCAGTAGAAGAAGAATGGGATAAAATACCAGTACCAATTTTAAGAAATTCTCTGTTATCTTGGAAATCTATATGTAGATTCACAGTCCAGAGAAAGGGTTATCAGATAGAACATGTAAGAAAGAAATAATTTTATTTTAAACATTAATTATATTGTTAGAAAATCGTTCTAAAAATGTGTGAACACCAATCTATCAATTTTGCATTATCGATTAATGGTATGTAAGGGCCTTAATGGGGAAAGCCCCGCCCAACCCGGGCCAGAACTTTAGGGGCCCCAGCTCAAATTTTTAACTTTCTTGCCCGGCCCGACCCAATACGGATTCGTCAAGTGGTCTCCACTACTTGTCGCAAATAACGCAAGATTTCCCCCACAGCAGTGGTCTTCAATCCGTGGTCCGTGAAGTGTTTTTTTTAATGGCCCGCGAGTCGTCCACAAAGGAAATTCTAAAATGAAAAAAAAATACATTTTCGAAATGGAAAAATGACCAGGTATCCAAAATACTTGGATTTTGAATTTCCAAATCTGCTGTGCGCAATGCTGCGATAAATTATATACGGCATTTGGAAATTTTAAAAAACACTGAAAATTTTAGGCATATTAGGTACCTACTACAGACATCTTAGCAACATAGATAGTTATCATGTTAACTGCTACGTTTCTTCTTTCAAAAGTTAGGTTTTAGATTCAAATATTCTCTGAAATAATCGATAATAAACACAAACAATTTTAGCTTTAGTTTTCATGTGGCCCACGAGTCCTACTCCATTATGTCGTGTTGTCCGCGATTCAGAAATGGCTTAAGAGAAACAAAGCTGAGAGAATAGAGCAGCTTTGTTTCCCTTGCTCCAGAGAAACAAAGCTGCTCTGTTGAATTCACTTACCTTATTAAATAAAAAGGAATATAGCGCAAAGAGAGAGACGTGCCATTTTTCGTAGGAATTCCTCCCACAGGAGGTTTAGATCCGACTACATACTTCTCTTACATGTAAACGACTTTCCACTTCTGCACTAAAGTATGATCAAGTTAGACATCGTTCCCCAAATATGTAAACAAATACTTCGAACTTCCTTATCTCCGTTGTAACAACGAATGACGCCAGAAGTTCGTTTTGGTTTTGTTTTCATGTAGCTGAAAACTCTGTAAGCACTTCTCCGAAAAGAAGAAAAAGGCACGTGGTTCGCTAGCTATAATCAACGAAATGAAAGCGGAATTTGATTTCAACCTTCAAAGAAATAAATCATGCTATTTCACACTCTCATCTTAGAGCTCAGCTTGTCAGTTTCAGCTATAATAATCAATCAGTCAATCCTGTTGGCTGACGGGGTCTTTCCCTTTACTCAGTGAGCTTCGCCATCTGACTATTTAACAAGTTAATCTTCGTTTTGTGTGACGAAATTTTTTTAATGCAGAAGCATATTTCCGGGGTCGGGCTTGTACCTTCCAGTAACACCAGAAATTTTCGCTTAACTGGTGAGAAAAAAAAACCCGGACAGTGCCAAGCATATGAAGATCTCTATTTTTGGTATCTGATTAGCCCTTTAACCACCTATGCTCCTTTACCAATTGATGCCCCAAATTTTCTGCGATCCCCAAATAGAAATGTTCACATAGCGGCTGGTTTATACAAAACTTAGGTTAAAACAATTCCTTTTCCCCCTTTCACATCAGCAGTACCGACCATAAACCTGGTACGGGTCAAAAGCGCTCCCTTCCAGTCCTGTATTACCAAGGCATCGGTAAAGGCAAGCCCGCTAGCACGGTCATCATGTCACTGGGTAGCAACAAGTCATTCAAACATCGTCTCTCTCTTCTTTAAGGTTCGCTGGAATTGTTATAACCCATTTAACAAGTAGTCAGAAAGGATTACTGCTGGTGATTACCCTAAATGATAACTTTGAATGACAATGCTAAGAGAAATAGCGCTTTCTGACGCGAAGGCTGATTTTTACTCATACACTGGCGGAAAGTGAAAAAAGAACACCTAGAAGAAATTGGCGGACGATCATGAAATTTACATATGTTAATGAAGTCGAGTTTACGTAGGCGTGATGTTAATTTCGGGAACAACCGGTGAGCGCTTACGCCAGAGCACGGCATAATATGCAAATTATCGTCGGTGGTATTTAAGGAGTACGGCGAAGTGAATGTAATCAGTCTTCAGCGTACGGACACGTGCGAAGACCCTGAAGAAGCTGCAATGCCTGAATATGGAAGACGTGTACGATTTCAGCAGTTATCGGACTTTGAGCGAGGTCGTCTAGTCGGAATCTGCGAGGCAGGGTGGTCGTATCGTCGTATTGCGGAGCGAATTGGACGGGAAGTATCGGTGGTGGTACGATGGTGGCGTAGATGGTCTGAGGAACATCTACGCCACTAGTCTGTGACTCCAGGTGAACCAGGAGTCACAGACGGACTGATGAGCGGACCGATCGACGCATAAGAAGAGCGGCATTGTCAAGCAGAACATCCACTGTGACGCAAATCCGAGCTGCCGTTGCACCTGAGGTGACTGTGTGAACAATCCGCAACCGTCTACTGACTGCAGGACTACGTGCACGTGTGCCTCTGGCATGTGTACCTCTGACTCCAGCCCACCGTCAGGAACGGCTGCAGTGGTGTCGCCAACGTCAGTAGTGTCGCCAACGTCCCACCGTCAGGAACGGCTGCAGTGGTGTCGCCAACGTCTTCACTGGATAACGCAATGGCGATCTGTCGTGTTCAGCGATGAAAGCAGATTCTGCTTGGGAGCCTCCCATGGCCGTATGCGTGATCGCAGACGCACAGGGGAGCGTATCCACCCTTCTTGCATCCGCCAGCGACACACAGGGCCTACACCTGGTCTCTTGGTGTGGGGAGTGATGAGCTATCGCTCCCGTACACAACTAGTGTTTGTACCGGGTACATTAAACAGCACCTCCTACATCAACAACATCATTCAGCCAGTTGTTTTGCCATTTGTAAGGTCGGTCCATCGCGGTGCTTTCCAGATAAGACAACGCACGCCCACACATGGCACGTGCAACGCAACATGCACTTCAGGGTGTGAGACAACTTCCATGGCCTGCACGTTCACCGGATTTGTCCCCCATTGAGCACGTGTGAGATTTTATGGGACAACGACTTATCCGGTCTCCATGGCCAGCCACGACCATCCCCGATTTACGCGTCCAGGTTGAGGATGTTTGGAACTCAATACCCCAAACATACATCCAACATCTGTACGACAGACTCCATGCCAGAATTGCACAGTATGACGCAGTTCATGGCGGTTCAACCTCGTACTTTTGCTTTACTTGAGTATGACCATATCACATTACTGTATTTTGTTATGCAAAAATTAATAAATTTCAAATGCAAATTGATTTTTTTAATTGAACTGATCACTGAATAGATTCATTTCTCCTTTCAGGTTCGTATCGTTGGGCTGAAATAGCTGTCGTTGTGGGTCTGCTGTTGCTGATCCCACTGTGGGCATTCATCTCATATCACAATCAGTACACCCGTCAAGTCCTCTACACTGGATGGGTGCCTGTCATTAGTGCGGTAATAATCTCAAGGTAATAATTTAGTACGGTAATAATCTCAACGTAATAAGTTAGTGCGGTAATAATCTCAAGGTAACAATTTAGTGCGGTAATAATCTCAAGGTAATAATTGAGAGCGGTAATAATCACAAAGTAATAATTAGTGTGGTAAAATTCTGTAGTTTTGGGTCTGCTGTTGCTGATCCCACTGTAGGCATTCATCTCATATCACAACCACTACACCCGTCAACTCCTCTACACTGGATGGGTGCCTGTCAATAGTGCGGTAATAATCTCAAGTTAATAATTTAGTACGGTAATCATCTAGTGCGGTAATAATCTCAAGTTAATAATTTAGTACGGTAATCATCTAGTGCGGTAATAATCTCAAGGTAATAATTAGTGCGGTAATAATCCCAAGGTAATAATTAGTGCAGTAATAATCTGTAGTTGTGGGTCTGCTGTTGCTGATCCCACTGTGGGCATTCATCTCATATCACAACCACTACACTTGTCAAGTCCTCTACACTGGATGGGTGCCTGTCATTCGTGCGGTAATAATCTCAAGGTAATAATTTAGTACGGTAATAATCTCAAGGTAATAAGTTAGTGCGGTAATAATCTCAAGGTAACAATTTAGTGCGGTAATAATCTCAAGGTAATAATTGAGTACGGTCATCATCATCATCATCATTGTCAACCATTATCAATCCACTGCTGGACGAAGGTCTCCCCAAGTTTCCTCCACAACGGTCTGTCTTGTGCCAGTCTCCTCCATGTCACTCCCGCATATTTACGAATTTCATCCACCCATCTCCCATGTGGTCTTTTTCTGGGTCTTTTCCTGTCCCTTGGAATCCAATCTAAAATTTCGGCTGTCCATCTATGGTCTGTCCTTCTGGCAGTATGTCCAGCCCATTGCCATTTCAGGAATTTAACTCTGATCATGATGTCTTCCACTCTCGTCATTTTTCGGATCCACGAGTTCCTCTTCTTATCTCTCCTGGTTATACCAAGCATGCACCTCTCCATGCTTCTTTGAGTTGTCTGCAGCCTTTGTATGTCTCTTTTAGTTAAGGTCCACGTCTCTGCACCATACGTAAGCACTGGAAGGATGCATTGATCAAACACTTTTCTTTTAAGACATAATGGCATATTGCTCTTGAAAATTATGCTGTTTCTTCCAAAAGCTCTCCAGGCAAGTTTTGTACGCAGATTAATTTCTTCATCAATGTGACCCTCACTTGATATCTGCTGTCCAAGATAAACATACGTATCTGTTATCTCCAGTTTTTCTCCATCAATCGATAAATCTTCATTTCTTGTAAAAGCATTGAACATCACTTTTGTCTTCTGAAAGTTCATTTTTAATCCCACTTCTTTACTCTTGTCAGCAAGTTCCTGGATCATACTCTGTAGCTCTGATGGGGTAGTTGCAAAAATGACTACGTCATCAGCAAAACGAAGGTGGGTTAGATAATCTCCATTAATCTTTATCCCTTTGTTTTCCCAGTTCAGTGATTGAAAGACATTTTCCAATGTGGCATTAAAGAGCTTCGGAGATATGGTGTCACCTTGTCTCACTCCCTTTCCAATTTTTATGTGTGTTGTATTTTCAAACAGCCAAATCTTTGCACTTGCATTTTCATAGATGTTATTAATAATATTAATGTATGCATCTTCAATACCGCAGGATTTCAGAGCCGTGGTAACTGCTGATGGTTTCACCGAATCAAAGGCTTTTTCATAATCGATAAAAGCCATGCACAATGGAAGTTCATATTCCCTCGCTCTTTCAATTAGTTCTCTCAGCACATGGATATGATCTATTGTGCTGTAGCCACTCCTGAATCCAGCTTGTTCTCTCGGTTGAGCCATGTCCAGTGTTACCTTCAAGCGGTGTGAAAGAACTTTAGTGAAGATTTTATAAACCACTGATAGGAGGCTGATAGGTCTGTAGTTCCTGAGATCCTCAATGTCACCTTTTTTATGTAGCAGGATCATTGTAGCATTGTTCCAATCCTCAGGAATCTTCCCTTCATTAAGGCATCGAGTGAAAATTTGGGCGAGTACTGTTTCAATTTCTCCACTTGCTTCATGTATGATGTCTATAGTAATTCCATCTTCTCCATTACCTTGAGATTATTCCCGCACTAAATTATTACTTTGTGATTATTACCGTACTCAATTCCAGGAGAAGATGGAATTGAGTACGGTAATAATCACAAAGTAATAATTTAGTGCGGGAATAATCTCAAGGTAATAATTAGTGCGGCAATAATCTCAAGGTAATAATTAGTGCGGTAATAATCTGTAGTTGTGGGTCTGCTGTTGCTGATCCCACTGTGGGCATTCATCCCATATCACAACCACTACACCCGTCAAATCCTCTACACTGGATGGCTGCCTGTCATTAGTGCGATAATAATCTCAAGTTAATAATTTAGTACGGTAATAATCTAGTGCGGTAATAATCTCAAGGTAATAATTAGTGCGGTAATAATCACAAGGTAATAATTAGTGCAGTAATAATCTGTAGTTGTAAGTCTGCTGTTGCTGATCCCACTGTGGGCATTCATCTTATATCACAACCACTACACCCGTCAAGTCCTCTACACTGGATGGGTGCCTGTCAGTAGTGCGGTAATAATCTCAAGGTAATAATTTAGTACGGGTATAATCTCAAGGTAATAATTTAGTACGGTAATAATCTCAAGGTAATAATTTCCTGCAGTAATAATCTCAAGGTAATAATTCAGTACGGAAATAATCTCAAGGTAATAATTTAGTGCAGTAATAATCTCAAGGTAATAATTAGTGCGGTAATAATCTCAAGGTAATAATTAGTGCGGTAATAATCTGTAGTTGTGGGTCTGCTGTTGCTGATCCCCCTGTGGGCATTCATCTCATATCACAACCACTACACCCGTCAAGCCCTCTACACTGGATGGGTGCCTGTCATTCGTGCGGTAATAATCTCAAGGTAATAATTTAGTGCGGTAATAATCGCAAGGTAATAATTTAGTGCGGTAATTATATCAAGGTAATAATCTCAAGGTAATAATTCAGTGCGGTAGTAATCTCAAGGTAATAATTCAGTGCGGTAATAATCTCAAGGTAATAATTTAGTGCGGTAATAATCTCAAGGTAATAATTAGTGCGGTAATCTGTAGTTGTGGGTCTGCTGTTGCTGATCCCACTGTGGGCATTCTTCTCATATCACAACCAATACACCCGTCAAGTCCTCTACACTGGATGGGTGCCTGTCATTATTGCGGTAATAATTTCAAGGTAATTATTTAGTGCGGTAATAATCTCAAGGTAATAATTTAGTGAGGTAATAATCTCAAGGTAATAATTTAGTGCGGTAATAATCTCAAGGTAATAATATATTGCGGTAATAATTTAGGACGGTAATAATCTCAAGGTAATAATTTAGGGCGGTAATAATCTCAAGGTAATAATTGAGTGCGGTATTAATCTCAAGGTAATAATTGAGTGCGGTAATAATCTCAAGGTAATAATTAGTGCGGTAATAATCTGTAGTTGGGTGTCTGCTGTTGCTGATCCCACTGTGGGCTTTCATTTCATATCACAACCACTTCACCCGTCAAGTCCTCTACACTGGATAAGTGCGTGTCATTAGTGCGGTAATAATCTCAAGGTAATAATTTAGTGCGGTAATATTCTCAAGGTAATAATTTAGTGCGGCAATAATCTCAAGGTAATAATTTAGTTCGGTAATAATCTCAAGGTTATAATTTAGTGCGGTAATAATCTCAAGGTAATAATTAGTGCGGTAATAATCTGTAGTGGTGGGTCTGCTGTTGCTGATCCCAATGTGGGCATTCATCTCATATCACAACCAGTACACCCGTCAAGTCTTCTACACTGGATGGGTGCCTGTCATTAGTGCGGTAATAATCTCTTGGTAATAACTTCGTGCGGTAATAATTTCAAGGTAATAATTTAGTGCGGTAATAATGTCCAGGTATAAATTTAGTGCGGTAATAATCTCAAGGTAATAATTGAGTGCGGTAATAATCTCAAAGTAATAATTTAGTGCGGTAATAATCTCAAGGTAATTTTTAGTGCGGTAATAGTCTCAAGGTTATAATTAGTGCGGTAATAATCTGTAGTTGTGGGTCTGCTGTTGCTGATCCCACAGCGGGCATTCATCTCATATCACAACCACTACACCCGTCAAGTCCTCTACATTGGATGGGTGCCTGTCATTAGTGCGGTAATAATCTCAAGGTAATAATTTCGTGCAGTAATAATCTCAAGGTAATAATTTAGTGCGGTAATAATTTCAAGGTAATACTTAGTGCGGTAATAATCTCAAGGTAATACATAGTGCGGTAATAATCTCAAGGTAATAATTAGTGCGGTAATTATCTGTAGTTGTGGGTCTGCTGTTGCTGATCCCACTGTGGGCATTCATCTCATATCACAACCACTACACCCGTCAAGTCCTCTACACTGGATGGGTGCCTGTCATTATTGCGGCAATAATATCAAGGTAATTATTTAGTGCGGTAATAATCTCAAGGTAATAATTTAGTGCGGTAATAATCTCAAGGTAATAATTTAGTGCGGTAATAATCTCAAGGTAATAATCTAGGGCGGTAATAATCTCAAGGTAATAATTGAGTGCGGTATTAATCTCAAGGTAATAATTGAGTGCGGTTAAAATCCCAAGGTAATAATTAGTGCGGTAATAATCTGTAGTTGTGTGTCTGCTGTTGCTGAACCCACTGTGGGCTTTCATTTCATATCACAACCACTACACCCGTCAAGTACTCTACACTGGTTGGGTGCCTGTCATTAGTGCGGAAATAATCTCAAGATAATAACTTAGTGCAGTAATATTCTCAAGGTAATAATTTAGTGCGGCAATAATCTCAAGGTAATAATTTAGTTCGGTAATAATCTCAAGGTAATAATTTAGTGCGGTAATAATCTCAAGGTAATAATTAGTGCGGTAATAATCTGTAGTGGTGGGTCTGCTGTTGCTGATCCCAATGTGGGCATTCATCTCATATCACAACCAGTACACCCGTCAAGTCCTCTACACTGGATGAGTGCCTGTCATTAATGCGGTAATAATCTCAAGGTAATAGTTTAGTGCGGTAATAATCTCAAGGTAATAATTTAGTGCGGTAATAATATCCAGGTATAAATTTAGTGCGGTAATAATCTCAAGGTAATAATTGAGTGCGGTAATAATCTCAAGGTAATAATTGAGTGCGGTAATAATCTCAAGGTAACAATTTAGTGCGGTAATAATCTCAAGGTAATAATTAAGTGCGGTAATAATCTCAAGGTAATAATTAGTGCGGTAATAATCTCAAGGCAATAACTAGTGTGGTAATAATCTGTAGTTGTGGGTCTGCTGTTGCTGATCCTACTGTGGGCATTCATCTCATATCACAACCACTACACCCGTCAAGTCCTCTACACTGGGTGGGTGCCTGTCATTAGTGCGGTAATAATCGTAAGGTAATAATTTAGTGCGGTAATAATCTCAAGGTAATAGTTTAGAACGGTAATAATCTCACGGCAATAAGTTAGTGCGGTAATAATCTCAAGGTAATAATTTAGTGCGGTAATAATCTCAAGGTAATAATTTAGTGCGGTAATAATTTCAAGGTAATAATTTAATGCGGTAATAATCTCAAGGTAATAATTGAGTGCGGTAATAATCTCAAGGTAATAATTAGTGCGGTAATAATCTCAAGGTAATAATTAGTGCGGTAATAATCTCAAGGTAATAATCTGTAGTTGTGGGTCTGCTGTTGATGATCCTACTGTGGGCATTCATCTCATATCACAACCACTACACCCGTCAAGTCCTCTACACTGGATGGGTGCCTGTCATTAGTGCGGTAATAATCGTAAGTTAATAATTTAGTGCGGTAATAATCTCAAGGTAATAGTTTAGTACGGTAATAATCTCACGGCAATAAGTTAGTGCGGTAATAATCTCAAGGTAAGAATTAGTGCGGTAATAATCTCAAGGTAATAATTAGTGCGGTAATAATCTGTAGTTGTGGGTCTGCTCTTGCTGATCCCACTGAGGGCATTCATCTCATATTACAACCGCTACACCCGTCAACTCCTCTACACTGGATGGGTGACTGTCGTTAGTGCGGTAATAATCGTAAGGTAATAATTTAGTGCGGTAATAATCTCAAGGTAATAGTTTAGAACGGTAATAATCTCACGGCAATAAGTTAGTACGGTAATAATCTCAAGGTAAAAATTTAGTGCGGTAATAATCTCAAGGTAATAATTTAATGCGGTAATAATCTCAAGGTAATAATTAAGTGCGGTAATAATCTCAAGGTAATAATTAGTGCGGTAATAATCTGTAGTTGTGGGTCTGCTCTTGCTGATCCCACTGTGGGCATTCATCTCATATCCCAACCACTACACCCGTCAACTCCTCTACACTGGATGGGTGACTGTCATTAGTGCGACAATAATCTCACGGCAATACGTTAGTGCGGTAATAATAATCTGAAGGTAATAATTGAGTGCGGTAATAATCTCAAGGTAATAATTGAGTGCGGTAATAATCTCAAGGTAACAATTTAGTGCGGTAATAATCTCAAGGTAATAATTGAGTGCGGTAATAATCTCAAGGTAATAATTAGTGCGGTAATAATCTCAAGGCAATAACTAGTGTGGTAATAATCTGCAGTTGTGGGTCTGCTGTTGCTGATCCTACTGTGGGCATTCATCTCATATCACAACCACTACACCCGTCAAGTCCTCTACACTGGGTGGGTGCCTGTCATTAGTGCGGTAATAATCGTAAGGTAATAATTTAGTGCGGTAATAATCTCAAGGTAATAGTTTAGAACGGTAATAATCTCACGGCAATAAGTTAGTGCGGTAATAATCTCAAGGTAATAATTTAGTGCGGTAATAATCTCAAGGTAATAATTTAGTGCGGTAATAATTTCAAGGTAATAATTTAATGCGGTAATAATCTCAAGGTAATAATTGAGTGCGGTAATAATCTCAAGGTAATAATTAGAGCGGTAATAATCTCAAGGTAATAATTAGTACGGTAATAATCTCAAATTAATAATCTGTAGTTGTGGGTCTGCTGTTGCTGATCCTACTGTGGGCATTCATCTCATATCACAACCACTACACCCGTCAAGTCCTCTACACTGGATGGGTGCCTGT
The DNA here is from genome assembly GCA_039090855.1 of Macrothele yani. Lineage (NCBI taxonomy): Eukaryota > Metazoa > Arthropoda > Arachnida > Araneae > Macrothelidae > Macrothele > Macrothele yani. The sequence goes on from CM077028.1 coordinate 102,550,381, forward strand.
CATTAGTGCGGTAATAATCGTAAGGTAATAATTGAGTGCGGTAATAATCTCAAGGTAATAGTTTAGTATGGTAATAATCTCACGGCAATAAATTAGTGCGGTAATAATCTCAAGGTAATAATTAGTGCGGTAATAATCTCAAGGCAATAACTAGTGTGGTAATAATCTGCAGTTGTGGGTCTGCTGTTGATGATCCTACTGTAGGCATTCATCTCATATCACAACCACTACACCCGTCAAGTCCTCTACACTGGATGGGTGCCTGTCATTAGTGCGGTAATAATCGTAAGGTAATAATTTAGGGCGGTAATAATCTCAAGGTAATAGTTTAGTACGGTAATAATCTCACGGCAATAAGTTAGTGCGGTAATAATCTCAAGGTAATATTTAGTGCGGTAATAATCTCAAGGTAATTATTAGTGCGGTAATAATCTGTAGTTGTGGGTCTGCTCTTGCTGATCCCACTGTGGGCATTCATCTCATATCACAACCACTACACCCGTCAACTCATCTACACTGGATGGGTGACTGTCATTAGTGTGGTAATAATCGTAAGGTAATAATTTAGTGCGGTAATAATCTCAAGATAATAGTTTAGAACGGTAATAATCTCACGGTAATAAGTTAGTGCGGTAATAATCTCAAGGTAATAATTTAGTGCGGTAATAATCTCAAGGTAATAATTTAGTGCGGTAATAATTTCAAGGTAATAATTTAATGCGGTAATAATCTCAAGGTAATAATTGAGTGCGGTAATAATCTCAAGGTAATAATTAGTTCGGTAATAATCTCAAGGTAATAATCTGTAGTTGTGGGTCTGCTGTTGATGATCCTACTGTGGGCATTCATCTCATATCACAACCACTACACCCGTCAAGTCCTTTACACTGGATGGGTGCCTGTCATTAGTGCGGTAATAATCGTAAGGTAATAATTTAGTGCGGTAATAATCTCAAGGTAATAGTTTAGTACGGTAATAATTTAATGCGGTAATAATTGAGTGCGGTAATAATCTCAAGGTAATAATTGAGTGCGGTAATAATCTCAAAGTAATAATTTAGTGCGGTAATAATCTCAAGGTAATAATTTAATGCGGTAATAATCTCAAGGTAATAATTGAGTGCGGTAATAATCTCAAGGTAATAATTAGTGCGGTAATAATCTCAAGGTAATAATTAGTGCGGTAATAATCTCAAGGTAATAATCTGTAATTGTGGGTCTGCTGTTGATGATCCTACTGTGGGCATTCATCTCATATCACAACCACTACACCCGTCAACTCCTCTACACTGGATGGGTGACTGTCATTAGTGCGGTAATAATCGTAAGGTAATAATTTAGTGCGGTAATAATCTCAAGGTAATAGTTTAGAACGGTAATAATCTCACGGCAATAAGTTAATACGGTAATAATCTCAAGGTAATAATTTAGTGCGGTAATAATCTCAAGGTAATAATTTAGTGCGGTAATAATTTCAAGGTAATAATTTAATGCGGTAATAATCTCAAGGTAATAATTGAGTGCGGTAATAATCTCAAGGTAATAATTAGTGCGGTAATAATCTGTAGTTGTGGGTCTGCTCTTGCTGATCCCACTGTGGGCATTCATCTCATATCCCAACCACTACACCCGTCAACTCCTCTACACTGGATGGGTGACTGTCATTAGTGCGACAATAATCTCACGGCAATAAGTTAGTGCGGTAATAATAATCTGAAGGTAATAATTGAGTGCGGTAATAATCTCAAGGTAATAATTGAGTGCGGTAATAATCTCAAGGTAACAATTTAGTGCGGTAATAATCTCAAGGTAATAATTGAGTGCGGTAATAATCTCAAGGTAATAATTAGTGCGGTAATAATCTCAAGGTAATAATTAGTGCGGTAATAATCTGTAGTTGTGGGTCTGCTGTTGCTGATCCCACTGCGGGCATTCATCTCATATCACAACCAGTACACCCGTCAAGTCCTCTACACTGGATCAGTGCCTGTCATTAGTGCGGTAATAATCTCAAGATAATAATTTAGTGCAGTAATATTCTCAAGGTAATAATTTAGTGCGGCAATAATCTCAAGGTAATAATTTAGTTCGGTAATAATCTCAAGGTAATAATTTAGTGCGGTAATAATCTCAAGGTAATAATTAGTGCGGTAATAATCTGTAGTGGTGGGTCTGCTGTTGCTGATCCCAATGTGGGCATTCATCTCATATCACAACCAGTACACCCGTCAAGTCCTCTACACTGGATGAGTGCCTGTCATTAGTGCGGTAATAATCTCAAGGTAATAATTTAGTGCGGTAATAATCTCAAGGTAATAGTTTAGTGCGGTAATAATCTCAAGGTAATAATTTAGTGCGGTAATAATGTCCAGGTATAAATTTAGTGCGGTAATAATCTCAAGGTAATAATTGAGTGCGGTAATAATCTCAAGGTAATAATTGAGTGCGGTAATAATCTCAAGGTAACAATTTAGTGCGGTAACAATCTCAAGGTAATAATTGAGTGCGGTAATAATCTCAAGATAATAATTAGTGCGGTAATAATCTCAAGGCAATAACTAGTGTGGTAATAATCTGTAGTTGTGGGTCTGCTGTTGCTGATCCTACTGTGGGCATTCATCTTATATCACAACCACTACACTCGTCAAGTACTCTACACTGGGTGGGTGCCTGTCATTAGTGCGGTAATTATCGTAAGGTAATAATTTAGTGCGGTAATAATCTCAAGGTAATAGTTTAGAACGGTAATAATCTCACGGCAATAAGTTAGTGCGGTAATAATCTCAAGGTAATAATTTAGTGCGGTAATAATCTCAAGGTAATAATTTAGTGCGGTAATAATTTCAAGGTAATAATTTAATGCGGTAATAATCTCAAGGTAATAATTGAGTGCGGTAATAATCTCAAGGTAATAATTAGTGCGGTAATAATCTCAAGGTAATAATTAGTGCGGTAATAATCTCAAGGTAATAATCTGTAATTGTGGGTCTGCTGTTGATGATCCTACTGTGGGCATTCATCTCATATCACAACCACTACACCCGTCAACTCCTCTACACTGGATGGGTGACTGTCATTAGTGCGGTAATAATCGTAAGGTAATAATTTAGTGCGGTAATAATCTCAAGGTAATAGTTTAGAACGGTAATAATCTCACGGCAATAAGTTAATACGGTAATAATCTCAAGGTAATAATTTAGTGCGGTAATAATCTCAAGGTAATAATTTAGTGCGGTAATAATTTCAAGGTAATAATTTAATGCGGTAATAATCTCAAGGTAATAATTGAGTGCGGTAATAATCTCAAGGTAATAATTAGTGCGGTAATAATCTGTAGTTGTGGGTCTGCTCTTGCTGATCCCACTGTGGGCATTCATCTCATATCCCAACCACTACACCCGTCAACTCCTCTACACTGGATGGGTGACTGTCATTAGTGCGACAATAATCTCACGGCAATAAGTTAGTGCGGTAATAATAATCTGAAGGTAATAATTGAGTGCGGTAATAATCTCAAGGTAATAATTGAGTGCGGTAATAATCTCAAGGTAACAATTTAGTGCGGTAATAATCTCAAGGTAATAATTGAGTGCGGTAATAATCTCAAGGTAATAATTAGTGCGGTAATAATCTCAAGGCAATAACTAGTGTGGTAATAATCTGTAGTTGTGGGTCTGCTGTTGCTGATCCTACTGTGGGCATTCATCTCATATCACAACCACTACACCCGTCAAGTCCTCTACACTGGGTGGGTGCCTGTCATTAGTGCGGTAATAATCGTAAGGTAATAATTTAGTGCGGTAATAATCTCAAGGTAATAGTTTAGAACGGTAATAATCTCACGGCAATAAGTTAGTGCGGTAATAATCTCAAGGTAATAATTTAATGCGGTAATAATCTCAAGGTAATAATTGAGTGCGGTAATAATCTCAAGGTAATAATTAGTGCGGTAATAATCTCAAGGTAGTAATTAGTACGGTAATAATCTCAAGGTAATAATCTGTAGTTGTGGGTCTGCTGTTGATGATCCTACTGTGGGCATTCATCTCATATCACAACCACTACACCCGTCAAGTCCTCTACACTGGATGGGTGCCTGTCATTAGTGCGGTAATAATCGTAAGGTAATAATTTAGTGCGGTAATAATCTCAAGGTATTAGTTTAGTACGGTAATAATCTCACGGCAATAAGTTAGTGCGGTAATAATCTCAAGGTAATAATTAGTGCGGTAATAATCTCAAGGTAATAATTAGTGCGGTAATAATCTGTAGTTGTGGGTCTGCTCTTGCTGATCCCACTGTGGGCATTCATCTCATATCACAACCACTACACCCGTCAACTCCTCTACACTGGATGGGTGACTGTCATTAGTGCGGTAATAATCGTAAGGTAATAATTCAGTGCGGTAATAATCTCAAGGTAATAGTTTAGAACGGTAATAATCTCACGGAAATAAGTTAGTACGGTAATAATCTCAAGGTAATAATTTAGTGCGGTAATAATCTCAAGGTAATAATTTAGTGCGGTAATAATTTCAAGGTAATAATTTAATGCGGTAATAATCTCAAGGTAATAATTGAGTGCGGTAATAATCTCAAGGTAATAATTAGTGCGGTAATAATCTGTAGTTGTGGGTCTGCTCTTGCTGATCCCACTGTGGGCATTCATCTCATATCCCAACCACTACACCCGTCAACTCCTCTACACTGGATGGGTGACTGTCATTAGTGCGACAATAATCTCACGGCAATAAGTTAGTGCGGTAAGAATAATCTGAAGGTAATAATTGAGTGCGGTAATAATCTCAAGGTAATAATTGAGTGCGGTAATAATCTCAAGGTAACAATTTAGTGCGGTAATAATCTCAAGGTAATAATTGAGTGCGGTAATAATCTCAAGGTAATAATTAGTGCGGTAATAATCTCAAGGCAATAACTAGTGTGGTAATAATCTGTAGTTGTGGGTCTGCTGTTGCTGATCCTACTGTGGGCATTCATCTCATATCACAACCACTACACCCGTCAAGTCCTCTACACTGGGTGGGTGCCTGTCATTAGTGCGGTAATAATCGTAAGGTAATAATTTAGTGCGGTAATAATCTCAAGGTAATAGTTTAGTATGGTAATAATCTCACGGCAATAAGTTAGTGCGGTAATAATCTCAAGGTAATAATTAGTGCGGTAATAATCTCAAGGTAATAATTAGTGCGGTAATAATCTGTAGTTGTGGGTCTGCTCTTGCTGATCCCACTGTGGGCATTCATCTCATATCACAACCACTACACCCGTCAACTCATCTACACTGGATGGGTGACTGTCATTAGTGTGGTAATAATCGTAAGGTAATAATTTAGTGCGGTAATAATCTCAAGGTAATAGTTTAGAACGGTAATAATCTCACGGCAATAAGTTAGTGCGGTAATAATCTCAAGGTAATAATTTAGTGCGGTAATAATCTCAAGGTAATAATTTAGTGCGGTAATAATTTCAAGGTAATAATTTAATGCGGTAATAATCTCAAGGTAATAATTGAGCACGGTAATAATCTCAAGGTAATAATTAGTGCGGTAATAATCTCAAGGTAATAATTAGTTCGGTAATAATCTCAAGGTAATAATCTGTAGTTGTGGGTCTGCTGTTGATGATCCTACTGTGGGCATTCATCTCATATCACAACCACTACACCCGTCAAGTAATCTACACTGGATGGGTGCCTGTCATTAGTGCGGTAATAATCGTAAGGTAATAATTTAGTGCGGTAATAATCTCAAGGTAATAGTTTAGTACGGTAATAATTTAATGCGGTAATAATTGAGTGCGGTAATAATCTCAAGGTAATAATTGAGTGCGGTAATAATCTCAAAGTAATAATTTAGTGCGGTAATAATCTCAAGGTAATACTTAGTGCGGTAATAATCTCAAGGTAATAATTAGTGCGGTAATAATCTCAAGGCAATAACTAGTGTGGTAATAATCTGTAGTTGTGGGTCTGCTGTTGCTGATCCTACTGTGGGCATTCATCTCATATCACAACCACTACACCCGTCAAGTCCTCTACACTGGGTAGGTGCCTGTCATTAGTGCGGTAATAATCGTAAGGTAATAATTTAGTGCGGTAATAATCTCAAGGTAATAGTTTAGAACGGTAATAATCTCACGGCAATAAGTTAGTGCGGTAATAATTTAGTGCGGTAATAATCTCAAGGTAATAATTTAGTGCGATAATAATTTCAAGGTAATAATTTAATGCGGTAATAATCTCAAGGTAATAATTGAGTGCGGTTATAATCTCAAGGTAATAATTAGTGCGGTAATAATCTCAAGGTAATAATTAGTACGGTAATAATCTCAAGGTAGTAATCTGTAGTTGTGGGTCTGTTGTTGATGATCCTACTGTGGGCATTCATCTCATATCACAACCACTACACCCGTCAAGTCCTCTACACTGGATGGGTGCCTGTCATTAGTGCGGTAATAATCGTAAGGTAATAATTTAGTGCGGTAATAATCTCAAGGTAATAGTTTAGTACGGTAATAATCTCACGGCAATAAGTTAGTGCGGTAATAATCTCAAGGTAATAATTAGTGCGGTAATAATCTCAAGGTAATAATTAGTGCGGTAATATTCTGTAGTTGTGGGTCTGCTCTTGCTGATCCCACTGTGGGCATTCATCTCATATCACAACCACTACACCCGTCAACTCATCTACACTGGATGGGTGACTGTCATTAGTGCGGTAATAATCGTAAGGTAATAATTTAGTCCGGTAATAATCTCAAGGTAATAATTTAGAACTGTAATAATCTCACGGCAATAAGTTAGTGCGGTAATAATCTCAAGGTAATAATTTAGTGCGGTAATAATCTCAAGGTAATAATTTAGTGCGGTAATAATTTCAAGGTAATAATTTAATGCGGTAATATCTCAAGGTAATAATTGAGTGTGGTAATAATCTCAAGGTAATAATTAGTGCGGTAATAATCTCAAGGTAATAATTAGTTCGGTAATAATCTCAAGGTAATAATCTGTAGTTGTGGGTCTGCTGTTGATGATCCTACTGTGGGCATTCATCTCATATCACAACCACTACACCCGTCAAGTCCTCTACACTGGATGAGTGCCTGTCATTAGTGCGGTAATAATCGTAAGGTAATAATTTAGTGCGGTAATAATCTCAAGGTAATAGTTTAGTACGGTAATAATTTAATGCGGTAATAATCTCAAGGTAATAATTGAGTGCGGTAATAATATCAAGGTAATAATTGAGTGCGGTAATAATCTCAAAGTAATAATTAGTGCGGTAATAATCTCAAGATAATAATTAGTGCGGTAATAATCTCAAGGTAATAATTAGTGCGGTAATAATCTGTAGTTGTGGGTCTGGTGTTGCTGATCCCAATGTGGGCATTCATCTCATATCACAACCAGTACACCCGTCAAGTCCTCTACACTGGATGAGTGCCTGTCATTAGTGCGGTAATAATCTCAAGGTAATAATTAGTGCGGTAATAATCTCAAGGTAATAATTAGTTCGGTAATAATCTCAAGGTAATAATCTGTAGTTGTGGGTCTGCTGTTGATGATCCTACTGTGGGCATTCATCTCATATCACAACCACTACACCCGTCAAGTCCTCTACACTGGATGGATGCCTGTCATTAGTGCGGTAATAATCGTAAGGTAATAATTTAGTGCGGTAATAATCTCAAGGTAATAGTTTAGTACGGTAATAATTTAATGCGGTAATAATCTCAAGGTAATAATTGAGTGCGGTAATAATCTCAAAGTAATAATTTAGTGCGGTAATAATCTCAAAGTTATAATTAGTGCGGTAATAATCTCAAGGTAATAATTAGTGCGGTAATAATCTCAAGGTAATAATTAGTGCGGTAATAATCTGTAGTTGTGGGTCTGATGTTGCTGATCCCAATGTGGGCATTCATCTCATATCACAACCAGTACACCCGTCAAGTCCTCTACACTGGATGAGTGCCTGTCATTAGTGCGGTAATAATCTCAAGGTAATAATTTAGTGCGGTAATAATCTCAAGGTAATAATTTAGTGCGGTAATAATGTCAAGGTAATAATTGAGTGCGGTAATAATCTCAAAGTAATAATTGAGTGCGATAATAATATCAAAGTAATAATTTATTGCGGTAATAATCTCAAGGTAATAATTAGTGCGGTAATAATCTCAAGGTAATAATTAGTGCGGTAATAATCTGTAGTTGTGGGTCTGCTCTTGCTGATCCCACTGTGGGCATTCATCTCATATCCCAACCACTACACCCGTCAACTCCTCTACACTGGATGGGTGACTGTCATTAGTGCGACAATAATCTCACGGCAATAAGTTAGTGCGGTAATAATAATCTGAAGGTAATAATTGAGTTCGGTAATAATCTCAAGGTAATAATTTAGTGCGGTAATAATCTCAAGGTAATAATTTAGTGCGGTAATAATCTCAAGGTTATAATTTAGTGCGGTAATAATCTCAAAGTAATAATTAGTGCGGTAATAATCTCAAGGTAATAATTAGTGCGGTAATAATCTGTAGTTGTGGGTCTGCTCTTGCTGATCCCACTGTGGGCATTCATCTCATATCACAACCCCTACACCCGTCAACTCCTCTACACTGGATGGGTGACTGTCATTAGTGCGACAATAATCACACGGCAATAAGTTAGTGTGGTAATAATAATCTGAAGGTAATAATTGAGTTCGGTAATAATCTCAAGGTAATAATTTAGTGCAGTAATAATCTCAAGGTAATAATTAGTGCGGTAATAATCTCAAATTAATAATTAGTGCGGTAATAATCTGTAGTTGTGTGTCTGCTGTTGCTCATCCCAATGTGGGCATTCATCTCATATCACAACCAGTACACCCGTCAAGTCCTCTACACTGGATGGGTGACCGTCATTAGTGCGACAATAATCTCACGGCAATAAGTTAGTGCGGTAATAATCTCAAATTAATAATTAGTGCGGTAATAATCTGTAGTTGTGGGTCTGCTGTTGCTGATGCCACTGTGGTCTTTCATTTCATATCACAACCACTACACCCGTCAAGTCCTCTACACTGGATAGGTGCCTGTCATTAGTGCGGTAATAATCTCAAGGTAATAATTTATTGCGGTAATTATCTCAAGGTAATAATTTAGTGCGGTAATAATCTCAAGGTAAGTTAAGGAAGTATGAGGGAAGATATATGTATGAGAGATCTCAGCTTCATCGATAAGTCCATGCAATTTGGATTTAGTTCCCGAAAAGTTGCCATTCCGTTATCTTTCAACTGAGAAGCCACCTACCAAGATCGTGAAATACTGAATCACTGACTAGCCAGGTCAGTGCAAATGTTGCAACTGTTTGAAGATGTCGTGCAGCTTCGGGAGTTTATTGTTCTGGTCTTTTCCGTGGATCCAACCAATTGCATCGAAGGTTTGCTGATGCCCTATTTCACTTTTTCTGCTCCACTTCTTCGGTTCCACTTTTTTTCTCCGTCTTTAAACTTGTATTCTCCTTAGCTGGTTCTATGTGATTGTCACTTCTTACCGTGGTCAATAGCCAAACAACAATTCTCTGTCAAAAACCAAGAGCACCGGAATCCCGCCAAAAGAAAAAAAACCTTTTCTCCAGCACAAGCATCGTAAAACCACTCGTACTGGACGAAAAACCACTCTTACTGGACGAAAACCCACTCTTACTGGACAAAAAACCACTCTTACTGGACGAAAAACCACTCTTACTGGACGAAAAACCTTTCTTACTGGACAAAAAAACCACTATTACTGGACGAAAAACAGGGAACAAGACTAAGTTGAAAACTTTCCCTCTCGTGCATATGCAAGGATTTACCTTCAGCGCTATTTTCCAACACGGAAAATGTTCCAGCGACAGCACTTTTTTGTTGACAACGAAATACCTGGAAGTTTTTAAGCGGCAGAGTCACTTACTCATAGTTACTTACCAAATGACGAAAGAGTTTTAGCTTTCTGCCGAACTACGCTTCCACCTCCGTAGCTATTTCTAACTTCTTTTTGTGTGACTCTTTCTATCTTTTTTTTACTCATTCTATCTTTTTGTATTAAAAAAATAGAAAGAGTCACGGAGGTGGAGGCGTAATTCGTAGAAAATACGAAAAATTGAATTTTAACGTAAAATTCTACATTTCTCCGAAAAAGGAGAAAAAACTGCGTTTCTCTCTTCCCTTGCCCAAAACACCAACAAGAGCTGTCACCATGTAACAGCGAATCATTGGCGCATTTGCTCCTACTGATTCGCCTCAAAATGAAATATCTTTCTAGTGATTCATCGTTCGTGTTTTTCTTATTTAAAAAAAAACTTCATTAATAACACAGGTCTGCAACCAAAAAACTGCACAGGATCTTTATACTGTTTCTTATAGATTTTTACTCACTGAAACCGGGAAAAATACTCAAAAAATTCCATCACGTCAGGTTTTCTTGCAAAACTCGTGTTTGTAGTTTCATTTAAAGTGAAACTCCCGTTTAACTCGAAATCTGGTATCCTATTCTTGATTCTAAAAATCCTATGCAAAAGTGATTTCTTACTTTCATTTAATATGTATTAGAGTGAGACTCAAGAATAAATACAAAGAGAAAATGAGCGGAATGGGGGGGGAGTGGAAGAGTGGCAGGGCAAGGGTAGTGTTGGCGGTGTGAGGAAGCTCAGGTAGATCATGTCCCAACCGGTTTAATTTGTTTATAGCGAAAAGTGAGGAATCTTACTGGCTGGGTTGAGCATGTTGATACACGTTCTCTGGGGTATTAGGAATGAGTATAAACAAGCGTATTGTCAGATTTGATCATGTTTCAACATGCTAAATAAGTTCAAGATCTGGGTTGCTTTGGTTACGTTGCATAGCTTATATAGATGACTACTGGATATTCGAGGCTAAAAGTGCCTAGAGAATCCCCCGAAAGCATTAATTTTTATCTTTAAGAACGGGAAAAAAAGAAAAAAAGAAAATGTTTGCTGTTTTCTTTTATTTATATGCAGCGCCATTTTAGAATTTCTTTTTTTTATCGAGCCAAAGGAAGAAGCAGGTGTTGCCGATTAACCTGTCCAGCTACAGAGAGAGACGATCGGCAGACGCGCAGGTGTCAACATAACCTCGTTCGCTCTCGTATTAACCTATGTTTTACGTGTTATTTCACTGGTCTTTTTGAAGGGAGCGAGGCTAGTTTCCATCTGCTTCACCACAGGAAAAGCGTTTGCTTCTAGATGTAGGGAGAGTCAGTGTGTGTACTCAATGCGGTGTATACAAACAGCGTGGAGCCACACTCAGTTTACTTTGGCATTCAAACGTGACTGTGCTCGTGTTTTTAGTTATATATTATGCTCCAAGAGATTGTGTTATTTCTCCTGACAACTTTTGTTTTATTTGTGGTGAATACACTGTTAAAAATCAACAAAGAAGCATAAGTGATTTCGTAAAGAAAGTGTATTTTGCTTACTTCAAGTTGAAACTTGGGGATCAAGACAAAGCGTGGGCTCCTCATAAGGTGTGAAGAAAGTGCGAGGAAGATCTCCGTTTGTGGTTTAAGGGTAAGAAACACTCATTTTGTTTTGGCATTCCTATGATGTGGCGTGAACAGCAAAACCACACTACCGACTGCTATTTCTGTTCGGTAGATGTGAAAGGCTTCAATACAAAAAATAAAAAATAAAAATCTTACCCAAACCTAAATTCAGCTATTCAACCAGTGCCTCATAGCTCTGCAATACCAGTTCCACACCCACCTTCCAGTTTGGATGATATCTTGAGTGATTCTGAGGACGGAAACACATTACCTCCCCAGGACGAATCTAGTTCAGATTTTTCTGTTGATGAGGGACCCCAACTTTTTTATCAGAGCGAGCTCAATGGCCTGGTTAGAGATTTAGGCCTTTCAAAAGATGCTGCCGAATTGCTGGGGTCAAGATTAAAAAATAAAAACCTGCTGTCACCCGGAACCTTATTTTCGTGGTACAGGCTCCGAGAGAGAGAATTCACTATATTTGAAGTGTTTTGAAATAGAATGTGATTCATCTGAGTGGCGCCTATTCATTGGTTGTTCAGAAACAAGCCTCAAAGCAGTCTTGCTGCATAATGGGAATAAATTTGCATCACTTCCTGTAGGACACTCAGTGCTTTTGGAGGAAAACTATAACGATGTGGCAATGATTCTTAAGAAACTAAAATATCAAGAACATCGATGGATGCTTTGTGGAGACTTCAAAATATTAACCGTGTTGTTGGGCCAGCAGGCAGGTTATACGAAATATCCCTGCTTCCTTTGCTTGTGGGACAGTCGAGCCAGAGATATCCATTGCACAAAAACTAACTGGTCACTTCGAGACGCTTTAATCCCCGGCGAAAATAACGTCATTAATACAACCTTGGTTCCTCCTGAAAAGGTTTTATTACCACCTCTTCTGTAACGTACCAGGAGATGTGACGTACCTGCCAGAAGGACGCACACGACATAAAGGCAGATAGCAATCAGAATAAACGTCCGCGTAGCTCAAATGGTAGAGTGACTTATTCCGGAATGAGGGGACCCGGGTTCAAATCCTGGCGCGGATAGAAATGACGGAGAAATTTACTTCGTTATAATGGCGCCCGAACTATCTGGATGACCCGACCGTTCAAAATCTCGCATTGGTGTGATGTTCCTTCCACACCGCGAGATAGGAAAAATAAGAGAATCCCTTCTCCAGCACTTCGAAAAAAAAAAATAATAATAATAAATAAATAAATAAGGGGGAGATGATGTAACGTACCAGGAGATGTGATGTACCTGCCAGAAGGACGCACACGACATAAAGGCAGATAGGAATCAGAATAAAACGTCCGCGTAGCTCAACTGGTAGAGTGACTTATTCCGGAATGAGAGGATCCGGGTTCGAATCCTGGCGTGGACAGAAATGACGGAGAAATTTACTTCGTTATACTTCATATTAAATTGGGGCTTATGAAGCAGTTTGTGAAATCACTGCCAAAAGATGGGGAATGTTTCAGATATCTGTGTTCCAAGTTCCCAAAACTGTCTGAAGCCCAGTTGAAAGAGAGAGTTTTTACTGTCCCCGACATACGAAAACTCTTATCCGATCCCCTCTTTTCAGAAACAATGGGAGAAAAGGAAAAAGAAGCGTGGGACTATTTCAAAGACGTAGTGCACAAGTTTTTTGGGTAATACTAAAGTCCCTCACTACAAATCCATTGTACAACGCATGTTGGCTGAGTATAAAGCTCAAGGATGCCAGATGAGCTTAAAAGTTAATTTCTTACACTCCCATGTCGACTATTTTCCCGAAAACTTGAGAGCCCTCAGTGAAGAGCAGGGTGAAAAATTTCACCAGGATGTCCGTGATATCGAGAGACGCTACCAAGGACGATGGGACGTCAATATGCTAGCTGACTACTCTTGGATGCTCAAGCGGGAAACAGAAAGTGGAAAGCGGAAGCGTGTTTGGAGAAGTATCAAAGAGAAGAAGAAAAGGTTTCATAGGCAAAAAGAATGAACACGGAATGTTAAGTACATTTCATGAAGAAATTGTTTGTTTATTTTAAGAGATATTTTTTAGTTCATTGTAATAAAATGGTGGTTTTCTTATTATAGTTATACTTTTTGCAAAATACAAGGTTTTTTATGCAAACACCTTGTATTTTGCAAAAATACTGTACGTGGTGGAGGGAAATGGAGGTCATTTTTGGATTCAGCACACTTGAAAATATAATATTTACCAAAAACATCCCATGCAGCTGAAAAAAAATATTTTTTTGCAGACCTGTGTAATTTTAATATATTTTATTTTTAAAAAGTGTAAATATAAACCACCGAAAACGAAAGTTCAAATAATTTACAACAACGTGCATTTTCCAAGGGGTGATTGCTTGTTTTGTAATGGACTTGAGCCCCTTTAACTCCCCTACTAGCTACTTCCCTGAGTAAGTGTTTTAAAATCTTCATTGATGAGGAAAGTGATTCACAGAAATATGTTGATCCAAAGTATAGCACTTAATTATTAAAATTGCAACACTTAACTAATTAGAAATTTCATTGCAGACCCAGGCCCCAAAATATTTAAAATTTTCCACTTTACCATTAGGTTATTGTAAATATTGTAAAATAAACTCATCAGCGTTTGCTAGAGAAATCGCAAGTTTTGGTGAAGAGAATACATTTTCATTGGATTGCTTTTAAGATTTCAAATTGATGGATGAAATGAGCAGTGTTGATCTGATTTTTGAATACTTGTCTTAGACTACGTTTGTTAGGGCTCTAACAGAGCATTCAGCTCCAGCGTTGACAAAAATATTAGCAACGAAGTTTTTAAGATGTATGTTACGAATAGAAGAATTGTTAACATTTTCGTATTAACGAAGTGTGCACTTAAAACTTCGCGTGGTGTAAAGTAATTGTAAGTATGCATATCATTAAGTAAGTTTTCATTTTGTTTCGTTTAGGTGCAATAATGAAAAGTAGGATTGCTTTCCTCTGAGTTTAAAATGAATTTCTGGCACAAAATTAAACATTAAACAAGTTAAACAAATTAAACAAATTTCAAGAATCTTAGGTTTTGATAACTGTTGAAACTATCGATAGCTTTTCTGTACTAGACGGAAATTTGTGTATCGCTGTTTAAATTTATTTATTTCTCTTCTTTTCTTTTCAGTGGAGGTGGATACATTTTAAATTTTGCTGTGTCGCGGTTCAAAGAAATTGCAGCCTACCAACCAATCATCAACGGTAAGTTTCTGAGAAGAGATCTTCGTTTGAGTCTTCTTTTAAGAAACAGATATATTTGTGTTAGATATGATCGCTTCGTCACTGTTGCTTGTCAGAGAAGTGGAATTTATGCTCATATCACTTTGGCGAAATCAAATGTATTAAGAATGCAACAAATCCTCAAAACCGAAAAATCTTCCCGCATGGATTGGCTGATTTGCGTGTTGATTGGAGTTTAGCATCCACATGGCTGTAGCTGTTTCTTTTCCTGATTTATAAAGTTATTCGAAGTCTACAGCCAAACCTGGCCTTTGAGACGGAAAACTCTCAAACGTATGCAACAGGTTCCAATTATGTTGACAACCACCGGAGCTGAATGGTGCAGGGACAATATCAGTGTCATAGTGGTGTAATCACTGGTCTGAACATTCATCCGAGATGGGTCCGGGTACGAATCCCGGGAAGGCATGGATGCTCTGTTTGTCTTACGTCACTGACTCTTTCTCTCTTCCCTAGAGCCACTTGCCCTAAATTAGCGACGGGCGACTGTTTATAGACCATCGAGTTGATCACAGTAGAACTTAAACCCGCAAAAACAATAATAGTGTAAGGCAGGGTTCCAGTACCCCTACAGAGCAAGTTAAGCATCCAGTACCTACTACATGAGTATGTGATTTTTGCAAACGTCAAAGTCAATACGATCTATACAAAGATGTTCCACAGGAACTCCCTCCCTCTCTCTGTCTCTCTCTCTCTCTTTCTTTCTCTCTCTCTTTCTCACTCTCCTTCTTTCTTTCTCTTTCCTCTCTTTCCCTCTCTCTCTTTCTCACTCTCTCTCTCTCTTTATTTCTCACTCTCTCTCTCTTTCTTTCTTTCTCTCTTTCTCACTCTCTCTCTTTCTTTCTTTCTCTCTTTCTCACTCTCTCTCTTTCTCTTTCTCTCTCTCTCTCTCTCTCTCTCTCTCTCTCTCTCTCTCTCTCTCTCTCTCTCTCTCTCTCTCTCTCTCTCTCTCTCTCTCTGGGGATCTAGTGTGGGGTTGCATTGCTAGCCATGGTTACTGATCCGTTACTTACTCTTAAAAGCACGAGATCCCCAGTCAAATAACACTTGTCCACAACAAAAGTATGTTGCAAATACACAGAAAAATAAAAAATGTGCATGTGTTTCTGATTCCAAGCTTAAAAGAGTGATTGTTCCGTTAATTGGAATGAATTTTTTAGGTCAGGCTGCCTCTAATGGTTAACCTTCGTGGGACAAAACAATTTAAAATAGGTCGATTATTCGTTTTCAAAGCATACATTTTAAGACATACACTGGTGCTCAAAAATAAAGGATAATTGATAAGTTCATACTTAACTCGAAGTATTTATGACAAAAATCCAATGCAATGAGATTTCAGAAGGAGATGTATATTTGCATTTATGTAATTCAAGCAGATGAAAATCATAGTCTTCTAATTTGCATGTGTTAATAAAATCATAATCTTGTAATTTACATGAAGGAGCCGTTCATGGAACAATATTTAAAGTCTTTTTCTTAAGACGTGATATTTTAATATGGAGTATAGTCACCCCTTAACAGCTATGCAGCTCAAGCAATGACTACTCATATTGTTTATGAAGGCATTGATAGGGTATTGAGGGATTAATGACCACCCTTCAACAAGAGCTTTTCCGAGTTGTGTTCTGGCATGTGTCTGGAGAGCTGAAATGCATCCTCCTACAGCATCTCATATATGCTTAATGGGAGTGAGGCCAAGGAATATGGGTGACCACTCCATTCGTCGAATATCTTCGACCTTCGAGGAAATCGTCGACAAAATGAACTCAACGACGTGGCGCATTATCGTCCACAAGAATAAAACCTGAACCAATTCACCTGAGTGGCTGGACAAGTGGATTCATCATTTTATCTCTGTACCTCAGCGCAGTAACAAAGTGACTGAAAGATGTGTAGGTCCGTACGCCGGTTCGTCATAATCCCTTCCCAGACCATCACGTCACCGCCATCAAAGTAGTCTTTGATGTTAAAGGGACTGTTGAGGGTCCCTGGTTCTCTCCATATGAGAATATATCGAAAGCTAAATCACGATTTATTTGTAAAAAGAACATTTGTCTACCGGTGTGGACTCTAAGTGTGACGTTGGCGATTTCACGTTAAATGAGTTTGCCGGGTGGCGGAAGTTGGAGGGATACCAATAACTTGTCTTACATAAGAGCATTACTCGCGAAGTCCTCTACAAAGAGCATGGTTTGAAACCATCGTTCCTGTAGCTGCTGAAAACTCCAAAGAGAGTTGTCTAGCGAACATTTCTTTGTTCTGTCTGGAAGACAGACTCGTACGTCGATCATCTACAGTAGTTGTGGCTCTGGGATGGCCTTGTCCTAGTAGATGACGAACATCTTCTGTCTGTTGAAACAGTGTCCTGGTCGACTGTTGAAACTCTGTCCGTAGTCTTGACAGGACATTTTGTGGAACATTCAATGCTCTGGAAACTTCCATCTGGGACTGATCTTTTTTCCATCCTACCAATTGCTCTTCACCGCTGAAAATCATCCATACGATGTCTTATAATCAGCCATACGATTTCTTGAATCAGTCATACGATGTCTTAAATCATTCATACGATGTCTTATAATCAGCCATACGATGTCTTGTAATCACCCATACGATGTCTTGTAATCACCCATACGATGTCTTAAATCATCCATACGATGTCTTATGATCAATCATACGATGTCTTAAATCATCCATACGATATCTTATAATCAACCACCATCATCATCATCATCATTGTCAACCATTACCAATCCACTGCTGGACGAAGGTCTCCCCAAGTTTCTTCCACAATGGTCTGTCTTGTGTCAGTCTTCTCCATGTTACTCCCTCCGATGTTTTAAATCATCCATACGATGTCTTATAATCAGCCGTACGATGCCTTAAATCATCCATACGATGTCTTTATTATCAGTTATACGATGTCTTAAATCATCCATATGATGTCTTATAATCAGCTCGGCGTTCCATTGAACTGAAAGTAAGAGTTGTCTACAACAGCTACAAAATGCGGGTAGACTTGCGCGTCTTTTTAACGCAATCCTAATTTGCATATTTCGGCTTACCTGCTGTAAAAGTAAATGCGAGATGTCCTTCCTCGTAGCTAAATTTTCATGTTAGCCAATTTTCAGTGCATTATTTGTTTTACGTACATAGGCAGCTTACATTTTTGTAAATTATCCTTTAATTTCGAGCAGCAGTGTATTGGAGCATTGTATGCCGTTTTGATATTAACGATTAATTTTCCTTGTAACAGTTTTCTGTCTCCGCAGATCTGGTTCTCTTTGGGTTCAAAGTATTTTCAGCCCTCAAAAGTTTCTTACAATGGATAAAAAGAATCTGTTTTTACTTTTCTTAGCCGCTAAACCTCATGATTGTATGACACGACAGTTTCTCTTTGGCTAAAGTTCTTTTTTGTAAAATTATTTTCAGAATACAGGAAAATCTGTATTTAAAAAATTGCGCTGAAAAGATTCATGGGAAAAGCCCACGGTTTCTTTACGGTTCAACTGAAATCCAATGAGAGTTACCTTTATTTTTACTTAATCACTAACCGGACTTCCTATTTTCTATTTTCTTTTCCTGTTCGGTCGAAAATCTTATTTCATCAATTTTTAAAATAAAAAATGTAATATCTGTGTTTGAGAAACATGAAATCAGCAAACAATAGTTTTAACTTAAAGCATCATACATTCTTATATTTTTACAGTAAGGAATACTATATCTCACGTATTAAAACACTTGGCTCGCTCAGATTTTTTTTTTTTTTTTTTTTTACATCAGAAGGTTAGACTGCCAATCTATACGAGTAATGATGTATCTATAATAACAGAGTGTCGCAATGCATGAAATTGAGTATTTTATGCGTCAAAGAATCACGCGAGGTATGACATGATTTTTTTTAAATACTTGGTGGAATACCATAGTCCAGTGCCATAGCTAACTTATTTTTAAGAGGTAACCTGCATTTTGCTATCCTAATTTCTCGCTACAGAGCAAAATGCACAGACATTGACATCTTAAACATATGAGTGAAACGCATATTTCATTTCTGTAGATCTTTATGTGCAGCAGGTCGATGTATCCAGCACATTTCTATCATGTGAAGAACCGTGAAGGGACTTTTTTGAGAGGAGGAGATTCGGCAGAGAAAACGTTTTCTTTATTTAAACAGTTGTAAAGTATGCATGACGAATTAAATTTTTATTTTGTTTTCTAATTTCGAAATCAAACACTTTTTTCCGAAACTTTTATAAAGTGTTTAAAACTAATGTTTATTCTTTTAAAATAAGTTGTTCACTTATGTAACTCAAAATTATATGACTGCATTTGCCTGAATTTTCATTTATTTAGATATTATATAGCAAGATCCTGCGTTATATATAAAAAATTAAACACAACGAAAGAAAACTTTTTTTTCTAATTTTGAAACCACAGCAAAATTCTGAGAGCATGCCGTAGTACTCAAAATTAAGTTTAAAAAAATGAGAAGGACATTTCAAAATCAGCATGCAGTGTTTTACGTCCATTTATTCTTCAAAATGAAGTGGCAATAAAATCCCTCTCAGAGCATTTCACTATTTCAGGAATTATGACAACGTAGGCTCACTTCAAAGAATTTATTTCACTATTTCATGAATATGATAACGTATAATCACTTCAAAGAATTTATTTCACTATTTCATAAATTATGACAACGTAGAGTAACTTCAAAGAATTTGTTTCACCATTTCATGAATTATGACAACGTAGGGTCACTTCAAAGAATTTATTTCACTACTTCATGAATTATGACAACGTAGGGCCACTTCAAATAATTTATTTCACTATTTCAGGAATTATGACAAAGTAGGGTCACTTCAAAGAATTTATGTTCGAGTTTACTTGAGCGTCGAGTGATGGCTCCTTTAAACTCGCCCCTATTAGTCAGAAAAAAGTTTCGAAGCAATATTGCGTTCTCGCAGCATTTGGACAGGTTTTGGATTAACGTATTATTGCGTCGCCGCCGCTTTGGGCACAGAAACCTCCGAACGTATACATGCGTGCTTGCCAACGGAGGATTAACTAGTGGGCTTGGGTTCAAATAACTAAGATGTGTACTTTGGGTATGTTTTTACGACATTGATACTTTACCAT
This sequence comes from Macrothele yani, assembly GCA_039090855.1. Classification (NCBI taxonomy): domain Eukaryota; kingdom Metazoa; phylum Arthropoda; class Arachnida; order Araneae; family Macrothelidae; genus Macrothele; species Macrothele yani. The sequence continues at coordinate 102,570,313 of CM077028.1, forward strand.
AACTGGAGGCCACACCTCAAAATTGAAAACGCCCGATTTATTCCAGTCTTAGGTACTTAGGAGTGTCGTTCTTCTCCGAAACGGAAAAAGATACTTAACGCAAAAATCAGATGTTATTTTAAAAATTAGTCGCAGAATTTCGTATGGTTTTCATCTTTAATGAAAAAATTACTGGGATCTAATTATTAAACTAAGCTATAGTTTAAAATAATTTTATGGAAGTTTTACACCTCATCCAATCTTAAACTGAAACCTTTTACTTCCTGACAAACCAGTTTGTCCTTAAGTTTCGTCACAGCTTTATTTCCCTTTTATGGACATGTCGTGCCTGAAACGTTCAGAATATTCATAATTTTTATTTATTAATTCAGCATCATTGTCATCAAGTTTTTCATACATAATGTCTTGTTTGGGGGAATTTAAAATCTTTATACGTCTGTGGTCAATTCGGTATTTCATTACGGCCTAGTACTTGAAACTTCAAATTATTGAGTGGTTTTGTTTAAAAAAATAGCCAAAACTGCAACCTATGAATTTATTTTTGTTTATTATTTCCTTCAGAAAATCCGTTGCATTAATGTTCACTTCTTTACTCGCTTCAAAGATCGCAGGTAAGACACTGCGCTTTGTTTAAAAATTTTCATCGGAAGATTCTTAACGACTTTTGAGACAAGGGAGAAGGTAAAATATTTAATAAGCTGACCATGTAAAATATTTGCTTTAAATGCTTTACCGTAATTTGGCTGACGATTAAGGGTCTTCTAATCTCCAAGACTCGGGAACAACTGCTACACGGTTTACCCAGACTTGATGTTACGCAGGACATTTATTAGGTCCTGGTGCCAATGGGAGATTCCAAATAGAAATATTAACTACAATATTTTTGCGCAAATACAGCGTTATGTTTTGCTGCTGTTAATTTATTTCACTACAATACGATTTCGGAACTACCAAACCCAAGAAAACAAAATGTCTTCATCTAAGTCAGACGAAGTGACAACTTTTACTTACATAAACAATTCTGGTTGATAAATATAACGCGTCTGGTGAGAAAATGAAAGACGAAATGCGAGAAAATGGCAGACGAAATGCCTTTTTTTTCTCCGCTGATCTTTGGTACCAAAAGGCTCTATGGCGATGTGGCAGCAAGTCAGTGATACAACAGTTCCTATTTATTCACCTTGAGAAATCCGAGTTTAATTTTGAATTATCCATCTTTAGTGCAGCTTCACCTAGATTTTACCTTGAAAAGAAGATCAACATATAAAACAAATTAAATTAAATATTTATGCTTGGAATAAAATGTATGTCGAAGTAATTTTTACAAGCCACGAAAAAAAAAAATTCAGTGATTTATATCCGTTTTCCGGGGTTGGGAACCTTAGTACCCTGTAGCGACTACGTCGCTGTCCCCAAGAGCGACTGTATTAGGAGTTATGTATGTCAACACAGGCAGCATAAAATATACAAAATGAACAAACACCTATTTCTTTGAGAATTTAATATCCACTAAGTGACCTCAATATACTTTTGAAAAATATGTTGAGACTACTTCTGTTTTATCGTAGCGTTGGCCTCATAAAATGTTTTTTTTTACTTTCCTCAGGAGTCGGCGGAAACCTGGTGGCTGTTCAAGCTTGTCGCATTTCTACCTATCTCCACCTTCATGCTAAGCCAGGATGCTTCCTGAGTCCGGAAGATTTGTGTATCAGCCCCTTCGTCGCATGGTTTGGAAAAAGTGAGTAATAAAATATTTACCTTACATTCTCTCTCTCTCTCTCTCTCTCTCTCTCTCTCTCTCTCTCTCTCTCTCTCTCTCTCTCTCTCTCTCTCTCTCTCTCTCTCTCTCTCTCTGTCTATCTCTCTCTTTCTATCCTTCACTATCTGTCTCTCTCTTTTACTCTCTCTTTCTCTCATCTCTGTCTATCTCTCTTTCTCTAATTCACTCCCTGTCTCTCTCTTTTACTCCTCTCTCCTCTCTTTCTGTCTATCTCTCTCTTTCTCTCCTCTCTTTCTGTCAATCTCTCGCTTTCTCTCCTCTTTTTCTGTCTATCTCTCTCACTCCTCTCCTCCTGTCTATATCTCTCTTTCTCCCCTCTCTTTCTGTCCATCTCTCTCTTTCTCTCCTTCACTCCTTGTCTCTCTCTCATTCCTCTCTCTTCTCTCTTTCTGTCTATATCTCTCTTTCTCTCCTTGACTCACTGTCTCTCTTTCTCACTCCTCTCTATTTCTCTCCCTCACTACCTCTTCTTTCTCTATATCTCTCTCGCTCGCTCCTTTCCATTTCTCTTCTTCTTTCTCTCCTCTTCTCCTTTCTATCTCCTTCTCTGTCTTTCTCTCCTCTTCCCCTTTCTCTCTCCCTCTCTCGCTCACTCCTTTCCATTTCTCTTCTTCTCTGTCTTTCTCTCCTCTTCTCATTTCTCTCTCCTTCTCTGTATTTCTCTCCTCTTCTCCTTTCTCTCTCCTCTTCTGTCTTTCTCTCCTCTTCCCCTTTCTCTCTCCCACTACTCTCTCTCTCTCTCTCGTTATATAAACTAAATTCCTCCCTCTGAGAAAAAATAATTGCACAGATCTCTTCTCTTTTACGGTAATTTAATAAACACTTAATACTCCGTTTTGCAACTACAGATTATTCTCCTATCATCTTTTTTTTTCAGGGTAGCTTTTTTTATTAACCTGTTACTTCAAAGTTCTCTGTGCAGTGCATTTATCTTATAAAAAATAAATGCACTGCCATCGATATTCCTAATGAAGTAACGAATGAATGGTGAAACTTGTTAAAAAAATTTTTTAAAAAAGATGAAACTTCAAGAACATAAATTTATTCAATCTAAATATTTCATCTAATCGTGTTTCAGTGGGATTCGAATTCATAAAGTTCAGAGCCATGCAAATAACAGAAAATGCAACCGTTTGCTGAAAACAACGAGAATCTCTCAGTTAAAAACCGTTGCAGAATTTTAAGGAAATGCGCTCATTTTCAGGAATATTGACATTTATCACATTTCATTGGTTTTTTTAGAGCTCCTTATAACAAAACATGACACTCTGCCACTCTCTGCTTTGCTACCTTCTTGAGATTTCTGTCAAGAACGCGATCATTCTTGCTGAAGTGCTGTTAAGAAGGCTGGAAAACTTGTAAGCAAGCTAAACGAGTAAGCGTGTGCAATTCTTTTTTTTTTTTTTTTTTTTTCTTCTTACCCTGTAACCGAAATCGCATAAGTTGGTGCTAAATGTGGACGAATGACTCATTTTGATTCTGCAAACAGGAATCGTTTAAGTCAAGGATCATTGGTTATGATAGTTTTATTCCAGGAAATGTGACAAAATTAGCATATCCAACTTAAATCGTGCTAACACCTAAAAATGCTAGAAAATTTAGTTTTTCCGCTTCTTGTCAAATCTTAGGGGAGACCATGGAAAAGTATGAAACAGCGTAATTACTAAATGTCCTGTAAAAATAAAAAGAGAAAGTTAAGCAAAAAGTTATAAACGGAAAAATCCCACATCATAAAAATTGGTCCCAAGGTTTTGCAGCTCTCATGCTTGATATGTAATTTCCTTCTGAGCAGTTTTCCAATTCAGAATTCTTCCGGAAATTACTGAGACCCGTATTTCTACACACAAGATACGAAACTGAGCTTTAAATGCAAAGCCAAAGGTAAACTCGGAGTTATAAGTTCTTTGGAGATTTTGTACTTATTTATTCATTCAGTTTTGCTTATTTGGAAATAATGTAGCAGTATGTACAAGGTGTATAAAATCAACAATTTGAAATGACTGGATGTTTTGATTGTTTTTGGTCTATGACTTACAGAATTGAAAAATGTCTCATTTTTTTCCATTTCTTTCACAGATACTCATGCCCGCACATGCCGAATCTTGGTACTCATTTCGATTCCGGGCCAAATGCTTTTCATCGTAGCAGTTCACTTCCTCAAAAGCAATTATACTCCGATGTCAGTTCAGTTTCTGACATTTTATCTGCTCGCAGCTACCCTTCAGGTGAGTTCAGAATTAATAATCGTTTTCGTTATATGTTTCCAGATTCCAATCACCTCATTCCAAAGGACTAAATTGCACCGCAATGTATATAAAGAGCACGAACGTTTAGTACGTGACCCCCTCTCCCCCAGTTTCCTTCCCACACTTGAGAACACCACCTCTTCTAAAAGAAATGTCGATCTGCTTCCCGTTTTTCTGAAATCCTTCAATGTGCAAGTTTCTTTTTCTTCTTACTGAGACTGTTAGAACAGAATTTGTTAATACCAATAATATATTTTTTATCTAACTAGGGGCTGCACCTCTAGGCCTCACTACGCTCGTTTCCAGAGTAGCGCTCGGGCCCTGCAGCCCGATCTCCGAGTATATCACATGAAATAAAAACTGGAAAATTCATATAAATTTCAATTTTTATTGCATGTCTAAGCAAATAAGGCTTGTTATTCCGAAATTTCAGAGTTTTTTTTACTGTCGTTAATTTTTGGAAGGTCGGACTTTTGTCGTTTTAACTTATAGCACTTACTACATTTACCACTAAGGAAAACAAAAGCGGTCCAAAAAGCATTTCCGTAAACCGTAAACCGTTAACTGCTAAACCGTTAAGGTGGACATCAAGTAATTTTGCTTCCTATACTTTTAATGGAAAAACTTTTGTACACATTTCCTTCACAATTATTGTGTTCCCAAGGATGAAAAGTTGAACATCGACTAAAAAAACTTCATATTTTAACTTGGAATACTTAATATTGTCTAAAACATAACCATAATTATATAAAAAATCAATAACTTTTCCTTTGGCGGTGTTGGAACCAGAAAAAAGATGGCACGACCTGTACTTTGATGACGTCAGTAGACAAAAAAATGTTGTATTGCATAATTATGGTTATGTTTTAGAAAATATTAAGTATTCCAAGTTATAAAATGAAGCTATTTTAATCGAAGTTCAAATTTTCATCCTTGAGAACGCATTAATTTTCCAAAAAAAAGATGGCGAGACCTGTACTTTGATGACGTCAGTAGACAAACAAATGTTGGATTGCATAATTATGGTTATGTTTTAGAAAATATTAAGTATTCCAAGTTATAAAATGAAGCTATTTTAATCGATGTTCAAATTTTCATCTTTGGGAACGCATTAATTGTGAAGAAGATTCACCCTCTACCGTTCGGACGGTGACCTTGGGGTGCCCCCACCGTCCGAAATCGGTGAAGGAACTGACCTGTCTTCTCCAAGCCGAGTGGAAGAAAATACCGCTAGCCGTCGTACAACGCCTGGTTGAGAGTATGCCCCGGAGGGTCGCAGCTGTAATCGCCGCTCGTGGAGGCTCCACCAACTATTGAAGGTGAACAAACTTCGTTTTCCTTTGCTATCACAGGTGTCCAATTACTTGTTGGTAGATAGTGTATAAAGCCTATTTTAATCGATGTTCAAATTTCCATCCTTGAGAACGCATTAATTGTCCAGAAAAAAAAACGGCGCGACCTGTACTTTGATGACGTCAGTAGACAAACAAATGTTGGATTGCATAATTACGGTTATGTTTTAGAAAATATTAAGTATTCCAAGTTATAAAATGAAGCTATTTTAATCGATGTTCAAATTTTCATCCTTGGGAACGCATTACTTTGTGAAGAAACTGTGTACAGAAGTTTTTCCATTGGAAGTATAGGAAGCAAAATTACTTGACGTCCACCTTAAATAACTGAGATAGCTTTACCAACAAAACATATGCATAACAAATTCTCTGCGTCACCATGGCAGCAGGTTACGGGATCAGAACGTTCCTCTGTTGTTATCGTGAAGACAGACAAGCCAAGTCGTTCGTTTCTTTCCTCTGCGTCTTTAAAAAATGCTTAAAAATAAGAAAATGACTTTTTCTTAATTTTTTTTTTTTTTTTTTTTTTGTAAAAAAAGGGACGATAGTTGTAAGTTTATGCTGCAAAAATTGCAATGCGTTAGATTTATAGTTTGCCATATATCCATTTTTTTTAATGGATCCCATCGCGAAATAGAGCATTTTGTGAAATTAAGAAATTTAATTTCTCGTAAACTATATCGAAATTCAAAAAAAAAAAAACGACGAGGTGCAAAAATTCGGTCATGGCACTACATGCCTACAAAGTTTCGTGGTTCTGTTGCTGTTAGTGTGTCCGGAACGCGACCTGATAGCACTTTTTTTGCTTACCTTAACTTTGAAATACAATAGCTCTTGAAGTATCGCCAGAATCGAGAAACAGTTTATTTCATTGTCAGTTCTCTACAAACGATGTAAATTTCATATTTTTGTGTTCAATACGTTTTGCGCTGTGAACTAGAAAAGCAAGAGTGTCGCGAAATTTCTAAAACAGCGGCAGCAGCAGCCGCGGCAGTTACTTTTTTTAGGATAGAGAGATAAGCAAAAAAACAAATGTAGTTATCTTTATCTCAGCGATACATTTTTGTTTTCATTTGTAATTTAAACTTTCAAACTACCATCATACTAAACTATGAAAATGCACGAAATATTTTTTTCAAAACATTAAAAGTTCTGGATAAAATTTTTACGGTCATACTATAGTGTGCAAATTAATTGGGACAAAGAAAAAAATAAGTCTTTTTTCCAAAACTATGCCTTTATATCATTATATGCCTTGATATACACTGATAAATACCTGTATTAGTATGAAGTGTGTCCTCCTTTAGGAGAAATGACCTCTTGAATTCGTTTTGGCATTGACTCCACTAATTGAGAGCACATAATTTTGACTTCATAATCGTGGAACCACACTTTTATAGCATTCGTTATCATGCGTTATTTGGTTTTTACCTAAACGTCTCTTCAAAATATTCCACAAGTTTTCTATGGGATTTAAGTCTGGTGAATTTCCAGGCCAATCAAGCAAATAAATTTGATTTTCCAGCATGAAATTCTTGACCAATTTCGAATTGTGACATGGGGCCAAGTCATGTTGAAATGTCCCGTCAAAAGTTTGGAGGAATGGAACAATCCTACGTTGTAATATTTCTACGTACTTGGCTGAATTCATCATATCTTGAACAGGAACTAAGCTTCCAGTGCCATTTGATGTGAAAAAAAAACCAAAACATCTGTTTCAGAGGGTGCTTTACAGTTTGTTTGACATGCTCAGGTCTTAAGGGTTCACAGTTGCTCCGTCTAACGACATTTGCTTGGTAACCCTGCACAAATGAATGAGTTTCATCACTGAAAATTACCTTTTTCCAGTCGTCAGCAGTCCATGATTTATATTTTTTGGCCCATGTTAAACGTTTTATCTTTATTTTCGCATTCAAATATTGTTTTTTCATTGGTCTTCTTGCCTTCCTGCCAACTTCGAGAAGCCTACGGCGTACAGTTGAATCACTAACATCACAACCACTAGCCAATAAATCTCTTTGAAGGTTGGTGCTTGTTTCTTTTTTCATTCATTTTACTATTTCTGATTAGATATTTATCGGTTCGTGGAGTTATTTTTCGTTATCTTCCACATTTAACTCTCCTTTTTGAAGACGATGATCCAGATGCATTGTATAGCGTAAGCAGTCTTGATACACTTGATTTGCCTACACCAACTGCAGAAGCGATGTCTCTCACTGTCATAGAAGTGTGATCCTTCAGAGCAATTATTTTTGCACGCTTCCTTGGGGAAATATCCTTTTTTAATACACGAAAGCAACACGTACTCACAGAGAGCAAAAACAAACATCCACCTGTCACACACGAAAGCTCACAACTGAAGCTGAAGTGCCTATTTCCTGTTTAAAACCGATCAAACCACATTCTTACTATCAAGTTCTAACAGTCACCCGGTTTACGTGGGTTTCCGACATCAACTGGCGATCACATTACAGTTCTGAGAATAAAATAGCTTGTCCCAATTAATTTGCACGGTATAGTACTCGGTACATCATAGTCCGGTTCCCAGACTACCCAATAAACCTCACTCTTTTTTAAGGCTCTCTGGTACAGTTAATACGCCGATTTTACGACACCGTACGATATAATGACATGGAAAATTTCCTGAAGGTGCTGCTCGATAACATGGCAAGCTTTCGTGTAGTAGTATTAGTAACCTGGCTGAAAGTGCCTGAGGTTAAGGATGTGCGATCACTGTACACCTGGTAGACGAGAAGTCAGAGGCCAGGAATTCCGGCCGTGTCTTGGAAGAGGTATGGCCCCACCACTCTGGTCTTCCTCCAAACTTGTACCGATGACGTGTGACTTACACCACCCTTTTAACCTTCCGTTTCCGTCTACCTTCTCTTATGCAAATTTTAGTTACCTCTTGTTATGTTTTATGCACTGAACGTCACGCCAGATCTCTAAAGAGTTAATTGCTTTAGATAACACTGGCAGTCAGTCAAGGCAAGCAGGCGTGCATAAAAGGGGGACCATACTGTTATCAAGAAGTGTTAGATGCGGAAGCTATCAGCGAGATATCAATCGGTCAATAAGATAGGCCAGTTTGTTACTCTGCTGTGTTGTGTGCAGTGATGTAATCAGGCATCTTCTCGGGGGTGATTGGCCCCCTTGAAAATCCATGAATGCCCCCCCCTGTAGGTTTTCGGGCGATCTCCCAAAAACCTACGGGGGGGGGGCCGATCTTTTCTTATTTCTAATTGTGTTCGGTCATAGCTGAATATTTCAAGAAATTAATTTAAGAAGAAACAAGAAACTGAGGGAAAATATTATAATAATAAAAGGAAACATTCACATGGATTTCAATTTGAAATTTTTATCATTCTTCAAAAAAACATTAAACAGTCCTCGCTGAAGGGACACTTTTTCAAGCATTGACAGCTGCGACCACTCCCACAATGAAAACCTAATCCTACAGAGTAGAGATGTTAGCACTGCAATACATCATCATATTTTGTTTCAGTCTTTTGGACGGAGACTTTCCATGTGTACGGTTAATCCTTTAGTGTAGCTAATGCGACGTAAGTGCTTCCAGAACAAGAAAATATTTACTAAGTAGTCTTTAACGATAGCAAATTATTAGAAATTGTTCCCATAATAAGATTTATTTATTTATTTATTTATTTTATTGGTGAGTGGTTTACACTCTGGGAAAAAAAAATCGAAGCACCTCAGACTGGCACCCAAACGGTTAGTTATTTTTACTCTCTACTATGTGCTAATCCAAATAATCTGAAGGGGGCTGATACCAAGTTGCAGGGGAGTGGTTTACACTATACATTTTTAGGTAACACTGTAATGATTCCTTAATAATCAGAAACACTCTTGTAGTAAGGCGAGGACATTTTTACCGCTCCTAATGTTTTGGGGGAGATTTTCTCCAGCACAGCGTTGTCTTACCAGCATCCTTTATATTTTACACAATCCCATGGGGAAATCCGTGGTGCATTACTTAATAAGGCAAAGTCATTTTTACATTTTTAATCCCTTGTATATTGTATGTGTAGATTTCTTGGTATTTGCATTTGCGATATTTTTATACTCATTTAAAATTATATATATATATATATATATATATAATAAAATTGTGATTATATGTATATAATCAGTCAACAAGTTTCAGCCCCCTCAAAATTTGTAAGTGCCCCCCCCCGGAAAAAACTTTCTGAATGCAACACTGGTTGTGTGTGTGTGGTTACTATGTTTAAAGCTGCTAAATAGTTGAGTTTGAAGTTAACTGCTAGTTATATGAGTCATGGTGTACCATTAGTTAATTCACGGAGTAAAAGGATCCGTTAGGACATTGGCCTATCTCGTTGAGCGCTTCGTATCTCGCTGATAGTTTATAAGTGAACTTTATTTCTGATACCTTTTTTTTTAGTGTGAAACCTGAAACACACTAGACCCTATTCAAATTAGGGAACGGCGTCTCCCGTGGGTGGTGGTGTGAAATTGTCAAACCCATTCTCCAAAAGAAAAGTGAAAAAAAAAAAAAAAGCCAAAATTCCGAAAACAAATTCTCTCCGTCATTTCACGTGTGCTGAAATTTGCATCTACATTAATTAAGCTTTTCAGAATAAATACAGTGGGAATCAAAAGTGAGCTTTCTGTCTTTCTTCTGTGATATCTTTAAAAGACCTGGAAAATGCGAAAAGCGGTGGTCTTCCTGTCGAGCACGGTGAAAATTATTCACTAAAATGCTGAAGGTTTTATCTGTTTCCTACATTACTTACGTTTCCATTTTTCTACGCAGTCCTTTCATTATACAGCAATAATAGCATTTCGTTCACAGAAAGGTTTGATAAAAAGCACTGCGCAAACAGACAATTTATAATTCACCAATTTTCTTAACAGAATATGGTTGAAAATTATTATGAAATATCTCAGGTCTATTAACTCATTCTGCTTATTGGGGGGCGTATTGGGGGCGCCGACTAAAGAGAGATCAGACGTAAGAAGGGAATGTCTCTTCCATTGTCAGAAGGAAAATAAAGCAGAGGGAGCAAAAAGATAAACTATGAGATTCAACGTATATTTTAAAAACGCAATTGTAATATCTCATCAGCAAATGAACAAGGAAACAGAAATATTATTTTGCTGAATATTAATATTTTAAAAAATAAAATTCAGTATGTGATTTCATACAAATATCCAGAAAGATTTTATTTCCAAAGTTTAGTAAAAAATAGGAAATTGCTGGGTTACTCAAACAAAGAACGAGGAGCGCAAAAAATAAATAGATAAATAAAGGCGCTAGAGAGTTTCTGTATTTTATTTATTTTATTTTTATAATTGTTTTTAAGTATTTACCACATATTGCGAGAACATGTCAAACTATATTAATACGGGGCTAGTAATCCAGATTCTTATAAAATGAGCAATACTGAGATTGAGAAAAAAGTTTTTATTCATACTTTTATTTATTATTTTTTGGAAATAAATCGCTTTGGCGTAATAAGGTGGAGCTTGATCCACCTTATGAGGCTAAAACGATTAGTTAATTAAACAGGACCAAAAATATTGGGTGGGCACTGCCCCCCCCCCCCGTGAAATTATTGGAGGGGCAAGATTCACCTTGCTATAGTCTATAGTCGGTGTATGTCTGGAGTTCCTTTGCCGTTAAAGTTGTCTAAATCCTGAAACTGGAGAGGAGCCATGGATATTGTAAATTGTTTGCAGAAAGTGAGATTTCATGGCGCAAAAAACAGATGTGAATGCAAAACTCCAATCCCAGAATGACGTCATGACATTTTTCTCGACCACTCACAGTAGGCACTAGAGGAAGAACAATATACCTTTACAACTATATGTCACCATTAGATGATGCCTTACTAGGAAATTCGAACGTACTTCTTGTACTACATATATGGACCAGCAAAAATTATCGTTTCAAAGTGAGATATAATCGGACTATCAACGACGCCGTGTTATTATCTAATGTAACCTCCTGCATATAATACAGTTTCACTTACAGTATACCGTAATTTTGCACCATCGTACCGTTGTTCAGTGAAATTTCCTGTAAGTGAGACAGGTCATCGTATGCGTGCTATGTCATTCATCACAACAAACTACAAAACCCATATTTCATAACAGATAAGGCTGAAAAGAAAAACAGGTAAAAAAAAAATTAACAGTATTGTAGTAGTTTTTATGTTGACACAAAACTTTTATAATCATGACATGAAGCTGCAGGCGTAATGTTTTGTTAGCGTTTAATAATTACTTTACTTCCAAAACTTAAATTTATATGTAAATATGAATCATGCTGTTTACTGCATCCCATGAAAAGCAAAGAAAATACATGACACTGGATAGGAAAACAAGTAGTAAGGGAGGTGGGATATTAACCTAAATAAAGAAATGGCGAAAACTCTCAGCATAGAGATAAAAACCAATGAATAGTAAAAAGGCAACTGTCTTTCTTAGCCATGGGGCCCACCATGATGAAGGGCCCAGGAAACAGGGCAAATAATATACAAATGGTAGAGATAAAGAGAGAGGTTTGTGTAAAATAGTTTTACTTTTGTCTCGTATGATTTCCACTTGGTCAGAAACAGAGGCTGGAAGACGAACAGATTTAAAGGCTGTGACATGCCAATGGTAAAGGTTTCATGTCGCTGTGTATATACAGCGGGGTCGGAGAGACATTTTCATCTTTTTCACTACCATTCACATACACCTCCCAATTTGCACTTGGAACCGTCAATGGTCGAAGTTCCCTGTGGCTTCACATTGCATAACAAAAAAGATGCATCAAGAAAAGTATACAGTGGTAAACCATTAAAGAGAAATTCAAGAAAAAATCTAGGAACCTTAAGCTTTTAACTCATGTTTTTATGAGAACAAGAGAGAGAGAGAAAATATACTTATTATGAAAACTCTGCAGATAATTTGTTGTTAGTTTGAAGAATGCCCTACGTATTAATAATCACAAGCATATTGCTTCAGTTTTCTGTTTTAAAGAATTTCATAATGATTCCCCGTCATAATTCTTTGAGGGCTAAGTCACATGTCTCAGCTAAATTAGGGCCCACTCATCTTAGATTAGAGGCCCTCTAAGGCCTTAATCCGGCCCTGCATATAGCGCAGGTCAGTGGCGCATCCAGGAATTCATGTTGGAGGGGGCTATATATATATACATGTATAGTATACGTACACAATGTGTGTACATATATAAATATATATATATATCATCATCATCATCATCATCATCATCATTGTCAACCATTATCAATCCACTGCTGGATGAGGATCTCACCAAATTTCTTCCACAACGGTCTGTCTTGTGCCAGTCTTCTCCATGTCACTCCCGCATACTTTCGAATTTCATCCACCCATCTCCCATGTGGTCTCCTTCTGGGTCTTTTCCTGTCCCTTGGAACCAGTCTAAAATTTCGGTTGTCAATCGATGGTCTGTCCTTCTGGCAATATGTCGAGCCCATTGCAATTTCAGTGATTTTGCTCTGATCATGATGTCTTCTGTTATACGGAAATATTCAAACTTTATTTAAATTGTAACTTTTTGTTATTTTGTGTGCCAACGACAGTGAGAAATTCCCTCCCCAACCAAAAAGACGTTCAGCACAGATTCATTTCGGAGAAATGTCATTATCTCGTCGACCTCCCACGAACAAAAGGACACCCCCTTTCCCCCAGCCGTCATCGTAGCCCGACGGGGACAATAGGAGCAAGCAATTAAAGAGTACAATTTCTTACGCCAGGGGGACTGACAGAGAGTGAAAGGGTGTTGGACGTGGCAGTCACAAAGAAAGTGGAGTCGGAGATCTTCGGTGGAAAGGAGAAGAGATTTTCACGCGGGCATGTAGCCACGTAAGATAGGAACATATTTGGCGGGGAAAGCGTAGAGAAGGGCATCCATAACATCCAACTCCCGCTGCAAGTATTTACTATTCAATCAGACCAACTATTATTCCAATATTTCCACTTTTCCCCGATCTGACGAATAAAGATATGTGCAAAAGGAAACATCTGTCATAACGCTCAATTTTTTAACTACTTGTTTATTGGCTTCCCTGCTCCAACGACGGGAACCTGCAACCGATTCTTCTGATAAGTTGGCGTCCCCCACAATACATGAAAATAAACCAAGCCAACACTTCATCTCTTACCATTTTTCTGATCCACGAGTTACTTTTCTTCTCTCCTGGTTACACCAATCATGGGCCTTTCCATGCATCTTTGAGTTGTCAGCAGTCTTTGTATGTCTTTTTTAGTTAAGGTCCACGTCTCTGCACCATAAGTAAGCACTGGAAGGATGTATTGATCAAAAACTTTTCTTTAAAGACATAATGGCACATTTCTCTTGAAAATTATGCTGTTTGTTCCAAAAGCACTCCCGGCAAGTTTTATACGCGATTAATTTCTTCATCAATGTGATCCTCACTTGATATCTGCTGCCCAAGGTAAAGTAGGTATCGGTTATCTCCAGCTTTTCCTCATCAATCGATAAATCTTCATTTCTTGTAAAAGCATTGTACATCACTTTTGTCTTCTGAAAGTTCATTTTTTATCCCACTTTTTTACTCTTGTCAGCAAGTTCCTGAATCATACTCTGCAGCTCTGGCGGGGTAGTTGCAAAAATGACTACGTCATCAGCAAAATGAAGGTGAGTTAGATAATCTCCATTAATATTTATCCCTTTGTTTCCCCGTTCAGTGATTGAAAGACATTTTCCAATGTGCATTAAAGAGTTTGGAAAATATAGTGTCACCTTGTCTCACTCCCTTTTCAATTTTCATGGGTGCTGTATTCTCAAATAGCCGAATCTTTGCCCTTGCATTTTCATAGATGTTATTAATAATATTAATGTATGCAGTTTCAATACCGCAGGATTTCAAAGCCATTGTAACTGCTGACATATACATGTATAGTGTACGCTTATGGTTTATATACGGTTGTGGCGTACGTCGGTCTTAATCTTTGTATGGCTTTGGGAACAAAACACCATTTAATAAATAGAAGACACTATGCAATTTTTTGAACATGTAAAATAATATTTTTGAATATTTAATTTGTGAGGTACGTCGCTCTTAATCTCCTTGGAGGGGGCTTAAGCCCCAAAGCGTGGGTACGCCAATGGTGCAGGTCACATAGTAAGTCCTGATTTAGAGATTGTATATGCACCCACCATAAAAAGGTTTATTCTCCAAACTGTCGTTTAAAATAGTTATTATGCTGAATATTAATATTTTCTGTACGTACTTGCATTTGAAGTAGCTGTAGTTCGTTTGTGAAAGTCCTTTATGATGATTCTCTGTTTGCATGATAGATGGCAGCACATCATTATCAGTTATGTCATGCTCAACAGCAAAAGACATTGCAATAGTGTCATTAATAATCCCTGTGTTTATCTTCAAGGTTCTGGGAAAATATATAAATAACCACAAAGGTTGTACGTTAATAATTTCAAGTGCCTTTTAAACAGTACAAGATAAACAGTATTTCACTCGGCAGAATTCTTTACCAGCTACGCTTTTTCTTTTTCTTCAAGGACAGACTCTGCCCTGTGCTTCATACAGGGCAGAGGATGACTGGCGATCACTAAATGGCACTGGAAACCATTTGGTGCGTCCCGCTTTTGTGGAAAGTTATCGACGTATCAAATTCCTAAAAACACAGCATCACCGTTTACTATTTAAACATGTTTCGATACAAGTCTACCAATCACAGCCATTTTTTGTATTGAGGCAATAACTAGCTAACATTTCAGGACCGCATATCCTTAATACAATTTAATGTAAGAAGAAAATTACTTCCGTTGCTGAAAAGTAACAGACAAGGTACGTTCACTGAGAAAAACTGTTGAAAACTTTATTCCATTCTTATGAATTTTATTACGATAACTGAATTCAGAATTTTTAATAGTTTCTCTGCTTTCAGTAAAAAGCGAAATCCAAATGCGTCAGAACTTAATATCTTTTCCAAGACTTACCTATCAGTAATAAAATAATTCCGAAAAAATCTTTTGAAAAACTGAATGTCCAGAATTGCAAGAATTTCAGTGCAAATCCATAATATGAGAGAAATTAAAAAACGCGAAAATTAATTTTTATATTTTACGTTCAAATAAAAAAAAAACATTTTTGCTTAGCTGAAGTAGACTTTCCAGAACTGCTGTTCAAGAATTCATGTAACCATAAGGCCCAAAAAGTAGTAATCAGATGAAGATCTCCTTCAGAAAAAAATCAATAAAAAAAGGCATATAAACATAAAAAGCAGCAACCCAAAAATTTTACCGTAGGTAAGCCTCAATGCATTAAGGTACACAGTGAATTTCGAGTTTCTACTCCAGACTACTGATAGCATATTTGATTGGACTGTATTGATTATTCAACTGGCAAAAGCAGACTGCGTATAGAGGATATCAGCCCAAAGTGACGGGGCTTAAATTTGAAGGTCGAGAAAGGGTAAGGAAGGTAACAAAACCACTGTTTGGCTCAGTAGACTATTCGCTACGTCGTTTTTTTGTTGTTTTTTTTAATTCTCTGACGCTGTCGAAGTGGTTAGTATAACTTGGTGTTCTTTACTACTACTGTAAAATACTGAAGTACAAATACATACATGCTTTCATTTTTTTTTCTTGAGTTAGCACAAGGTCTACCCGCCCAAATTATCGCGGCCCACCGGGAATTCTTCCGGTATCCCGGCGGCCCAGTCCGCGCCTGGCACAGGGCCTAGCGGGAGCTCTAAGAAAAGGTAGGCGATTGCGTAAATGCCGCCCTTTTTTAGTACACCAAAAATGTCGAAATGCCGCCCCAAAATTTCAAAACATTTAAAAACCTTAGGCGGTCGCCTCATGCCAACGCAAAGGCCTGGCCTCATATCACACTTTCTTTTCCACAATTCAAAGTAAAATCTATTTCCAAAATGAATAATGGAATAGAAATTATTATCATTTTGCAGCAGCGTAACTATGGCGGGCCAGGCGAGGAAGTTGGCCTGAGGGCAGTTCACGAGAGGGCGAAAAAATTGCTGCTCCCAGTCTGATTAAAAGTGGAATTGAAACTTTAGAACCAGTTTCGGGTACAATTGTTTTCGCACTGTACTTTGTCTCATTTACGAAATTTGCTAGTAATATCTTTTGCCAGTTTCGGTAGCCTTGGCAGCTTAAAATTCGTATTTCTGCCTTAAAATGTTCAGGAAATGTGAGTTGCTCACATTCAGAAACTAAGGTGCGATTGTTCGCACGTTGCAAGATAAGTATATCGTTCACATTGTTGAAGATTCTATGGGAGCTATTCGATCATTACTGCGGCTACAAGCCACGACTGGCAGCTGCGTTGGATCCGTTTAATGTGGTTACGAAAGTCCGAACTCCAAAGCAGTTCGAAATCTCACCGCCCTCTTCTCCTTCTGAATTTGACTGCCCTAAATGGCGTCCAGTACGAATTCGCTACCCAAAACATCCTTGATGTAAGGTTAAGGGAAATGCACGAAACTCGTGTGTGAGTTTTGCCTATCCCCAGGACAGGAGCAAGCTTTCCTTATCTGGGAGGGCGAGACTTAAAATTACAACCCCACCCCCACCCCTTCGTGTTCAAAATTATGCCCTTTCGAGTTCCACTCAAATAATACCTAGTTTTAACTTTCTCACACACCACCATTATAGGAAAGTATTATATCGTTCAAAAATAGTACTTCTGGTCTTTGACAGAATTTTATTAAAAATGTGAAAATTAGATAAATACCCAAGAGCAACAGGTTGTAAGTATCAAGTACATAGGCGCCGACTTCTGATAATTTCGAGGGGTGCTGAAATTCAAAAGTCAAGAACCGTTTCCATTGTTAAAATTTTAGATGTTTAAATGGACCTTGTCTTCAGTGTAAACGCAAACAAACCGATACATGCTTTCATAATAAAGATATTACATTTTTTATAGCTTCCAAATTCTTGAACTCCGGTTTAATCCTTCTGATTTAATTTTCTGTAATGTGCACACAAGAGCTCCTACAATTTTTTTCTTTTGGACAAAATTTGAGCATTTTGTTTTTGAACTACTAGCAGAAAGCTAAACCTGTTGAAAAAAGCTGAGATTGGCGGTATATATCATTAGTCAAAATAGACAGCAGGCTGATAGCGATACCTCTGAGGAGCTCGCTCTAGCAGTAGCAAACAAACTGACGTGTTCAATGTTGGAAGAAAGCGATTAATACACTGCTGAACAATTGCTAAGGACAGATCATAAACGGCTATATAGCGCATAAAAAAGTAAGTGTGGTTGGATGCCAAATGAAATAAAATAATGTCAGAATGCCAGGACATTACAAGAAAGACAATTTATTGTGCTCTGAAATCCAGAAGGCTTTGGAACGTGTTCAAGGGACAAACAGGCCATTTTGTGCAGAATGCGTAAACGTGAAAAAAAAATGCAATTGTCAATACAGATATGGCCTCCATGAAAAAAATGCAAGATGTCAATACGGGATATGGCCACCATGGAGGGCGATGCAAGATTCCACACGTCGTGTCATGCTTTGCACAACATTATCAAGCAGCTGTTGGGGTAATTTATCCCATTCCTCTGTCAGTGCACGGATGAGGGCGTCCTTCTTTATTGGAGGGCATTGGCGACCAGCAAGACTCCTCCCCAAAGCATCCCACACATTTTCAATGGGATTCAGATCTGGAGAACGTGCTGGCCATACGAGGCGTTGAATATCCTCGCTCTCAAGACACTCCTGGACAGCGACTGTTCGATGACATGTTGCGTTGTTGTCCATGAAAATGAATCTATCACCGACAGCACCACGGAACATGCGAACATGAGGTAGCAGGACATCATTAATGTATCGTTGGCCAGTCATAGTCCCAGTTGGAAGCACATAGAGGGAAGTACGGCCATTGATCATGATGCCAGCCCATACCATGACACTACATGTCGGATATCGGACCCTTTCCTGTATGTTTGCTGGACAATATGCAGTACCACTATCACGCCTGATCAGTTGTCGTCGACAATCAGATGATAGACTGTATCTACTCTCATCTGAGAAATGGACAGCTGACCAGTCGTTATCAGTCCAATTGCGATGTTGATGGCACCATTGCAAACGGGCGGTACGGTGACGTCTGGACAATGGGATGCACACAACAGGACGGCGGGCGTATAGTCCTCCTTCATGCAAACGTCTGGCGACAGTTCTTCGGGAGATCCGCTTGCCAGTAGCAGCCATAAACTGATTTGCTACCTCACTAGCTGTGCTGCGCCGGTGTCTTTTTGTTGATAGCACTATGTACCGATCTTCTGCAGGTGTCGTACAGCGAACACGACCTCCCCCGTGACGTTTGCTACACTCTCCATTTGTTTGAAATGATTTCCAAAGCCTTGAAACAACACTGTGGCTGACGTCGAACTCTCTGGCAACATCTGTTATTTTTCGCCCTTCTTCAATCTTGCCAATAATACGGCCACGCTTAAAATCTTCTAGGTGATGTCGGGAAGACATACTGAAAATTGCAAGTTCGTCAATTGATTCTTTTCCTTTCAACTTTGCGTTTGAACAACAACGGTCAATACGCGTCAAATCCTTTATATCTCTTATCAGCGCTATGACGTCACGAACAAGTTCGGCAATCCAAAATTTGCATACGCACAACACGTCTTACTGTATCCCGCACTTATGCTAATTTCCACATTTTCCTACCTTCCATTTTATGGTTGCTATCGTTGCTATTGTCATCCGTCCTTAGCTGTTGTCCGGCAGTGTAGTTATTGCACTGTATTATTTTCCTTATTTGTTATTGTTAGCATTTACCGTGTGACACAGCATGTATAACAGTGAAATTTTTGCTTTGATCAACAAGTGTAACTTAGAAATCTCCACCCCCAACCCGCCATCATTCATCTTGCAGTCCATGTGAACCGGTTGTTATCGATTTAGCACATCACACCTGCGTGGATTGATTGGTGTTACTATTGGTGACTGCTTATGTTTTATAAAACTAGGAAGAAAAAAACATGTCAGGGAAGTCCCAGTGGCAATGTTTTTTTTTATTTGAAAAGTAGTAATTGCATAATACGTGTGGCTATGAGTACTAAATAAGGCAACTTATGGCGTAATCAACACACAAAACTAGTTTCGCTATCCTAAGAACTTGTGCAACATGCATAATTATATTTCTAGCACCTATACATCCTGGACGCTAAAATGTTTTTGTTTTAAAGATTTCAGTATTGCTCTTTATTCAGGTAACACACTATAATCCACTGTTACCCTATATGGGAAATAACATTCAAATTGGACGGTTGGGAGAGTGGGGGGGGGGGGGTAATATTATGTGGTTTGCATCTAGGGCGCAAAAATTCCTAGTTATGCCTATGGCTTCGTATATCCATTTAGAAATTATCTATAGACTCAGCAGGACTGACTTCGACATTTGGGGCCTCCCGGCAGTCCGTTTTATATGCATGCATGTATGATTGAAGACTGGTTACATAGTTATTACTGGCAGATTAAGACATTGATTTGCCAATAATATGATGTTTTATTCATTTGTGGAAATTATAATTGTCATTTCCATGTGTGCAACGTTCAGTTCTGAATCAGCACTTTAACTTTTTTCAGTGGAATGAACATTGCGAATCAGTTTGATGCAAAGCAAGTGATACTGTATATATTTGGAGGCCCCCTCAAAGGTCGGAGCCCTGGACACGTGCCCCCCGAATGCCCTCCCGTAAATCAGGCCCTGCGTCTCAGAGCTGACTTTAGTGTTCGTGGAGCCCGGTACGATAATATTTGTTGACATAAATGTTGTCACACCCACAAACCTTTTGTGTGTGTGTGGATGTGTGCCATGCCGGACTGTATGGTTTTTCAGCCACATATGAAAGATGTACAATATAAATTAATAGTCACGCACGTTGATCCCAAGTTCAACGCTCCTTTTCTACGCTTAATTGTAACAATAATTGTATTGTGATGATTTGGATTGTTCCAGTGACAGCGAGACCATTTCATGGTCACCAATCGTCATCACTCATCGACTCGATTTACAATACTAGCTGAGTATATATTTGTTTCTTTTTATATATACTCTACCATTTCACAAAAAAAAAGCAGAAGAAAAGAAAGGGAGGGGGTCTCTTTCAGAAAGCTCTCCCCTGAACTTGGCGGCCGGTGCGGTAATACTGCTACCGTTGCCTTAAAGCCGGCCCTGTATAAACTACAAAAGAGAAAACACCTTTTAGTTCAGAGCATGTGACATTTTAAGAATCTTCTTGAGGGAGGAATTTGATTTGGTTTTTCAATGTACTTCAGGGCAGTAAGAGGCCCTGAAGTACATTGAAAAAACAAACTAAAATGTCCGTGCTTACCACTAAATTTCGCATTCAGTTATGGGCTGTAAAACTTAATGGCCTCTACTTCTCCCAAAAAAAAAAAAAACAACTACGTAGCCGCTATTGAGGTCAACCCACAGAACTGAGCAATAAAGTTATAAGTCTTTATATAGACTTTCATAATATAATAACCAGTGTTGCAGTCAGGGAGGGGCGCGGTGGGACTCCACCACCCTACTTTTCCTGAAGATGGGAATCCTCTCATTTCTGCTCTGTGTTCTCTTTTCCTTTCACAATTATTTTGTGCAGGATTAAAATCACGTTCAGGCGGTTATAAAGAAGATGCAAAGTGAAGCCTTTGAAAATGCCCATAAACAAAATGACAAACTGCCAGTCTTCCGCTGACTGTAAAATACACTGAAGAGCAATTGAATTAGAGACAGCTGGCGTTATGCAGCTGTGGCGCTGTGGGCGGCCTTATAAACAGAAACGACATGACATATGCAGCGATCTGACAACATAAAGAGGGATGCGACGGGAATCAGTAAGAGTCGGACGCAGTATGGATAAGACGAAGGATCAAAGAGCATTTGATCGTGAGAAAATTGTCGGGGCCCGACGAATGGGTCACTCCATCTGGGAAGCCGTGCAGGCACTGGGATTTTCACGAGCCACTGTGCCACGGGTGCCCCGTGAGTACATCGAATTTGGTAAAACGATCCCTGCAAGGGCCAACTGCCGTGGACAACAGCGTGTGGATGAGCGGGGTCATCGTCGGCTAGCTCGCATTGTAACAGCGGATAGACGGGCCACAGTGCAAGAAATCACTCGGCAATTTAACGCTGGTGCACAAAAACTTGTAAGCAGCCACACCATCCAGAACCATCTCCTCGCTATGGGGTACAGAAGCCATCGTCCCACGAGAGTACCGCTGCTGACCGCACATCACAGGGTGCAAAGATTAGCATGAGCGCGGGAACATCGCCACTGGGCCCTAGACATGTGGGAAAATGTTGTCTGGACTGATGAGTCGAGATTCACGTTGGTACATGCGGATGGCAGGATACGAGTACGGCACAAACCGCATGAAGCGATGGATCCTTCTTGCCAGCAGGGTACTCTTCACGCTGGTGGGGGTGGCATTCTCGTCTGGGGACTTTACGTGGACTGAAATGGGACCCCTGGTACGCGTGACATCGTCCCTCACAGGTCAACGTTACCGGGATATCCTGTGAGACCATTTGCTCCAGTTTGTGGGTCTTCAGCATCCCACTGGGGACCTCATCCTGCAACAAGACAATGCAGCTCCCGAATTGTATTCGAATGGTTGGATGAACACTCCACCGACGTGACCTCGCTTCCTTGGCCAGGTATGTCACCTGACCTCAGTCCCATCGAGCACATCTGGGATGCCATCGAGAAAGATGTTCGAGGCTCTTACACCCTCCATCAAATCTTCGTGAACTGTGGAAGCTTGTTCAGGGGTCGTGGATCCGTATGGCTTCCCAACGCTTCCGGTGTCTTGTCGAGTCCATGCCGAGACGAATCGCCGCCGTCATCAGAGCGAAAGGTGATGCTACATGTTACTAGAAGGTATCTCTAATTCAATTGCTCTTCAGTGTATATCTGCGCATTTACGGGAGAAATCCTATTCTTAAAACACCCATCGTTGCTCACCACCCCACTTCTTTTTCAGTTGGTACTGCATGTAATAGTCGTTAACTTTGTCCTTTATAACAATGGTTCTTTTTTTCTTTCCTTCGTTAAAAAGTTTTATCATGCTTTCTGAGAAGCCATGATTTCAAGTCGATACTGCTTTCTGATTTGTTTTCAGTGAAGGGATAAAAATGGAATTAACTGAATTTTCAATTACCAAATGCTCTGCGCCTTTTATATATTACAACACACCACTCATATAAGTCTAAAATATCCTTTTAACGGCGTAAAAACAAACGCTCAATATATTCCGAGCTTTCGCACTCCGCTAGAAGGCTTCGTTTGTGCTTGATTCTCAGAGCTTAGAACGGTCACAGACAGCGTTGAAGTATTTCAGAAATGTTTGTAATTGTTTCAGAATTGTTCTTGAAATTGTTTCAGCGTTGCCTGTGACCGTTCTAATCTCTGAGAATTAAGCCCAAATGAAGCCTCCCAGTGGAGTGCGAAAGCTCGGCAAATGTTAAGTGTTTGTATTTACGCCATTAAAGGAGATTTAAGACATGTTTTGGAGTTGGAAAGAATGTAATGTCCAATAGGGTGGTACCGGAATTCGAAGCCCTGGCCACGGCGTACACTGGCCACTGAGATTTCCCAGCACAACGGCATGACACCAGCAGGTGGGTGGCTTAAGGCAGTGGTACTTAGTCATAAGAAGGGGAAGAGTGTAAGCGCCAGCCAACATGGGAGTGTACAAGGAGTACATCCGCCATTGCATGCTGTATGAGTTTCGTCGCGGTAGCAACCCGCGCAAGTGCTGTATGGAACATTACCAGTGTGTACCTCATTGCCATAACACATCGTCAGTGCTGTCACTGGTTCGAACGGTTTCTAGAAGGAAATTTTGACCTGTCAGACCGTCCCAAAGCCGGAAGACCCGCAATAGTGGATATGGACATGCTGAAGACCTTAGGGAAGACGGATCCACGTGTTAGCACGCAGGAGCTAACCGAATAGCCAGGAACTGCCCACACGAGCATTATCACGCATCTGCGTCACTTTGGGAAGCTGCACAAGAAGGGAGTTTGAGTACCTCATCAACTCGCAGTTGAGTAGAAAGCAAATCGCATGAGTTCATGCCTTCCTCTGCTTTCACATGACAAAGTTGAACCTTCCTTTGACCGCATTTTGACAGGTGACGAGAAATGGGTCTTGTATGACAATGTCAGTGCTTAGAAACAGTGCTTGGACCTAAAACAGAAGCCCATGCCGACCACCACGTAAAGTCTGCTGTCTTTTTGGTGGGATAAGTTGTGTTTCTTAAACTGTTAAATAACGTCATTATCACCTCCAAAATGTACAGCAGTCATCTCGACGATCTGCACGCATCGCTCTCGTCGAAACGACAAGCACTGCTGAACGGCAAGGGCGTCCTCCAACAGCAGGATGGGGCAAGACCTCACACAGCACGGTTGACCTCTCACAAGATCAGGGAACTGGGCTGGCAGCTGCTGCTGCCGCACCCAGCCTATCCCCCGGACATTGCCCCCAAGCGACGACCACCTTTTCCGGTCGTTGCAGCATTTCCTGGACTGACAGCGGTTCACCAACTGGGACGATGTCGAACGCGCACTTATTCACTTCTTTGAGCCCAGGCTGCCACTGTTCTACAAGGACGGTGTCCAACAGCTGCCCTGACGATGGAAGCAGGTCGTGGCAAAGGATGGCGACTACATTTTGGACTGTTTTTGTATTTGTACATATGATAATTAGCACTTATCCGTTGCCTTGAATTTTTTTACATTCAACCCAATATGAGTTGCGTTTTTGAATTTTCATTTCCTCGTTGTATTTATAGTCTCTCCATCAGGGTCATCTTTTGTAGACGCTCCCAAAACGATTTTCTCTATATTTTGGATTATATGGTTTTTCCTTAGCCACATATGAAATATATACAATATACACTGCTGGCCCCTCAAAATGCAACACCAAGAAGGAAGCTTCCGATTCGCCTGAAATGCGCAGCATGCGTCGCCCGCGAGAGAACATGCAAACGATTAGCATTGCAGGGCATATGCAAATCATGTGCGCCCGGCACGCCACCGTGAAGCACTATAAGAAGGGTGCACAGAAGGCGGGGTGTACATAGTTGGAGTGTGTTGTGCTGCCGGACCTGTGCGTGGGAAGCTCCCTGATGCCTCGTTGCAGAATAAGGCAGTCATTCCAGCACGTTTCGGAGTTCGACAGAGGACGAATAGTGGCTTATCGCGACAGCGGTTTATCGTACCGAGACATCGGTGCCCGTGCGGAACGACATCCAGCCACAGTGAGGCGAGTATGGATTCGGTGGGTGCAGGAGAGACGGACGGACGCAGAACACCACCGAACGAGAGAACCGGCATGTTGTGCGGCGGGCATTGACGGCTCGCACCGCCGCATCACGAACGTTAGCGCAGGAATTAGGGTGTGTTGCGCAGCAACCTGTGTCAGCACGTACCGTTCGACGTCGTCTGCAGGAGCGGGGACTCGTCGCACGGCGCCCATCGCTCTGATTACTACTGACGTTACACCACCGGCAAGTGCGGTGGTAGTGGGCCGTTGAACTCTGCACCTGGACAACGGAATGGCACGACATTGTCTTCTCCGACGAATTCCGCTTCTGCCTGCAACGCCACGATGGTTGGATCCACGTGTGGCGGCACCGCGGCGAGAGACTGTATGACGCCTGCATTATGCATCGCCATACCGGTCCGTCGCCTGGCGTTATGGTTTGGGGCGCAATTGGATATGACACCAGCGCCCCTCTGGTACGCATCGCCTGTACGCTCAACAGCCACCGCTACATCTCCGACGTTTTGGAGCCTGTAGTCCTCTCTTACCTGCAGGACCTGCCAGCGGCCACGTTTCAACAGGACAATGCGCGCCCGCACGTGGCACGCATCGTGCAACAATTCTTCACGGCCCACCAGGTCTGGTCGCTGATCGGCAACCGAGTGGCCCGGCAAGCACCATTCCCAACACGTCTGGTCGCTGATCGGCAACCGAGTGGCCCGGCAAGCACCACACGCGACTACGCCTGATGAACTGTGGCAACGTATGAAAGCAGCCTAGATCGACATACCCCAAGCCCACATCCAAAGCCTCTTTCGTTCGATGCCGCGGCGTGTAGCGGCCGTTATTGCCAGCCATGGGGGACACACGAACTATTGATGTCTGCGTGTTCCGCAAGTCGCACGGACCTGTAAACTCAATCGTTTCATCTTTGTATCTGTTGTTATGTGTCCAGTAAATCTGGCTTTGCTATCTCGTGTTCTTCTTGGTGTTGCATTTTGGGTGGCCAGCAGTGTAAATTAATAGTCGTGCGCGTTGATCCCAACATCAATGCCAAATATAAATCTCTTTTTTGCACTTAATTGTAGCAGTATTATGTTATGATGATTTGGATTGTTCCATTGAGAACGATACCTTTCGTCGTCTCCAATCATCATCGCTCATCGTCCCTAATTACAATACTCGTTGGTTATTTTCCATTTCAAACAAAAAGAGAAAAAAAAGTTCAGCTCAGAGTCCCCCTGAACTTGGATCCCGATGACCTTAAAGACTGCCCTGGTAACCACGTAAGGGGAGCACGCCCAAAGTCTGAGCAGAGGCTGTGAACGGTTTGTTAGCACTGTTCCGTAGTACGGAAGATTAAGTCACGAATTCTTGTTACCACTATTGGCGGATACAGAGATGGGGCATGGGGAGCATCCTCCCCTCACGCAGCTGTATCTATTTAAATATTTTACAAAACCGTTTAATTGAAAACTGGCAACATCTCAATTCAATGTCAAGATTTCCCGTTCTTAATTAATCTGAAGGAAATTAGAGACGAGTGACTGCTCATTGCTCACTGAGTTGCTCATAGTGGTCAAGCAACTTAATGGAAGCATATGCCCGACACAAAAATCAGAAGCATACGTCCCACACAATAAATTGAAGTTAAGTTAGGCACTACAGAATGTAACAGCAAACATAATGGTATGCATAAAAGAAAAGTTCAAAATGAAATTTTTGTTCCCTTTATATTGCCGTTATCATAGTGGTCATTGTGTTTGTTTATTTTGCAGGTCTCCCTTCTTCTCTACTTCGCTTATTGCATTGTGCATTGGCTATGGAGGTGGGGCATTGACCCTGACGATGCTGCCATTCCGTTTCTCACGGCTCTTGGTGACCTCTTAGGGACGACTTTCCTCCTCTTAGCCTTTTTGCTTATCGAAGTTACACTTTGATTGACCAGAAAGAGAATTAAAAGCTGATATTCAGCAAGGAAAACGAAAATTCTTCACATGGAATGAATACTTTTCTAAAGAACTTCAATGTGAGAAAATTGTTTGAGCCCCAAAACTTTTGTTTACAAGGTTTTGGGAGAATAAAACGTGTTTCTAAATTCTTTGGTGTCAGTATGTATGTGTGTTTCTTAAATTCGTTACTACAAACACGTATCGGAAAATTATTTGTGTCAAAAACAATTCTAATACGAATCAATATTTAGCATCGATTTGAGAACATCGCCCAGCACAGCAGTTCCATCTACAACATTAAAATTATAACAGCTCCACAGGAATTCACGTTATCGCAAATAGCAAAAGGATTGCGTTCGTTTGAGATTCAAAACACCCACAGGGTTATATACATATTTGTTAGAGTAACTTAACAGCGTGCCTGCAACCTTTGCAAAAATTAAAATAATAGAAAGGGTGGGAAGAGAGACTGCCAATAAGTATTTCGGCGACCTCAACGGTTGATGGAGTCTCCCGTTCTTAATTTAAGACCACAAGCCTTAGGGAAGGAAAAGAGCCGGAGCCAAAGGAGAAATACGTCGCTTCTCACCCACAGTAGACACAAACAGGGTGTGTCAATAAAGATCAGTGAATGCACGGTAAAAATGAACAACAGGTAATATTTAAGAAAACTTACTTCAATGGTCTTCAAAATGATAGCCCCGGAAGCAATACACTTTTATCATCGTTCCTAATTTTTTTTTTCTTTTTATTGAAGGTTTAACGATCACCCTGAGTAACTCCATGGGCTGTAACGAGTCGCCCATCCCTAATTTGGGGCCACTGGCTCCAGGGAAGGGAGAGAGAGAGTGCCATAAGACAAACACCACATCCTTTCCTCACCGAGATTCGAACCCGGACTCATCTTGAGCGAGTGATCAGAAGCCATCGCTTAGATCACTCCACCACCGGGGCGGCGTTCGTTTAATTGCTCGAAGCTATAGGAAAGCCTCCTTTATTATCGTCTGCAGCTGGGTCTTCATGTTCGCTTGAATGGCCGAAACGCTTGCAAATCTCTCCCGTTTTAGCGCTAATTTCAGCCTGAGAAGCAAAAAGCAGTCGCACACTGCCAGATCAGTTGAATACGATGGGTGATTCAATTTGAAGCAGAATTCTATATTAGTTCTGTGTTCCATTTTTGCCCGCTAACAACGTGCGCCAACATCAGCTGCGGCTATCTGCGCCACACCGTTTCTCACAGCTCCGTGACACCACCCTGGGGTCGCAGTGGTCTAACCGCTGGTTTCTGACTATTAATCCGAGATGGGTCCGAATTCGAATCCCGATGTGGCATGGATGTTGTGTTTGTCTTACGGCACTGTCTCTCTCCCTTCCCTGGAACCAGTAACACTGAATCAGGGACGGACGACTACTTACAGACCTTTGAATTGTTCACGGTGGTCATTAAACCACATAAAAAAGACAGCTCCGTGACGGCTACAGACATGTTCGTTCATGTACTTGACTGTGTTGTGCAAGCTGCGGCACCTTTCACAACCTTTCCTTTTACCTGTTACGATCACTCGTCGAATTTCTTTAACTCACCTCGTGTATTCAAATTCTATTACGGCGTTTCTTGTACCGAATTGAATTCGCATCAATGACATTATCTTACCATGCCTAAATAGCGGCACACTCTACGTGTGCAAGATGAGACTACTAGCTAATGACTATGTTTTTGCTGTTAATGACTGGACATGCGTAATATACCTCATGACGACTGATTGTACGTCATTTGTTCATTCATGTATCTATTTATAAGCTGCCTCTTCCACTGCATGTGTTTATTGCGTCTGAGGATGGGTACCTAATGGCAGGACCCGAAAGGTCTCACGTTTTTAATTTTTAACTATAATTAAAGTTTATATTCCATCATAAAACTCTTTTATATATCGTGTGAAGACGGTTTCTCGTTTATATTATTTACCTTAGTCTGACATTAATTTACATTACAATATGAATTACAGAAGAATTTGCAATGTCGTGTTAGTACCACGAATACAACAACTGTCCTTATTTACCTGATACAAACAATAGCGCTATCATATCATTCGCACCGGAGATACACTGCATGATCAAAAGTATCCTGACACTCCTTCGGAGTAGTGAATTTCCCCGTCTACATCACAGCCACGGCCCATACATGTATAAGAAGACGCATGGCCGGTCAAACGTTGCAGACAATGCGAGTTTCAACGTAGCACGGTCATAAGATGGCATCTTAGCAATACTTCATCTCAGGAAACTTCTGCTCAGCTGTAGCTGCCCCGACCAATTGTAAGTGATGCTATTATGAAACGGAAAAGCCTAGGCAGGGTGTACGCTTGAACGGCGCCAAAAAATAATTGAAATCGAATATATATACACTATATTGACAAAAGTAGCCGGACACCCCTTCAAAAGCAAATGAACGAATCCGCTTCGTTGTTCAAATGCACGGCACAGCTGCAGACGGTATAAAAACAAGCCTGCAGCTGACCGTGATCATATCGCACTGTGAGGTTGAGTGAAAATGTCGCGGAGGGAGAGAACTGACTTTGAGAAAGGAAAGATTGTCGGGCGTTATATTAGTGGGTTGTACATAAAAGAAACCGAGAGGCGTCTAAACATACCCAAGTCAACTGTTTTGGATGTACTGAATAAATGGAAGACACATGGCATGCCTGAAGCAGCAAAACGTACCGTCAGACCAAAGAAAATCAGTGATAGAAGGCTTCGCATCCTCAGGAGCGTCGTTACAGCTAATCGACGGAGTACTGCACAAGACCTCAGTGTACAGGTGAGTAAAAATGCTGGAACCACGGTATGTACACATACCATTCGCAGAGAAGTTCATTCCATGGGTTACCGTGGTCGTGCGTCTGCTCATAAGCCTTTCATCTCAACTAGGAATGCTACACGTCGTTTAGCATGGTGTAAAGAACATTTATCGTGGACCGTAGATGACTGGAAACGGGTCCTATGGACTGATGAATCCAGATACACGATCCATCTGTCTGATGGCCGTGTGTGAGTGTGGCGGCAGCCGGGAGAACGCTATTTACCACAGTGTACTGTTCCTACGGTCAAGTTTGGAGCTGGCAGTGTGCTCGTGAGAGAGTGTTTTTCGTGGTATGGTCCCGACCCATTGGTTATCGTGGACAAACCTGTTAACCAGCACGTCTACCTCGATATTCTGTACAATTATGATCTACCAACTTTGTGGCAATACTATGGAGCCGAGCCTTGTTAGTACCAGCAGGACAATGCATGGAGCCATAAGGCAAGGACTGTTACGGCATGGTTTGACGATAATTCCGTATCGTGTGTGGACTGGCCAGCACAGAGCTCCCAAAGAGCACAAAGAGCACTTATGGGATGAATTAGAGCGCCGCATAAGAACTTTGGAACCAAGGCCTACTACTAAGCAACAGTTAGCGGCAGCATTATGCACTGAATGGAAGCGCATACCTATCACTGTGTTCCGAAACCCTGTTGAAAGCCTGTCTGGAAGGGTCAGTGCATGCATTAAGGCCAAAGGTGAACCCACACCGTACTAATGTATGTCAATAAATGCTATGTTGTGTTTCTCTTCTAGGTGTCCGGTGACTTTTGTCAATATAGTGTATATATGCGCTCATTGTCAAAACAATAGTTGCACCCAAAAGGAAGCAACAGACAGGAATGAAACCTGGTGGGTAAGTTTGACTTCGTGAGACGCGCAAATGATTCAAGTATCACGTTCCACCGCGCATGTGACGCAAGCAAGGAGGGATCCCAGCGCTGTGCAGACCGGCAATATAAGGTCGTCCCGTTGCGCGTGCTTTCCATTCTGACTCCTGCTGTTGTGTTGGTTGCGTCCTTTGCAAGTGAAGTATGCCTCGGTGAAAGGTTCGTAAGCAATTCGAGCTGTTGGAGGAGTTCGAGAGGTGCCGCATCGTTGGCTTCCGAAAAGCGGGGTGGTCTTATCCCCATATTGCGGGTCATACCAGTCATGCGGATATCTCCATAGCACGCTGTTGGTGGCTGTAAAAGAACAAGGCGCGCAGCACTGACAGGAAGTGTCTGGGAAACCTAGACGAACAACGGAGAGAGAGGACCGACGGGTTGTTCGACATGCGCGGACAACCCCCACGATTGCGGATATTCAGCGAGCAGTGGCGTCCTCTATGCATTGTCCAATTAGTGCCAGCACCATTGGCAGACGGCTGCACGACGTAGGACTACACGCACGCAGACCATTATGACGACTTCCCTTAACACCATTGCATCGTCGTCAAAGACTGCAATGGTGTCGTGCCAGACTGTCATGGAGCCATCAGAATAACAGAGGGTGATCTTCAGTGACGAGTCCCGTTTTTGTCTTGGAGAAGACCACCACAGTATCTGTGCGTGGAGGCACTGTGGTCAGCGCCAAGGCGAACAGTTTGTTGTCGCGCGTCACACGTCCAGAAGACCAGGTGTCATGGTGTAGGGAGACAATTGCCTACGATGTCAGATCACCTTTGGTGTTCATTATAGACACTTTGACAGCCCAACGTTACGTTAATGAGGTCCTGCAACCAGTGGCCCTACCTTTTCTGACTGCTCACTAGGGTGCGATTTTCCAACAGGACAACGCTCATCCGCATACTGCTGCTGTCTCGAGAGCTTGCCTTCAAGGCACTGACACTCTGCTATGGCTAGCCGAATCGCCAGATGTATCGCCGGTTGAAAATGTGTGGGATGACATTGGACGCTCTATCCACACTCCAGCCCTACCGTACAATCTGCAGGAACTGCGGGAGAATTTTCAAGTTGCATGGCATGGAATGGATTATCGCAGGACACCATTAGGAACCTGTGCAACTCCATGCCGAGACATCTGGCATGCTGTGTGAGCAAACATGGTGGCCCGACTCCACACTGAGAGATACTACTTATTGGCGTGTAGCTCAATAAATATTGCCCATATCAGTCTCAATGTTTAACCTTTTATTGTTCCTGGTAACCTTTACCTTCCTCCCGAATAGCATTGCAATCGGACATGTCCTTCTGGGTGTAACTAGTTTTTTGACGATGAGTGTGTATATATATATATATACACTATCTACCAACAAGTAATTGGATACAGCTGCAATCGACGATATCTGCGGTCCTGATACACGTCACGGCCGCCGCCGCCGTTAAATATCGTTTGGGAAACAACAACGCAACCAGTCGCATGCAAGATGCCACGCAGTTCGGAGCTCTCTGATTTCGAAAAAGGTGTAATCGTCGGGTATCACAGAAATGGCCGATCCATACGTGACATATCCAGCGAGTTGAAATACCCAAAATTGACAGTGGCCTACGTGATTGGCAAGTGGAAGATGAGAGGTGACTGTCGGAATGTGCCCCGACCCGGCAGACCCACAAACCTGGGAGTCAGAGACCGACTGGTGCTGGCCATAGAAATTCGGAAGAATCGCACCAAATCGATTGGCTACATCCGCGAGGAATTTTAACAGGCATCCGGGAGTGTTCTTCCGATGAATACCATCCGTAAGGAAGCCCATCTGCTCGGTTATCATGGACGTGCTGCCGCCCACAAGCCTTTGATCACCAAGTCCAATAGCGCTGCTCGGCTAACGTGGTGCAAAGAACGTCAACAGTGGACCGTTGAACAGTGGAAACAAGTTCTCTGGAGCGACGAATCAAGGTTCACCCTCTACTGTTTGGATGGCAGGGTCTGGGTTTGGCGTCTACCTGGAGAACTCCTCCTGCCGGAATGTATTGTGCCCCCTGTGAAGTTCGACGGCGGTGGAATTATGCTATGGGGGTGTTTCTCCTGGTATGGCACGGGACTTTTGGTCGCAATTCCTGGTAGACTCAACGCCGAGACTTACTGCACTATTTTGGATGACCATGCGCTTCCTACATTGTGGCAGGTTTATGGGGTGGACCCATGTTACTTTCAGGATCACAATGCCACCTGTCATGTTGCGAGGTCCACCATGGCTTGGTATGGTGACAATGGGGTTAATCGAATGGACTGGCCTGCGCAGAGCCCGGACCTTAACCCTATCGAGCACCTCTGGGAGGAGTTGGAGCGTCAACTTAAGGGGTGCCTCCACCGTCCGAAATCGGTGAAGGAACTGACCTGTCTTCTCCAAGCCGAGTGGAAGAAAATACCGCTAGCCGTCGTACAACGCCTGGTTGAGAGTATGCCCCGTAGGGTCGTAGCTGTAATCGCCGTAGAGGCTCCACCAACTATTGAAGGTGAATAAACTTCGTTTTCCTTTGCTATCACAGGTGTCCAATTACTTGTTGGTAGATAGTGTATAAAGAAAAAACACTAGGTTAAGATTATTTGTGTTAAACAATGTCGATTTCGTTGGGCAACGATTGAATAAATACATAAATTTAAAAAAAGTCCGTCTCAGTTCCGCAAAAAGTTGAGAATCGACTGCGAAGTCAGGTGCTGAAGCGAGTGGTAAGGCAAACTGGCTTGCCCACGATTGCAACGATCAACACCAAGTTCCAAAATGCGTCCGGAACCAGTCATAACGGTTCGACGAGAGCTGAAGGAAACGGGCATCCATGGTCGAGCAACCGCACACAAGCCTTACATCACCAAGATTAGCACCAAACATTGATTGGACTGGTGTAAAGCTCTGTGCCAGCGGACTCTGGAGAAGTAGAAACGCGTTTTGTGGAGTGATGAATCACTCTTCACCATCTAGCAGTTCGACAGACGAGTCAGAGTGTGAAGGATGCCATATGAACACTCCCTGCCTAACTGTACTGTAACAATTGTGAGATTTTGTTCAAGAGACATCATGTCTGGCGCTGTTTCTCATGGTTTGGGATGGACCCCATAGTTTCAATGCCCGATAATCTTAACTCCATGGCCTTTAATGACATTCTTAATAATTCTGCGCTCCTAGCGATATGGAAAAAGTTAGGTGAAGGCCCTTACCTTTATCAACAGAACAATTCTCCAGTCCACAAAGCGAGGTCCGTCCAGGAATGGTTTGATGAGATGGGTGTGGAAGAACTTGACTGGCTTGTACAGAGCCCAGATCTCAACTCAATGGAACATCTTTGGGATGAATTGGATCGCTGACTGGCCCAGGATGAACAGATCGGTGACAGAAGTTAAATAATGCTCTTGTGACAGAATAAAAGGCAATTCCAGCAGCAATGCAACCGAAATCTAGTGAAAATCTTCTCAGAAGAGTGGAAGCTGTGATAACTGAAAAGGGTTGACCAATTCGATAATAATTTCTTTAGTACTACACGGAGTTTGTGGATAGGCAAGTAAGTGCCCGGATACTTTTGATCAGATAGAATATAAAAAAACGTTGTTACCAATGACACCCCGATTTAAATGACCCCCATTATGCTGATATGAGATCAGGTGATGTTTAACTGTCGGTGGTGTAGTGGTCTAAGTGATGGCTTCTGACCATTCGTCCAATATGGGCCCGGGTTCGAATCCCGGTGAAGCATGGATATTGTGTGTGTCTGACGGCACTGTCACTCTCCCTTCCCTGGAACCAGTGACCTTAAATTAGCGACAGACGACTGCTTATAGCCCAATGAGTTGCTCACGGTGGCCGTCAAACCCCCAATGAAAAAAATGCTTAACTGTGCCATGGTGCAGTGTAGTCATGCCAAAAAACGCAGACGACAGAGATACAAACAACTCAGGCCATAGGAGCTGTGACGTATAAGGGGAATAAATAAGACTTATAAAGCATCGAATGGTCATTCAATTCGGTCGTGCACAATGACATACTGTTTACGCCAGTGGATCAGGGAGGGCACAAACACAAATTACCGTGGGTGTGGTCCACACAGACATACCACAAAATGGAAGAATCGCCTCGTCGGGAGACAGGCAACTGTAAATGCCTCAGCAATACCTACATCTATGCAAAGTAATGTACATTGTACATTACATGCTCAGCAGTGTCTACTTCTATGCAGAGAAATATACATCGTACATTAAATTCTCGGGCCTCTGCAAAAACTTTCGAATAGCATCTCAAAGAAAATGGATCACGTGCACTACCTACAACGCCTCGGTCGCTGTAATGTACGATATATATTTCTTTGCATAGAAGTAGATATTGCTGAAGCACTTACAGTAATGTACGATGCATACGTATGGTGTTGCTGAGGCATTTACAGTAACGCACGATGCATAGTTAAAAAGCGGAGATCTTTGTATAGAAGAAAAGGACCAAGTTACATCTTCTCTGATGACGCTCGCTTCTGTCCTTCTGCTGATGGTAGCCGCATAACGGCATAACTTTTCTAAGGGTATAGCACACACAGAATCCTGAATACGTCTATATACGCCACCACTTCCCACACCATAGGCGTTATTGTGTGGGGTGGCATAAGTTAATACATCCAATCGTCTTTGGTGTTTATCACAAGAACACCAATAACACAACAATATGCAGATGATATTTTGGAACTTCATTGCCTGCACTTCCCTAACGCCCCATAATGTCATTTCCAAACAAAATAATGCACCTCCCCATGCAGCTCGCATTGTTTTACAGAATCTATGTGATGTCATCACCTCTATCTTTCACAGCCATGTCTCCAGATTTTCCCTTATTGAAAATATCTAGGATATTTTGGAGCCTTGTCTCAGCCGCCTCGGTGGCTCAGTGGTCTAAACTCTGGCTTATATGACTGTTCGTCCAAGTGGGTCCGCGTTCGAATCTCGGTGAGGCATGGATATTGTGTTTGTCTTACGACACTGGCTCCCTCCCTTACATTGGGAGAGAGCCAGGGACGGGTAACGCTTACAGCCCATTGAGTTGCTCACGGTGCTCGGTAAACCCTCAACAACAACAAAAGAACCTTGTTTCCAAAGGCGTCTAGAAGCAGCACAGACACTTGGCATCATGCTTGTACTGATGGAAAAAGAATGGTGGAATGTGCCACAGACATCATTAGAAACCATCAATGCCACGACGCCTTGCTACTCCCATCGACGACGATGGGAGTAGGAGCATATCACTTAGGGAGAGGACATCTGAAACAGCATCTCAGCATTCACGTCAGGGTGTGTCATTGCCATCGTAGCTATCCTATATCATATACGACTATTGTGCTGCCAAATTTTAACCATTTTCATAATTTGTATCTTGTTCTTGAAATGTTTGTG
Organism: Macrothele yani; assembly: GCA_039090855.1. Taxonomy (NCBI): domain Eukaryota; kingdom Metazoa; phylum Arthropoda; class Arachnida; order Araneae; family Macrothelidae; genus Macrothele; species Macrothele yani. Next base: position 102,606,140 of record CM077028.1, read on the forward strand.
TACATGAGTGTACATAGCTGCCAACTTTTCAGAAATTCAACGAGTGATCGAGCTTTGGAGATAAGCCCAGTGGATACTATCGTAGAGCTCTGAACGGGAAATCCACTGAGTACTCGAGCTGTGGACAAGTTGTTTGACATTGAAGCTCTGGAGGACATGAAGTCAAATGAGTAATCGATATCTGGGTAAATCCCTTTGGTGCTTGCATTCAGGACGGGAAATCAATTGGGTATTACAGCTCTTTACATACGCTCACACACATACAAAAATCTACAGTTTGTGCGCTAATTAAGCCCACGATTTTATCGGTGATCGGTTTTAGTACTAAGACGGATATTGTACAGCATAGTAAAGCATGCTATAATTTTTTTCCGGGTGCACTTTTTAGAGTTATAAACGATTTAATTTTAGTCCCAGGAGAGGCATGCATATAATTCGACATGCCACTGAATCCCATGTTACGTGCGTTTCTGTGGTGTGTATGCACAGTACGTTTTCCAAAAGCAGTTTTTTTTTTAGAGAAATGTCGGGTTTTGACTTTTTCGGTTGGCAGATAATTTAGGACTTAATACATCGCGCAATGTGACTTGTGATATGTAAATTTAAAACGTCAAGGCTGCTGCGTATAAAACACTGGTTATTTTTCCAAGGGTATCAGATCCAAGGGAATTGTGCTACAGTGAGGAGAATGATGGATCATTTTCTTATGAGTTTAAACTTTGACACCGTGCGTCGGAGGCAGCTCGCAACATCAACACAGCACTACAAATTTTGAAGATGACAATCCATTTCAAAATTTGTATTGTATGGTGTAATCCTGTATTCCATTCATGATCAACACAGCAGTTGAAAGAGGCACCGTTAGTGAAAGCCAACCATACCCTTGGTTTGCAAAATTCCGGTCCGGCGATACGTGAACCGCACGTTAGACCAGAAAAAGCTATCGAATAAGCCGAGATGGAAGCTTTGTTCGAATCCAATTTACGTCACATGGTATGAGAACTTGGGGATAAACTGTGCGTACACTATGCAACAATTTCCCGATATTTAGCGACCACATGTTGAAGGTGCATAAATGGATCCCACATGAGTTGATGGAATATCACAAAACACGACGATTTAATGTCTGCTGTTCACTGTTTATCCGCAATCACACGAACGACATTTTGAGGCATCTCGCCATATGTAATCAAAACGCATACTGTATGACAATCACCGAAGGTTAGCGTAATGGTACCACTGTGGTAAAGCCCCGAAACACACACCCCGAAGCCGGTATTCTACGCCAGTAAGACGATTGTCAGTGTTTGGTGGTCGGCAGCTAGTGTGACTCAGTCCTTATTCTTACAGATGGATTAAACTATCACGGTGGACACGTATTGTCAAAGTGGAAAACAGGCCATCAAACAGCCGGTATTAGTCAATTGCCATGTACCCGTAGTTCTCCATGACAGTTCGATACTGCACGTTGCACGCCAGATAATCCCGAAGCAGCGCCAGTTGAGGTACGAAAACTTACCTCATCTACCTGATCTGGCCCTTTCGAACTACAATTTCTCCATGTACCTGGACACATTCATATAGGATATAAATCGTTTCCCAATCAAACATAAGTTTAAACCGCAATCCACGAGTTTGTCTCATTCCGAAGCTCGACATTTTTTTACGACGGCATGTACAGGCACGGATCTCGTTAGCAAAAGCGTGTTGCTGCTGGCGGCGATTATTTTGATTAGCATCGTTTATTTTGAACCGAGCTTTGGGTGCTTTAATTTTCCATAAATATTCCGATGTTTCATCTGCAACAAACTAATGTTTCCCATCCTGTCCTCTATCACTTGAATGTATGATTCTAAAACGGGATTTTGGAATTTTTTCATGAGCAGCTTATGTTTGTTGCTCGCGATAGTTTATGTCCTTACAACTACGAGTACATGAACTACATAAACCTTAATCCCTCAAAATAGATATCGACTTATAGGTAAATTTTGAAGATGACAATCCCATTTTTGGCGTAAATGTGACAAGGATGGTAAGTCAGATAATATCTGAAAACTTGAAAATTTTCATCGTCCTGGAGCGGGACTCGAACCCGCGTCTCCCAGAAAACGCCCGGGTATACTAACCACTACACCACCCAGAGCGACCATGTTTTAAGTTTCCGATCAGATTCGCTAAACATGAATGCCGGTTGCTTCGACTAGCGAATCCTGTGATGGTTAAATTCAAATTGATCGGAAACTTGAAACTTGGTCGTTCTGGGTGGTGTAGTGGTTAGCATACCCGGGCGTTTTCTGGGAGACGCGGGTTCGAGTCCCGCTCAAGGACGATGAAAATTTTCAAGTTTTCGGATATTATCTGACTTACCATCCTTGTCACATTAACGCCAAAAATCGGATTGTCATCTTCAAAATTTGCATTATATGGCGTAATCCCGTATTTCTTTCACGACTTATAGGTGTTTATCAAAATAATGGAAACACAGACTGCGACTGAAGTACATGCAATGTGCTGTATGCAAACCACAGGGACGACGTCACCCACGATATGAGGTATAAAAGGGTGCAGTAGGATGTCGGCTATCACGTGGCAGTGCAACAGTAGCAGTTGAACGGGTGTGAAGTATTGTCAACAGTGTCAGATCCCAGTGACCTCAAAATAAGGAATGATCACTGGGGCGCATCTTACAGGAACTTCAGTAACTCAAGTGCAACACGAGGAACTGTATCAAAAATTATGACTACCTATCATAAAGAACACGGCGTTTCTTCCAAACGTGCGAACTGTGGACACCATGAGACGTCAGATAGGGATAGGCGAACGCTGCCGTGGATTGTACAACGGAAGCACAAGACCACAGCACCGCAAATAACAGCAGAATTGAACACTAGTCGGAATTCTCGCCATAACAGTTTGACGAGAACTCCATCGTGCCGGTATTTATGGTCGTGTTGCAATCCACAAATCTCTGATTACCAACATCAATGCAACAAAACGTGTAAGGTGATGCAAAGCAAGTAAAAACTGTAATATTAAAGATTGGCACCGTGTCATCTGGTCTGATGAATTGTGCTTCACATTGTATCTCACCAATGGTAGAGTATACGTCTGGTAAAAAGCTGCAGAAGTGTAATGTCCTGACTATGAAACACGAAGGTAGATCCCTGATGCTGTTGGGTGCCATGTCACGGCATTCCTTAGAACCACTGGTTATATTGCAGTGCCGTGCCATATCTGCGATGTATGAATCCATTCTTGGGGACCATCTGCACCTAATGTTGCAGGTATTGTTCCCAAATGACCGTCCATTGGTTTCAAGCAGATAATGCAATGGAAAAAGATAAGAGTCAAATAAGGACATATGTTACTGTTTTTTGGGGAACAGGATAGATTTTTTTTTTTTTTTTTTTGGAGATTTAACTACCACCGTGAGCAACTCAATTGACAATACAGGACAGTAATGTCTGCTTTAAAAACAGTGCGTCTAGAAGAGATGAGCTCGAGCCCGGCCCAGGCCCGTGTTCCGACAAGCTCAGAATTCATTAACTACCGAAAAACCCGGGCCCGGGCTCGAAATTACACGTCTTGAATTTCATTACTGTAATTAATTCAACACGTGTAATTTCGAGCCCAGTTGAATTACACGTGTTGAACTTCATTGTGGATTTGTTACCATGGTGGAAAGATTTTCAATTTCCTAAGCTAGCTGCTGTTGCAAGACAAATTTTGCTTAGCAAGACTTGCATTATGCATTGTCCAAAGCTATGGCCCAAGCAATTATTAGTTTAAGGAGGTCTGGTATCGAAAAACTGGGAAAAAATCACATTCCCATTTTTTGTATTTTATTGAACATCAAGAATCTTATCTTTAGAATGATGTATTAATTTCCAAAATGGTGCAGTTAGGAGTATTGTTATTTATTTTTTTAAATTTTCTCACTCCCGCGATTTTTGGGGTGACGTTGGTTTTTAGTGCAGCAGGTCGAATTTTAGAGAAAAGAAGACCAAGTTGAAGCGCTGAGGCATTAGATACAATTCTCTCTCTCTCTCTCTCTCTCTTTTCATGATGAACTTGATCTGGAAACTGCACACACATATGATAATATTGTGATTAGTATACTATTAAGCGCAAAGCTTTGTTAATGTTACAAAATGCAGAATAATCTAGTCTGGAATGCTTTTACGTTCTTTTTTTTTCTAATTTTGGAAATTTCCTTACGTGCTTTTTTTTATATTCTACTACATCATCCTAAACTACCTTTACCAATTAGCATATATGTAAATTATATTGCAAAGATTAGTTTTCTAGAGTCAAAATTTCAAACACTTGCAACTCTGTGTACGGCGTTATACGTTTTATACTGCAATTTATTCAAAATAAAAGTAAATTTAGAAATCAAAAAGAAATAACGAATGGAATTTTTTGTTTCTAAACGATAAAAAAAGAAGGGAATCGCGACCATATGCTCGCAAGGGTGTGACGTCATAAAACTTTAATAGGCTCCACACACAACGCGTGACGTAATGAGACAGATGGCGTAACCGTGCGCCAACATATCAAGCGCGAGATTGTGACGTCATAAGATCGTCTCCAGATGGTCTCCTACCACATAATAAAATTTCATCGAAATCGAACCATTTTTACGCACGTTATGACGCATAAAGGCAATGGAATACATCCCGCTCCTATGGCCTGACCTTTAACCCCACTTCACCCATTTTCAATAGGTTTCATTCCCAGGTGGTCCCCTACAATATGCTAAAATTTCATTGACATCGAACTATATTTACGAAAGTTATGACGCATAAGGGCATGGAATGGATCTCGCTCCTATGCCGTGACTTTTCACCCCATTTCGTCCATTTCAATACGATTCGTCCCCAGTGGTCCCCTGCCACATACTAAAATTTCATCGAAATCGAACCATTTTTACGCGAGTTATCGTGCCGACAGACAGACGGACGGACAAAGCTAGAGCATTTACGCTTCTTCAACCTACGGTTGGAAAGCGTAAAAAAAGATCGTGCCTATGTATCGGTTTGTCCGTCCGTCTGTACCCACGATATCTCTGTAACTATGAGTCCGATTTGAAAAATTATTTTTGCATTGGGAAGCTTGAAATATGCGCATGATGATCCTTTATTTCGTTTTTTTTTTTTTTTTTTACGATGTGCAATTTCGCCGCTAGAGGGCGTAAATGCAGATGATGTCAAATTCAAAAATACGTTTTAATCCGCATATTTGCTTCTGAACATCCGATTGAAAAAAAAACTTTTATCTTTCGATTCCATTTATGTCGAAGAATATTTTAGATATAGTTACTTTTTCAAATTACGCATAGATTTTTCGCTAGGGGGTGTAAAAGTAAATTAGATTTTTCTCGGTAACTCTTCTTCTAAAACTCCGATTTGAAATTTTTTTCTTCAGCGGATACACCTCCTGATGGAAAATATTTTGCATGTAACTTAAAATTTTTGGTAAAGAATACTTTGGCCACCAGGGGACGTAAGCGTTAATTTTTGGTTCTGATATATTTACCATAAAACCTGAGCTTCTAAAATATCGATTGAAAAAATTCTTTCGTAGACTGATGCCACTCACATCGATAAACCTTTTCGGAATATTTTCTTCTTAAAATATTCCACAGTTTCTCCGCCATGGGGCGTAGATGTATATCTTATTTTCGTCAATAGCTCTACTTCTAGATGTCCGATTTGAAACATTTCTTCTTTGTTGGATAGTGTTTTCAGTGTGACATGTTTTTCATATAATTTCAAATTTGCAGGCAATTCATAGACTTTCCGTTAGGGGGCGTAGAGGTAAATTTCGTTTCCCCCTATATCTCTGCTTCTAAATCTCCGATTTGAAACATTCTTTCTGCACCGGATACAGCTCATAATGAGAAATCGTTTGCACATAATTTCTAATTTTTGTAAACAAATGGTTTGGCCACCATGGGACGTTAGTCTTAATTTCCGCTTCTGATGTATTTGCAGCAAAATATGAGCTTCTAAAATCTCGATTGAAAAAACGTCGTTTGTAGACCGATAGTACTCATGTCGAAAAACCGTTTTGAAACATTTTCTTCTTAAAATAATGCATGGTTTCTACGCCAGGGGGCGTAGACGTATATCTTATTTTTGTCAATATCTCTACTTCTAGGAGTCCGATTTGAAAAATTCCTTCTTTGTTGGATAGTGTTTCTAGTGTGACATGTTTTTCATATAATTTGAAAATTTTCAAGTAATTCATAGACTTTCCGCTAGGGGACGTAAAAGTAAATTGCTTTCCCCCTATATCTCTGCTTCTAAATCTCCGATTTGAAAAATTCTTTCTGCACCGGTTACAGCTCCTGATGTTGTTTTTTTTGTTTTGTTTTTTGTTTTTTGCACATAATTTCAAATTTTTGAAAAAAATGGTTTGGCCACCAGGTGGCGAAAGTCTTCATTTCCGCTTCTGGTGTATTTATAGCAAAATATGAATATCTAAAATCTCGATTGAAAAAAAAAGTCATTTGTTGACCGATACTACTGATGTCGACAAACCTTTTAGGAACATTTTCTCCTTGAAATAATGCATGGTTTCTTCACCAGGGGGCGTAGATGTATATCTTATTTTTGTCAATATCTCTACTTCTAGGAGTCCGATTTGGAAAATTCCTTCTTTGTTGGATACTGTTTCCGATGCGAAATGTTTTTCCTAAAAATTTAAAATTTTCAAGTAAATCATATACTTTCCGCTAGGGAGCACAAAGGCAAATTTCGTTTTCTGCGTTATTTCTGCTTCTAAAACTCCGATTAGAAAAATTCTTCCAGTATCGCATACAAGACCTGATGGAAAATATTTTTCACATAATTTCTAATGTTTGGTAAAGAATGGTTTGGCCACCAGGGGGCATAAGTGTTAATTTCTGCTTCTGATGTATTTGTAGCAAAATCTGAGCTCCTGAAAATTCGACTAAATTTTTTTTTTCTTGGACCGATACCGCTCGTATGGGAAAACCTTTTGGAATACTTTCTTTCTAAAATAATGCATGGTTTTCCCACCAGGGGACGTAAAGTCACACCTTATTTTTGTCGACATCTCTGTTTCTAAGAGTCCGATTTGAAAAATTCTTTCTATTTTGGAGAGCGTTTCCGGTGTGAAATGTTTCTCATATAAATTCATGTTTTTCTTAACGCACAAGTCTGCAACCATAGGGCGTAAGCTCACGATTCCGTTTACAGCAATATCTGAGGGATTAAAATCCTGATAGAAAAACTTCTTTTTTCCGTCAGATATTATTGTTTTCCATACCGGCTCCACTGACTTTGAATAGCTTTGACAAATTCAAATTGCGTCAGAACGGATTCAAAAGACGTGCTTATTACACCCGAAAATTCGGTGTCATCTTTCTTGTTTCTTTTTCAATTAAAGCACATTTACTGGGACAGTAAAATAGGGTGTTAAAAAACTTATTATACAAATGTTGGAAGATCCACAGCACTGTGATTTCTCAGCAACAATCATGTTTTTATAAAGTTATTCAAAATTGCTTAGACCTCTGCTTCATAATTCAGCACACTGGGTGATAAGTCTATGACATCAACTCACTCACCATACCTCACATCTAAGGACCTCTTTTTTAAAGCAATGTATTACAAACGAAACTTCGCAGCCACATTCTTCAACCAATCGCTATATATATAAAACAGACTGTATGTGTGTGTGTCTGTCGGTCGGATTTCACATAGAATTAGGCGACCTAGAGCGACGAAATTTGTTATGAAGGAACCTGTAGACATCTTCTGGTGCACCTTGAAGCGATTTTTTTTTATTTGAATTTGATTTTTAGTTATTTAATGTTATGCGTTTCTACCCGATCTGAGTGTGTCTTTCCGCTTTGTTGACATCAACCTGATCACACCGAACTAACAAGGCGTGCAGAAAAGTAGTTCACCATAAATTTTAGGCGTTTCTTTTTTTAGTATTCCGTTACGACTATTTTCATTCGTAAATACATTTATTACGCCCTTTTTTGAAAGCGTTGTTTGCCGATTGTATTATGACCTTGAGGGCGGAGAAGAAAAAAAGAAAATAGAACGTAGTTTTTCAATCTGCGTTATTAATTCAAAAGTGTCATACGTCAGAAGGTCATCATACTGTGACGACATTGTGAGCTAGAAAATAGAACGTTGTTTTAACGTAATTCTAAAAAAGAAATGACTCCAATTTATCGTGAACTACTTATCTTCGCGTCTTCGCGTTAGGTGTGATCAGGTTGCATGTAAAGAAAGCGGTAAAGAAAGCGGAAAGGCACATGGTTTTTGTTAAGCGTTGTTTGCCAATTGCACCTTGAGGGCGGAGAAGAAAAATAAGAAAACAGAACGTTGTTTTTCAGTCTCCGTTATTAATTGAAAAGTGTCATACGTCAGAAAGTCATCACTAGTCCGTCAACGACGGGTACAACAGGCTAGTACCAGTATATGATAGACAAGCACCACTGAAACAACACAGATAGTTACATACAGTTACATCAAAAAGTTACGGTAGGTACAATAAGAGATTAATTAAATTAATTAATGCAGGGAGTCACATTGAAATGCTGTAATCACATTTCAAAGGCTGTCCAAACTTCAACATTCACCAACTTTATAATGCATATAGTAAAGTGACTAGAGGAACCCAGCAGTGAAATTACAAATGGTTCTTAGTTGAGAAGTTTATCAGCAAGAAAAGTCAAAAACATATGCTTTATGGGAAGTTAATCAGGAATTCCTCAATAATAACACGAGTATTTTTAAGTTTCATTTTTTCACATGTGCAGAAATACCTTTAGAAGTTTCGTTTTTTCACATTGGCAGTTTGCTGTTTACGTTCCTTGAAAAATCCATCTGGTTGATGTGCAAAAGCTTGGAAACTTTTGATTTCTGTTCTCTACGCCAATAAATTCAGATTACTAGTACAGGAATTCCCCATTGCAGAATCAATCGATTTCAATCACAAGATATAGAACTGGCAAGATTACTACACTTCACTGTCTATTTCCATTTCTTTTTTGGTAGACTGACTTAGGTTGTCTTGTCTGCATAACTTCTTGGGTTCCTGTATTCTGCATATTCCAAAGAGCTTCTCGGTCACAAGAAAAAACTTAACATGCATGTACATTGTTTGGCACATTGGAGCCACTTCGGTTATTAGCATTTCAAATCCCCGAAAGCTAATTCCGATTCTCTTGATATGTATCTGACACAACTGAAATGCATTGGCGTTAAACAAACATTGATGCCATTTTGAAGCTAAAAAAGGTCCCTTTAAACATTTTCTGCCACGTTTCTGTGAAATGATCCTGAATAATGAACTCCACACATTCTGTATGTACAATAATTGGCATTTTGTGGTTGGCATTGCCTTAAAGGTAATATAAGAAGCTGGCAATAAGTAAACTTTACGTTAAAAAGGTCATTTGTTAATATCAATAATTTGGTCTTAGTATTAAATACCACACAAAAAAAATATTTTTTATTAAACTGATTGAAATATATTATTTTTCAGCATAAATATAAAATACATTGTATATATAAATCAATCTGTTCTAAGTAGCCAACTCCTCTGAGAACTTGAAAATTGGTACCATACTCAAGTGCCGCCCCGCTGGCGCAGTGGTCTAAGCGCTGGCTTATGACCATTCGTCCGTGAAAGGGTCCGGGTTCGAATCCCGGTGAGGCATGTATGTTGTGTTTGTCTTACGGCACTGGCTCTCTCCCTTCCCTGGAGCCAATGACCCTAAATTAGAGACGGGCGACTGCTTATAGCCCATTGAGTTGCTCACGGTGGTAGTTAAACCTTCAATAAAAAAAATCCTCAAGTGAAAATTGAATCTGCACTTCTCAATTTATCTGAGCATGGCACCCACTACACCAGTTAGGACAATCTATTTTCAAGTACTTGAGCTACAGGAATATGAACAAACATCGGGTTGCACCAATCAAGGCATCCACTGCCTCTTCATACAATTGTCATTCCAATAGTTGATGGATCTGCCAGGAAACACTAGTTCTTCAGAAAATATACAGGAGTTGGACGGAATAATGTGAACACCACGCTCACGGACGTGACTTAATGCAGCTGCGTACGTCGCAATACGTACATCACTTTTTGGTTGTAATGGCTTTGTTTACAACCTCAAGGTCCTGTTTAAGTGCATTTAAAGTGTCTTGCTGCAAAATTTCTTTCGGGGTGACGACGAAATGATCGACCTAACAGACTTCGAAAGAGGGCTAATTGTAGGTGGCCGGCTAGTTGGTGCCCCGGTGACAACAGTCGTCAGAGTAGTGAGGGTATCGAGAGCCACTGTGTCTAACGTCCTGACAGCATACCGCGTTCGTGGCCAAACCTCGTTTGCGAAACACAAGAGCAGCCGGAAAACGATAAGACCACGACGCCGAAAATTATTTCAGAGCTCAATCTGCATCTCCAGACCCCAGTATCAACGAAAACAGTGCGCAGGGAACTGCATAAACAAGAGGAGCTGCTATGGCAAAACCTTTGGTGACCCGGGTCAATGAACAACGGCGCCAGGAGCGTAGAACCTGGACTGCCGATGCATGGAAGTGCGTAATGTGGTCGAATAATCCACATTGACACTATTCCCGGGCCGCGGGTGGCCTAGTGGTCAACGTTCGTGACTGCCACGGAGAATACCTTAGGTTTGATCCCAGGCAGGTGCTTACGCTCGAACCACTAAATATCCGTCGTGCGTCAGATGGGTACGTTAAGCCGTCGAACCCCGGGTACTGGCCCCCCCGGTAATAAATAAGAGCGTCTTCCTCCCCCTTTCTACCTCGCTTCTGTGTCACTTTCCTGTCGGACACTCTAGCCCAAATCTCCTAGCTTCCTATTTCTAACGGTTGTTTAAGAACTGGGGTCAGACACTCCCTTCCTAAAATTATCTACCTATGATCTGATCTGATCTGATCTGACACTATTCCCCACCGCAGGAAGTGCTTACGTGTGGAACCTGTCAACCCAGACTGTCTGCTTCAAACAGTGCAGCATGGTGGTGGTTCTGTCATGCTCTGGAAGGTCATATCGTGGTCTTCAGCAGGTCCCCTGATCACTTTGAAAGGACATATGACTACTGGCAAGGCGTATGAAACCATTTTGGCTGACCAAATTCATCCAATGGCTCTGGCATCGTTTTCTGCAGGAGATACCATCTATCAAGATGATAACGCCCCAATTCACAGAGCTTGGAATGTCCAATCATGGTTCGAGGAACATGAGGACGAACCTTAACACCTTCCTTGGCCTCCCTAATCACCATATTTAGACATCATTGAGCCACTGTGGTCTGTATTGGAAAACAGAGTAAGATCCCGTTATTCTCCTCCTGCATCTCTCAAGGATCTGGAGCAGTTTCTGCATGAGTGGTATAACATCCCACTAACCACCATCCACGATTTGTATGCATCCATTCCAAGGAGGATTTAGGCGGTTTTGAACATCAAAGGTGGTTCCACACCCTATAATGTACAAAGAACCTTTTTCTAGGTGTTCACATTATTCTGCCCAGCCCCTATCAAGGATATTAATACACTTAAATACACGGCACATATATAAGCAGCTTTTAAGTATTCTGAGGAGCAATCTGCATGGTAACAGTTGAATATGACAATTATACATAAAAAATATGCTTGCATGCCTACCACATATTTGAGATTTTTTTATTCTAATGAAGAAACTGACTGAATTATGTTCAAATATATATCATCATGACCGTGTGCTTTAATTTTTTTGATTGGAGGTTTAACGACCACCGTGAGCAACTCAATGGGCTATAAGCAGTCGCCCGTCCCTAATTTAGGGTCACTGGTTCCAGGGAAGGGAGAGAGCCAGTGCCGTAAGACAAACACAACATCCATGCCTCACCGGGATTCGAACCCGGACCCCTTACGGACAAATGATCGGAGGCCATCGCTTAGACCACTACGCCACCGGGGCGGCATTTTATCATAATTAAGGTGGGCCTCAAATAATTTTGCTTCCTATACTTCCAATGGAAAAACTTCTGAACACATTTTCTTCCCAATTAATGCGTTCCCAATAATGAAAATTTGAACATCGATTAAAATAGCTTCATTTTATAACTTGGAATACTTAATATTTTCTAAAACATAACCATAATTATGCAATCCAACATTTGTTTGTCTACTGACGTCATCAAAGTACAGGTCGCGCATCTTTTTCCTGGTTTCAGCATCACCAAAGGAAAAGTTATTGATTTTTAATATAATTATGGTAATGTTTTAGAAAATATTAAGTTTCCCAAGTTATAATATGAAATTATTTTAATCGATGTTCAAATTTTCTTCTTTGGGAACGCATTAATTGTGAAGAAAATGTGTACAGAAGTTTTTCCATTGGAATTATAAGAAGCAAAATTACTTGACGTCCACCTTAATGCACTGCAAGGTGCTAGAATTCCTTACTCTACACATTCAATGTGTATAGTCTGCAAAGGTTATGGTGAGAACAGCAAGTTTGGTAAATTTTCACAGAGCGTTATGCGCAGAACATAAAAGTGTCATGCTACAACAGACACACAAAAAGTTATGCAAAATAACGTAGTACGTAGTGTGAGCATGGATATAATGACCAAGACTTTGTAAATAAACCTTAGTGTAAGGAAAGTATCTTTTAAAGTAAGTGGAAAAATTGCAAATCAGGTTTTAATCATTGATTTTTTTTTATTTTTTTTTTTTTTGATTGGAGGTTTGACGACCGCCGTGAGCAACTCAATGGGCTATAAGCAGTCGCCCGTCCCTAATTTAGGGTCACTGGTTCCAGGGAAGGGAGAGAGCCAGTGCCGTAAGACAAACACAACATCCATGCCTGACCGGGATTCGAACCCGGACCCCTTATGGACGAATGATCAGAGGCCAACGCCTTAGACCACTGCGCCACCGGGGCGGCAATCATTGATTTCAAACTACACCTCAGTGAAACATACTGAAATTTCTGCACATGTGAAAAAATGAAACTTCAAAATGGATTTTTGTCGCATATAATGTAAAAATAATGTAGAATGGTGTACAGAAATGATTAATGATGATTTGTCATGCCCACAATATGCCATTTCTTGAATAGCTAAATGGCACACAACATGAACAAGCCCCTTTAGAATAATGTGATTTTGTCTTCCTTTTTCATTATGTTTCATGACAAACATATTCCACTGATCCAATAAGCAATTCCTTACAAAGTCAAATGTCTTAAATTTTATATAAGCCCACAGGTGCTGATCAGAACTTATATGGTGTTTCACGGCATTATGCAAGTTATTCAAGTCTGCATAACTGTGCTTGTTCCAAATCTTTTCCTGATTACAACATAGCAAATATAGCCAACTAAACACCTTTTGGACTACAATAAAGTCACACACATTCTGTTTCACAGGTGGAATCACTGAAATGTGACTCATATGTTTTATCTCCTTTGTTAAATGACAATGTTAAGCAACTTAGCTTTGGGGTTGGTATTCCATTCTAACTTGAGTGGACTTCCAATTATCAGCTCAAGGCATTTTCTGTATCAATGCACTTTGTTTACACAAGGCAAAAACAATCACCATTACAAAGCAAAGAAACTAGCTCTGCTACTATACAGGGTGCATAGGAAAGTCCCTTTAGCCTGGAATAATTTGCGAACGGAGAGAGGTATAGTTATGCAAGTGAGATAACAGTATAGTAAAGCGACTACGCCCGATCGAATGCAACCGATAGCAGCACCCTTAGTGGCGAAATGCGGAAGTTAGCCATTGCAAATCGAAAACGAAAAGAGACAGAGCAAAAATTTCCAATTACAAAGCTGTAGAGCATCGATTAATTAGTACAAAACGACATTTGCTTCCCAGGATAAGATAAATTGTCGCCTGAATACCCTAAAATGTCCGAAATCGATGCGCGACCTTTTGTGTGAACGTTTGAAGGAAACAAGCACAGGTATGAGCAAATACACACAATTTATTGCATAAATGCGTACTTATGTCACTACAGTTTGATGACGTCAGACAAAACAAATACAAAAAAGGCAAACTGGCGCACAGTGATAAAAAGTTAATGTCGAGTATGTTCGAAGAGTTATTGGGGGGAAGGGGGAGGGTCATGATCAGAGTTAAATCCTGAAATGGCAATGGGCTGGACATACTGCCAGAAGGACAGACCATCGATGGACAGCCGAAATTTTAGATTGGATTCCAAGGGACAAGAAAAAACCCAGAAAAAGACCACATCGGAGATCTGTGGATGAAATTCGAAAGTATGCGGGAGTGACATGGAGGAGAGTGGCACAAGACAGACCGTTGTGGAAGAAACTTGGGGAGACCTTCGTCCAGCAGTGGATTGATAATGGTTGACAATGATGATGATGGTGATGTTCGAAGAGTTCGCCATTGTTCACGATACACATTTGTATTCGTGAAAGTAACTCTGCATGCACATTCCTCAGCATGGAAGGTGTCACACTATTGCAAGCATCTGTAACACGACGACGTAGATCCAGCAGACTTGTAGGCGCTGTTGCATACACCTGATTTTTTAGGTAGCCCCAGAAATCCAAGCTCGCCATTCTCACACAGCGTACGTAGACGTAAACTTCTGATTAGGGTACATCCTGCTACTAGTTTTTATATCGTAGGTACGGTACAACGTCACAATCTGCATTTGCATACGACTACATTTGCGAAATGCGAATATGCAGATTCGAATCGTCGTGCATCGATTTCGGATATTGTAGGGTATTCAGGAGACAAGTTATCTTATCCGTGTGAAACAAGTGTCGTTTTGTACTAATTAATTCATGCTCTACAACTTTGTAATTGGAAATTTTGCTCTACCTCTTTTCGTTTTGGATTTGCAATGGCTAACTTCCGCATTTCGCCACTCGGGGCGCTGCTATCGGTTGCATTCGATTGGGCGTAGTCGCTTTACTATACCGTCATCTCACTTGCATAACTGTACCTCTTTTCGTTCGCAAGTTATTTCAGGCTAATGGGACTTTCCTATGCACCCTGTATATCATGCAGAGCATATGTTTGAATTTGAATTTAGATGCTGTAATGCCAGGTTTTTTACATAAAAAACAATACAGAATAATGATGAATTGACCTTTCTTCAAAGAACTGTTAGTTAGCTCAAAATATTTTGTATGGTTTTTAATAAAAAGCAATTGGGCAGATCGTTTATAGATATGTAATATGTCAAATACTTATCAACTGCAAACATTCCTCCCTTTGTAACATATAATTTGGCAATTTTATGGCTACTGTAAATATTAACACTAAAGGAAGCAGGGCTAGACTTCTAAAGTGTAACGTGAATCCTTTCACCACAGTTGTTGTCTGGTTTCTTCACCATTTAGACAGCCGTCTCTGTGTGCCACTACACGATAATTTTCTGAATGTCAGGTATATCCTCATATGACCTCTCCCAAATGGGAGAGACACAACTCAGGATAGCTACTTAGATTATCCACAGCAGTGCTCCCCACCCTAGTTAAGGGTGCACTCTCCCTGGTTGGTTTTTATAGGAGTGGTATCATAGAGAAATGCCACTCCTATCAGCCTATGAATTTCCCACTGAAGAAGAAAACTGGGGTAGACAAAACCCCAAACTTTTCATCTTTTTTTTTTTTTTTTTCAGGGAAGCAAGCACATTTTTTCAAGTTATATGATGAGAAAACTGATTTAAATAGAAACTACAATACAGAATTGCAATACTCAAGAAACGCACATAGCGTATTAAATCCGTTTTTTTTCTTATGGTGTAATAATCACAGGGATTCGCCAAGCTTTCGCACTCCACTGGGAGGCTTTTTCAAGGCATAAAATTGCAACCTCTCCAACAGTCAGAATTAATATATTATTTCTTAGATATTGTTAAATAATTCAGTGCAGTACACACAACTAAAACTAGGGCAAATACTATATACTTTATTAATAGTAGCGTTTCAAAACAGGTTATTAATTTCTGAAAGTTCAGCTTTGTCTTCTGACATGCAGCATTCAGTAAAACCACTAATTAATAAACTCACTTACAAGCACCCAACATGGAGTCAATGGCATAGCTACAAATATCTGTAATGCTTAACACTGTGCATGCATGCAAGTTACTTGGACTGCACTGAGGTAACTTCGGCCTGAATTATGATTGCCAATATTGCTGCAGAACGCATAACACCGCTGGCAATAGGACTGAAAATTGATATTGGCATCTTCCATTATTCTGATACGATAAGTAATCTACAAAAAGGTACAAACAGAAAAAATTCATTTACTCTATTTGTTGCTAATTACTAAAGAGACAGAAACTTCATAACAGAACCCCAAATTTTGCAAAATAGAATTTGAAAACTCAGGCACGATGGTGACTGGGCACCATGGATCTGTCTATCCCTGTATATATACAAGGTGATTCAAAAGTAAAATGCGTTTTTAAAAGATCTATGGGTCGGAGAGACGCGGTTTGCAGATTAATATTCACCAAGGTACAGGATTTTGTATGGCATCGAGAAAAAAAAAAAAAGTTCAAAATCTCGACAATAGAGGGCACTGCTGCAGATAAAACAAGAGGTGATAATTGTGAAATGAGATCTACATTAAATCAGTGAAACTTTCAGCATCATCTACAGATGCAAGTGTTCAATGTGTCCACCACCACATTCCGGTACTGCATGCAGTCGTGATATTACGCCTGATACAGCATTGAACATGTCAACGGGAATGGCTGATACCTCCTGCCGCATGACGCGCGTCTTTCAGCGATGGTAAGGTCTGGGGATTACCTCTATAGACACAAGATTTCATGTAACTCCACAACCAGAAATCAGTGGGTGTGAGACCTGGAGATTTAGGAGGCCATTCGTGCACTATGCCCACTCAATAGACAATCGGCAATAAACGTGTACACCTGATTTGGTGCACGCCCGTTACGTTATATGCAAATTATTAGCTTAATAAAACTATGTGGTTTTGTAAACAGAATGACTGCACGAACCTTTATTATTTTCGCACATTGAAAATGTGACTGAATTTCTCTGTAATGGTTTTTGTCTTATCCTAACTTTGCTTTGTGTGAGTAGCATTATCTGCAGCAGCACCCTCTATTGTGTTAAGATTTTGAATTTCTCCTTTTTCTTGATTCCATGCAAAATCTCGAACATTCACTGTCCAGGAGTGTCTTGAGAGCGAGGATATTCAACGCCTCGTATGGCCAGCACGTTCTCCAGATTTTCACGAGTGCGATACTAAATTCCCGCACACCAAAATAAATTGAGCGTTTTTTATTTCTATATCTTTCGTGTTTCATTGTAGAACTATTTACATCATGCAATTACACGCAGAGAGCCAGGGTTAACAACATAAACAAACCTGCCGGCAACTGCAGTGGAAGGATACACACACAACACTTTAGAAGTACTTCCTGAAGCAGAAAGAAAGGCTGAGAATCCATACCTCTATGTCCAAACATTTGGCTGACAGGCACTTGGAATTTTTGTTTTAACAAAGATGACAAATGCAGAGCTCGGATCCCTTTCAGAAATTAATCAAAATACACTCCTGGCCACCCATAATGCAACACCAAGAAGGACACGAGATAGCAAAGCCACATTTACTGGACACACAACAACAGATACAAAGATGAAACGATTGAGCTTACAGGCCCGTGCGACTTGCGGAACACGCAGACATCAATAGTTCGTGTGTCCCCCATGGCTCGCAATAACGGCCGCTACACGCCGCGGCATCGAACGAAAGATGCTTTGGATGTGAGCTTGGGGTATGTCGGTCCAGGCTGCTTCCACACGTTGCCACAGCTCATCAGCGGGTGGTGCTTGCCGGGCCACTCGGTTGCTGATCAGCGACCAGACGTGTTCCATGGGCGACATATCGGGAGAACAGGTGGGCCACGGCAGCCGTGACACCTGGTGGGCCGTGAAGAATTGTTGCACGATGCGTGCCACGTGTGAGCGCGCATTGTCCTGTTGAAACGTAGCCGCTGTCAGGTCCTGCAGGTAAGGAAGGGCAGGAAGGACTATAGGCTCCAAAACGTCGGAAATGTAGCGGTGGCTGTTGAGTGTACTGACGATGCGTACCAGAGGGGTGCGGGAGTCATATCCAATTGCGCCCCAAACCATAACGCCAGGCGACGGACCGGTATGGCGATACATAATGCAGGCGTCATACAGTCTCTGGCCGCGGTGCCGCCACACGCGGGTCCGACCATCGTGGTGTTGCAGACAGAAGCGGGATTTGTCTGAGAAGACAATGACATGCCATTCCGTAGTCCAGGTGTGGCGTTCAACGGCCCAATGCCACCGCACTCGCCGGTGGTGTAACGTCAATGGTAATCGGAGCAATGGGCGCCGTGCTACAAGTCCCCGCTCCTGCAGACGACGTCGAACGGTACGTGCTGACCCAGGTTGTTGCGAAACACACCCTAATTCCTGCGCTAACGTTCGTGATGTGGCAGTGCGAGCCGTCAATTTCCACCTCCCAACATGCCAGTCCTCTCGTTCGGTGGTGTGCCGTGGCTGCGGCAATCTCTCACGTCGGTCCGTCCGTCCTTCCTGCACCCATCAAATCCATACTCGCCTCACTGTGGCTGGATGTCGTCCCACACGGGCGTGATAAGCCACTACCGCTGTCGCGATAAGCCACTATTCGTCTTCTGTCGAACTCCGAAACGTGCTGGAATGACTGCCGTATTCTGCGACGAGGCATCAGGAAGCTTCCCACGCACAGCGGCGGCACAACAGACTTCTACTACTTACACCCCGCCTTCTGTGCACCCTTTTCATAGTGCTTCTCGGTGGCGTGCCGGGCGCACATGATTTGCATTGCCCTGCAATGCTAATCGTTTGCATGTCCTCTGGCGGGCGACGCATGCTGCGAATTTCAGGCCAATTGGATGCTTCCTTCTTGGTGTTGCATTTTGGGTGGCCAGCAGTGTAATTTAGTCAACAGGATGGACAAAATGATTCAGGAACATTATAATTAATCATTCAGTCCCAAATAATTAACCACCTATGCAAGAAATGTCTTCAGTTCTTTATAAAGGCATGTCTAACGTAAAGCTTCTGCTCATAGGTGGCGCTGAAAATCGCACGGTTATTTCCTACCCCCTTCATGTGGGGGTCTTAGTGTCATGACCACTTTCCCTTATCAGATGCAGGATCAGTTTACAGCTCCCTACCCTCCTTTCTCACTCCCATGTTTCCCAAGGGGGAGCTCAGTACATTTCCTTTACAACGTTGTTTTAGGCAAGTAAAACGCAAGCTTTTTTTTCTGCTAACACGAATGATCCGAAAATTTGTGATATATGACAGCAAAGGGGAACTGATAAATAATTCAAATTTTAACAGATAACGGTGAAAGAGGAAATTTACTTTACTGTTTTATCTTTTTTCACTATTTTTAAAGTTATATATTAATTTTTTTTATTTTTTTATTTTTTTTTTTTTTATTCCAAGGGACAGGAAAAGACCCAGAAGAAGACCACATGGGAGATGGGTGGATGAAATTCGAAAGTATGCGGGAGTGACATGGAGGAGACTGGCACAAGACAGACCGTTGTGGAGGAAACTTGGGGAGACCTTCGTCCAGCAGTGGATTGATAATGGTTGACGATGTTGATGATGATGATGATATTCATTTTTACTCTATCCTTTTGAAGTTTCACTGCTTTATATGTGCACTTTCTTACCAGTAATGCCTGATAGCATATGAATGTCGTCCAAAAGACATCAGCAGGTGTCTTGCCAATAAACCATTTCCTTCAACCTAGATTGAATTTCTTGTCCATTTATGGCTATTATGTCTTTTATGTGGAGAGTAAATTCTCTTTAGAATATAGGATGTTGTGCTCCGATTGCGCTTGCAATCAAGAAATTACACGTGACTTGAAATATAAAGCATCTGTGCTATGGGCATAGTACTGGCCCACATCAATCCGTATTTCTCCAGTACTACAGAGGAATAAACCAAGCACATAATTACGAAGTTCATAATGTTAACATTTTTAGTTTCATACAGAGAGCCTAATGGTCGAATATATCGGTTCATATTTAATTAAACTTTTCCGAAATCATATATTTGATCGCGGAACACGCTGTAGTGTGGAACCATCACTCGCCTGATATTTGACCTTTTGCTGGAACGTAATAACTCAGAATTGAAGGTGTTTCATAAAATAAAATGGATCCACACAAATGTAAGAGGCGCCCCATGAGACAGAAAGTTAGTTTTAGCGCACCAGATGCAATCTAACAACGTAAGCAAAGCTGTAGAGTATTTTTTTTCCTGAAAGAAAACAAATTGCTAATTTTATAAAATTAGTAAATGACTGATTCGACGTAATGAAATGTAGATTTCCCAGCTCCAAAGAGCCATTGCAGAGTGCTTTTGAAAAAAAAAAATAATAATAACATATTCAGCAAAAAAAAAATGATCGAACAGTATTCATGTCATATTCCCGTTTTTTCCCAGTATATACACTGCTGGCCACCCAAAATGCAACACCAAGAAGGAAGCATCCAATTGGCCTGAAATTCGCAGCATGCGTCGCCCGCGAGAGGACATGCAAACGATTAGCATTGCAGGGCATATGCAAATCATGTGCGCCCGGCACGCCACCGAGAAGCACTATAAGAAGGGTGCACAGAAGGCGGGGTGGAAGTGTGTTGTGCTACCGGACCTGTGCGTGGGAAGCTTCCTGCCTCGTCGCAGAATACGGCAGTCATTCCAGCACGTTTCGGAGTTCGACAGAGGACGAATAGTGGCTTATCGCGACAGCGGTTTATCGTACCGAGACATGGCGCCCGTGTGGGACGACATCCAGCCACAGTGAGGCGAGTATGAATTCGGTGGGTCAGGAGGGACGGACGGGCCGACGTCCGCAGTCGCGGCACACCACCGGCATGTTGTGCGGTGGGCATTGACGGCTCGCACCGCCACATCACGAACGTTAGCGCAGGAATTAGGGTGTGTTGCGCAACAACCTGTGTCAGCACGTACCGTTCAATGTCGTCTTTAGGGGCGGGGACTTGTCGCACGGCTCCTATTCCTCAAATTACCATCGACGTTACACCACCAACCAGTGCGGCGGCAGTGGGCCGTTGAACGCCGCACCTGGACTACGGAATGGCACGACATTGTATTCTCCGAAGAATCCCGCTTCTGCCTGCAACACCACGATGGTCGGATCCGCGTGTGGCGGCACCGCGGCGAGAGACTGTATGACGCCTGCATTATGCATCGCCATATCGGTCCGTCGCCTGGCGTTATGGTTTGGGGCGCAATTGAATATGACACCCGCACCCCTCTGGTACGCATCGCCGGTACACTCAACAGCCACCGCTACATCTCCGACGTTTCGGAGTCTGTAGTCCTCCCTTACCTACCAGCGGCCACGTTTCAACAGGACAATGCGCGCCCGCACGTGGCACGCATCGTGCAACAATTCTTCACGGCCCACCAGGTGTCACTGCTACCGTGGCCCGCCTGTTCTCCGATATGTCGCCCATCGAACACGTCTGGTCGCTGATCGGCAACAGAGTGGCCCGGCAAGCACCACCCGCGGCTACGTCTGATGAACTGTGGCAACGTGTGGAAGCAGCCTGGACCGACATACCGCAAGCCCACATCCAAAGCCTTTTTCGTTCGATGCCACGGCGTGTAGCGGCCGTTATTTCCAGCCATGGGGGCCACACGAACTATTGATGTCTGCATGTTCCGCAAGTCGCACGGGCCTGTAAGCTCAATCGTTTCATCTTTGTATCTGTTGTCATGTGTCCAGTAAATCTGGCTTTGCTATCTCGTGTCCTTCTTGGTGTTGCATTTTGGGTGGCTAACAGTGTATATATATTTTATTCTATTTTGAAAAATAATTGGATGTTTGTACAATTTTTACTTAAAAATTATTTACTCAAAACTAGCTCTGTTATTTCGATTGAAAATTCACCGAGTACACGACACTTCTCGGTATGGCTCCGTGCGCCTTACAGCTTCGCTTATGGCCGTCGAACACAATAGAAGAAAGAGATCTAACTCCGACAGATGATGAATTTTGCATTACTTTTGTCGAATACAATAGAACAAAGCAATCCAAGTCTGACGGCGCGAAGGTGCTAATCTATGCACTGCATGATTTCCCTTACTTCTTACTCTTTCTCTCTGTCTCTGCTTTTAGATTACAATCAGTTGGTCAGATTTTGTAAGATATATTTATCAACAAGGCAATACCAACATATACTCTTTTTCCCAATATCTGTATTCATGTACAGCTGACATTTTTCTTTGCCATGCGGTTTTTTTCTTTTCCTTTTATCTGTAGTTTCCTTACTAAAAAAGTATTTGATAATTAATGTTTTTCCTCAATTACATTTTTGTGAAATATGTTTCCTTACGCTGTCAAGCGTTATAACTTCCACCAGTAAAAACTAAATAAAAAAATTTAAAAACCTGCGCTGCACTCCGCGTAAGCAGAATTCAGTAAATCTGAACTCATACTGGAAACTGAGTTCGATTTATAATTAGTTGTTTAAGCATTAGGCTGTTTTTTTTTAAAACTCAGTAACCCACTCATAGTAACTTTGTACTTGAAAAAAAATAAGTATAAACATTTCTCAAGCAAAAGGCATTGGCTGGTGTTTTGCAGATCTGAATTACTTTTTGATCATTTCGATATATGCAGTCAATTTTGAGAAATAATATTTTGAATTACAATACTTTGTCATTTTTTTATTGTCTACAGGCCCAGTTAATGAACGTAGTGGTTAAAGCCGGGAGGGATATTTAATATTCATTCATTTCTTCACCAGGCGATGAATGATGAGATTTTTACCACGGGCTTTTCTTGCCATGTCGGATCACTTCTATTTGTTTCAGAAACACCGGAATAAAAGGAACCTACTGTACTTGTATGTTTACCGGCAAGCAGTGACACAGCACGAAATTATACTCCCCTCCTACAAATGGAACCACTTTGTCAATTTATAAGGACTGTTTTACTCACCCCCTCCCTTCCCGGAAAACGGAAAATTTTTCCGGAGGGGAGGGGGTGAGTAAAAAGATAAAATATATTTATCAACAACGTAATAACAACACATACTCTTTTTCCCAAAATCTGCATTCATGTACAGCTGACATCTTTCTCTGCCATGCGGTTTATTTCTTTTCTTTTTTATTTATCTCTAGTTTCCTTACTTTTTATTTTTAGGAGGTAGTAGAAGTTGAAATCTTGTGTTGGCTGTTTCCTCCCCCTTGATGTGTACCTTGCATTACATAACATATTGAAATTTTTCTTTTGAACTTTTGATCAATAACTTGGAACCCCTTCCCCAACCTTGAGTTATGTCTTCGCCATGCGAGCCGGTTGTTACTGCTTCGGCGTATCACCCCTGGTAGCGTATACAGGGTTGGTTAGGAAGCAAAGATAAAGAAGTGATTATATTTGTTTCTGTGACTTGCCACCGATTCAGTTAATTAAGTGAAAATTCAAGTATTGCTTTTCTTTTTTCTTTGAGAAATTGTGTTCCTGTTTTTTTAAGAAATTGCATCTATGATAATACTGTGGCTCCCGTAGCGATGGATTTCTCGGCGCTTTTGGGTCGATTAATTCCGGAAGGATGCAGTCCACATAAAATGCACGCAATTTTGGCACAATTCTATCCCAAAATAGAAAATCTCTTTCTATTCGAATAGTTTTTGCTTCCATTCTGCTCCAGACAAATAAGTCGCAATAGTTCCTGTTTGTAATCGCAAGCTGGCCTTGGATTTGATAGTAGTATTTATGGTTCTTGGGCAGAAATGCCGAACCATCAGACCTTATTTTTATTCCAATGCAGTGCTTTTCAGACGCCTGTGCCAAAGTTTGGGTTGAACTTGCGGAAAACGGGCACTCGATTTCTACCAATCCACTGTCTTGAAGTAGGCCATCGGGACTGGTACACAGTAATGGGTTGAGGACATCAACGTACAGGCCACAGCATTGAACTACATTCGAGGTTTCCTTTTCGTATTGCTCAATGCGGCTGATTCGTTTGCCATACCGTACCTCATGGCTGTACCATATTTCCGTACACCAGTCGTTTTACCAAATTGGCACTGAGAGTTGTAGCTCGCCTCCCTGCAACATCTTTGAAGTTGCTTGAAGAAATATGTTTCGCTCGTTTTTCCCTCCACCTCTCAGATAACGACTGGCCTCGAGTGGCATGCTCTAATTGGCCATTTCTTTCAACTTTTCGATTTGCCATGATGGTTTCACTCACAGTAACAAACAAATCTTCAGACATATCGGGTTGTTGGGCTTGGTCGCCATAACTATCATCCCCACCTTGTGGAACATAATCTCGATTTTTCTTTCCTGTTTTTCTGCCTGGAAATAATTCCTTACGTTTTAAGCACTTTATGTACCGGTTTTGTCGTCGATTAGTAAAGCGACGAACTGGAGTGGTTGGGCTCTTACCAGTGATGACTCTATGTACTCTTGAATGCCACCCTTGTGCTGGGGTCTGATACGAAACTACTGCAATACTAGCACGTCGGTTCACTTCGCCAGCTCTTGAAAAATTGACCCGTTTTCCACCGTATGTTTTGCACATTAAACTCATGAAAGTTTCGCATAGATTGTTGATGGCGTTCCAAATTAATGTAGAAGAAACGGCAATTAGAATTTTCTCGATTTCATTTTCAATTGCTGGGAGCATGCCAACATTTCTCAGTGCATTGTATACAGACTGATCCAATTCTATTTAATTTTTATTGCAGAAACTTCCACAGTCATGTTTCCCAAAAACATGACTGGGCCCATTTTGTAATTCTTGGATCAGTGCTGAAACAGCTTCTGTGCTGAACTCACGGTGGTTCAATTATAAGCCGAGGTATTTTGTTTTTCAGCTCTTTTCTTGCCTTCAGGCCTTTCACACTGGAGAACTTCAAGGTTGACATCTGAAGTTGTTGAAGGGCTCTGCGAACAGCGTGGTTAGCACACTCCACTTTTAACACTCTACCACCATACGATATTCTTTCTTTCACTTGGCACATAGTGTTTGAGTCCCCATCTCCCACCAGCCTTGTACAACGTACATTACGCACGCTTTGGAGGTAATTTAATCCCTCCACAACAATATCGCTCTCCATGGCAGTTGAGGGTCCACTCCAGTTTTTCCAACAGAAGTGGTCCTCCACATTTGCTACTTTTTTGCTTTCAATTGCCCTGCACACTAAACATATTTTGGTGCGGATACCAATAAATAATATTTTTTGTGCCACGCTCCCTATGATTACTGCAACACTACTTGAAGCGTTGTACCCATGGCCATATTACCTCTTGCACCAGCCTCCATCTATTATAGCTGTGATATAATAGAAGCCATCTTCGTCTGTGTCACCTCTCTGCTCTGCTAACATTTTTTCATGCTCGACAGCGTCACGCATATCACCCTGAGCACAAGCTTTCAACACCTTACCTGTTGTCTTTTCACAAGATGAAAATTTATTATTAGACATGTATTGTATGTCCATCGTACTGAACTTCTCTTCTTCCTGTGAGAAACCACTACCTGTTGACAGAGCACCTAAAACTGCGAGATGATTTAAACAATCTCCCTCAGCATCTGTCACAAGCGTAGCAACCTCTTTACAAAGGAGTTTACTGCAAACATAGTGGAAACTTGCAACAAGACCACATCGAGACATTTTTTGATATACTAATCTGCCCCCATAACTGCATTCGTATGTATGTTTCTCCAGCCCTCTGGCTTGGTTGATTACTAAGCCAAGTTGACATAAAAATCTTCCTGAAGGAAAATCTTTGCCAACATAGTTTTCTGATTGTTCGATGTGCATTGGGGAAAATGTCATATCTTCCGGAATATCTGGACCAGGTGTTACTGCAGTGATGCTTTCCACTGATAAAGATACAGTGTCAGTCAGTAATGGAGAAGGTGTCCTTACTTCCGGTACATCTGGACCAGGTATAATATGGATACTATCTTCCAGTGTAGGCGGTCCAGCACTTCTGTTTTCCAGTACTTCATCTGCTGGGCGTGACACTGAATTCATTGTTGCTAGTGTTTTGCCATTAACAGGTGTACAAGAGTCCATAGGTAACCTAGAAATAATAAAAATAATGTAGAAATATTTAAAGAACATAAATGTATAATTTTCTTGTTCTGAAAAGTATAGGGGGAAAATGGGAAAGAATCATCATTTCTTTGCATTAGCATAAATGCACTGATGTCATCTAAAACAGTGTGAAATGTTACAGAGCGTCATGGGACTAAAAGATCTATGACTGTCGTTACACGTCACATGTGCAGTCGGTTGATGTATGAAGACAGTTTTCAGGTGCCGAAGGTGTATGAAGACTGTAGGCAGGCAGAGTCGTGTCTGTATGAGTTCTCTTTTGGACTGACTGCAGTGTACTGTATGTTCTAATGTGTGATTTTTGCATCATTCTGTCGAGTAGAACTTGCTTTTACGGTCTTGCAACCCATCATAGTAAAACCGAATATTTCTTTTGCAAATCACAAATCAGACTCACTAAAATCGTCAAATTGCAGATTTAACTTTTTCCAATGATAATAGCTAAAACACGTGTATTTGTATTTCGTTCTGGATGGACCTAGGTACTGGTGCTTCATGGTTCCACCCTAGGGTGTGTCTAGGGCGTCTACGGGCCGCGGGTGGCCTAGTGGGCAACGTTCGTGACTGCCATGGAAAGGACCTCAGGTTCGATCCCAGGCAGGTACGAACGCTCGATCCACTAAATATCTGCTGTGCGTCGGATGGGCATGTTAAGCCGTCAGACCCCGGGTACTGGTCCCACGGTAAAAAATAAGGGCATCTTCCTTCCCCTTTCTACTTCGCTTCCATGTCACTTTCCTATCGGGCACTCTAGCCCAAATCTCCTAGCTTCCTATTTCTAAGGGTTGTTTAAGACCTGGGGTCAGACACTCCCTTCCTAAAATCCTCTACATTTGATCACTTAGGACATCTACACCTCAGGCACCAGCATAGAAAATTGTCGGAGTCGGGAAGCCTGGTATATCCCTGGTTTCCCGACCCCGGAGCAGAAGGATGTGGGTTCGATCCTTATCACGGGCACTTTTGCCAATTTCAGACATGGATTATAACTAAAAAAGACACACAAAGGCTGAAAGAAAGATGGAGAGATGTACGATTGGTGTAACCAGGAATGATAAGAGGAACTCGTGGATCAGAAGAATGACAAATGCGGAAGACATTTTCATCAGAGTAAAATCCCTGAAATGGCAATGGGCTGGATATATCACAAGAAGAACGGACCAGTGATGGAGAACCGAAATTTCAGACTGGATACCAAAGAATAGGACAGGATGCAGAAAAACCTTGTGGGAGATGGGTGGATGACATTTGAAAGCACGCCAGAATGACATGGAGGGAACTTGCTCCATTCTGAGGAAAAGTTTCATTTAATATGCAAAATGTTTAATACTACAATTACACAGCTCAGCTATTCTGTGTTGCTGAAATGAATTATCACTGATAACTGTTTTGTAGTGGTGTGATCAGAATTTCATTTCTTGGGATGGATTAACAGGATAAAAATATTGCTTCTCAAACAGTACCATGGACTTTTTTCAACGCTTTAAAATTCTGAAGCACTCAAATTTTAGAAATAGCATGAAAGAGAAGGGGAGAGGAGGGAATACAGATTTTTTTTTCTTTTCAAAAAATGAGATGTCAATGATTTGGTCCCCTTTTCGGGGAAGTGGTCATTTTCGGTATTTTCAGGTAAAAACCTCATCAGATAAGAGTATTGTTTCATACAAATTACACTGCAAATAACATAAACCCTTACTCAACTGTTTCAAAAGTCAAACATTTTGCGATAATTTATTTCAAACAATTAGTTTTGTTTATTTGCATAGGGCATATTTTTATGCTTTTGATTCTATTTATTTCCCGTTTCCCAGATAAACATGTTTTTATAACTAATGCATGCATATAAATTTAAGGCTTCTAGAGGGTAAACATTCAAACTATTTGGCATTTATTTAAATTACTGATGACTGCTTGGTGTATAACACACATTGTAAATGTGAGCACATAGTACTGATCCGAATAAATAGCAATAACTGGCAATGAAACTATTCAATGCAAAGAATTTTGAATTTTAAGTCTACACCACGTCTTTCCCCCCCCCCCCCCGCATGAGATCACAAAAAATTGCCCCTTCTATTGAAGGAGAGGCTGGGTGTTGATTGTATTTTTAGAGGACAGAAATTTATTCATGTTTGCAAAAAGTTCTGCCTACTAAGTCTCAGCGAACGACATGTTTTTTTTTCCCAAGTCATATAAAGAAGGGAAATTAAAAACGATAAACTTCGATCAACCAAAAATAGGTTAGAGTAATTGTTAGTGAATAAACGCTTATTTTTACATTGTAGATGTGATTCCGATTTGTATATGCTTATACTGGAGGAATCAATTACAATCGCTATGAAACTAACTTTATATGAATGTATTTCATGACCCCAGGAACATTGGATGTGTTGTACCATGGGTGTGCGACACAAAGAAAAACAAACACCCTTCTCTGTTCTTACAGGAGGTACAGGGCTATTAGTTTTTTTTTTTTTTTTTTTTGAGATTTAACGACCACCGTGAGCAACTCAATGGGCTATAAGCAGTCGCCCGTCCCTAATTTAGAGTCACTGGTTCCAGGGAAGGGAAAGAGCCAGTGCCGTAAGACAAACACAACATCCATGCCTCACCGGGACTCGAACCCGGACCCCTTCCGACGAATGATCAGAGGCCAACGCCTTAGACCACTGCGCCACAGGGGGCTATTAGTTTAATCTCATTATCATGGCTGTCAACCAGTACCGTCTTGCCCCTCCTCTCAAGGGGGAACGTCAAAAACTCGAGGCCGCTAGTGAAACAGCTTCTGTTCACATAGCCAGCCGCTCATGGGAAGAATGTTGGTCAGACATAGAGCCGAAAATAAGGTAGCACAGGAAAAATACTTGACCCCCCACCCCCCACCCCGAGCGTTAATAAAAAAAAATCTCCTTTTCCACACTTCCACTCTCTCCCTCCTCTTGCAATTAACCAATGTATTTCTCAAATAGGAAGTGGGGAAGGGACCTCTATATATTAATATTTTTATAGTGTAACTGTACGATTTTCTTTGACCGCTCATTTCTACATGAAGTGCTTCGGGAGGCCGGGCATCCATAATGATCGGGCGGTGGTGCAATTATATGTTGCTCAAGTAATGCTAATATTATCGAGCCATAATGGGCTGCAATGTGTACTTTGCAAAATAGAATTAGCAGGGAGCTACTGAGTGGAGATAGGGGATAAATTATCGTTGGCAGCCTGTCAACTATCCAATATCTACAGTTCTTGAAAAAGCCTTTTCTTCTCTGAAAAACACTAACACGCGGCCTATGACATTTTCTACCCAAGCCCGGAATAAATAGTGAATGCCTGCTCCCTAACCAGAACCAGTTGCCGATGAATTCCCTTTGAGAACTAACTATAAAGTGCCTCATTTGCTAAATCATATAAAATCACATTTTTATATAAAAAATTATCTCGCTGTCTAAGAGCCCGATCCGCTCGAACCCGAACCTCGGTAAATATTCTACAGCCCGATGCTGATTCGGGCCCCGGCTTGGGCTTAGCCCATCTCAGCTCTGCTGCCTACCACAGATTATTAGGAAGCAAGGGAAACACTGGGTGAATCATTACTTCTCCTTTGTAGGTTGGTCAGTTTCCTTTATTCTCAGAGTTGTGTCGTTTTGATTAGCAACTCGGGTAAACGAAAGTATGTCAGCAGTGCGGAATAAAGAAAACAAAGAAATTAGAGGAACAAAATGTAAACTTGACATTTGCTTTGTTTTGTCAGACCTATCCAAAGAAGCTAAAATGTGGTGAAATTATAAACAAAAATTTATCTTATAACAATTAAAATATTCTGTCTAGAGTTGAAAAAAATTGCTAGCTTTTGCCACTAATATCTAAATGGATTAAATATTTGTAATTAATGAGTTGCATTTGGTATAGAAATTTCCTTTTTCAAAATTCCATTAAACACGATGATGAAATATATTGTTATTCTTGTGCAAAAACCTACAATTCCATAAATAAATTACTGTAAGAAATTGTTCACAAATTGATTCAGCATGTTATATACACAGGTTACAAGGAAAGTCCGTGATCAGGTCATTACCTCACGAAATATGGCAATTAGTGATTTACTTCTTCTGCAGTTGTATAGGAAACCCCTATGGCGCACACAATAACACCACGAAGGACACCCCACCCCCTTTGGGGGGTTGAAGGGGGCTACGTGCTACCCTTTTCAGATAGGGCAAAAAAGTTAATTACAAACTTGTTCAGCAAGGCTAAAATAGTACATAAATGTTTTTGTCCCACTCCCACAACAAAAGATGGATGGGGACTTTTCAAATGCGGAAAAAGCGGAAAGCTACCTATTTGCATGGATTTCAAATGTGCTTTCTGCTCCATCGTCAGAATACAAAAATGATAAGCGTAGTCGGTATGCCAACTCTTCGTGAACCAGTGACGGAAAGTCGAAAGCTTTGCCACTTACTCAAGTCAATTAGATGTGCATACAGTTTTCCTATTGGATGAGTGTTTCGCCACTTTATGCCATTTCTCCTTGTCTCAGTGTATTTTTTACTGTATTGAACATCAAAGTCTGATATTGAATATGTCCAAGAACTGCATTTTATTTCAGAACAAGAACTGTTGATAAGGTTTGCAGGAAAATTTTTCCTTTGTGCTTTCATTTACTTAGAACTTACCAGTTTACATAAGTTCTAAGAAATAAGTTCCTGTCTAAATACTCTGTCGTTGCTTCCGGATGTTGTGATTTTCTTGGGGTCACGTTCCTGGTCCCCTTCCATCTTTTGTTGTGGGACAAAAACATTTATGTACTATTTTTGCCTCGCTGAACAAGTTTGTAATTAACTTTTTGCCCTATCTGCAGGGGGGGGATCACTCTTGGGCTCTTGGGGTTGTTGTGTGCGCCATAAGGGGTTTCCTATACAACTGCACAAGAAGTAAATCGCTGACTGCCATAGTTCGTGAGATATTGGCCTGATCAAGAAGTTTTCTTGTAACCCTGTATAAAGATACTTTTTGAAATTTGCACGTGCTGCAAAAGAAATGAATACATAGTGGAGCACCTTTTATACGTTTTTCCAAGTAACCCCCCCCCCCCGAAAAAAGCATAAGTGAAACTTCACATTTTAACGTTTAACATAGAAAATACAAACATCTAAATTTTAAAACTACATTATTAAAGCCAATTTTTGATGATGTGCTTATCACTAATGGAACATTTGTTAAACATTGAATGTCATCCACTTTCTTTAAACTTGACTTTTTATCATTTAGCCACAGAGCCTTTCTTATGTGAGAGGCAGTATTGATTTGAAGAGAAGGGAAAGCATTGGAACTGAATGTATGGTAAAGGAGCAAATCTGTCAGTGTAAAAAAGTTTGTTATGGCAGGGTTGTCTACCAACCTATCCCCCCCCCCCCTTAAAAAAAGGGTCTTTTTTTTCTTTTGTTTTTTTTTTCTAAATTGGAATATGGGTTGGAGTTTTACCGAATTTTTGGAATGCTTTCTTCAAGCAGTTTCAGAAGCATTATGAAAATCACTTATCAATATTCAATAGAAATCAGTCTGATTATAATTGGATCAGATGAAACAGAGCTATGTTCTAGTTCTTGGTTCACTGAAAACCGCCACACGTTTTTCAATAAGGGGCCGGGCACAAATTGCTGTTGTTCCGATGGACACGTTGAATGTGTGGGAGTTTTCCAGTGGGCCAGTTTTTCAAGTTTCCAAATTGAGGCAGTTTTCCAAGGTGCCTGAAGGAGCTCTTTTGTTTGTCTGAATTTTCATGCCAGTTCATGAGAGTTTAGGGCAACTGGCCACAAAAGTTCAGAAGGGGGAGGGGTGGTATAAAGATTGCCGTTTCTTGTCCTATATTTAGAATTGAATTGGGAACTCCAAACAAATTTCGAGAAAATGTTCTATAAAAGCCAAGCAAGAACTGATCTTTAATTTGAAAAAATAAATTGCCGTAAATTAGTACATTTCTTAAAACTACAGTGTTCCACGAAAGAACAAATCCACTGTATCTAAATCCACTGTTGGATGAAGGTCTCCCCAAGTTTCTTCCACAAATGTCCGTCTGACACAGTTTCACCACGTCATTCGAATTTCATCCACCCATCTCCCACATTTTTGTGTGTGTGTGTTTTTGTACCCCGCCTAATACTTTAGTATCCAACCGTGGTAATACTATATATAACCATATCTCCAGGCTAAGCCATTTCCAGGATTTGACTTTGATCATGATCTTTTCTACTTTGGTTATTTTCCTGATCCAAGAGTTCCACTTCTTATACTTCATAGTTATGCCAGTATTATTGACTTGGCTTGATATGTAAACATTGCGCATATGACATCAGCAAAATAAAAGTTGTTTAAAAGGCCTAGACCTAGGGCCTATGTATTAATATTTAGTGTCTAAGTAAAAGCGCAATGCCATTAACATGAGTTGATACGTAAATGTTATGAATATGAAGTCGACGGATTAAAAACTGTCAAAAAGACCTAGGCCTAAAGTCTAAGACATAATATTTTGTGCCTAAATAAAAGCGAAATATTATTAACGTTATTTGATGTGTAAACGTTGTGAATATGATATTGGTAGAGTAAAAACTATTAAAAAGACTTAGGACTAGGGCCTATGATTTAATATTTCATGCCTAAGTAAACGCCCAATATTATTAACTTGATTTGCTGTGTAAAAGCTGTGAATATGACATTGGAATAATAAAAACTGGTAAAAGGGCCTAGGGCCTATGAATTAATATTTTGTGCCTAAGTAAATGCCAAATATTATTAACTTGATATGCTGTGTAAATGCTTTTAATATGATATTGGTATAATAAAAACTGCTAAAAGAGCTTAGGGCTAGGGCCTGTGAATTAATATTTCGTGCCTAAGTAAAAGCGCAATGTTATTAACTTCATTTGATGTGTAAACGTTGTGAATATGACACTGGTAGAATAAAAATTGTTAAAAAGGCCAAGGCTTAGAGCCTATGAATAATACTTAATATGCCAAAGTAAAAGCACAATGCTATTGACTTGATTTGATACGCAAACATTATGAATATGAAGCCACCCCTCCTTCCTGAACTTTTGTCGCCAGTTGCCCTAAACTCATATAAACCTGCATGAAAATTCAGGCAAACAAAAGAGGTCCTTCCCGTCATTAGGCACCTTGGAAAACTGCCACACATAATTCGGAAACTTGGAAAACTGCCAGACATTCGAAGTGTCTCTCAGTGGAACAGCAATTTGTGTCCGGCCCCATGAAAAACGTGTGGCGGTTTTCCGGCAACCCTAGTTCTTTCAGCAGACTAAATAAAAAGGAGATTTATGTTGACCAACAGGGAAGTTGCATATATATTTAATAATTTGAAATCCTAATGAAAGGATATGAAAACCAAATAGAACCCTCAAAACAGACATTAAAATAAAAAATAGCCTCAAAAAGCCCAATAAAACCCACTCGGGCTGAATTTCTTTTAAAAAGCTCGGGGTTTTTTCAACCAATATGTAAGCACGACCTCAATGCAAGGGTCTACCATTTGATGATGACAGTAAAAATATTAAGTTACGAGAGAGGATCACAAGTTTATTGTTAATGGAAATAAAAAAAAACAGGGGCAGATTGTACTTCTAACCCAGGTAGAATAACCCATTAAACTGTATTTTTTTCGCAGTTAAAGAAGACTAGTTTTATATGTAGCCAGAAAAAGTTCCCCTTTGCTCTACCTATAATAGACAATTTGCATATATATATGCACATCAGAGTGACGATATATAGGTTGAAGATACATGTACATTCACAAGAGTGTATGTGCTAAAAGAACATTGACATGGTAAATGGTTGCTCAAATGGATGCATAAAAGGACGGCTTGACATACAAGCGTCAGCATGGCTTGCTAAACGAATTCAGGACTATCCCATTTGTAAAAGTATATGCTAGATTCTCTATCTATAACATGGATTTACAGAAGCTTTGCCTCTTATAAGTGTTATATAAAAAAGGTATCTATCGATTGAATGGGGAAAAACTTATTGGCCTTTACAGAAGTATGAAAATATTGCCTGCATAGAAATAAACACAACCTATTGGAACTAATATAAATGCATTTTTCAAATATAGATTGATCAATCGGAACTTTGTGTCACCCGAGTTAGACTCTAAACTGTCATCTTACTTTCGCATTATAGCACAACTCGTACGACCGGCTGAAGTTCTAAATACCCCCCCAACTTCAATACCCCAGCGGCCACACTTTCTATGAAGCTGCTTCTATCAAATTTTGCATATACTTTCATATACTCGCAAGAAGCCACGCAAATGTGACTATCTGCTATCGTTCCCAAGTTCAACTAATCAAACCGAGTCAAAACACTCGGCCTCAGCTGCTATGGTTTACAGTATTTTCCACCCAACAGTGCATAAATACATTGATTTACTATATCCCAACCTTTCAGGTCCACTTGCCTGACACGTTCACAGCATGTAAAAAGAGCTATATTTATGAATTTTGTGTGTGTATTGGTTAGGAGAAAGGGCTCTCATGTTGTCAGGTGCTAACATTTGCTGAGGTACTGAATTCCGTTTACAAAATTAATTTACTGAAATACCGAATTTTATTACATGGGTAGGGACAGAGTTTAAATTTTATCGTGGCAGGAGGCATCACGCCCTCAAAGAGAAGTGCACTTTTGAATTTTAATACTTTATTATTATTATTATATTATTATTTTGAAAATTACGTGAAACCATTACCCAAGTTTCAGGGGACTAACCCACTCAAATGCAGAGATAACGGAGTTTCACTTATAATAAGTGAAGAAGGAAGATGCCCTTCGCATGTTTGATCAGTATGAGGAAGCGAGAGCAAGTTCTGTATAAACAGAAAATAACGTTCAGCAGTACTCAGAAAACTGCAATCAACAAAAATTATACCTGTAAAATTGCCAGTTTAAAACAATGAATTTGAGGGAATTTCATTGCATTTTGTCCAAGTTGTAAATTAAGGTACAATAATGGAACTAGCATGTAGGATTTACAGGAATAAGACTAAACGGTTGCTTCTCAGTTACGGATTAAAAAGAAAGAGCTGAATGCTTTGTTTTATTGAATAGTCCCGCTGAAAAATTTGGAAAGATGAACAAAAATTTCCCAACTTTGTTAGCACTCTGAATATGGTGAACAATGGGAAAAATTTAAAACTATGAGATCTATTTAGAACTATGATATCCAAATACATAATAATGAAATAAGAAGCTCAGAAGAAAATAAAAAATGGAATGAGTACTGATGCTATAAAACAGATTTTTTTCAGGAGTGGGGGCTGAAATACAATAAGTTATAATCCACAACAGCTGAGATACAATAAGTTTTAGAATATCCTATTACATTATCTGTACATACCGCACAGGTAAACGAACTAACAATCACAAAAGATCTGACAGCAGCCTGAAATCAGATGTAACAGTTATATCACCATCTGTAACGGTAACTATGAACAACTTGCGCAGTCCTCAATCTTATAACGCAATCTTATTTTAATCAAGTTATGCATAACGCACATACTAACACCAGCAGCTGGATTTGGTAGAAGTGTACCCTCTGACCTCAATGTGAGAGAATAATGCAATGGAGTTATACATAAATTATAATAAATATCAGAAAATAAATGTATAAAAAATTGGGAAAAATTCAAAATTTTGATATTTTAGGATACCGCGTTAAACTACGAAGCTATATCATTTTTACCAGAAAATGAATAAATAAAATAAATATACAGGAACGGAAGCATAATTACTCACCGTTCAGAATTTTCTGAGATTTCTTTTGCTATTCTTTCTGCTTTGCGGCGAATTCTCTGCTTTCGAGAAACTTTATTGTATCCGGGGTTCTTCTTCCTTCTGTATTTATTAGGCATCAACCGGTTTACCCATCGCAATAACAGAGAAAAGATAAACTAATCTAATAACGACCTACAAATCTCAGACAATCGAGTAATATATATAACCAGTGCTGCCAAAATGACAGAGAAAGATTACTCTTCACTACAGGTAGACCAGAATTACTATATATCTCCTTCCACCCAGGGAAGAACCATAATAAGCGCGTCACGTGATATCACCCCTTATCCCCCGGAGGTGCAGAAGGTTGCAGTACCGTCATTTTAGGTTGGGGTCCTCTTGAGATATCTTTTCCCTTTTAGCTAGTGACCGAAGTCCAACCCCACTGCCCGAGATGCTGCGCGATACATCCCAAAACTGTTCACTGAAATAACACAAAAACTAAAGGAAAACCTCATCGGCAGAGAAAAGGACATTGATTACTTCAGCTTAGTTCCAAGATGTAAAATCTAAGGAACCAATTAGCTCCCAAAACCTACAAACATCAAAACAGCCGCGACCATCATTGTCAACAAAGCACCAGTGGGAGATAGTGCTCTGTTCGAACTTTCTCCAATGGCAATTCCATTTTGTTCCCCGCCTTTATAACAGAAGGATGCTGAATTCGAACTATGATTTGTACTGGTCAGGTGCTAGACGCCTGTAATCGGAGGCGCCAAACACCGAGAGTCTAGATGCCAGGATCTCTAGCACACAGCAGTTTGAACAATTCATCAAAAGCATCCACTATCCGCAGATGCCTGCCTCCCCAACTAAACCTCAATAAGGCAACTCCCAGGAGATGTGTTGCGAATGTGTCTTCCAAATTCGACTATTTCTGTTTCGCATAAAGCCTTTACCTGGCGGAAGAGGGAAACTGACCAAGAGCAAAATTTCTATTTCGCATATTCCTAAAGATATAAAAATGCAAAGCAAAATAAAGATTAATATAATACATTACTACATATTTATACTACATAATATATTCAACATACCAAATATGATATTTCATTTCTAAATATGACTTGCGTTTAGAATGCATAAAAACAAACAAACGGAAAAAAAAGACTAAGAAAAACAGCTAGTTGTCATACCTGCGGTTCGTAGCAAGTTTTATTCTCTGAGAAAGAAAATAACCAAGTAGATAAAAGTTTTGCATCGGGTTGATGTGTAAATGCCAACACTTCAGCATTTGCTGTGATGGCTGGCGGAAGACCGCTACACATCTTTCAGCAGCTAAGAAAACTGCCACAAGCTTTTCATTAAGATGCAGGGTACAAATTGCTATTCCTCCGAGGAACACTTTGAATGTGTGGCAGTTTTCCAAGTTTCCGAATTATGTGTAGCAGTTTCCCAAGGTGCCTAACGATGGGAAGGAGCTCTTTTGTTTGTCTGAATTTTCATGCCGGTTCATACTTAAGGGCAACTAGCCACAGAAGTTTGGGGGGGGGTATAAAGATTGTCGTTTCCTGGCCTATATTGAGAATTGAATTGGGAACTCCAAACAAATTTCGAGAAATCGTTCTATGTAAGCCAAGCAAAAATTGTTGTGTTCAGGAAAGGACAATAAGCTGGGATTTTTAATAACGCTGCACTTTTACTTAGGTGCTAAATATTTACATAACATGTCAAATTTGTAATATTTTTCTTTTCCTTAATTAATTCATAGGCCCTACACCTCGGCCTTTTTAACATCTTTTAATCCGCCGACTTTATGTTCAACATGCTTACGTATCAAATCAAATCAATAGCATTGCACTTTTACTTAGGCACTAAATATTAAAGTCATAGGCCTTTTTAAAAGTTTTTATTCTACCAGTGTCATATTCACAATGTTTACACAGCAAATCAAGTTGATAACATTATGCTTTTACTTGGGCATGAAATATTAATTCATAGGCCCAGACCAAGGGCCTATGAATGAGTATTTCATGCCTAAGTAAAAGAGCAATATTATTACATTTTTTTTAGTAAACATTGTGAATATCGCATTGATAAAGTAAAAACTATTAACAAGGCCTAGGGCCAATGAATTAATATTTCATGCCTAAGTAAAAGCGCAATATTATTACATTTATTTGTTGTGTAAACGTCGTGAATATGGCATTGAAAAAGTGAAAACTACAAAAACGGCCTAGGGCCTATGAATTAATATTTCGTGCCTAAGTAAACCCCAATATTATTAACTTTATTTGCTGTGTAAATGTTGTGCATATGGCATTGGTAGAATAAAAACTGTCAAAAAGGCCTAGGCCTAGGGCCTATGAATTAATATTTCCCGCCTAAGCAAAAGCGCAATATAATTACATTTATTTGTTATGTAAACGTTGTGAATATGACAATGATAAAGTAACAACTATTAAAAAGGTCTAGGCCTAGGGCCTATGAATTAATATTTCATGCCTAAGAAAACGCCCAACATTATTAACTTTCTTTCTGTGTAAACGTTGTGAATATGGCATTGGTAGAATAAAAACTGGTAAGAGGGCCTAGGGCCTGTGAATAAATATTTCGTACCTAAATAAAAGCACAATATTATTAACTTGATTTGATGTGTAAACGTTGTGAATATGACACTGGTAGAATAAAAACTGTTAAAAAGGCCTATGCCTGTGGCCTATGACTTTACTATTTAGTGCCTAAGTAAAAGCGCAATGCTATTGACTTGATTTGATACGTAAGCGTTTTGAATATGAAGTCGGCTGATTAATAGCTGTTAAAAAGGCCGAGGTGTAGGGCCTATGAATTAATTAAGGAAAAGAAAAATATTACAGAAACGGCAATCTTTATACCCCCCCTGAACTTCTGGACAGTTGCCCTAAGTATGAACCGACATGAAAATTCAGACAAACAAAAGAGCTCCTTCCCATCGTTAGGCACCTTGGGAAACTGCCACACATAATTCAGAAACTTGGAAAACTGCCAAACATTCAAAGTGTTCCTCGGGAAATAGCAATTTGTACCCTGCCCCTTAATAAAAAGCGTGTGGCAGTTTTCCCGTGTGGCGGTTTACAATGAACCGCGGTGATTGTATAATCGGCCTTCGTCGGACCTACTATCTGCAATGGTCAAACTCACTTAGGTCGCTGCCTTTAGCCATGATTATATGTCCGCGACTGGTTTACATGGGTCAATGACGATGGTGTTCACGGCTTCAGCTGATGTTTAGTGGGATTCAAAATATCTAATGTCAATGCACACAAACCTTACAGAAATTCGCCGAATTAAATAACTTTTTTTGCCAGTTTCTGTGTCCCACGTGATTAGACGCGATTATGCTGCTTTGCATTTTATTATAGAGGTGTATATAATAATTTGTCCATTCAGTGTATACTAAACCAAAGGTTTAGGTAATTGCCATTATACACTGAGTTAGCTTTGCATTATGTTAGGTCGAACTGCACCGCTGTTATATTGTGGGTATGAGGCCCTATTCATCCCTGGAAGCAACCTGTGTTTTACGATTTTGACACCAGGAGTTTCAGCCCCAGAGAATTAACTCTCTGGGGCTGAAACTCTTTATTATTAACTTGATTTCATGTGTAAACGTTGTGAATATGACATTGGTAGAATAAAAACTGTTAAAAAGTCCAAGGCCAAGGGCCTATGAATTAATATTCAGTGCCTAAGTAAAACCGCAATGCTATTAACTTGATTTGATACGTAAATGTTATGAATATGAAGTCGGCAGATTAAAAGCTATTAGAGGCCAAGGTTTAGGGCTTATGAATTATATAATGCAAAAAAATTATAAATGTACGAGGACGAGAACGTAGTTAATGCTGTGTTTATTGTATCCAGCTGGAAAGAAAAGCGAATAGAGTAAATTGAAATTAGAATTTCATGCATGCACGTCAGGCTAAAAATCTAAAAGTAGCTAATAATAATACAAGTATGTAATACTTTTTT
Organism: Macrothele yani; assembly: GCA_039090855.1. Classification (NCBI taxonomy): domain Eukaryota; kingdom Metazoa; phylum Arthropoda; class Arachnida; order Araneae; family Macrothelidae; genus Macrothele; species Macrothele yani. The sequence continues at coordinate 102,646,116 of CM077028.1, forward strand.
TTTTTTAGAGGAGGAGGTGTGCGATAGATATTATGATACTACTAGAACATAAGGTAGAAAACAAAAATAGAAAATAAAATAAAATAAATAAATGAGCCCTCTTCCTTTTTTTCTTTAATCCAAGTTTGTTGGGATTAAAAAGAAAATCAATATTTACTGCCGCAATTTTCAAGGTATCAGCCAACTCATATTTCCCAACATTCTTAACTTACAATATTTTGGCTGTAACTAAAACATAGAAGGAAAATTTACCCTTTTTCCGGGAGGGGAGGGGTGAGTAAAACAGTCCTTATAAATGACAAAGTGGTTCCATTTGTAGGAGGGGAGCATAATTTCGTGCTGTGTCACTGCTTGCCGGTAAACATACAAGTACAGTAGGTTCCTTTTATTCCGGTGTTTCTGAAACAAATATAGAAGTGCTCCGACATGGCAAGAAAAGCCCGTGGTAAAAATCCCATCATTCGTCGCCTGGTGAAGAAATGACTGAATATTAAATATCCCTCCCGGCTGTAACCACTACGTTTGCAGACAATAAAAAAATGACAAAGTATTGTAATTCAAAATATTATTTCTCAAAATTGGCTGCATATATCGAATTGATCACAAAGTAATTCAGATCTGCAAAGCACCAGTCAATGCCTTTTGTTTGGAGAAATGTTTATACAGTACTTATTTTTAAAAAAAAGTACAAAATTACTATGAGCGCGGTACTGAGTTTAAAAAAAACAAACCTAGTGCCTAAACAACTAATTATAAGTTGAACTTAGTTTCCAGTATGAGTTCAGATATTACTATTTATTGAATTCTGCTTACTCAGAGTGCAGTGCAGGTTTCTTATTTTTCTTATTTAGTTTTTGTTGGTGAAAGTTATAACGCTCGACAGCCGATATACTCCACAAATATGTAATTAAGAGAAAAAAATTAAGTATTAAATACTTGTTTTGTGTTAAAAATGTTTAAAAAATTTGTCTAAATCAAATCAGTGTACTAGATTTAACCAATATCTCACCTTTAAAAACTAACAAGACAGTTTTTTGGCCAAAGTTATTACAGAAGCCACAGAAGGAAGTAAAAATATGTTTTTATAAAAATTTATTCTGTAAAAATAAATTATCTAAACCAGTGGCAAAATTCAATTTACTTATTCCTAGGTATCTGTGCCCTTGAATTCTTAGCGGGGAAAACTTCAGTTAACTTTTATACCAAAAAATTTCAACTGCAAGTATGGATGGGCAAAACACATGTTTTTCACCGATCGAGCTTTGTGGTGACCGATAGTATCGAGAAAAAAAAGTTTTGACTCACTCAGATCACAAGTCCAGTGCTCCAGTCAGAATCACTGTTTGTTGTTAGTTACTCAGAGTATAGTTCTGTAGGTTCGGCAAGTTTTTTTTTTTTTTTTTTTTTTATATTCTGTTTATTTTTGAAGAGTAACCCTTTTTGGGTGTTCATTGAAGCCATTATAATATTTTGTGAGCAACTCAGTAACACGGGACCACCAAGTAGTACCACTGTTTGAATTTTTTTTTTATTTTTATTTTTTTTACCAAAAACGGAGATGATGGCGAGTCACCACCTATCGGTAACTGCAACACGTACTTCAAGTGGTTGATTGTTGAAGCGGTGATTTCTATTGTGATTTATGACACTCTGAGTAGCTTCAGGTCTTACGATTGGTCGTTCTATTGATAATGAATGCAGTAAAAAAAAAAGAGCTTAAAAATTCAAGCCCGTAATCTTCAGTGCCATCTATCGTTAGAAACGTCGCATCCCTGTCCGAGGGAAACAACCTTAATTAGACTCTTGTTTTTATGAAGTTCATAATCCAATATTTTGCCATAAAGGTCCATTTCACAAATATTGCTGCACATTAATTGTAATGTACTTATTTTGTCCTCATTGGGACCGCTAATGTTCTAATAATTATTTATTGTTTATTAATTTTTCTTTAAATTATCTTATTCTATTTGTTATCATGGTTCACACTTTGCGGGTTTGCAGCAAATTTTTGGTTTCAATGGTTGAGTACGCTGATACATTTTATTTTTATACAACTCTGTTCACAGATGACAGTAATTTCATCCAACATGCAGAAAGAACTTTCAGTCTGAGGACCATTAAAACATGATATCAAACCTTTCACTATTTTAGACAAATTGTGTAACTTTGAGAACACTGAATACTTTGAACATAATGCACCGATTCTTAATTTTCCAACTTCATGACTTCCATTCCTGGAAAATGTTCTTCTTTTTAAGCTTAAGTGCAAACATTTATGGGGGTGATCTTTAATAACAACACAGAAGAGTGTGAGTATTGTGGAAGGGGAAAAAACGACAACAGTAGAAATCCATACTTCATATGGCTTCTATTTTCAGACATTTCTTCCCTAATTTTAAGCTGAAGTTCAAAAATTTATGGAATAAAATGTTATTTAACAAAAAATACTGGGCCGAAGGAACATCACGAGATAAAAAAATATTACAGGAGAAATCTTCACTCCGATTACCTTTTGTTTTTTGAAAGATGAAATTCTGTCCTAGGACGAAAAATGACAACATCCCAAGACAACTATCAATTTATTGCATAAATGTTTGCATTTCAGCTTGAAAGTGTAGACAATAGTTTCTGATAACGGAAGTTCGACAGACCAAAAATTTCCTTGTAAACTTTAGGCACGAATTTCTTTCGCGGATTCGATGAGTAACTCCGACTTTGTTGTCTTCAAAACTGAAGATAATTTTTTTGGAGGTGGAGTGTGTGCATGCGTGGTGGCGGTGGAGGGTCCGGCTGGGGACGGAATTTCGTCTTTCAAAACTTTCGAAAACGGAAGTTAGACGAACTGCAGATTTAATCTGTAATCGTAATTTTTTTCCCCCTCGCAATATTTCCTCTGCTCATTTTCATTGTAAAATATTATTTTGTTTGATAACTGATTGTGTTTCAGCTTGAAAACAGAGGAAAAATATCCGAAAACGTAAGTCGGATGGAGCGAAGATTTTTTTCGTAATCGTAATTTTTTCCCTCTATAAATTGTTGCAAGGGAGAAACTGGACATTCCTCATATCAGAAGAATGATTGAATCAATCAAGTCTCAATTATGTGAACTGTAAACACCTCATACATAATATTCAAGAAGATAATTTTTTTCAGAGTTGAAGGAAAACATGTTCAAAAATAATAAATTAGTTAACCTTTGTAATACTAAACTTGCACATCACAATGTCCTATGAAGGTATATTTTATCTTTTGTGATTGAGATAAGACTGTAGATTTCCTTTCTCAACAATAGAACTCTTTTTGAAAGTTTGAGTGTGTAGAATCTGAATCTGTGAAGCAACATACACAAGTTTTGGTACAGTCTTTCAAAAGCAAAAAAAATTTTTGCAGCCACATGGATAAAACAAGACAAGTAGGTAAGATTTTGATAAATTACGATTTATCCTATTCATATAAAAGAAATTCAATTACATGCTAATTCATGTTGACATATTTACATATAGATATAATTAGTTGTTTTTATATTAAATATTATTTAGCTAAAAAATTAATGTGATAATTGTTTGTTCTCTAAAATTACTCCTTTGGAAAGAAAAATACTCTTTCAAGAATGTGAAGGAGTATTTTTACCCTTTTGAAAAATTCCTAGCACGAACTCTGCCAGATGGGAATGACCCCCCCCAATAAAATTTATCTGCAGTTTTGCTTCGATCTCAAATGATGACAAAAAAAATAATAATAATAAAGCGGAATTCCACGAATCCAAGAAAGAATCTCGTGCTTGATTTGTAACAGTCAACAATATACAAAATGAACGACTCTCATGCCTCTACGTATGGAATCCGATTCACATGTCCATAAACTGATTATATTCTCAACACAAATAATACAAATAATATATTCGACTGCAATTTGCAGAACTCTGTGACCTATTTCTAATGCACATAATTTTACGAAGGATACATTTTTAAAGCTCACATTTTGTAAGTGGTCATAAATGGACCCAGATTATATATACATACTTACAAAGGATACATCCCCCCCTCTCCCTTAAAATTTTGCAAAGCGGGAGACTGCCGGTTTAACACCTTCCGCTGTCTTCCTAGCAACTTTATTTCGGCAGGAATTTAAAATTTGGGGCAGGAAGCTCGTCATCCAACACAGACTCCTTGTTGCACGGAACACACGTGGCCAAAAAGATATCATAAAATGCATGCCACCAATTTTTCACTATGTTTCCATTTTGGTCTTGTTATTTTCAAACAAAGTTGGCAAAAATTTAGTTTTCCACAGCATTTTAATAAGAACTTAACATGGTGGATCATAGAAATACACTATTTGTTATCACAACCGACACAGTATCACAAGAAACGCCGGAACATTTCATAAAAGACAACACTCATATACATCAATCAGCCAAGCAAATATGAAAAATATATACATACTTATATAAAAGAGTATAAAAACAAACTAAAATACTATGCATGTGTATTTACTTCTCAAATAGGTAATAAAATGTCTTATGACAGCTAAGTTGGCTCTGTAGGGGGAGAGCAGGCACTGCGGGTGGATGGTTGTGAAGAGGAATGCTGTTCTGCAGCAACTTCTACCCCTCTCGATGTTGAAGGCTAAGGGTAGTTGAGGTCGTCTGAGTTGTCATGTTGACTTTGTTGTGAGCGGCATCTAACAAATATGTCTAGAGAAGATTGTATGATCACACGCTTCTTGTCATCGTAGATGGCTTTGTAGTTAGACATATCGGAGTAGATATGACAGCTAACATTCTCAAACTGCTCGGTGTTCGGATCCATCGATCGATTCTAATTTTGCTAATCTCATGTCTATCAGGTAAAAGACCTTGGCTAGTCCTTTCGTTGTAAATTTCTTTACGTCTGAAGTTGGTCGTTCAATCGGCTTAGTATTTTCTTACGTTCATAAGAAACTGCAATATTTATAAAAAAAAAAACTAAAATACTTCGGAATGCATCCAACTGAATATTAGAGCTCTTCATTGTGCCTCAAAAGAAGCTACAAGGAGTGTTCAAATGAAAAGGTACGAAACGACACTGTGGGTATAAATGAAGACTTTATTCAAAGTATACACCATAGGCCGTAGCACAACGATCCCATTGATTAACGAGCCGAAGGATTCCTTGTTCCCAGAATTCCTGTGGCCGTGACGAGACCCAGTCCTGCACAGCGTCCTTGAGTTCGTCGTCTGAGTGGAAGCGCTTCCCTTTCAGATGTTTTTTCAGGGGACCCAACACATGGAAATCGCAGCGCGACATGTCCGGGCTGTAGGGCGGATGGTCAAGCTGCTCCCACTGGAACTTGGCCAGTTCCGCGTGTGTGACCCTGGAGACGGGTGGACGCTCGTTATCATGGAGCAGGACCACACCCTCCGCGATGAATAGCGGCCGGTTTAACACCTTCCGCTGTCAGAAATCGGCTAACGCCTCGCTGCTCCTCAATCGTCGAATTTTGCAATGTGAACGCCATCCTGTCCTCACACGCACTGCCGCGTCAATTGGACGGCGCTCTTTATAAGAGCCTCTGCTCTCTCCTGCGCATGCGGGCGCCCGCGCATGCTCCGATCCACGCCGACGACTCCAATCGCATCCCTAGATGTGTCGCTACGTTCTCCCATAGCGGCATACGCAAATATGTTAACGGTTACGTTCTTATGATGTTTCGTACCTTTTCATTTGAACACCCCTAGTAGTTAATGTCACCGTTATCCACTTCCAGCTCTAATCGTTGTGCCAGGTGCACACGTCCCCATCACTTGCTGTAAAATTGTTGTGTCAACTCAGCACCCATAGCAGTCATTGTCTGCTATCCTTCCATGAAACACTTAAAATTATGGACCATTTTTGGGAAGAGTTTCTTCCACACAGCATTCATTGTTGTCTGCTTGACACATCCCATGCCACCCTGATGTTTTTGATAGCGTCAAGGATATTATGGTTCTTCCAGAGATCACGTAGGGTAATGCCCTTACACTATCAATGGCCTTGATCGCTTGGGAAAACATAACAGCAGATAGTAGACTTTGGAAGTCACAATAGTGCCTTGATCCATTGGCTGCAACATTAAAGTGATTCTAGGAGGCAGGACTGGCAGGTAAACAACTTTTACATTAGGATGAAAGTCATCCAACTTGTCCGGGTGGCCGGATGCATTGTGCTGAAAGAGAAACACTTTAAACAGAATTTCTTTTCTCGCCACAATATTCCCTCACCTAGGGAACACAATGGTTATTGAACCAGTCTCCGAACAGCTCACCTGTAACCCAAGCCTTGGTGTTGGATTTCCAGATTACGGACAGCATACTCGGGTCAATGCTCTTAAAGGCATGCAATCTTTGGGAATGGTACACTGTTAGTTTTAAGTCAAGCGGTTTAAGTTTTAAGTCACCTTGAAGTGTTGCCGCCAATCATAACAGTGATCCAATCTTTTGAGACTTTGAATCCAGGCACAGATTTTTCCTCTTTTGCAATAAATGTCCGTGCTGGCATCCTCTTCCAAAACAGAGCCATTTCATCAACATTAAATATTTGCTCAGGCAAATATTCCCCTCCTCAATTATTTCTGCCAGAAGTTCAGGAAATTCACTTGCCACCTCTGTATCTGCACTTGCTGCCTTACCCATGACATTGATGCTGTACAGATTTGAACGCTTCTTGAATCATTCGAACCATCCAGCCTTAGCTTTACATGTACTCTCCGTGATGCCAGCCTTCTCTTGTAAATCCTTATGTAAAGACCTAGCCTTCTCCCGTATAATCAGTAAACTCAACAGTATCCACTTCTCAGTTAGATCCTCGATCCAGTGAGACAACAATTTCTCCATCTCTGAAATCGGGCCCAGCTTCTTCTTAGTAATGATTGTGCCCTTCAACGTTACCGCACCTTTGTGCTTTCAACAATGCGAACATATCCTTCACTATTGTATTCAATTCACTGTCAAAATAGGTTGATTTATTTCCAGAGCTATTGATAGAATTTTCCAGCCTTTATACTTACAAATTATTTTCAACTTTTCTTCTAAAGTAACTTGATCTTTGTTTTTTTGGATTTATTACCAGCACATTCAGTTTTCCGTTTCAATTGCATTCTAATGGTAAACAATGAACACTAGTGGTGATAAACAAGTAACTAAGCTAACTGCGCGAGGCAAGACATTAAATGAAACTGAAATGTGCTTACTGCGATAATAAGGCTAACAAAGCCGCAACTGTGGAAAGCCGCAAATGTGTTCATACGCGCTAGTAAGTAATTCTCAGAATTATTTCCTTTTTTTTTTTTTTTTTACTTCAGGATAAAAGTCACAGGTGAAGCAGCAACTGAATTTCCTAAACGAGCTAGTAAGTAGTTCTCTGAATTTTAATTTTTTTACATCAGGATGAAGTGTCACGGGTGAGGCAACAAGGGCAGATAAAAAGGCGGCAGTTATTACCTAACTGCAAATTCTAGTAATTAACGACTTTTATTACCTTTTATTACTGTCAGTATTATAAATATTTAACAGGAATTATCGAGGATAAATTTATTAAGGTACATTACCTCTCAAATTTTCGATCTATACACTAGATCATTGTCAAAAGTTCTTGTGTCTTACTACTTCCACAGATCTGGAGACCAAGCCTGGTGGATTTTCTATCCAGCATGGTCGTTGATGTTGCCACCTTGTGTCTTGTAAATTTCCAGGGATTCCTCTAATTTCTGGATAATTGCGTGGGATTGATGTTTGATCACTTTTAAGGAGTCCCAGTCCATTTTGTGGCCAGTTTGTTGTATGTGTCTGTCTAATCCTGTATTATTTTAAATGTTCCTTATTGCTGTTTTGTGTTCTTTAATTCTGGTGGTTAACCTTCATCCTGTTTCTCCTACATATGATAATCCACATGAGCACTGGATTTTATAAATGACTCCTTCCTGGAGTAAAGTATTTCTTCTTTTTGTTTTAGGGATGGTAAGTAATTTTTAATTGTTATTTAAACCTGAAAATAACCTAATTTCATATTTAGTGCTGATTTTCTTTAGTTTTCCAAACAGTCCCTTGTGGTAAGTGGTACTACAGACAAAAATAAAGAGAAAATTGAATATTTATTCACATGAAAAGTCATTTTTACCACAAGGAACTGTTGAAAAACTAAAGAAAATCAGCACTAAATATAAAATTAGGTTAGCTCCAGGTTTAAATAACAAAATTAAAAAATACTTACCATCCCTAAAACAAAAAGAAGAAAATATTTTACTCCAGGAAGGAGTCATTTATAAGATCGAGTGTTCATGTGGGACTACCATATATAGGAGAAACAGGACAAAGGTTAACCACCAGAATTAAAGAACACAAAGCAGCAATAAAGAACATTTCAAATAAAACAGTATTAGACAGGCACATACAACAAACTGACCACAAAATGGACTGGGACTCCTTAAAAGTGATCAAACATCAATCCCATGCAATTGTCCAGATATTAGAGGAATCCCTGGAAATTTACAAGACACAAGGTGGCAACATCAACAACCATGCTGGATGCAAAATCCACCAGGCTTGGGTCGCCAGAGCTGTGGAAGTAGTAAGAGTACGCAAGAACTCCTGAAGATGATCTACTGCACAGATCGAAAATTTGAGAGGTAATGTACTTCAATAAATTTATCCTCAATAATTCCCATTAAATATTTATAATACTAACTGTAAATTTACATATGTTACGTGTTGTGTGACTGCAAATTTACGTAAGTCACGTGTTACGTAACTCGGAGTGTTACTGTACACAGGTTTACCATTTATTTTAAAAAATCTCAGGATTACACTCATATTTTCAGGGTATAGAACAAAAATAAGGGCATTTCAGGAAGAAAAAATAAAAATCAGGAATTTCAGGACAACTCTGAATCCTGTTATACGCACTAGGCAGAAAATCACAGACAAGGCAACAAAAATTCAGATTCTCAGTGGTTGATGCAACAGGCCATTTTGCATTTCTGCAAGCTTTCCTGTGGCAGTTAACAAAGCATAGAAGCCGCATTCAAGTTAACATAGGGGACAAAGTTAACAGACACACAGAAAATTGATTAAGGTAAAGTATCTATGCTTATAGTGAAATGCAAAAGTAATTTCCATAAACCACCAAAATTAAAAGTTCACAGAATTTGTGGCAAGCTGTTAGTGAGTTCATTTTTCTGGTGAATAGCCCTGTTTGTTTCTTTGGAGCCCCTCACACTGTCACCGAAATTAAAAGGAAAAAAACAACAACTACAAAATAGAATTACTGACAGCTACACATAGTAATTATACCTCAATGTCAAGTGTCAGACTGCAGAAATTATTTCATGATGTCAACTATGCTGTACACAGGCAACATGATGCCTGCTTGATATCATCTATATATTTAAAACACAAGACCGTTTCTTTCTACAATCCACCAGTGCCACCCACTGGAGCGATTTTCACGATTTTTTTAAAATGAAGGCTACTGAGCCACAGATTTCTCATCGCTATTTTTTTATTGCCACAAGTATTTTTTTTATTTTTTATTTTTTTATGTTACTATGGCATTTTCTTTGTACAATCCGCCATTCATTATTCTGTCATTTGTTTTCGCTTCGGTACTTGCAGCGCCATCAGCCTTTTTGCGGTGATCGTACTTGGAACTAAGCCCTCCGCTATCAACTACGTAGTTGTAATTATTAGAATCGGTTCAGTAGTTTTTGAGATTAGTAAAAAAATTATGTTATATTATTTGTGAACTACTTTTTTTGTTTTTGTTTATGTAGGGTGTGATCAGGTTGTATGTAAACAAAGCGGAACAATACACAGGAAATCGGGAACTGCTTGAAAACGATTTGATTTGGTAGTACAGCCAAAAATAATCAAAAATTAATAAAATAGCATATGTCCACTGGAAAGAAATAAGCTTTCCAACGGTGAAAAAATTATCCAAATCTGTTCAGTAGTTTTTGAGATTTTCTCAAACACTCAAAGTTTCTCTCTTTATATATCATTAGTATTAGTATAAACGAAATAGGCTATGTCCACTCGAAAGAAGTAAGCTTTCAAACGGTGAAAGAATTATCCAAATCGGTTCAGTAGTCTTTGAGATTAGTAAAAAAAAATTATGTACATTATCATGAACTACTTACTTTCTTTCATGTTGGGGTTATATGTAAACAAAGCGAAAATATACACGGGGAATTGGGAACTACTTGAAAGTGATCTGATTCAGTAGTATAGCCAAAAATAATAATAAATAATACAAAAAAATAATAAAAAATAAACAAAATAGCCTATGTCCACCAGAAAGAAATAAGCTTCTCAACGGTGAAAGAATTATCCAAATCAGTTCCATAGTTTTCAAGATTACCTCAAACACACAAGTTTATCTCTTTATATAGTGTATAGATATATAGATACAGATTATATGAAGATACCAAAAAAGTTGTTAAAACCAAACTGGCAAAATAAAACATTTTTAACCCCATTGTGTAGTTATCTAATACGTAGTGACACTTGGAGAGCCATCAAATGTAAACAAACTTGCTGCCGACTGCAGCAAAATGATATACTTTGGAAGTCCAACCCTGTGGTTTCAAACTTTGCTATCATGGATGATGTAACTGTAGTATGCTCGAACAGAAATCAGGAGATGCAAGTTCAATTTCCACTCCAGATGATGTAATTTTCACATTTTCTGAAGAGGTGGCTGCATGGGAAAAGTGAAAATATAGCACCTTTGTGTCAATAATGACATATACATGTATATAGACGTTCCATGTATTTATGAAGAATTATTTTTTTAGGGGAAAAATTCTTATTAATATCTAACGGGATTACATTTGTTTACAGCAAACTTTACCTGCTCATGTTCTTGTTTTACCATTCCTTTTGTGAGATACACCACCTTAAAAAGGAGCACCTTACTTTAAACAATTACCATAACTTTTTTGTGATGTATTGTACTACGTTGATTTTCTCACCTAAAGGATATATGGGATTTAGTTGTCATATTACTACCACCATTATTAATAAAATATTATAAAAATCAGTCAAGTTTTCTGACTGATGATTAATTAAATAAGTGCATTTCCAAAAAATATCTGGTTTTGCAACCCAGTCAATTCACCTGCCATACATAACAACACATGCCACGTCCCAAGAGTGAGATATTAATTTATGACTACTCTATGAGCCTCCACAACGAATTTCATGTGAAAAAGCAGTTTCTCTGTAGTTCTCCAACTGCTGCTGTCTGAAATACAAGAAAACACTGTACCACTTTGGTATCATTGATTGTATACATCAGTTCTGTAAAAAAACTGAGATTTTTTTATAAATATCAAATATTTCATTAATCATAACAGCTGTAAAGCAAGAATTTCCTACTTCTTTGTAGATATGACTCAGCATTATTTGCTGAACATGATCAGATTGTTCTGAATTCTGCTCGAAGTGCCTAAAATAATGTATAGTCCAGATGCTGCTTTGGTAAAGAATCATTTAAGTCGCTGATCAGATTCAAGGTTTCTTTATAACTGCCTTATTGTGGTGATGTTTAAAACTTGCAGTGCCCATAAGCTACCATTTCTAACTAAATGACACACACATGAATAAGCCCTTGACCACAAAAATTAATCCTAGGGATATGCATACCACCTCTAAAAACAAAAATTACTTTCATTTAAGAACAGCTTATGACTAAGTAAGATAGCACAATCCCAATCACACTTTCCCCTAAATTTCTACATAAAAATGACTTGCCTTCACTAGTTAGTTGTGATGTTCTATGAGCTGCACAATGCTCAAAATAAAATGCATTTCTGTATTTGCAAAAATGTTTGAGAAGTTGATTCATATTCAGTTGCTATCTTACATTAAAACTAATAATTTACTAAATAAAAAGCAATATGGATTCTGTCGAGGTAGTTCTACAGGGACAGCTACTCTTGATGTCCTAAATTATTTGCAAACTAATATTGATAAAGGCTTGTGTGTAGTGGGAGTTGTTTTTTTCTTTTTTTGTGACTTATCTCGTACCTTCAATACTGTTTGTCACGACATCCTTATTTTCTAAGCTCAAACACATTGGCATTAGGGGAATCGCAAGGACTCGTTTTGTAAATTATCTTATTGGGAGGAGGCAATATGTTCAATTTTGAAATGTTCGTTCTAGTATTAAAATTGTTCTTTATGGTGTTCCGCAAGGCTCAGTACTAGGGCCATTACTATTTTTAATTTATTTTAATGATATTTTTCATGTTTGTTCCTGAGCTAGCACACTCCTCTTTGCTGATGCGAGTCTTTTTTCCCCGGTCATGCGGTGTCTTAGTACCCTGTGTTAACCATGCCTTACAGAAATATGAGACTTGGTTTTGTTGCAATTTGTTAAATCTTAATAAAAAAAAAAAAACTGAATGTATGTTTTTTTTCTCGTCGAAAAGCTAGAGTTGAGGCTTTACCAGAAGTGATTTTAAATGACACTCCTTCGATTTTCCAAGATAGGGTTCAGTTTTTAGGCGTTTTGTTTCAGGAGAATTTAAAGTGGGATGCCCATGTTGAAGTTATTTCGCAGGACTTGAGGATAGTTTTATCTAGTCTCCAGTCTATTGCCATTAAATATTAAATTAACACTCTATTATTCTTTTACTTATCTCTACCTGTGTTATTGTCTGCTTGATTGGAGTAGGGCAACTGAATGTAACATTAATAGAATTTCTTCTTTACAAAACAAAATTTGTTCGTTTGTTGAATCCACTGGAAAATGTAGAAATCCTGTTAAGTCATTATAAATTATTGATCTTTCAGAGATTATACAGTTATTGACTGACCTTAATGCATGAGCGTGTTTATGCCAACAAACATCTCAATTTAATAAATTTATGTTATCATGCACATAGTTATCAAACTCATGGGTTTGATATTTTTTTAATTCCAAGGGCTCGTACTAATGCACTGTATTTTAATATTAATGCTCATTGCCCCCGGCTCTGGAACGGGTTGCTGATTCATATAAAATCACTTGCCAGTTTACTTTTATATCATTTAAAAAGCACTATTTAAAGGAATATTAAATTTGATTAATTTCAGTTATATCGCATAGCAAATGTGTGCATTATAAGTTGAAAAATCTGTAATTACTTGAATTGACATTTTTCTTATTTTAAGGGCCAGAGGCTAGTCAGGCTATTATTAGCCTTTTTCTCTGGTTCCCTGCTATGTTGCAATGAAGTTCACTGTGTGTAACATGGCAAAAAAATAAATAAAAAAAAGGCACCTTAAAATTTCAACATAGTTCATACCTTTAAAGTGCACTGGCTAACATGTACTTACTGCTTTAAAAAGGGTGGGGTTAAAAGAAATTTCCTGGCATAAGCCACAAAATTTTTAAACACAGTAAAAAGACAACAGTTTTTTTACCCACATTTGGTTAAAATTTCAATTACAGCAAAGTAGCTTTGCTATTGCAACTTTAGAAAATTGTCTGCAATCCAAAATTTCACTAAAAGCAGTATTTCTGGCGAGAGTTTGCCGGGGAAAAAAATTTAAAGGAGTATTTTTTACTCCTTTGAAAAAATTTAGGTAGTAATTTTTAAAAGTGGGGAGTATTTTAGATAAATTAACAGGTGTGTGTGTGAAATAAAAATGCTGGGCAATTATGAAAAATCAATCGAGATTTTTTTTAATAAAAAAAAATATTTACTATAACTCAATGTATTTAGAATTTGGATCCATTTTGCTTCTTGTTTTAGTAATAAATATAATATTCATATTTTAAAACAATAACATTAAATTTATCATGTTTTGTAATGACATGTAATAGCAATGTGATGAAGAAGTGAATGCATTGCCCTTTTGATAATCTTATAGACATCTAATAAACTTCTCAGCAAGTACCACAGCCACATTTGTCTTTTGTTGACTCTGCAGCTAAGCAGCATCCCATGATTTTATTTTCATTTTGCTGATATCTTTGTTACCCTTCCCATTTCTTTATTGTCACTTTTTTTCTGGATGACAATTTTATCCATCATGCCGAAAAACTTTCAGTCTATGAGGACCATGAATGCATGATGGCTTTCACTATTTTCGATAAGATAAAATGTAACTTTGAGAATATTAATACTTTTGAACACCATGCATCAATTCTTACAAACTTTTCAGCTTCATCACTTTCGTTTTTGGACACCCCCCCTTCTATCAAGATGAAATGCAAACTTTTTTTGGGAGAATATTTATGAACACAGGGTACATGTTTGGAACATTGTTGGGGAAAAAATTAGTTATGGGAGAAATCTTTGCTACATCCGATTTCTGTTTTTTTGAACACTTTCTCTTCCATTTCAAGGTGAAATACAAATATTTATGAAATAAAATTATATTTAACAATTCTAGGCAGAGGAAACATTGCATTAAAAGTAAAATTACGATTACAGGAAAAATCTTCAACGCGTCTAACTTCCGTTTTCAAAAGTTTTGAAAGACGAAATTTCCATTTTCGAAAGTTTCAGGTGAAAAGCATCCTTCACCAGTACCAATTGCCCCAAAATTTCTGTTCAGTTATGCATCAGTCTCGAGGACGACTCAAATTATGACACAAAAGGAGAAATTCCTCAAAGCCATCGCACTCTCATACCTAAAGATTACAGCGAAATTATTTTGCCGTCGAATTTCAGTTTTCAGAAATTTTTTATCCACTTTTAAACTGAAATACAAATTATTATGGAATAAAATTATATATAGCAACAATACTGGACAGAGGGCAACATCACAGCAAAAAGAAATTGTGATTATGGAAAAAATCTTTATTTCGTTTACTTCCGTTTCTGAAAGACGAAATACTGTCCCGATGCGTATTTTTACGAATTGGTAAAACTCTTCAGTGTGTGTTTTACACAATTCTCGATGCGTATTTTTACGCATTGGTAAAATTTCAATGCATACTAGACGCGTAATTACGCATTTTGGCGAACTGTTTCTGGATATATATATTTTAAAATAAAACTGGGCACAATAAATTGCCCACTTTCCGGGATTTCCAAACTTTAAATCTACTTAATTCAAACTCAGTTTTACATTAGCAGTAGTATTACATAGATTGCCATAACTGTATATATGATCTACTTAAAAATTAATAGTACAAGTTTTTAGCCAACAGTTACACAAATACACATAGACATCTTATTATGTAAAGAATTATTCTAAGAAATATCTTAAAATAGAATTTAGAATTTTAATGCTACTTCTACATACCGTACAAATTTCTATTTTACATTTTGATAGTTATTCTTCAATGATGCATTTCATACAGGTGTTATGATGTGAACAATTTACTTAATTTTTCTTAAGTTAGGAGCCGAAAGCTTAACTTTGCCAGGAAAATTTCTCGAAATGTCTTGATCCTTTAAACTACGCAGTAAGTCCTTCTCCCTAGGGGTACCCAGCTTATCATTTAAGAACATATGCAGAGCAGTCTTAGATGCTTTTCCTCTCTTTCCAGTACCTGGCATCACTTTTACTTTGTATTTATAATTCTGCATGACCATGTATGGTGCACAGACAGGAACAGCAAAGAGGAGAGTATCTTCTGCTATAGGCGAGCCAGTAAGTGAGCACAGAATTTTGATCTCGTCCGAAGTTTGTACTTCACTTTCAAGATCCTCAGCTTCGTCGTCAGACGCCAGATGTTCCTGAACAACAGTAGACATATCACCAACATCCACAGCTAAAACATCACTTTTTCCTTCTGTTTCCACTTTTGCCTCATTACAATGTTCAACGATGATTGCTCCTTGTATAGTGGGCTTAGATACTTCTAGCACAGCAGGCATTGAAAAGTGAACTAATTTCTGCTTGTTATTAGCCTTCCGACCTGCTTTTGCGTCCTTGTTCTTTTTCTTCTTTTTGTCCTCCTTCGGTTCACCGGCAGAAGCCAGAATTTTCATCCTCAGTTCTCTCTCTTCTTCATCTTGGTCTTTGTACTTTTCCTTCATCTTTTAAGCTTTCCACGATGGCCTCGCTTCGACACACCTTGTTTTGTTTCCTTCTTAGAAGACTCAAGTTCATCTTTTGCCTCTTTAACAGGAGCATCTTTTCCCCCTTTACGTTCCTTTCTAACTCTTCTTGGTACCTGAACAATCATTGTAGTGTCAACTACTTCTGCAGCACTTTTAGGACTGGATTCAATTTTCAACAGATCAAACTTCACTTCAGTGTCTGGGAACTCAACGCTGGAACTACACGAAACCTTACGTTCGTTACAAGCATCAAGATCTTCATCATCGCTGGCATTTTCACGAATTTCTTCCGCCTGCTGATCTTCATTTTCAGAGCTTGACCCATCACCAGACATCAAGTTACTTCCTTCATCCTGATTGTCATCATCAGCCATCTTATCTTCGTCACCTTGATTCTCGTCAGATTTAGAATTGCGTTCATCGATGTGGCTCTCCATACTGTCTTCATCAAGCTTAAAGAGAAATCCAAAACCCAGAACAAGATGGCAAGGAGGCAGATAATTCTTTTTACCACGTATCATAAAACTTCCTGGAGTCAGGTATTCACCCGTGGGGGCAGTTTTTGAAACCTGATGATGATAGACCCACCATGCACTAGTAACAATTTTTGCATCCCATGCAGAACTATAGCAGACTGCCATAACACCAGCTTCAGTAAGGGTCTTTGGTGGTATTTCTCCACCTTGAAAGTTTTTTATGATGACTGTACTAGCACCATGTATATCAGCATGAACATATACATCACCTGGTTTCATGTATCGCTTCACAATGAGTTCATTCTGTTGAATGTCTCTGCCAGCAATCACTAGGTAGTTTTGTGAGCTAATGAACCACAGAAATTTTTCAAACCAAAATGTTTTCCTTGCTTTAGTTATACTTGTTGTAACTGCAACCTCTTTCAAGGCCTGCTTTGTTTTTCTCTCAGCTGACTTATAGGCTTTCACAGAAGATTCTAGTGTCTTACGCTCTTTGTTTGCAAGATAACGCTTCATATCATAGTACTTGCGCGCATTTGCATATGCAGAGAGGTCTAAATCTATATCAACAAGCACAGAAGGTTTTGTATCTCTTGAATCATCCAAACTGCTACTATCATCCTCAGAATATGGATCACTTAATATGAGGGTAATGTGGTTAATCTCCAATTTCAGTTGATGAATAGAACAAGCAGTAGGATCCTCACTCTGCTGGGCTTCTTTCAGCAATTCTCTTATATCAGACCAGCTAATCTGTGAGGCAATAGTACTTTGCACAGCCAATATTGCCCTATCAACTAATTGCAGATTCATTTCAATAAGCTGGGCTTTTCTGACATCAGTCTCCTGATCCACTTGCAGTTGCTGAAGCCTTTTTTCGTGGTCCTTTTTAAAATTCTCTAATTTCTTCATTGCCTCTCTTTCCTTTTGTAGAGCCTTCATGTCAATTTTCTGTCCTTCCACACTGGAGAAAAAGTTATCAACAGTTTTATCAAAAGAAGGATACTCAGTATACAAGGATGATTTATGCTGTGCAAACAGAAAAGGGTGAAATTCAACGTTTGCTGTAATATCATTACCCATGGGATCAGGATTTTTTCAGATTTTTGGATAATGTAGCCTTTGCAAGGTGCTGAAGAAGCATCAACTATAAACTTCTCTGCCTCCTCTAAACACAAAAACAAATGATTAATATCAGATGAAATATTAAAATTCTTCCCCACAGAACAATTTTTAGGAAACTTGGACTGTAGTAATACGTGTTCAAGAACTGCAGGTCCAAATGGTAAGCAAGGCATTAAAATTTTTTTCAAGTTTGTGCCAGATTTTGCTGCATTAAGTGCATTATATATATCTTCTCGGTTTAAAACGCCATTTGCTTGACGAGCGTTTTCAGTGGGATATCTCTCACGAACCACGAGCTTAACATCTTCGCTACCAATAGTACGAGGTCGCAAGATGTTCAATATGGTATACGTACAATCTGTAAGTACTATATTGCCTCTGTCATATAATTCTAATATAACATGATATGCTGCTTCGTTTGAGCCAAACTGCATATCAATGACTCTGTCGATTCCTAACTGAACTAACTTTTCCAGTCTCTTGTTCTTCAAATGTTTACGAAGTTTCATAGAAAATCCGGACGGAGCAGGATTCTTCGGCCACTGGAATTCTGTGGTATGTATTCGAATACCTGACTCGATAAGCAGAGTCACCTTCTCTTCCTGGCGATTCAACTTGAAAAGGTATGTCTTGTTATCCACATCATACACCTGGTTTACGCGCATACCAATATATTTCTGAAGCTCACAAACTATGGCAATGATGTCAATGGTACTAAATCTGCCTTTCATGATTACTGGAAATTTGTGTAACGTCAGCCTATTACAAAACAAAGTAAAAACAATTACAGAAACTTATCGTACCAGATTCTTATCCGTACCAAACCGAACACTGTGTCACTTGCACTATGTCGCGAACAGGAAACCTTCAGTTACGGATAACAAACCACTCGGCATAAGGAAATTTGACTGCCACAAAGCCTGTTAGGTTATCCCTTGAAGGGTTGCCAACTCCTATAACCAAATATCAACTAAACATCCGCTAACAAAACGAAAATTAACTAAAAAAAAACTAAAAGCAAGGTGTGTAAGAGGAAAGATAATATATTCAAAGCAAACTCCCTTTTGCTATAAAACTAAGTTAAACAAAATGTACATATCTTTGCAATTACAGCACCACAGCATATTGCATACATTTATTATTTCCCCAGCTGACCATTAATCCGATGTTATTTTTTTAATTGGAGGTTTAACTACTACCGTGAGCAGCTCAATGGGCTATAAGCAGTCGTCCGTCCCTAAATTAGAGCCACTGGTTCCAGGGAAGGGAGAGAGAGCCAGTGCCGTAAGGCAAACACAACTCGCATGTGTCACCGGGATTCGAACCCGAACCCCTTTCGGAAGAAAGATCAGAGACAAATCCAATGTTCTTAGATACACTGTCATGCTGTTGACGTGATTTACTTTGAACATAGCTGTAGATTTTAATTGCATAAAAAGTTTTATTGCTTGCCGTCCTTGGACAGTGTTGTTTGTGGTGGTGTTAGTATAACTGTAAGTATAGCAACTTCCTGCAATCAGTATCCAGTCTTTGACTCAAACGTCCAACGGCAGATGTCCTAGCACATTAAATTAAGTACTCTACATACATTTTAATATTTGGTGTATTAAGAAAAATACAAGGAATGTGTACTACTTTAAAAACACTTGTGCCCACACTAGGTATTCCTAACCAGTACTGCCAACTCCAGAACCGCATATCAAGTAATTCTGACACACATTAGACGTACCGCTTATGCCAAAAAATGATACGGAAGTCTTTCTTATTAACTTTGTTTCCCTTTTTTTTTATTGGAGGTTTAACGACCACCGTGAGCAACGCAATGGGCTATAAGCAGTCGCCCCTCCCGAATCTAGGGTCACTGGTTCCAGGGAAGAGACAGAGGCAGTGCCGTAAGACAAACACAACATCCATGCCCTACCGGGATTCGAACTCGGACCCCTTTCGGACGAATGATCAGTGGCCCTCGCGTAGACCACTGCGCTACAGGGGCGGCTCCCTTTTTTCCCAAGTAATATGTTAACATCTTTTTTTTCCATTCCTTTCCCCTTGCATTTCAGCATTAATAAATATCCGAAATTTTTGAGATGGTTGGGTATATCTAATGTTCACCATAAGCTGTTCTTTCGGCTATAAGCAGTTGTGCGTTCAGGGCGGAGAGCGACGTAGGGCAAAACGCACTATGCTTGCTTTATTGGGGAATTAGCCAAAAACCAGTACCTCTGACCACTTAGCTGACAATGTGGCTTTGATCGTCTTCTATAGTACGCTGTAGCTGAAAACTCGCACCCGTACGGCTGAAGTACCGCTTATGCTTTATCCAGAGCCTGGCCAGAAACTAAGCGTCTTTTACTATTGCGCTGGTGAGTGTCTTTGATCGTTTTCTGTAAATGTAGCCACCGAGTTTAGATATTCCATACAAGAAAAAAGATAAATTCAAAAATGAAGATCACAACCCTTTTATCCTTTGCTAGTACTGTAATCTTTCTTTTGAGTGGTACCTTGCCGTTCTAAGCACTCAGACGCATACTTAAAACTCTTAAGAACTGCTGAAGTTTGCATTCAAATCAACAATTACACAAGATAGAAAATATTGTACAATTCAAATCTTCACAGCTGATGATCTGCATTCATTTTAATAACCCAAAATTAACATGTCTTCCCTTTTTTTCTTTTTTTTTTAGTTGGATGTTTAACGACCACCGTAAGCAACTCAATGGGCTATAAGCAGTCGCCCGTCCCTAATTTAGGGTCACTGGTTCCAGGGAAGGGAGAGAGTCAGTGCCGGAAGACAAACACAACATCCATGCCTGACCGGGATTCGAACCCGGACCTCTTACGGACGAATGATCAGAGGCCAACGCCTCAGACCACTGCGCCACCGGGGAGGCGTCTTCTTTTTTTTTTTTTTTTTTTTTTTTTGATTGGAGGTTTAACGACCACCGTGAGCAACTCAATGGGCTATAAGCAGTCGCCCGTCCCTAATTTAGGGCCACTGGCTCCAGGGAAGGGAGAGAGCCAGTGCCGTAAGACAAACACAACATCCATGCCTCACCGGGATTCGAACCCGGACCCCGTTCGGACGAATGATCAGAGGCCATCGCTTAGACCACTGCGCCACCGGGGCGGCGAGGCGTCTTCACTTCTGTAGTTCATATTCATCATCATCTTATAGAAGAACGAAAACTCCAATGATTTAAAATTTGATTTACGATACTGACTATCAAACATTCAATTTCAGGACGTTAATAAAGTTTACTTCTCGAAACATCCATCGATCATAAAGTTCACTTCTGGGAATTTCAGTCGATGATAATATAAATTATGAAACATTGAATTTCAAATCACGTGCCTTTATGTGCACTAAAAAAAATTTGCACCATATACACACTTTCAAATTTAACGACGATCCATGGATGTATTTATAATAAAAATAAAGCCCAATGAAAAAAGAAAGGAAATAATAAACTACTGTTTTTTGTCAATCAACAAGTTCAATAGACAATTAAGTAATTATTTCACTTTCCACATTCTCTCTGAAAGTAAACTAAAACAGCAGCACTGCTTACTAATCAGCAGCAGAGTCATGTACTGTGCATTTTCCCCTATACACTGCGCATATCAAAAGTTCTACACGCCGCTCTCCCGTAAGGAATTTCCTGGAAGTAAATGTTATCGTAACTTGTGGCGAGGCTAATTTGGCCTAAGAGCAAACATAGTAATGCAACATAGGAAGAAACCAAGGTGGTTAGAATAGATGGAGTATGGGTCCGCCGTTACCCTCGTGAGATCAAAATTAAGTCAGCGAAACGTCACGATCTTGAACTCACAGCCTTCGCCGCCATGTTGGTGAGACGCAGTGAGATGACTGAGATTTTTTTTTTTGATTGGAGGTTTAACGACCACCGTGAGCAACTCAATGGGCTATAAGCAGTCGCCCGTCCCTAATTTAGGATCACTGGTTCTAGGGAAGGGAGAGAGCCAGTGCCGTAAGACAAACACAACATCCATGCCTCACCGGGATTCGAACCCGGACCCCTTACGGACGAATGATCAGAGGCAAGCGCCTTAGACCACTGCGCCACAGGGGCGGCACGACGACTGAGATCATAACATCGCATTGAGTAGTGATGTGGCTGCCTTTTTCGATCTATATCTTTAAATTTCGGTATGTGGAATGTGGATCAGTAAGAAAAAGCTAGCGATTATTAGGTAACATATAATAAACGTTTTAGGATGGCTGTGATACATTTTTATTGATGTTTTCGAACTTTGTTTTAGTTTTTTAACAACTACAGAAGAGTATGAGCTTTCGTCATCGAGGTCACAAATAGCTAACATAACATTTTCTACTTATTGTGTTTTACAAAAATCTCTGTATGAAACTGAATCAATTAATACTGTTAGAAACTCAATTCTATGGGATCTTTAAAGTTCCTGTTTACTCGCAAACCTCACGAACCGACTATAAATGACAGCACATTATTTATTTTATTATTTTTGATTGGAGGTTTAACGACCGCCGTGAGTAACTCAATGGGCTATAAACAGTCGCCCGTCCCAAATTTAGGGTCACTGGTTCGAGGGAGGGAGAGAGCCAGTGCCGTAAGATAAATACAGCAGCCATGCCTCACCGGGATTTGAAACCGGACCCCTTTTGGACGAATGATCAGAGGCCATTGCTTAGACCACTGCGCCAACTGGGCGGCTCATTATTTTTACGAGTTCTTCTTGACACAAGTACTTAATATTAAAGTTAAAGGGATTGTTGTGTGTGTGTGTGCGTGGAAATTTCCTCAGATCATCAGATGCGCTTAAATTACCCTTGAGAATATTTTTCACGCATCAGTTTATAAGTCCTAACCTTGCAAAATCGAACTCTTAAGAAGATATGAGCTACAGCGCTTAGTATGAAAAATAAGCAGTCGAATGATTTTTTTTTGCATTTTAAAATTCTCGTAATGAAAATTTCGTTTAAACGCTTACTAAAATTCAGTAGGGGTGGTCCTGGAGCCGGGCCTCCTCATGAGGTATCACTTGATCCTTTGTTCTTTGTATTGGCTGCTTATCTTTAAATATAATTATATGTGTTTTTGAATATATATTTTACCAACAATGGGAATTTTAAATATATTTGTATATGTTTCTGAATATATATTTTCACTTTAATACGGCGGAGATATTTTCATCGCTTCCCAATTACTTTGGGAGACGTTTCTTACAGACTGTTTTAATTTGCATCTTCAATAATTTGGGCTACTCTATAAAAAAATTCTGTGTACTACGCTGCCTGCTGGAACTTATTAACATGAAGAGCACTAAAAGTAAAATCGCGAATTTATCGCTATATGAAACATGCGTTCATCGTATTATATGCTATGTACGCATGTCTGAGAAAGCTCCGACGAGAAAATTCAACCGTTTTGCCGCGACGCAATCTCCTTCGTCGTCAGTTCAGATTTAGATCCCAATAATCAGTATGATGATTTATTATGCATAAAAACAACACACATATGTAAGCTGTATCGATTATTAGTAAATGAGAACATTACTGCGGAGAGTTTCTGGTGGGGAAGATTAATCAAAATTCTGATTTGCTTAAAATTTGGTCAGTTTCAGGACCGGCAGTTTCTTAATCAAACTACAAAGACCTGCAAACAAATAATTTGATTTAGAGAAAAATTAATATTCTATGCACAATTACCTATGAAAAGTTACACCACAGGTGCCTTTGTTGATGAGTTGACACATTCAAAGGCACAGCACAATCGATTTTAAAAGAAGTATAAGTTTTTTAATGAAAAACGGTCTATTCCTCCCTCCCGCAACGGTGAAAAAGTACTAGGAACGTGTCACTAGGCGTGGCCATCAGCTCCGTGTCGTCTGCTCAAAGTGCTTTAAGTTTGTGACGTCACCCTTACTTCATCTATTCTAACCTCCTTGGAGAAAACCAACGAGATAGAAGTTGGAAAAAACCAAGGAGGTTAGAAAAAGAGGAGGTGAAGGGACCCGTTTTGAGTGAAGCCAAAACAGATCAGCTGTATCTGTCTTCTCTGTGAGGTGGTGGGAGTTTGCGCTGCGGGAGTTCGGGAACGTGACGTCACTTCCTGTGGTTTAAGCAGTTTTGTTTACCGCATGCAAATCAAGGATGGAAAGAAGGAATATTTCGGATTTCTTATTTCTTAACATTAGGGTTTTGGTTATATTTTAAACATGGTTACTTGCACATGGGCAGCATGCAAGTAACCATGCGCACTATGCACTTCCGCTCAAAAAATCATTATTTTGTTCAATTTTTTAAAGAAATACCAACACATATTTTCCTGTTTTTTCTGGAAATTTTTTATTATGGGAATGAATATTTCAGCCTCAATTTTTTTCATGCCTGTATGGGTAGAGTAAGGGTCCGAAAAACCCGTTCAAAATCGCGATTTCCCCACAGAGATATACAGGAGATTCTCAGGTTGGGCGCATTGGCGTAGTCAGCTGATTAAAAGTGGCGTCACGCCAGAAGCACAGGGAGAGGGGCTGTTGCCAGCTCCTCTTTCTTCTAACATCCTTGAAAAAAAATAACTTTGTTTCTGGCGATGCAGTTGCGGTTGATTCGGACTTAAAAATTGAAAACAATGAAAACTAACTAATAAACATGAACAATGAAAAACAACTAGAAATCAACTAAATTTTTTGGCCAGTCAACCAGATTTTTCAACTATCAACTAAAGCAGAAAATTTTCAACCAAGTGCTGGGTAAAATCAACTAAATCTGGTTGAAAATCAACTAAAATGGCAACACTTATTATTTAAACGTTTATCACAAGGAACAACTGCACAATTACGTAGATCATAATATAAATAAACATGATCGACTTTACAAAATTACAATTACGATTTGATAGCACAACTACGCGTAGTGCAAAGACCAAAAACCTCGGTAGGAGTGGATCTTATTCACCTCGCATTGCATCCCGGAAAAGCTTTTGCGTGGCTCTTCGCTTTTTCCGCGGCCCAACAACAGTGTGTTTACATGCGTTTTCCTATTGATTAACAAGGAGTTATGTTGCCGTGGTTCAGGAAAATCGCGATTTTTGTAAATTTATTAACGACATGTCTAACTTTTTGCTTATCGTACGGTTGTGCTAATAAATTCTGCCACCTAAATTGCATACAGGAAGGAATAACTTTCTATAATTTTCCTCTGCAAAGGCCGAAATTGTTCAAGAAATAACTGTGTAAAATGAAACATGATGATTTCCATTACGACGTCCATTCTCCAATATGTTCTGCCTACTTTAACGAAAAATATTTTGGATATTATGACACTACGAATCAAAGGCAGTTGAAAACATGTCAAGCGTGTTAGTCACGTGATGTATGGCAAGATTGCTCTGATGGAGCAGGTAAGCTTTTACCTTGAACCATGAATAAGGCATTTACACGGTGACCCGTTCAATATAATTTTACTGTGTATCTTTTGCCTTCATAAAAAATCATAGCGATCAATTATCTTCATAAAAATCAAGTGGTTTATTTTTCTGGCCACTAATTTGTGTGGTACAAATTTTTAAAGTTCAGTCACTCTGGTTGGTACTCCGCCTAAGATGAACAGACGTCCTCAATTTTCATTCTTTGTCCTAAATTCCGTTAAAACTGATTGAGGACATCAAATGTCCTCAATTTCTTACTTTTTTGTCCTCAATTTTTGAAATTTCCCAAAATAATTGAAATAGGCAGAATGTGTCGTAAAACTCAATTGAATCTACCAGTGCAACCAAATTTGGCATCAATTACCTATTTAACTGCAAGAAAATGGACTCATAAAGGTATGGAACTATTTTCTGAAGCGGAAGAAATTTTTCCTTGAATTTAGATGCTATATTAATAGGAGACATGCCGAAGCATCGAAGTAGCTCATTTCGATAATCGTGGTGTTATTTCGTTTCTGTTTTATCAGAAATATTTTTAGAATGAAGATTCAATCTCATCTTTTTCAGCATCCATACAATTAAATAAGTAAATGATGCCAAATTTGGTTGCATTTTTCATTGAGAGTTCTACAGCTTTTGTTAAGTACATTTTTTTCATTAAAATGTTTCTTCAAGCAAAGTTACTGGATTTGAAATATTTCTTCCCGTGTATAGTAATTTTCTTGCTTCAGATATTTTTCTTGTACAGAATCCCAATCAAGTTTCAGTACAAAATCCAAATGTAGCTTTGTTTCAATGTGCTTCCCCCTATGAGTAATATTTAAAATTTATCAGAAGTAATATTCTGCATGATTGTACTTTATTCCCATTTTATACTTATTTCACATGAAAATTATCCTTCAGATTCATTGTACGTTTTATAATGTAACTGGACAATTATAATACAGTTCATAAATTATTTGCTAATCTTTTGCTTTACCATAATATGCCAGACGTTGTCCTCAATTATGTCCTCATTTTGAAACGAAATTGTCCTGAATTTTGCATTGAAATTGAGGGTCACACTGCAAAATTATAAAGATACCAATAAGGAAATGCAAAGCCCAAACAAATATCGTACCAAATGGCTCCGAACCCCGGAACCACTCTTCAGAAATATATATATACGGGATGTAAGGTCAGGTGATGCGTAACATCACAGCCTCTCCTTGACAAATGTCAACCCCGCCTTCTCGTGGTACATCCTGTTCTCACTAAAGGGGCCCCGACGACCGCCAATAGCGGTATACCTATTACATCGGGATTAGAGGAAATGATATCCCACACTCACCAACCCGCTTGGCCAGCGTGGTGAGTTATTTCCAAACCCCTCCAAAATGGCTCCACAACTTAAATTTTGGCCCTCAGTCTCCGGCAGCTGGAATGTACCTGGATAAGGCAGCGGCCAGTGCGACATGAAGGCAGAGGGTGCTAAGAATCCCCAGAGGACCGGACTAGGCTGCCATCTGATGCTGACCTTGGCTACGCATACTGGACGCTCCCTATCTTCTGATTCAAGGCTTCTTGAATTAGAAGAGGAACTACAAAGGATCAAGTGGGACATCGTCGGGCTAAGTGAGGTAAGGAGAAAAGGACAAGATCTCATTGAACTGAAAAGTGGACATCTCTTCTACTATCGTGGGACAGATACTGGCAGAACTAGTGGTGTTAGATTTATAATAAACAAGAAACTGAAGGATAAAGTTGTAGAAGTTGAAAGTTCCTCTGACAGAGCTGCACGACTCGTTATCCAACTCTCGAGAAGATACCAGGCTCAAATTATTCAAACTTATGCACCCACCACAAGTCATTCTGAAGAAGAAATTGAAGAATTTTATGAGGGAATTCGTCATCTAATTAATAAAGGTAAGCAGCACTTGAAGATAATTGTGGGAGATTTCAATGCAAAAATAGGGCAACGGCAACAGAATGAAACTTCAGTAGGTAAATTCGGTCACGGCAACAGAAACCACCGTGGAAATACTCTCGTTAAGTTTGCAGAGGCAGAAGGGTTTTTCATCTTGAACTCCTTTTTCAAGAAAAAAGCCACACAGGAAATGGACATGGAGACATCCAAATAGGACGACAAGTGAAATTGATTTTATTATGTGTAGCAAAAAATTCGTCATAGAAGACTGCAGTGTGCTAAACAAGTTCAACACAGGTAGTGACCATAGATTGGTGAGATGTAAGATGCACCTCAACACTAAACTCGAACGTGGCAAGCTCATAAGACAAACAAAATGTGTTGACATAACCAACCTTAAAAAACACCATAGTACTTTCAAGTTGTAACTGAAGAACAGATTATCGGCATTAGAAGGCCTAACATCGGAACAAGTGGATATTTCTGAAGTTAACAGAAAAGTAACCAAAGCTCTTATAGAAACAGCAACAAAATTAGCTGGGTCTAAGAACAAGTTGCATGTGAACATATTATCAGGAAAAACGAAAACGTTGATGCAAAAAAGAAGAGAGATGAGGACAACTAAAGAAGATGTGACTTCCAAAGTGGAATACATAGAGCTATGCAAGACAGTACGAAAAAGTATCAATGAAGACGTAAGGAAATTCAACTGCGAACTTGTGAAGAAAGCAATTGAAAACAACCAAAGCCTAAAGATAGCAAAGGGACATCTCAGTAAGGGAAGAAAACAGATTATGGCACTGAGAAAAGAAGATGGTTCTGTAACAAGAAATAGAGGCGAAATTTTGACAAGAGTAAAAGATTTCTACTCCAAATTATATGAAAGGGATGATGCATGTACTCCAGACATCATGGAAGGTACCAGTACCGGAGTTCTTCCAGTCCTCCCAGCAGAAGTTGCACATGCAATCAAGAACATGAAGCGGGGGAAAGCTCCAGGAGAAGATGGAATTACTGTAGACATCATACAAGAAGCAAGTGGAGAAATCGAAACAGTACTCGCCCAAATTTTCACTCGATGCCTTAATGAAGGGAAGATTCCTGAGGATTGGAACAACGCTATAATGATCCTGCTACATAAAAAATGTGACATTGAGGATCTCAGGAACTACAGACCTATCTGCTTCCTATCAGTGGTTTATAAAATCTTCACTGAAGTTCTTTCACACCGTTTGAAAGTAACACTGGACATGGCTCAACCGAGAGAACAAGCTGGATTCAGGAGTGGCTACAGCACAATAGATCATATCCACCTACTGAGAGAACTAATTGAAAGAGCGTGGGAATATGAACTTCCATTGTGCATGGCTTTTATCGATTATGAAAAAGCCTTTGATTCGGTGAAACCATCAGCAGTTACAATGGCTCTGAAATCCTGCGGTATTGAAGATGCATACATTAATATTATTAATAACATCTATGAAAATGCAAGTGCAAAGATTCGGCTGTTTGAAAATACAACACACATAAAAATTGGAAAGGGAGTGAGACAAGGTGACACCATATCTCCGAAGCGCTTTAACGCCACATTGGAAAATGTCTTTCAATCACTGAACTGGGAAAACAAAGGGATAAAGATGAATGGAGATTATATAACCCACCTTCGTTTTGCTTATTCCGGAATGAGGGGATCCGGGTTCGCTGATGACATAGTCATTTTTGCAACTACCCCATCAGAGCTGCAGAGTATGATCCAAGAACTTGCTGACAAGAGTAAAGAAGTGGGATTAAAAATGAACTTTCAGAAGACAAAAGTGATGTTCAATGCTTTTACAAGAAATGAAGATTTATTGATTGATGGAGAAAAGCTGGAGATAACAGACATGTATGTTTATCTTGGACAGCAAATATCAAGTTGTAACGTACCAGGAGATGTGACGTACCTGCCAGAAGGACGCACACGACATAAAGGCAGATAGGAATCTGAATAAAACGTCAGCGTAGCTCAATTGGTAGAGTGACTTATTCCGGAATGAGGGGATCTGGGTTCGAATCCTGGCGTGGATAGAAATGACGGAGAAATTTACTTCGTTATAATGGCGCCCGAACTATCCGGATGACCCGACCGTTCAAAATCTCGCAATGGTGTGATGTTATTTCCACACCGCGAGATAGGAAAAATAAGAGAATCCTTTCTCCAGCACTTCGAAAAAAAAAAAAAAAATAAGGGGGAGATGATGTAACGTACCAGGAGATGTGACGTACCTGCCATAAGGACGCACACGACATAAAGGCAGATAGGAATCAGAATTAAACGTCCGCGTAGCTCAATTGGTAGAGTGACTTATTCCGGAATGAGGGGATCCGGGTTCGAATCCTGGCGTGGACAGAAAAATGACGGAGAAATTTACTTCGTTATAAAGTGAGGGTCACATTGATGAAGAAATTAATCGGCGTACAAAACTTGCCTGGAGAGTTTTTGGAAGAAACAGCATAATTTTCAAGAGCAATATGCCATTATGTCTAAAAAGAAAAGTGTTTGATCAATGCATCCTTCCAGTGCTTACGTATGGTGCAGAGAATTGGACCTTAACTAAAAGAGACATACAAAGGCTGCAGACAACTCAAAGTAGGATGGAGAGGTGCATGCTTTGTGTAATCAGAAGAGATAAGAAGAGGAACTCGTGGATCCGAAAAATGACAAGAGTGGAAGACGTCATGATCAGAGTTAAATCCCTGAAATGGCAATGGGCTGGGCATACTGCCAGAAGGACAGACCATCGATGGACAGCTGAAATTTTAGATTGGATTCCAAGGGACAGGAAAAGATCCAGAAGAAGACCACATGGGAGATGGGTGGATGAAATTCGAAAGTTTGCGGGAGTGACATGGAGGAGACTGACACAAGACAGACCGTTGTGGAAGAAACTTGGGGAGACCTTCGTCCAGCAGTGGATGGATAATGGTTGACAATGATGATGATGATGATATTTATATACAATTTTTTTTTCTGAAGAGTGGTTTTATATATCATCATCATCATCATCATTGTCAACTATTATCAATCCACTGCTGGATGAAGGTCTCCCCAAGTTTCCTCCACAGCGGTCTGTCTTGTGCCAGTCTCCTCCATATCACTCCTGCATTATATATATATATATATATATACATGTCATCATCATCATCATTGTCAACCATTATCAATCCACTGCTGGACGAAAGTCTCTCCAAGCCTCTTCCATAACGGTCTGTCTTGTGCCAGTCTCCTCCATGTCACTCCCGCATACTTTCGAATTTCATCCACCCATCTCCCATGTGGTATTCTTCTGGGTCTTTTCCTGTCCCTTGGAATCAAATATAAAATTTCGGCTGTCCATCGATGGTCTGTCCTTCTGGCAATATGTTCAGCCCATTGTCATTTCAGGGATTTTACTCTGATCATGATGTCTTCCACTCTTGTCATTTTTCGGATCCACGAGTTCCTCTTCTTATCTCTCCTGGTTACACCAAGCATGCACCTCTCCATGCTACTTTGAGTTGTCTGCAGCCTTTGTATGTCTCTTTTAGTTAAGGTCCACGTCTCTGCACCATACGTAGGTACTGGAAGGATGCAATGATCAAACACTTTTCTTTTAAGACATAATGGCATATTGCTCTTGAAAATTATGCTGTTTCTTCCAAAAGCTCTCCAGGCAAGTTTTATACGCCGATTAATTTCTTCATCAATGTGACCCTTACTTGATATCTGCTGTCCAAGATAAACGTATGTATCTGTTATATCCAACTTTTCTCCATCAATCGATAAATCTTCATTTCTTGTAAAACAATTGTATATCACTTTTGTCTTCTGAAAGTTCATTTTAATCCCACTTCTTTACACTTATAAGCAAGTTCCTGGATCATACCGTGCAGCTCTGATGGGGTAGTTGCAAAAATGACTACGTCATCAGCAAAACGAAGGTCAGTAAGATAATCTCCATTATTCTTTATCCCTTTGTTTTCCCAGTTCAGTGAATGAAAGACATTTTCCAATGGGGCATTAAAGAGCTTGGGAGATATAGTGTCAGCTTGTCTCACTCCCTTTCCAGTTTTTATGACTGTTTTATTTTCAAACAGCCGAATCTTTGAACTTGCATTTTCATAGATGTTATTAATAATATTAATGTACGCATCTTCAATACCGCAGGATTTTGAAGCCATTGTAACTGCTGAAGGTTTCACCGAATCAAAGGACCTTTCATAATCGACAAAAGCCATGCACAATGGAAGTTCATATTCCCTAGCTGTTTCAATTAGTTCTCTCAGTACGTGGATATGATCTATAGTGCTGTAGCCACTCCTGAATCCAGCTTGTTCTCTCGGTTGAGCCATGTCCAGTGTCAATCTCAAGCGGTGTGAAAGAACTTTAAGGAAGATTTTATAAACCACTGATAGGAGGCTGATAGGTCTGTAGTTCCTGAGATCCTCAATGTCACCTTTTTTATGTAAGAGGATCATTGTAGCGTTATTCCAATCCTCAGGAATTTTCCTTTCATTAAGGCATCGAGTGAAAACTTGGGCGAGTACTGTTTCAATTTCTCCACTTGCTTCTTGTATGATGTCTACAGTAATTCCATCTTCTCCTGGAGCTTTCCCCCGCTTAATGTTCTTGATTGCATGTGCAACTTCTGCTGGGAGAACTGGAAGAACTCTGGTACTGGTACCTTTCATGTTGTCTGGAGTACATGTATCATCCCTTTTATTTGATTTGGAGTAGAAATCTTTCACCCTTGTCAAAATTTCGCCTCTATTTCTTGTTACAGAACCATCTTCTTTTCTCATTGCCATAATCTGTTTTCTTCCCTTACTGAGATGTCCCTTTGCTATCTTTAGGCTTTGGTTGTTTTCAATTGCTTTCCCCACTAGTTCACATTTGAATTTCCTTACGTCTTCAGTGACACTTTTTCGTACTGTCTTGCATGGCTCTATATATTCCACTTTGGAAGTCTCATCTTTTTTAGTTGTCGTCATCTCTCTTCTTTTTTGCATCAACATTTTGGGTTTTCCTAATAATTTGTTCACATGCAACTTGTTCTTAGACCCAGCTAATTTTGTTGCTGTTTCCATAAGAGCTTTGGTTACTTTTCTGTTAACTTCAGAAATATCCACTTCTTCCGATGTTAGGCCTTCTAAAGCAGAGAATCTGTTCTTCAGGTCCAACTTGAAGGTATTATGGTGTTTTTAAGGTTGGTTATGTCAATACATTTTGTTTGTCTTATGAGCTTGCCACGTTCGAGTTTAGTGTTGAGGTGCATCTTACATCTCACCAATCTATGGTCACTACCTGTGTTGAACTTGTTTAGCACACTGCAGTCTTCTGTGACGAATGTTTTGCTACACATAATAAAATCAATTTCAATTGTCGTCCCATTTGGATGACAACATGTCCATTTACTGGGTGGCTTTTCCTTGAAAAAGGAGTTCATGATGAATAACCCTTCTGCCTCTGCAAACTCAACGAGAGTATTTCCACGCTGGTTTCTGTTGCCGTGACCAAATTTACCTACTGAAGTTTCATTCTGTAGCCGTTGCCCTATTTTTGCATTGAAATCTCCCATAATTATCTTCAAGTGCTGCGTTCCTTTATTATTTAGATGACGAATTTCCTCATAAAATTCTTCAATTTCTTCTTCAGGATGACTTGTGGTGGGTGCATAAGTTTGAATAATTTGAGCCTGGTATCTTCTCGAGAGTTGGATAACGAGTCGTGCAGCTCTGTCAGAGGAACTTTCAACTTCTACAACTTTATCCTTCAGTTTCTTGTTTATTATAAATCCAACACCACTAGTTCTGCCAGTATCTGTCCCACGATAGTAGAAGAGATGGATTTCTTTTTTTGAATTGGAGGTTTAACGAACACCGTGAGCAACTCAAGGGGCTATAAGCAGTCGCCCGTCCCTAATTTAGGGTCACTGGTTCCAGGGAAGGAAGAGAGCAGGACAAACACAACATCTATGCCTGACCGGGATTCGAACCCGGACCCCTCACGGACGAATGATCAGAGGCCCGCGCCTTAGACCACTGCGCCACCGGGGCGGCGTAGAAGAGATGTCCACTTCTCAGTTCAATGAGATCTTCTCCTTTTCTCCTTACCTCACTTACCCCGATGATGTCCCATTTAATTCTTTGTAGTTCCTCTTCCAATTCAAGAAGCCTTGAATCAGAAGATAGGGAGCATCCATTATACGTAGCCAAGGTCAGCGTCAGATGGCAGCCTAGTCCGGTCCTTCGGCGATTCTCAGCACCCTCTGCCTTCATGTCGCACTGGCCGCTGCCTTGGCCAGGTACATTCCAGCTGCCGGATACTAAGGGCCATGGTTTAAGTTGTATAGTCATTTTGGAGGGGTTTGGCCATTACTCACCACGCTGGCCAAGCGGGTTGGTAATATATATATATATTTTTTTTTTAAGTTTAAAACAGGTTAAACTTTTTATGTCTTGCTGAACAGCTAACAGAAGGTACTATAATTTTGCCTTCAAAAAGCACCTCGGTGTCTCCTACCAAATATACTATTTCCCAGTTCTTCCGATAATAAATATTTATATCGTGCTGAACAGCGTACAGAAGGTAATATAATTTTGCCTTCAAAAAACATTGATTTCTTTACCATGATAAACTTATGTTGTTCACCTGAGATCTATCTCAAGGTAATAACCAAACTAAAATAAGTTTCTTATATTTTATTGTGTTGTGTTTCCTTTCCCTCTTAACATATCTGCATATACTTAATGTATTCGTATAATACAAATATTTTTCGCAAGTTGTTTACAGGTATTTACATAATGCAACATTCTAGTGCGTATGTAGACTTATGTCTCACTATTACAGTCAAGTATGCTTACCTTTAATAGAGCACTTGTTGAATCACTAGTTAGGGCCTTTTGTTTTAGTTCCGAAAGCATTTCCTTCAGAGATGTAACACATTGCTCCAATCGACGTTTCTTTTTGGTAATATTGCTAGCTATGTTCTCATGGCTTGCTATCTGCTGCTTTGTAATATGTAGAAACTTCTGGGCTTTTGATGGGGAATACATGTCTTCATCCATGAAATCTCCAACATAAGTTAAACGCCTTTTAACAGAATTTGAAATTTCAAATGATTCCAGACTTTGTGTTGAAGTGCTTAAAAGTTCACTTTCTTTTGCTTCATCCAAAGGAAATACTCTGTCCTTCGGTGGCTTACGTTTCCTTTGTTTTGAAATCAGATGTTTAGGGAAATCAAAAATAGTGAGAATTGCATCAGATTTCAGCCATCTAACTCCCCCAAACCTTTCAATGTCAAAAGAGTCTTCAGTGAAGTGCTTAGAACAAATTTTACTGTACTTTGAGCGGATAAAATTTTCTCTGTGAAGTTTCACTGCCCATAATTTTTTCCTTTCTACATCCGTTGGGAAATATATAGAAAAAATAACACAATGTTATTTAAACAGTTAAACTAATCCTGCTGGTTATATAAATATGAATCGTACTGGAGTGTGGAAACTAACAGGTCATCAACAATTACACCATTATTACTATTATATTGAATGCACTTGTAATCCCGCTACTGATGAAACAGTACAAAAGAGCGCTATCAATCAAGGTCTATAAAAGTGATTCGATGCAATTTGTGCATTCAAAATGACAGCAAAAAATTTTACTAATCGCATCACCATCAATCATGTCGCGAAAGCTATAAATTTCTTACCTGTAAAGTGACACGGGACCGCCCTTTACAAATCTTTGCTGACATCCAATAGCACAACATGTCCACTTCTTGGTACAAAATATTTCATAATTTTCTTCAACAACAGAAATTAAAATCCCTCACTTAACTTCAAGTAATCTATAATGATTTTTAGTACAGTGAAGCACTACGCACCTTGAAAGCCGGTGGTTGAAACACATCATGTGACTACGGTATGGAGATTGTAGGGAAAAAATTAATCCTTCCCCACTAACGGTACGTATCTAACCGTTACGCACACCAGGCAAAGGCTCGCGGAATCGAGCATCCATCTTGTCTTCTTCGTCACAGCGCGAAGCTATCCGCTTACGGTAAGATCACTTATCGTGGCATCTGTTCGAGGAACAGGTAATCCTAAAGGTCGTAGCTTGTAATCTTGCTTAAAACTTAAAACGTTCTTCTGTTAACAATTAACCCAGTTGTGCACAACAGGAAACACAAGCACCATTTCTTGTAGCTAACTATTTAATTACAAACACGACCACAAACACATAATTCTATTATTCTAAGACATATTGTCAACGACTACATCTTTCATGTTTCATCTTGCTACCTGCCTCCTCGCCACTCTCTCCGCCGCGCTGCTGCCATCTACCGAGAGATTCGAGGAACAGTTCAGTCTGAAACTCTACATCCTCCCACCTTTGATTTGGTAGGGACAAATCAAACAAATAAAGTGGATCAGCAGGTGAAGTGCAGTTATAGATTTAGCCGTTCCGGCGGTTTACGTCTTCGACCAGTTCTTGAACTCCCTGTCGG
This sequence comes from Macrothele yani, assembly GCA_039090855.1. Classification (NCBI taxonomy): domain Eukaryota; kingdom Metazoa; phylum Arthropoda; class Arachnida; order Araneae; family Macrothelidae; genus Macrothele; species Macrothele yani. Next base: position 102,681,592 of record CM077028.1, read on the forward strand.
AGATTCACGTACTGTAGGATCATCTTCAGAGCACACTTCTAATGGATAGAGTTTCGGAAGTGGCCGGAGCAAAGTACCTCCTTGCTCTTAACTTGGGCCACCCGGGGATGGCCGTCTCTTCCAGGAAAGAGTTTCTCAATCCTATCATAGGCCAGTGTATCCGTTTTCGATTATCCAATCCGACCAAAACTACATCCCCGACCTTGAGATCCACCTTCTCAGTCGCTTTCAAAATCAATTGTCCCAGATATTCTTTACGGAACCGACTACGCAGTTAATCACGAAGCTTTTGACAGTGAACCATTCTTCCTTGCAGTCTATTCCGACTGATATAGTCCAAGTCTGGCACACCAATCTCTCTTACTTCTTGTAGGAACATGGGAGGTGTTAAAGGTGCCAAATCTTCGGATTCGGTAGAATAACAAGTAAGCGGCCGACTATTAACGACAGCCTCCACATCACAGATAACTGTGACTAGCTCTTCATAATTCACGGACGCTCGTCCTAAAACTCGTACTAGTAGAGCCTTGATGGAGCGAATCAAACGCTCCCACGCCACCAGGGAGCCGCAGGAAGATTAAATCTCCACTGAATGGATTTTAACTTATCACATGCCATGATCTTCTCCCAGTTCAGGGCATTGAGGGCGTTGTCCGTCCCTGTAAAATTCGTTCCGTTATCAGAATAGACGATCGCGGGCCTTCCTCTTCTAGCTATAAATCTTCGGAGAGCTTGAATGAATGTTTCTGTGCTAAGCGAAGTAGTGACTTACAAGTGGACTGCTCTGTAAACGGCACATGTATATAGTACGACCCAAACTTTTAATCTTCCACGAAGTAGAAGAGGACCACAAAGATCGGCTCCGCAGACTTCAAAAACTGCCGCATCTCTTACACGGTCTAATGGTAGGTGAACTAGTACTGTGGTAGGTGCTTTAGCCGAGAACCTCTTGCACTTTACACACTTGGAAATGACGCTTTTGACGGTGCGGTTAAATTTGAGAATCCAGAATTTCTCTCTGAGGTTGGTAACGAGCGTCTGAACGCCTGCATGGTAAATGGACAGATGACAGTCTCTAATTAAACAAATAACTACATGATGTTTACTTGGGAGCAAAATGGAGTATCTAAATGAGAACTCGTCCTCTCTGGCAATAATTTTGCTCTTGACTCATATTAACTCGTTGTCGTCTTTGATTACTGCGAGACCTGTTTTCATCAAGTCTTTTGCGAGCATGGATTCTCGTTACACAATAAGCCATAAGTGAATTTCGGGGTCTTCAATTTCGGTTGTACTCAATGTCTTTGACGTTTCAAATAACACACACCGACTTCTCTTAACGAATCTTCGGATCCAGGCTAAAATTCTAACAATGTGGGAGAACCTTGAAAATTTCTCAAAAATCGTCGAATTCTCTAGTTGAATAACCAAGGACGTTGTTTTTCGCGTTCGCTGTTCCAGAGATAATCAATGCTTCCTCAACAGTTTCGTCACCGCTTGGCCAATTTTTGGGTGGGCTCTTCAACCATTTGAGACCCTCCCACCATCTGGACCTTATGAGTTGATCAGAACTGCAACCCCTCGACGGGAGGTCCGTAGGGTTCCTGCTTCCAGGAACGTGCATCCAGTCATCAGAGTTGGTGAGCTTCCGAATTTCTTGAACTCGATTATGTACGAAAGTGCCCCACTGATCCGTTCTGTTAATACAAACCAGGACAGTCGTAGAGTCCGTCCAGTATCTCACCAGAACTATATCGGTGTTTAGTGCTTCTAACACAAATCTTGCAAGACGAGCTCCCAGTGTGCAGGCAAGTAGTTCCAACCTCGGGATGGTCATTTTCTTTAGGGGAGAAAGGCGCGATTTAGCTCCCAACAAGTGAACTTCCACTATCATGGGCGTCTCACAACGTAGGAAGATTGCAGTCGCATAGGCATTCTGACTGGCGTCGTAAACACATGAAGAGACCAATTTTCGGGATCCCCAAAACCTACTCTTCGAGAAAATATTAGTTCATTTAGTGAGTTCAATTCCTCGACCCATTTGAGAAATTTAAGTTCAGTTCGTTCGGCAAGGGGGTATACCAGTCTTTCTTGTAGGCCCATGCCTGCTGCACCAACAATTTGGCAGGTAACATCACTGGAGCTAAAATTACAATTAATCAAAATTTGTTGTGTCATCGATAAGATTTCTTTCTTAGAGACACCAAGATATCTGGACTCAATTTTGCATCGGATACCGTGGGTATCTTTGCTTTGATTCCACAAGAGTCCCAATAAAGGTACTGTCTCTTTAAAATAAATATCAATGTGAGGTCGCTCAGGTAGGAAGTTTTCTGCAACTTCATTAATGGGACCATACATCCACATTCGCAAATCCATTCTGGCTTCTGTAAACAATTTTGTAGACTTCAAGATGACTTCTCTTAATTCTCTCGTATCATTCACCGAAGTGACACAGTTGTCAATATAAAAGGTTTTGCTAAGAGTCTCCGCAAATGATGCAACTTCCTCAGATGCATTAGAGAGAAAATGTCGTATCACGGCTGCCAAGAGAAAGGGGCTGCATGTGAGTCCAAAAACCACTCTTTTGTGTAGAAACACCTGGATCCTATTGCTGTCATACCACCATAGGAACCTCAAAAAATCCCGATCCTCCTTCTTAACTTCAATATGCAAAAAGGCACGTCTGATATCGGCGGCGACTCCAATGGCTTCTTTTCTAAACCTCAGTAAAATCGACGGTATCTGTTCCATTGAATTGGGTCTTCGGACCAGACAATCATTAAGTGTAGGAGACTCCTGCCCCTGACAGGAAGCATCAAATACTGGTCTTGTTCGAGTCGTGGAACCATCAAGTTTCCCTACGGGATGGTGCGGAAGGTAGTGGCTCTTCTCTTCCAACTCTTGCAAGGGTACCCTCTCTATCACCTGTTCATCGAACCACTCCTGGAATACTTGATCGTACTCCCAATACTGATTCATAGATTTAAGCTTCTTCGTCGTATTGAAGAGTCTCTTTTCTGCAAGATGTCGATTAGAAACAAGGTATTGTCGATTATCCAACCAAGGCAGACTTACACAGTAACGCCCATCTTCCCTTCTGTCAACGGTGCTCAAAAACTGTTCTTGGGCTTCTTCCGCAAAAGCAGTTTTGTTGACACAGACATCTGGCTCTCTTATACCCATAGTCTGCAGATACCAGAGTTCCTGAACGTTCATGTTCTTAACAATCATGCAGATCACTGACCCGACAGCAGCCTTAGGTTCTTCATCATAGCAGGTTGATCCACAAATCGTCCAACCCAATTTCGTTTCGATCGCTGTCTGGCCTCCTGGAAGCTGATTGATTCGATCTGTCAAAATTTGACCATACATGTCACTGCCAATCAAAAGTTCGATCTTCGGACAGCCAGGTCCCCAAATCAGAGATCCAGATCCCCCTCTGTTTTAATTCGTTCAATATCCGACCGTTAGGGTGGCGGGGAATCTCTCCGTAAATCAGTTTCTGATTTAAAAATTCTAATTCCAAGAAAGATTTCGAACAAAAATCGGTACCCTGCAATTTGACACGGTAAATCTTGTGTTCCTTTGGCGCAGTGCGAACCCCTCCAAAAAGTGAATGTGCCAGATGCATTTTCCTTGAAATTTCCAGTCCCAATTCTTCAGCCGTGACCTCTAATATGTAAGATTTCTCGTTTAGTTTTGCGTTCCCCAACGATCTTCACCAACAAAGTCATTAAGGCCACTTCTCTAGTGCACTCTTGCTCAGAGAATGCATTTTGAACCACTGATTCCTCCACTTCACTTTTACGTTTATCGTTCATTGGCTTAAAGGGAAGTCCTGGACACATTACAACTAAGTGCTCTTTCGAACAAACATGGCATCGCAGAAAACTCTTGCGTGAATTTGCGAAGTGACTGGGCTTTAAACATTTAAAACAGCACCTCTTTTCACGTACTTTTGACATTTTTTCTTTCAAGAACAGAGACTGTACATTCGTGCAGTCTTTACTAGCATGAGATTTCCCACAAAAAATGCAAATCGGTTCTCCTTTCAATAATAAACCCGCAGCAGTAGGTGCGTTAAATTATCTCTTCTTAAACTTGTCCCTTGAGGCCTCTTTAGTCGTGGCTCCCCAAAAACCTTTTCGCGCTGAGGCAAGTCTTTCTTCACCCTCAACTTCTCCTTTCAAAAATTTTAATAATCTGGAAAGACGGGATTTAGTGGAGGGATCAGGAGCCATATCCGCACTCAATGAATATCGTTGCCACGCCTTCAAAACCTCCTCGGACAGACAGGATTCCACCATAGGATAGAGCCACGTAGCGTTCGTATCCAAGCTAATACCCCTAGACTCCAAGGATCTCAAATGAGCTTCGATTTTGTCAAAATGTTTCGATAAATGCACTCGATCCCTCTCACTGGAACGTACATTTTTAATAAACAATTCCAACAATTCTCTAGCATATACCTCAATGAGCAACTCCTTTTCCCCAAAACGTTCTTCCAATGCTGAGACTGCTTTGGAATAATCCTCCGACGTTAGCGGATAACTATCCACGAGTTCCGTCGCTCGGGTACCAGGTTACATGGATTGATAAAGATACTGAAACTTATCACAATCATGTAATTCTTCATGCTCATGTATCTTCTTGAATTGCGACCAGAAACTTAACCAATTTATAAATTCACCATCAAATTTCTTAATTTCGATTTTAGGTAGTTCGAAACATTTTCCTTTCATTCTAATATTCTCTATGCTGTTAGCCTTAACTGCCACAACTTTATCTGCGACATTCAATTTTTCTTTAACTAAACGCGTGATAGTTATGCATGGGTCAGAATAATATTCGGCACTCTCATCTCGAACCGATAACTGTTCCTCATTAACATCTGAATCCAATAAATTTTCTATTATTTTATCATCGAGCTCCTTTAATTCTCTCATCAAATTCTGCAGTTTGGCGAATTTGTCTCTGACAACACCGCATTCAAATTCTTCTTTAGTTATTTCTTCCTTCAATACATTAGCAGTCTTCGTGAAAGAACTTCGAACGACCGTACGTTTTGTTTTCATACGTTCCATAGTAATGCCATACAATCAATGATTCAATATCTAATCGATCCTCAATTCCCACGAGTCCTATCGCGGACGCCAAAATTCTGTAGGGAAAAAATTAATCCTTCCCCACTAACGTGATCAATGGCCTGACGGTACGTATCTAACCGTTACACACACCAGGCAAAGGCTCGCGGAATCGAGCATCCATCTTGTCTTCTTCGTCACAGCGCGAAGCTATCCGCTTACGGTAAGATCACTTATCGTGGCATCTGTTCGAGGAACAGGTAATCCTAAAGGTCGTAGCTTGTAATCTTGCTTAAAACTTAAAACGTTCTTCTGTTAACAATTAATCCAGTTGTGCACAACAGGAAACACAAGCACCATTTCTTGTAGCTAACTATTTAATTACAAACACAACCACAAACACATAATTCTATTATTCTAAGACATATTGTCAACGACGACATCTTTCATGTTTCAACTTGCTACCTGCCTCCTCGCCAGTCTCTCCGCCGCGCTGCTGCCATCTACCGAGAGATTCCAGAAACAGTTCAGTATGAAACTCTACAGAGATATTTGTGTCGCCTTCGGAGCTCCTAGCTCTGTCTACCTATATTCATGGTCTAAGGTCTAAGTGCTGGCTCATGGCCATTCGTCGTTAAAGGGTCCGAGCTCGAATCTCAGGTGAGGCATGGGTGATGTGTTTGTCTGCAGCCTGTGACCCTAAATTAGGGACGGGAGACTGCTTATAGCCCATTGCGTTGCTCACGGTGGTCGTTTTTCCTTCAATCAAAAAAAAAAAGTTTCTTTCCATATTACGTATTTGTCTGGGCTTAAATGTTTTGTTTTGCAAAATTTTTTTCCCAAGTTTATGTTTCAGAGGTTTAACCAATGCCTGACATAAGAACATGTAAATTTAATATGCCGCGTATAAGAAATGCTTACCGCCGCGGTGGCGCAGTGCTCTAAGCGATGGCTTCTGATCATTTGTACGAGATGGGTCCGGGTTCGAATCCCGGTGAGGCATGGATGTTGTGTTTGTCTTTCGGCACTGGCTCTCAATGTCTTACTTGATCAACACTGGCTCTCTGTGTACACTGGTCATTTAGCATACTGTAAAAACCATGTTTGATATGTGCTTCTTGATGTGAAACATCTGTCTCCTGTCTATGTCTACCTGTTTTTCATGTCTCTGTACCACCAGGTCCAATAAATCATTTGTTTTCAACCTCCAATAAAAAAAAAAAAAAAAAAAAAAAAAGTGCTTCGTTAGATACTTCATGATTTCCATTGGCGATGTTCTCCTGCATCGTGCGAAGTAAACATCGAACACAAAATTATCTTGGTATATTTTTACAACATTGATTTGTTCTACTAAGAAATTAATTTCTTATTCTTCACTCTGTAGCTCTATTAATTCGTTGGTATACTCTATGAGGTTAAGATTGTAAAATTTGGCCAACAGTAAAGGGTAATCAAATAGCGACAACATTGAATCAGCAGCCGTGTTGGTCCGCAGAAATCCACTTCTGACATCACATGAATAACGTCCGTTGTGTGGCGGCTAGTCTACTTATTATTTAGAGAGAGATTTTAAAAAACGGAAAAATCCTTATTAATTCGGACTGCCAAAACATCTATGAAATGATGTCAGAGAAGAAAATAGAATTTTTTTTATAAGAGAGTTAGTTTTTTTAATGTTGAACTTTTTTTTTTCAGCGATGAACAAAGTTGTTTTTACTGCATTTTTTTTATTGGAGGTTTAACGACCACCGTCAGCAACTCAATGGGCTATAAACAGTCGCCCATTCCTAATTTAGGGCCACTGGCTCCAGGGATAGGAGAGAACCAGTGCCGTAAGACAAACACAACATCCATGCCTCACGGGTTTCGAACTCGGACCCATCTCGGATGAACGGTCATAAGCCAGCGCTTAGACCACTGCGCCATCGGGGCGGCCACTGACAAATTTAGAGGACTGTTATTATTATTATTTAAGGGTTTAACGACCATTATGACATTAGAGAAATGAGCTCCCTCTTTTAGTGACGTCACGCGGTAACCAAATCTCCCAATTGGTTTCCAACGCGGTAGTGTGTGACGTCAAACACGATACCGACGTATCAGTCCGTGTAACATGGAGTGACGTCATAAACGGGGGGCGCATCTCTCTTATGCCATAGCCTTGTGTTTTCCATACGGCTTTGTTTAGTGCTATTGGTTTCAGAGAAGGGAGAAAGCCAGTGCCGTAAGACAAACACGACATCCATGCATCACCCAGACTCGAACCCGAACATATCTCGGACGAATGATCAGAAGCCAGTGCTTGGTCCACTGAGCAACCGGGAGACAGAGAACCTCAGTGTGAGATATTTGAAAAAGGTTTTTAAGATTTTGTTCATTTTCCATGTAAGCTCAACTCTTCCGATTCGATTTACATGCGTATTCTTCTAAGAAATCAACCACGTGGTTGATTTCTTACAGCGACTGTCCCAAGAAATCCTTACAGCGACTGTCCCAAGAAATGGGCTTGTCACCTTCGACTTGCAACAGAGCAGCAAAAAGAAAGAGTGTGTGTGTGGGGTGGGGGGTGGGGGGGGGGGCATTCTCCAGTATCGAGTGTCCGTAGTGCAAGCACTGCAGGTGCCCAAATTCGTAAAAAGAGTGTCATACTGCAACTGTTTCATATCTTCGTGCCTGAAAACGATGCCATCCTAGACATAAAAATTTTCTCAGACGAAGCGTGGTTCCACCTGCCTGGGTACGTCAATTCACAGAATTGACGTACACAAGATGTATATATTGACGTTGACAAGATGTATATGTTCCACCTGCCTGGGTACGTCAATTCACAGAATTCACAGAATTGACGTACCCAGGCAGGTGGAACATATACATCTTGTTCTCTGAAACTACAGATCTCATAAAAGTTCTCAAGCTGGACGGCGGGCAGGTAGTTACAACTTACTGAAGAGCCAAAGAATTGTTTTGTTTCGTTTAAATAAGCATTTCGGAAGAACACAGTTGATTATATAGAGTTTAAAGGCATAATTAAAATAATTCATATCTAAAACATCTTTTTTGTAGAATAAACTATAATCTCTATTATCTGACTTCCCCGAATATTCGACCTAGGGCCGGCGCACATTAGGTCGGATAATCAATATTCTACTGTATTTGTACATTTTTCTGGTTCAACATTTTTTATATGATTTGTACTGCGCATTTAGTTCCTCATTCAGAGGTCCATCTACATATAGTAAACAGCCTATTTCATTGTGCCTTCTCGTTTTTTGTAATTTAACACTTTTTGTTGATTATGCTTAACGTTTAGACACCAAGGTATTATGCCACACATTGGCAGCAGTGTACATAATGAGTAGACGAGTGTTTTGCTTACTGATCGGCAACAGCAAAATCACTAGCTGCAAAAATCTATGGATATGTCAAGATTGTCTTTAGGAGAAACCACTAGTTTTCCTAAAGTTATACAGTTCTTTTGAAGGAAAATAGGGAGCGCACAACGTTCACAAACGGCCTTTGTTAAAGATAGTCCTTTTTGAGCTTTGAAGGAAGTTCAGGGAAATCATAACTCAAAAAGGGAAGAACTATGTTGAGGAACAACGCACTCAGCGGAGACCTTCGTCAATACCCCCGCTGTGCAAAGTGTAGGGAAAGCCAACTTAAGGGACAATTTTTAGATGTTAGTGGAGACCCTCTACTTAAGACCCATATTAATGTCTACCATTTTATACTGTACCACGAAATATGTTAAAAAGAAATTGTTTTTCCAAATAGGTGCAGCACAAATTGGCATTACTTCAAAATGCATACCGTGTGAGAACAAGACAAGAAACTTCAACAAATGTTGCATAGAGGTAACCACTACGTATATTATTTCGAAAAAATCGTAAAAGGATGAATTTATACATTGCTTTACGGCTCATCCAATTGATGAAAAGAGCCTTGTATGAATGGATGAAGATGAATAGAGAACAGCAGAGAAAGAACACCATGCCGCGAAGAAAGTCATGTACAACTTGTTCTTCGAAACTACAGATCTCATAAAAGTTCTCAAGCTGCCCGACTGGCAGGTAGTTACAACTTACTGAAGAACCACAAAATATCGGCCCGCTGTTCTACAAGCTCTCTGTATTAGAAACCTAATATGAGATGCACAAGGGTAACTCTTTTTCGCCCATAGCAGAGCAAAACGTTTCTGAAACGCAAACCATATTAAACTTAACTAAGACTGTCTTATTCTCCTGTTTTGGCTATGCGTGTGGCTTTTAGTTAATATTTAACTGGAAGAAAAGTTTACAAGGAAGAAAGATATTCACACACAATCCGCTGTTATGCGCATTTTATTCTATGGAAAGCATTTCGAGAGGTGATCAACTCCACGCTTTTGATTTGTTGAAAATGTTCTTACAGAAGCGTGTTCATGCAGGGGTGAATACATCGAACATACTTAAGGTAGGAATGCCCCATACCTAATCGTGTTTTTCACAACTCAAAACTTGCAAAAGTGACAGGGGTGCAACACGTAGCAACCATCAGAAGTGCTCTATACAGGAAAAATGGTCGAAGACAGCAATTTTTTGATAGTTACAAAGTTACTTAGGATATAAAAAATGCAAATTTTTTTTTCCAAAGAGCAAGAAGTCGACACGGTTTTTTTAGTTGAGATCGCACGAATTCTGATTTAAAAGAAAATATTCTGCATTTCCACATGCACACAACTCAATAACCTCAGACAGCAGACAGATTTCAAGTTATTGATAGGGCTAAGATTTTTATATTTAAAAATTGCTAGAAAATGCCCTATAAAAATGCACTTATGACCCCCCCCCCCAAAAAAAAAAAAAAACTAAAAACAAAATGCCGTATAAAACAAAACAAAAAATACCTAACAAACGCGCATTTCTTTTTTTTTTTTTTTTCATTTTCTTGCAAAACTAATTAATTAAAAAAAAAGAAGAGGCGCAAAACAAAAAGAATCTAAAAGATATAATTTAATCTGTTGACCGTTGCTGTGTCAACTGAAAGTTTTTATATTACTAATCAACACATGACCTATAGAAGAAAACAAAGAATAAACAAGAAATAAAACTCAATAGTTTTACAATTTCTGTGCCAAACTAGAAATTTATTGTCCAAAAAACGCCCTATATACATATATAAAAAAAAAAAAACTCTTAAAAATACAGTTTCTGTGCCAAATTGAGTCTTTCTTTTTGTTAACAAAAATGTGCCCTATAAAAAAAAGAAGAAAAAGACAGAAATGCACCCTCCCCCGCACCGAACCTCGCCTTCTGACATAATACGGGAGAACAGCTCATCACCGGCTTGAAGGAAGAGACAGGGGAGGGGTGGATGTACTTTTACCGCCGTTTGCTACGACGCGTGCACATATGATCTAAACACGAGCACCCCCCCCCTCCATTTTCTCAGTTTTGCTTCTGGCTTTCAGGGGGAAATGGAGTTTAAGGGAAATTCATCCAAAAAGGATATTTTTATTGAAAATACCAAAATATGCAAAATAATGACTTAAAACCAACAAAAAATGCCTGAAAATGACCGAAAACCCTGAAAACATCCTATATCGCGTAAAAATCACGGAAAAATGCAGAAAAATGCCTTAACAAAGGTACTTAAATCAGTTTAGTTTTGTATGAAACACATTTGAATACACTTGAACAAAGTTTTAGTATTGCCAACACACACACACACACACACACACACACACACACACACACACACACACAAATGCAAAATCATAACAATCCTAGTCTCAGTTATTAGGTTGTAAACGATATAATTCATTCACAAAGAAACGCGAGCTTTACAGGTTCTAGGGAGACCTTGTAAATTATATTTTAAAATAGAAACTAGAGGCACACATATGAGGACAAAATTTGTGCTCGTGCTTGTGGCCTGGACTGGGAAAAACATGACGACAGTTGAACATGTTCTGCCAAAGTAGACCCCGCTGTAAAAGCAGATGACATGAAAACGTAATCCTCGGAATACAAAAAGTCGGCAGTCACTTTTTCCTCAAGGAAGTGGGATAGACAATATTATATAGAGAATTTAGTGTTCTTGTTAACGAAAAATCTGAAAAAACACTACAGCAATAATAAAAGAAACAGAAACCTTGCTTGTATACCTTTATCTGGGATAGGCGAAGAAAAAAACATTCATTTTTCGAGATGCGTCTAAGATCCGATTTTTTTCTCTTGAAAATTATTCATGGGAAATGAGTAAATGCACGTCATTGTACGGTCTTAAGAAGTTGCACACCATTTTATGAGTTCTTAAATCAGCCCACTGACAGGTAAATATCGGAGAGCACAGATCCTAAAATGAAGTGAAATAAAATAATAGGACCTTTTTTCTTTCAGGTACCCATTTTGTTTATGACAGTTCCTCGCTCATTATTCACTAACACGATCCGTAAGTATCTCAGTCGTTGCATTAATAATTGACAGCATTAGAAATTTGCGTTATTTTTTAATCAATGAGACATGACTTTCATAATTCACATATCCCGGTGAAGTTCAGGGAATCTTCTAATAGTGAAATGCAAACATCATATAATCATATATAATGTAATCACATACATATAATAGTTGCTAATGATATATGAACTTTAGTTTCAGCTTGCCAAAACATGGTACAGCTAGAGGTAGTGGCCCGACTGCTGAGGGTGTGTAGCGTCTTCTGCCATAACTTGTGAAGGCAATCCGTGTGAAAAGCACAGAAAATGTATCTATTAAAAAGATATGTGAAGAAAGAGAGGTGACATTAACATTTATTTAATTTCAATCGCTCTCAAATTTTAAATTAATAATGATTTATACTACTGCTTGTGAAAATTGCAACACTGTGAAGGACTGCTGGTATTAGCTTGAAACTTACAAGAAAAATCATGCAAATGATTAAAATATCAGTGAAAACGGGCATGAGGTTTCGGAGCATCGCCCTCTGAACTGTCTGGTCTTGGGTATAAAGAGACATGTTGAAATCAGTGAGGAGCCGACATTGAGGCGAAAGGGTGTTCCTTGTGTCTCGCTATACCCGTCACCGAAGAAGGTCGCATTATAAACACGTGACGGACTTTCAGCGAGGAAGGATAGTTGGGATGAAAGAAACTGGATTTTCCTTCTGTGAAATTGCCACTCGTGCAAGGACAAAACGCCAGCACAGTGATGCGAAAGTGTCGCGATGGACAAATGAGACTTGGATGCACAGAAATCCGGGAAACGGATTGCGAAATAGCACGACTGCACGGAATGACAGACACCGATGCCGCATGTCAGGCTTTGTCCTCCAGCACAGTTCGACATCTTTTGTTTAACAGAGGACTGGTCGCTGTGTAACGTATACTCTAGATTCAGTTTCTTTTTGATTTTACTATCTCTTGTTATTTTATTTTCCTATGCAAATTATCTTCTCACTTAACGAGATGTTGTTTCTCCCGCTGAATTATATGTGGCAACGAGTGTAAGTCATGACGTGGTGGTATGCAGTATATATAGGCGCGCTCAAGTATACCAAGGAGCTTCGTTTTATATGTGAAGGTTCTTCCTGATTATTGATATGCGATTTACCTACGTTTCTACGATATTACGATAGTACGAAAGTTCGGGCTATCTATCAGTAGTTGTGTTATTTTGGAGTGTGTATTTGAGGAATACCAGGAGCTCCCCAATAAAAGGTTAAAAGTGAGTACGTTTTCTTAGTTCATTTTATTGTCAGACCTCTGTCTGGCCGTTAAGTCTATTTCATTGAGTGTTTACGTTAAGTTCAGGGTATATTGTGTTTACCGCTCTAATAAGGAGCCTTCAAGGTACTAATGTACTAAAACCGAAGTTATATTACTGATATTCAAGATAATGAGGAACGCTGAGTAAAAATAAATTCCATATTCTTGGAGTTTATTGCACGTGCGTGTCTTACCTAAACAAACTCTAGCACTTTGAAGATTAAACACACTTTAGCTACGTCAAGTAACTTTTCAATAACCCTAACGTGACTTAACGTAAGCTTTCCTGCACTACACGTCCAGCCGGAGAATTTTATTCATTATAATTGGCGCCCGAACATTTCTTGAACACGAGGTATTGACACTTATTGACTATGTCTTCATTACCTGAGAAAACTTCACTATTTCAACCTGAATCAAGTTTCGGTGGAGGTGGGGTTATTTTCGACAATTTGCAGGAAGCCTGTGGGTCTAACCTTGATGTCAATGATTTGCACGTACCCAGGCATTCCTCACAATTTCGTCATTCACCAGCTTCATATCACTCTGAGTCGCGGGTCGTACCTGAGGTATTTCAATCCTCTCACAGAGGCAAAATGCTTGCACATTTCGTGCTGCATGAGGGAGCAATTACTTTCAATGTTTTGGAGGGGTCCTTGAAATTTCTCGAGGATTTGGAGGATCATTTTGACTTATACAATATTCTTCAAGATTGTAAAGTGCAAATAGCAGGCACTTGCTTGAAAGATGCCGCTAAGACCTGGTATCGGCAGTGGAGAGTATCGAACCCGGATTCTCGTTATGAGAATTTCCGAGCGGAATTTTTAGAAGTCTTTCCTTTCGGCCTCAGTCGAGCTGGCCTTGCACAACAACTTTTTTCTCGTAAGCAAGGACCCAACGATAGCCCTGTTGCGTTTGCTTTAGAAACAACACGCTTGTATAAATTATGGGATCCACATGCCAGTCATGTCGACATGTTGGACACCCTATTGCAACAGCTCGATCCATTTCTACAGGATTTTATTGAGGTCCGACACCCTGCTACAATACATGAATGCCTTCGCCTCATACGAACGTATGAGGAGCGTCACGGCAAGCATGGACCAACTAAACATGCTCGGGAACCCCGGGAGGCTTATCACGAAAATCCTCAGCAGCATAATAGGCCTAATGACTTTCAACACGAGCGTACACAGGTGCAAGTCCAAACATCATACGTATCACCGCATAGAAGAGTGATACACCAACCGCTAGTTTCTAAACAATTTTCTGGGTATAGTACAAATGCACAGTATGCTCGACCCCGTTCCAATCCGCAGAATTCGGAACATTTTTATGCTAAGGGCAATAATGATTTTTCTGCCCGTGCTGAGGGAAGAAATAATAGAAATGGAAATTTCAACTGAAATGCGGAGTTCCCGCAGCAGTTTTCACGAAGTTTTCCTAAGCGTGAAAACTTTACCGATACCAGGCAGGGCCGAGGTTTCAGACCGCATGAAAATACAACCAGGAATCCTTTAAACTTCCAAAGGAAGTAGACCAAGGGTCGGCACTGCTTCCTGATACCAAGAATTCTGACCCTAAAACAGTATTATTGACTGTTCAAACTCCTCAGTTGCCTGATGTGTTATTGACAATTGAAGATATTATTGTCGAGACAAAGTTCGACAATGGTTCTGAAATATCAGCCCTAAATACGAAGTTTTGCACTGAAAGTTTTCCTGCAATACACGTCCAGCCTGCGACGCAGTATTTGCGAGGTGCAAATAACGAAATATTCAGTATCACAGGAACTGTCACATGATCTCTAGGGCTGGGAAAGGCTCGTTTTACGCATTCTTTTCCTGCTCATAGACGACCTACCTGTTAAATGTCTAATGGGCATAGATTTTATCAATACTTTTAAAATTACCATGAATTTCGAACAAAGTGTTATTTCCTTTCCGGAACCTGTCGAAGTGATTCCTAAAGATCCTATAGACATAACGAATTTGTTACTGAGTAAACAACTGAATGAGAGGCAACGAAACCAGCTTTCTCAACTTTTGAATGAAAGACCTGGTTTATCTTCCGACCAACCTGGTTTCACACAGGTGGTTTATCACGTCATTGACACTGATGGTTCGAAACCGATAGCGACGAAACCTTACCCTTGTGATCCCCATATAAAAAATGAAATGCAACGTCAAATTTCAGAGATGATTAAACAGGGCATAATAAGGGAATCAACAAGCGCCTGGGCCGCACCTGCTTTTCTTGTTCCAAAGAAACAACCCAACGAATTTCGTTTCGTGACAGATTTCCGCAAGCTAAACCAAGTCACGAAAGCGATAAATTATCCACTACCTGTCATGCCGCATATTATGCATGACCTATCGTCAACTAAATGGATGTCAACCTTGGATTTGGCGAGTGGATATTGGCAGGTGGCGGTATACATCCAGACACCGTAGATAAAACAGGCTTTGTGGCTCCTTTTGGGGCTTATGAATACCTGCGTATGCCCTTTGGACTAGCCTCTGCACATGCTACTTTCCAAAAGCTTATGGATACGGTTCTCAGACCTGTTCTAGGTCCCCATGTGCATGTATATTTGGATGACATTATTATTACATCCGAGACTTTTGACGAGCACCTTTCTCTGCTCAAACAGGTGTTCCAACTCATATACAATGCTGGCTTGACGTTAAAACCTAGTAAATGCCAGATAGCGAGGGACGAGATTGTATATCTGGGGTTGAAAATCACTCCCCACGGCTTATTTACGGATGATGAAAAAATCAGGCCTATAGTTGACTTTCCATGGCCAAAAACAGCCAAAGAACTATCACTCTTTCTGTGAATGACCGGATGGTATCAGCAGTTCGTCCCCGCTTATGCTACAATCTGTGAGCCATTGTATGCTTTGAAACGTAAATACAAGAAGTTTGTTTGGACACCTGAGGCTAACGCAGCGTTTGAAACACTAAAATCTGCGTTGACTCAGCCTCCTGTATTAGCTTTTCCAGATCATACTAAAGAATTTGATATTTACACTGACGCATCCGGAGTTGGTCTTGGTTGCGTTTTGTCACAAGCTGGGCATCCAATAACTTTTGCGTCCCGTACTTTTGCCAAAGCTGAACGCAATTATTCAGCTACGGAACGCGAATGTCTTGCTGTTGTGTATGCTCTTGAAAAATTTCAATGTTATCTCAACGAATTGACAGTTAATATAATTACGGATCATTCTGCCCTTCAGTATTTGAATTCTGTTAAGCACCTCTCTAACAGACTTATGAAGTGGGCTCTTAAGTTACAAGAGAGCAATATCAATATTTCGTACCAGCCAGGTCATAAGAATCAATTACCGGATGCATTATCTCGCGTCCCGATTAGTGGGGTTCCCACAGAAACTACTCCTGGATGTCAGCCTTTACTTTTAATAGCTGATATAACATCCAGAGAGCAGATAATGGCAGAATTAGTAAATGATCCAGATTTTGGGGAAACCTATAATTTTTTGCTTGCGGGTTCACCACAACAAAGTGACCCTGCTCTGGCTGGGAGGTCACAGCATTTTGAAGTCATAGAGAGTCTTCTTTACTATACGAAATCTACGACTAGGGCAGAGTTCCGCCCATGTATTCGAAATACATGGGCGGAACTCTGCCCTAGTCGTAGATTTTGAAATAGGACTACTAGGGCAGAGTTCCGCCCATGTATTCCGCTAACCCTTAGAATGGCCCTTTTAAACGAATTTCATGACAAACCTATTGCAGGCCATTTAGGTAATCGCAAGACCGTTGTAAATTGCGGGATGTTGCCTATTGGCCTGGCATGTACCAAAGTGTGCTCGCATATGTTCAATCATGTCACTTGTGTCAGATTTATATTTACCGTAATGTAAGACCGGCCGGTCACTTGAAATCTAGTTCAAGTTCTCATGTTTTTGACATTATTTTAATAGATTTATTGGGACCTTATCCTTTATCTGTTAAAAACAAAGCTCGTTACGTTTTAGTATTAACCGATAATTTCTCTAAATGGGTCGAGGTCTTTCCCATTAAAGCCGCTACGGCGGAAGTTATTTGTAATGTATTAATTAATGAAGTATTCTCTAGATATGGTGCACCTAATCAAGTAGTTTCGGATAATGGTCCCCAATTTATTTCTGACATTTTTGAAAGAATGTGTGCGAGACTACACATAAAGCATAAATTCATTTCCCCATATCATCCCCAGAGTAATCCCGCGGAACGAGTAAACCGCACACTAGTTAAAATGATCGCTACATTTGTCATGGATCATCACGAGCGGTGGGACGAACATCTTGAGCTTTTTTCGTTCGCCCTCCGCTCGTCTGTTCACAAATCTACTAAGTTTACTCCCACAGAACTTTTTTTGGGTCGAAAAATTAAGACCCCTTTTGAAAATTTAACGGGGATTACCGACGAACTAAACCAGCGACCAACTCCGCAATCAGTACGAATCATGGCACAGAAAGCTCGTGTTGCAATGATAGGAGCACAAGCGGCTCAAGCAAGATACTATAATACTAGGCGTAGGGAACCAGATCTTGTCGTTCGAGATCTAACTCTCTTGTAGACACACTTCCAGTCTTCTGTTTCTCATACTTTAGTAAAGAAATTTGCACCCAGCTACGAAGGTCCATTTCGGGTGGCAAATGTGTATGAAAATAACATTATCCTTGAAAAACCTGACAATCAATTTCAATACGTACACGTTGCTCAGTGTCGCAAGTATCATGAACGAAATATAGATTTTATAATCAACCCTACTCAACCTTCTGTTCCACAGGCTCAAGAGTCTATATCACACGATCAACCTCAAGAAAGTTTGGACGAACCGACAAACCTTTTTGAAGAATCTCCAGTGATTTTTTCTTCACCCTCCCCTCCACAAGACTGGCTTCCAAGAACGCAAACTGATTCTAGCATAAGACGAAGGCTCGAATCAAGTTCTTCAAATTCTAGTATCATTCCCTTCCCTCCAACCATTGCCGAGACTATTGCTGCACCATTCCCTAATAACTCTGCACCAACACAAGCTCCTACTTCCTTGAATACCTCGTCAGAGAGTATTCCAATAGGCAGAAATAAACATCGCCCTGCACGACCACTAACTTACAGCAGCGACTCAGAGCCATCACATATTTCTGATTTACGAGATATAGACAATAGTTTGACGATTCCTAAATGTCAGACACATATTACAAACCGTCCAGCAACACCAAAAGCTGGTCGAAAACGCAACTTGTCTCCCCAATCTGCTTCGCCGCAACAGCAACGAAGGCAGAGATCCTTGCATCCGCCTGGGTTTTGCCCCCGGAACTTACGCTCAGGGCAAACAGGGCCGATGCCTGCTTTTACTGTCATGCCAAAAAGTAGAAAGAGAAAACAAGCGATGTGGCCGGATCCACGTCCCTTCAAAAGAATGCTGGAAGGACAACACGGGCCCCAGCACAAAGGAACAACATATCGAAAGCCTGGGGGAGCCCGCTCCTGTCAGACGCAGGGAATTCCTGACCGACAGACTTCAGCCGTTCCTGACCGTTCCTATCAGACGTAGGGAATTCCTGACCGACAGACTTCATCCGTTCCTGACCGTTTCTGTCAGACGCAGGGAATTCCTAACCGACAGACTTCAGCCGTTCCTGTCAGACGCAGAAAATTCCTGACCGACAGACTTCAGCCGTTCGTTCCTGACCGTTCCTGTCAGACGCAGGGAATTCCTGACCGACAGACTTCAGCCGTTCCTGACCGTTCCTGTCAGACGCAGGGAATTCCTGACCGACAGACTTCAGAATTTCTTGACCGACAGACTACAGATGTTACAGATCCATTCAAGTCGCAGAAAAGATCGGCGCCACCAGAATTTACCAGTCCGATTAGGCCTGCAAAAAGATATAGTACTAGGGTTTTTTATGCGTCCTCGAGATAAATAAGTTCTCGTGGACAGGTTATTTTCTCATTATGTTGTTTTTCCTGCACGACCAGTTGGCGTGACAGATTTTTTTTCCGTGTGGGCCTACGCATTCTTTTTGTGATATATGTAGTTTTTTTATATATATATATACATTCCGTCTACTAATCCGAATTTTTTTTTTAATATATATATGTGTGTTAGGGGTAAAATAGTGAAAATTGTTACTGTTAGGCAGCTACAGGCAATCTTCGCTGCTGATACAGTTTGTTTGTAATCAACGATAAATATATATAGAGTTGAAAATATGAGGAAGTAAAATGAAATCAAAAAAGTGATTCCTGCTGGGCAGAATAAAAATAAGGTATGCCGATGCAGGTTTGTTCTGTACATGTATAAAAAGTGTTTCCTGCTTCACAGACGACAATAGCTGCGGACACAGGTTTACTGAATTTGTTATGCCAAGCTTGAAGTTGTAAATACTGCTGCCACAACAACAACAAAAAAAAGTAGGACAATAAACGTCCGTCAGCGAAATGTAAGACTACATTCAAAATTTGATAGGTTTTTCAAATAAAAAAAAATATATATATATATATATATATATATATATATATATAAGGAAGAGATGATGTAACGTATACTCTAGATTCAGTTTCTTTTTTATTTTACTATCTCTTGTTATTTTATTTTCCTATGCAAATTATCTTCTCACTTAACGAGATGTTGTTTCTCCCGCTGAATTATATGTGGCAACGAGTGTAAGTCATGACGTGGTGGTATGCAGTATATATAGGCGCGCTCAAGTATACCAGAGAGCTTCGTTTTATATGTGATAGGTTCTTCCTGATTATTGATATGCGATTTACCTACGTTTCTACGATAGTACGAAAGTTCGGGCTATTAGTAGTTGTGTTATTTTGGAGTGTGTATTTGAGTAATACCAGGAGCTCCCCAGTAAAAGGTTAAAAGTGAGTACGTTTTCTTAGTTCATTTTATTGTCAGACCTCTGTCTGGCCGTTAAGTCTATTTCATTGAGTGTTTACGTTAAGTTCAGGGTATATTGTGCTTACCGCTCTAATAAGGAGCCTTCAAGGTACTAATGTACTAAAACCGAAGTTATATTACTGATATTCAAGATAATGAGGAACGCTGAGTAAAAATAAATTCCATATTCTTGGAATTTATTGCACGTGCGTGTCTTACCTAAACAAACTCTAGCACTTTGAAGATTAAACACACTTTAGCTACGTCAAGTAACCTTTCAATAACATTAACGTGACTTAACGTAAGCTTTCCTGCACTACACCTTCAGCCGGAGAAATTTATTCATTATAGTCTGGAAAAATAAGAATGCCTGGTAACTCTGATTACAAAACAGACTCTTTATTCATTTTTGCACCATCATAAACATGAGGGCTAAAATTTTTATGGTTTTAATGAACATTGTTTAGCTTACTACAAGACACTGGTTACAATTCAATTCGTATATTGCAAGAAACTGTGCCAAAATTCACCGAAGAGCAATTGAATTAGAGACAGCTGCCGTTATGCAAATATGGCACTGAGGGCGGCCCTGTAAACGGAAACGACATGAAGTATGCAGCGATCCGACAATATAAGGAGTGATGCGACGGGAATCAGTAAGAGTCGGACGCAGTATGGGTAAGACAAAAGATCTAAGCGCATTTGATCGTGGGCATATTGTCGGGGAACGACGAATGGGGCACTCCATCTCGGAAGTCGTGCAGGCACTGAGATTTTCACGAGCCACTGTGTCACAGGTGCACCGTGAGTACACCGAATCCGGTAAAACCATCCCTGCAAGGGCCAACAGCCGTGGACAACAGCGTGTGGATGAGCGGGGTCATTGTCGTCTAGCTAGCATTGTAACAGCGGATAGACGGGCCACAGTGCAAGAAATCTCTCGGCAATTTAACGCTAGTGCACAAAAACGTGTAAGCAGCCACACCATCCGGAACCATCTCCTCGCTATGGGGTACAGAAGCCATCGTCCCACGAGGATACCGCTGCTGACCGCACATCACAGGGTGCAAAGATTAACATGGGCGCGGAAACATCTCCACTGGACCCTAGACACGTGGAAAAATGTTGCCTGGACTGATGAGTCGAGATTCACTTTGGTACATGAGGATGGCAGGATACGAGTACGGCGCAATCCACATGAAGCGATGGATCCTTCTTGCCAGCAGGGTACTCTTCAAGCTGGTGGGGGTGGAATTCTCGTCTGTGGACTGAAATGGCACCCCTGGTACGTGTGACATCGTCCCTCACAGGTCAACGTTACCGGGATATCCTGGATGACCGTTTGCTCCCGCTTGTGCGTCTTCAACATCCCACTGGGGACCTCATCCTGCGACAAGACAATGCACCGTGCCATCGCTCCCGAATCGCATCCGAATGGTTGGATGAACACTCCACCGACGTGACCTCGCTTCCTTGGCCAGCTAGGTCACCTGACCTCAATCTTATCGAGTACATATGGGATGCCATCGAGAGAGATGTTCGAAGCTCTGACCCCCTCCATAAAATCTTCATGAACTGTGGGAACTTGTTCAGGGGTCGTGGATCCGTATGGTTTCCCAACGCTTCCGGTGTCTTGTCGAGTTCATGCCGAGACGAATCACCGCCGTCATCAGGGCGAAAGGTGGTGCTATACGCTACTATACAGGTATCTCTAATTTAATTGCTCTTCAGTGTATATGCTGAAGAATCAGCATAGCTTGTACATAGGTCAGAACTTTACGCTTTCGCAAGAAATACATGGTAATTTGCTTTCATGCACTTTGAAATTTCACCTAATAAAATTGTTTCATTGAGTATCACTTAGACGCATCTACAGAAAGCAGTGAAATTTATAACGAGGAACCCTTCATTTTCTGCAGATACTAAAAAACACTTTCTACGAAGAATCTTTAAACAAAAAAAAATGGATTGGTAAAATAGAATGTCTTGTCACTCTGATTAAAAACCACACTTGTTTTTTACACTTTCCAACCGTAGGTTGAAGATGGTTATATATATACTCAAGCTTTGTCCGTCTGTCTGTCCGCACGATAACTCGCGTAAAAATGGTTCGATTTCGATGAAATTTTAGTATGTGGTAGGGGACCACCTGGGGACGAACTCTATTGAAAATGGGCGAAATGGGGTCAAAGGTCAGGATATAGGAGCGAGATCCATTCCATTGCCCTTATGCGTCATAGCTTACGTAAAAATGCTTCTATTGCGACAAAACTTTAGTATGTTGTTTCGGAAGTATACTGAACAGGTTCTATTGAATATCATCGAAATCAGGTCAAAGGTCAGCACACAGGACGAAGATTTATTCCACAGCCATTATTAAATAACTTGAGTAATGATTTCTGGTATGTTGGAAAGCGTATCATAATCAATGCATTCCATGATTTTACTAAATTGTTTTTATTTCTGTCTGGTATCCAACATGAACAAGACTGAATAATGGAAGAGGCATATTTGTCTTTACTCTGATAATGACTTCGTCATTCGCAGATTTTTCGTTAGAAATGACAGTTTTTTCAAAAATTATTAAGAAATATGTCACTAACTACAAAATTGAAGAAAAAAAAAGAAAAAAGAAAAAAAAAGAAAGAATCCAGTAACAAACTTCGCACTCTGGGAATAGCAATCCACCCAGGTAAGGAAATAAAGTCATCTGCTATGACAGTTCGTTAACTGACACATTTTGGTAATTTCCATTACATTCTGGGACGCAATACGCGTATGGCATTACTTTTTCAAACACTAACAAAATTTAGTGCACTAATTCCATGTGCAGCATCAGCAAAGACTCCTACGAGTGTTACCACTCAGCGGGTCTCGGTCGCTGAGGTGGATCCACGTGCGCCCGTTGATCCCTACAGTCACGGTGAATCTCGGTAGATTCACGGGTGTGACGTCAGAGCCTTCCGGGGCGGGGGGAGGGGTCACTGCAAAGGCCTTCTATATGGAGAGTCACGACGAGGAGCCCAGTCGTTTGTGTTGAAGCCGCGCCTCTTAACCACTGAGCCAAAAAGTCACAAGAAACGGACTCACGTTCAAGAAAAACTAAGCCGCCCCCGGTGGCGCAGTGGTCTAAGCGATGGCCTCTGATCATTCGTCCGAAAGGGGTCCGGGTTCGAATCCCGGTGAAACGTGGATGTTGTGTTTGTCTTACGGCGCTGGTTCTCTCGCTTCCCTGGAACCAGCGACCCTAAATTAGGGACGGGCGACTGCTTATAGCCCATTGAGTTGCTCACGGTGGTCGTTAAACCTCCAAAAAAAAAAAAAAAACTAATTGTGCGATAATGATTTTTTTTCATTAATGCGAGTTATTTTGTCATTTTACTTTCTGTTGGAGCTTATTTTTTCTTTTAATACGTTTGTAATATTTTTTTCTTCTCTAGGTCTTATTACAAATTACTTATTTTTTTCACCTTGATTTTTCGAGCAACAGAATGATTTGGAGTTTGAGATTTCTTTTTTTCAACTGACAATAACTTTCAGTTACCTTTAACAGAAGGTGCAATGTACTGTTTCATTTAACAAAACTTCTAAATATGAAATTTACTCTTAAAAGTTATATATATCTTTTGTCTTAAGTACTCCACAGACTGATACATAGGCATCGTACAGTTGCCCGTATAATTAAGCACTCGGTTTCAGATCAGATATATATATATATATATTTATTTATTGGATGTTTAACGACCACCGTGAGCAACTCAATGGGCTATAAGCAGTCGCTCGTCCTTAATTTAGGGTCACTGGTTCCAGGGAAAGGAGAGAGCCAGTGCCCTAAGACAAACACAACATCCATGCCTCACAGGAATTCGAACCCGGACCCCTTACAGACGAATGATTAGAGGCCACTGCGCCACCAAGGCGGCTCTGATCAGATCCTATGTAGAGGATTTTAGGAATGGAATGTCTGACCCCAGGTGTAAGGGTCGCCCGCAATCAAACTGTCAATTATGAATTTATTTAATTTTAATGTTGTGATGAACACATGCGGACGGACGTTTCATTCCACCATTTTGTTGTTTCAACTAAGAACTGACAGTCATCAACACGTGGTACAATTTTAATCCTATGTGAGGATTAAAGGAGTGGTGTATGAACACCTGGGGCATCTGACCTTGAAGAGTCGGCTGCTCGAGTGCTTCTGTTAAACAAGCTGTCATACCGCTTTTGTATACGTGCAAGGTTGTAATCGCCTACGGGTATCCGACGGCATTGCTGAGCTCAGGTATTTCACGTGCTGACCGGGGTAACGAGTTTCCTTGCGCTTGCGTGGCAGAGGATCAAAAAGGGCCAAGAGAATTTAGTGAGGCAGTTGAGCTTCGGTCGTCAAGGAGAGAGGGTCCTAGTTTGGACACCGGTTTTTGACGGAAGGGCTGAGGGTATCGCAGAAGTACAGCATGGTGATCGGGAAGGAGGATTCCTTCGTCCACCGGGTATCGCGGAAAGAATTGTGAAAAAGTAGCACGTGGTCAGCACGGGGACCCTGAGCTGGAAGCCATCGGAAACTCGTGAAGCAAATGTTATCGGAATAATAAAATCTTGCTGTTTTTTTATTTCCGTGTACTGGACTGAGTTTTGTCGAGGTAATTATTCTTTTACACAAGGACGCCTTGATAGCCAGATCGTATAGTAAAGGAGAGAGGTAGCTCGCTATACGGTGGGAAACAAAAGGTAAGAATTGATATGTCTGGCCCTACAGCCAGATAAGTTGGCGCAGTAGGTAGGATCAGCCTGAAAGCGAGCTCGTGAATGACGTGAATGGCGACACGTGCGAAGAAGGAACAACGGACTTTTTGTGAAAATTCCAGTGACCGAATGACAGAACTCTGACGACGTACCGACCGGAACAAAGAGACAACAGCGTGCTAGCCGAGATAAGGCATCCAGCGTGTCGACCGAGACAAAGACAGTGTGCACCTGAACGTACGGAAATTCCGAGGTGGACGAGGACATACAGGCAAGACAACAGAAGGGGGCCTGAGTGCTCCGGTAACGTACCACATTTTTTTTTCTGAGATTATTTCTGTATCTTTGCCTGTGCATTTGGTATAGTTTAGGGTTAAGAGTAGAAGTTCTCATCATGGCACTAGAAAGAAAATGGAATGCTAATAATTAGATATTCTCAGAGTAAAGCATTGTAAAGTAAATTTTTATGACAGTTAATTTTATGTCAGTTGCTAGAGAAGTCGGAGTGTCAAAATATTTTCATTAAGTAATACGTGTGTTTAGATAAGTTGAGTTTTCATGCTTGTGATTTAAGGAATTTGAAGCTAGAATAGCGTAGTAAACACAAAAAGAGCAACATGTAGCGAAAGAGAGAGAAGGAATAGGTAATCTGAGGAAAATAGGATAAGAGATGTTCGGGTAATGCATGAAGGTAGAAATAGGTTAGAAACAAAACAGGAAGGAGATTAACCTTCGATGACTTAATGCGGAAGTTTGCATGATTCCTTTTTCTTATTTCTTTGCATGAGTGTATTGTTTATATGTGTATTGTAGTTTATTATCATGATTGTGCGTTTGGAAGGGAAAGTTGAGGATTATTTAGATGCG
Organism: Macrothele yani; assembly: GCA_039090855.1. Lineage (NCBI taxonomy): Eukaryota > Metazoa > Arthropoda > Arachnida > Araneae > Macrothelidae > Macrothele > Macrothele yani. Next base: position 102,706,945 of record CM077028.1, read on the forward strand.
GACAACGAAGAGAATTGTTTGCTTAGCGATCCAGAATTAGATTCTAGTAAAGAAGTAAGCATTACTATGGGAGACAAGAAAAACAATCCAGCTAGAATGGAATGGGAACTTAAATTTAAAATGCTTGCGTTAAAAGAGCGAAACGCTGAGAGAGAGCAAAGAAGGCTAGAATTAGAAGCTGAGAGAGAACAAAGAAAACTTGAATTAGGGCAAAAAATGCTAGAATTACAATTAGCGGATAGGAAAGAAGCAAGGCAATTTGAGTTAAGAAAATTAGAATTAATTAATGAGAAAGAGAAGGAGTCTACTAAAAGTAAAATTGATGGTAAGTTGGCCGACTACATGAGAATCTTAGAAAGAACTGCACCCAGAAGTCGTAGTAAGCCGGAAGAAATTCTGGACTTCTTTGATTCGTTAGAAAGGGCATTTGTTTTTCACTCAGTACCGGAAGAAACGAAAGGTCGTTTGGTGATAGCCTTATTCAATTCAGAATGTGTGAACCACTTATTTCGTCGGTTGACTATAGAGCAGTACGATAAATACGAAACAGTTAAGGAGGCAATTTTGGTGGAATGCCATTTTACCCCGGATGTTTATTTCAAACAGTTTGAAAAGATTAGTAAGAACAAAGAGGAAAGCTACTTGCAGTTAGCGAGACATACTAAGAGGACCCTAACATACTACATCAACAGTACCCAGCAAATACACAAGTGCTGGGAAACTGCTGGCCACTAGCTGGCAGTGATGGGTCACTGCTGGCTGAAATCTGCCGCTCACGGCCCGGTAGTGGTCCGTTGGTGGCAGCGCTATCAGTTGGCGAGCCATTGATGGCCCTGCAGCATCGCCGTGAATTGTGGGCCTCCAAGCAAGTGCCACTAGTGGCCCGTTGCTGGCAACCAATGCAACCCCCCAACAGCAGGTGAAAGCATCGGGACTGCGCATGCGCAGAAGCAGCACTTGCTGTGTCTCTCATGGTACCAGTTAGTTGAAGACGAAGCTATCGCCATCGTGTTATTTTAGTGGATGTTAAGAAAAAATCCATATGTGGAGAGGCGAATAAATTTCCTAATGAAATTTTACGTCGACGAAGATATCAGATTAAGCCGTGAAATACTAGATTACAGCCATGAAATACACCCACTCCATTCCCATGAATAACAATTCATGGAATGGAGTGGATGAATAACAAGAAAAAATTTGAAACCGCTTGAAACACAAGATTCGGCAAGCGGACAAGCTTGCCGAATCTTGTCCGCCAATTTCCCAGTAGTAGCCATAATAATAAAAAAAAAAGCAAGGATAACAGCAGCTTCCTAAAGCTACAATCATTTTTTCTACCCTTACGAAGCTTGTGAATTAACGCAATGCGCTGGGGAAATTTTCTTAACAGACCGGAAAAACGCCCGTTTGCATCTGACTAGATTTGATCCTGGGCCATTCGCGTGGAAGCCGCGCTCGCTACCGACCGGACTAATTCACTACGCTCGGACATGAGCTGGAAGCTATCTGTTTGGTATGCAATTTGTAATCGAATGCTTCCCTCTTTCATTTTACAATATTGAGAGGTATTTTTCACAAAAGTCAGTTTCATATAATTGATAAATTAATATTTTCAACGTAACGATAGATTTGTTTTTTTTTACCTTAAGGGAACTTCACTCATTTTCAAGGCGTGTACATACTTAGAGTCGCTTTCCATAGTTTTGTACTGTCCGTGCCGTCTTAAAAAAAGAGATTGTTGAATAAATATATATTTACCCGGGTTCATGTCACATTCTGTTACAGTTTTAACGTTGTGTCTTTCCTTTCCGTTGTCCGAAGCTACATTTGTTTTAAAGAGTAAAAGATATTTTATTTTACTTCTCGTTACTTTTAGAAGCGAATTCCTCCCAGTCTTGTGTATTCAATCCTGGAAAACCATTAAAACAGCATTTGTTGGGAAAAAAAAAAAGAATTATACGCCTACAAAATTTATTAATTATTTGAAAGAAAAAAAAAGAGCAACGCTATGTTGTGTACTCATCCATGGATTGAATACACAAGACTGGGAGGAATTCGCTTCTAAAAGTAACGAGAAGTAAAATAAAATATCTTTTACTCTTTAAAACAAATGTAGCTTCGGACAACGGAAAGGAAAGACACAACGTTAAAACTGTAACAGAATGTGACATGAACCCGGGTAAATATATATATTTATTCAACAATCTCTTTTTTTAAGACGGCACGGACAGTACAAAACTATGGAAAGCGACTCTAAGTATGTACACGCCTTGAAAATGAGTGAAGTTCCCTTAAGGTAAAAAAAACAAATCTATCGTTACGTTGAAAATATTAATTTATCAATTATATGAAACTGACTTTTGTGAAAAATACCTCTCAATATTGTAAAATGAAAGAGGGAAGCATTCGATTACAAATTGCATACCAAACAGATAGCTTCCAGCTCATGTCCGAGCGTAGTGAATTAGTCCGGTCGGTAGCGAGCGCGGCTTCCACGCGAATGGCCCAGGATCAAATCTAGTCAGATGCAAACGGGCGTTTTTCCGGTCTGTTAAGAAAATTTCCCCAGCGCATTGCGTTAATTTACAAGCTTCGTAAGGGTAGAAAAAATGATTGTAGCTTTAGGAAGCTGCTGTTATCCTTGCTTTTTTTTTTATTATTATGGCTACTACTGGGAAATTGGCGGACAAGATTCGGCAAGCCACCAGTTACGTCACGTGGTTGCCGGCTGCCACTAGCGGACCACATTAGGCTAGCCATCATTTCTGGCACGTGCTTGAAGGGCCACTTGTGGCAGCTACTGCCTGTGATGGACCACTAATGGGTGCCAACTGTTGGCCAGCTGTAGGCCTGAACTGATGGCCGCCCGGACATTTTATTGACGGTTCGGCAGCGGCAACATAGTGCTGGGCCAGGGCTGGCTGCCTTCAATGGCCCAGTGCTGGCCCAGCAAGACTGTTTTTGCTGGGTAGTGAAGTGAAAGAATTCATTCAGTTGGTCAATTTGTTGGTATGTGATAAATTCAAAACTTTGTTGTCCCAGAACTGAAGACCTACATTCTTCAAAGAGGATCAGTAGGGAAGTTAGTTCCTTCGACAGAATTAGGAGAGCTTTGTGATTTATACGAAAGTCACGTGGGAGCTATGGGAATAGAAGAAGGAAGATACAAACCCAGTCATTCCCCGGGAACGTATTTCAAAGGAAATCAATTCAAAGGAGAGTTTTCCGGGACAGATCAGAGCGTCGGAAATAAGCCAGGTTACTCAGCCGCGATGCCTATCGTAGGGAATTTCAGTTTGGAGAAGGGAATTACCTGTTTTAGATGAGGAGTAATGAAGCACCGTAAAGCAAATTGTACCCAGAAGTCATCTCAGAATACTCCCAGTTCTTACTCTCAGAATTGGAGAAAAGATCCCCAAATAAGGTAAACAGAGTACCGGTGGGACAAAAGGGAGCCGAAGATATTTCAGAGAGAAGGATAGAGCCGGTAGAGAGAAGCGATGATAAGAGAATGAAGGTAGATGAGTTTTAGGCCAGAAAGGAAATCAGAACGAGGTAATAAAAATTCCGGTAGAAGAAGTGCAGAGGGTTAAATCGGAATGAGGAAAGAGCACCGAAATCCTTATTGACTCAGGCGCGGAGGTGAGTTGTGTAAGAGGAGGGTTACTAGGCGAAGAGCTGTCGGAACAAAAGGGTCGAATAATTTTAAGAGGCTTCGATGGTAGTAAGTGAGAGTTTGTCATTAAGCAATTGAATTTCCGATTAGATGAAGAGGGATTAGAAACAAGAGAAGCGCCAGAAAGCTTTTGTGAAGTGATGTATGCAATTGTTTCTAATGTTGTAAACAGGGTAATTATAGCACCGGAGGATTACCGGCGCATGAAAAGTTTAAGGGAAGCGACTCCGATGTGGGCAACCTCGTATGAAAAGGCGTTAGAGTTAGCGCATAGGCCGGATGTGCATCCAGAATCTGAGACTGGCGAAGTGCTAATCGAAGAGGAGGATATTCTAGGATTTGAAAGCCCCGCGGTCACAGATATTTCAGCGGAGGAGGAGCAAGCGCGCTCAGTTGGTGGAGCGTGGCATGAAGAGCAAATTAGCCACAGGATATTAGCGCTCAGTACTGGAGGCGGCGAGGAGAATCAGCGAGGGCAACAGCAGGTCGACCAATCAGGGGAGGCAAAGACAGCTAGCGAGGGAACAGAAGATAGCGTTACTCATTTAGATACGAGTGAAGCTTAGACAGTGTTTACGGAGCAACAAAAAAGGTGTGTGACGTTAGCAGCCGCTAGGAATGAGGCGCCAAATGGCGAAGGAGGTTATCTCTATATGGATGGAATTTTGTATCATCGGGAGCAAGTGTTGGGACAGGTTACGTTACAGTTGGTAGTTCCTGAAGAGCGGAGGGCGCAACTGTTAAAGCTGGCACACGATTCGGTTTCTGGCGCGCATTTCGGCCACAAGAAGACCCTAGAGCGGATCAGATATTCTTTCCATTGGCGTACCTTAAAGAAAGATGTGCGTAGATATTGTGATGTATGCGAAGCGTGTCAGTTGAGACGTCCCATCACGAGAGCAGACAGGGTTCCGATTGAGGCCGTTAGGAGACTCCCCAGACCATTTCAGGTCGTTAATGTGGATTTAATCGGACCGATCGAACCACCGTCGTGCAAGGGCCACAGGTGGATATTAGTGATGGTAGATCAGCATACTAGGTGTCCAGAAGCCGTATGTCTGACTTCATTGAATTACCGGAGTACGTGCGACGCACTACTGGAAATTTTTCAGCGCACAGGGATTCCGGGGATAGTAGCAATGGACCGGGGCACAGATTTTGTGTCGGGGTTGACACAAGAGATCCTAAGGTGTCTGGGGTCGACTCCTAGGTTTTCCGTCCCGGGAAATCCCGCCTCGAACGGCGTTGTCAAGCGATTCAACAGAGTTTTGAAAGGAATGCTGCATCATATGATAAAGGAGGAGCCTCGGCAGTGGCATAAGGCTTTGCCATATTTATTATGGGCCTATAGAGAGGTTCCCAGTGTTACAAATGGCGCGGCCCGTTTCAGTTGCTATACGAGCGAGAGCCCATTGGACCGCTCGCCATTCTAAAGAAAAATTGGGCGGAGGAATGTAGGCTGTCCGTTGGTATATCAGCATAAGCGGAGGAATACCTGCAGAAAATGAAGAAGCGCATGGAGAAGGCGGCTCGTCAAGTGGAGGAGGTGGCGGTGGAACAGCAGCGACGGTGTACATCGTTTTATAACCGTCGGCTGCGACAGAGGTCATTTCAGGTGGGAGACCAGGTGATAGCCCTTATCCCGGACTCCAAGAACAAGGTGTATGCTAGGTGGACCGGCCCAGTACACATAACTGAGAAACGGGGGTCCAATAGATATGTAGTTGAACTAGGAAACGGGCAGCTTCGGCATGTACACGTGAGGAAGCTAAGAGAGTTTAAGCCCCGGATCAGTGTAGTCGGAGTGATTTTTGAGACCGATGAGGAGTTCGGCGAAATTAAGGAGGCTCCGGTGAGGAAAACGGAGGAAGCAAAAGAATCTGAAGAAATCAGGATAGATAGGGAGAGGATAACTCGGGAGCAGCTTAGGGCGTTACAGGAGCTGGCGAGTAGCTCGAAGAAGTTCTTTTCGGGAGAAGTGAGAGAGGCGTCAGTGGGGAAGCACTGATGTCTCTCAGTTCTTTTCGGGAGAAGTGAGAGAGACGTCAGTGGGGTGCGCAAATTTCATTGTCCGCGAGTATAATAACGGAAACTTCCGTATTATGATAGATTTTCCGTTATTACCTTTTTTTTTTTTTTACAGAAATGTCAGTTCCCCTATTTTCCGTTTTTAAACGGAAATTTCCCGAGTTAACAAAAACCTTGATTTTTCAGTCCCTATAGAAGGGAAATAACCCTTCCCACTTTTTTTACCTTTATTGCACCAGTCGCATTCCAGAGCTCTTTCCTGTCTTACGAAGGGAAGAAATCTTTTTCACTTGTCCGCGGTTGGGGCCGCAACTGACTAAACTAGCAGACACTTACCACAAGCCCACGTTTAAGGTAGAAACGAAGAGGACTGGAGTCGCGCGACAACGAAATGTTTTTCGCTATTAATGCAGGTTAATTAGTCATTTTATTTTCTGTAAGAGGGCTTATTACGAGGGTTATAACAAAAGTTCTACGTTATATTCTAAAACGGAAGCGGATGATGCAATCGGGAAAATGATTGCGCGAAATCAAGGCCAGACTCTCAGCAACGCAGTGGTGTCAGAACGACGCGCAATCATTTGCTGTGTGGAAGTGGTAGGGTTCGGAAATGGAAACTTGCCGCTCCTCAGGTCGAGTCACGGCGTTAGACCAGCGCTAGTACGTGAAAATAGAAACTCTGCGGGGAAAACTTCGACACAGATTCACACTACCTTGCAAGAAGTTTGCGGGTAAGGAACTCTTGATCGAAGCCCAATTTCTCGCTGGGCATTGCGCTTTCGGGAGGGCCGAAGTAGCATCGAAGATGATCATCGCTCAGGCCGATCTCAAACGATGACAGAAAAAACATCTGTCACCATTGTTGCAACGCTTCTCGAAGAGAATCGCCGTTTGACAGTCGAGGAGATTACTCATCAGGTAAATTTGTCCACCATGTCTGTTCACTGGATTTTGACCGACTCACTGGGAAAAATTAAAATCGCCGTGTACTGGGTACTCGAGCATCAGCTCACCCCTAAGCAGAAGGCATCCAGAGTAAGCATCGCACAGGTTCGAAAGGGAGGGCGACACCTTCCTGAACAGAATTGTCGCAATTGGTTAGACTTGGACACGTGATTTTGAGCCAGAACTGAAGTCCCAATCAGCGGAATGGAGGCATCCAAGTTCCCCACGCCCCTCAAAGTGTCGTCACCAACAGTCGAAAGTGAAGCAAATGGTGATTTTTGCGTACGATACCCAGAGTGTTGTGATCTCTGATCGAGTGCCGGTAGGGCAAAATGTCAACGCACAATATTATCGTGACTTTCTGAGGACAAAACTGAGACCGAAAATTCGTCAAAATCGCCCCCAACTAGTTAGCAGCAGGAGCGATCTTGCTACATGACGACGCAACGTGTCATGGTGCAGCGTTGGTACGGGGACTTTTGTAGAAATATGGCTGGAAAACTTCAGCCCACCCACCATACAGCCCTGATCTCAGTCCACCTGACTTCGATCTTTTCACAAAGTTAAAAAATCGGGTCCGTGGCATCCGCTATGAATCGTTGGCGGAACTGTCATTGGACGTGACCCGAGTAATACGACAGCTGAACAAAGATGGCGTAACTACGCTTCATCCAGGACCTACCTCACTGCTGGCAAGTAGTGATTAGCAGCGGAGCGGAGTACATTGAACGGCAATAAGACAAGTTTTCTCAGTTACTTCACACTTTTCTCAAAAATGGACAGTGTGCAGAACTTTTGTTAGAACCTCCATACATAGTACATTTTTTTTATCATGATTTTTCAAAGCAACATGACGTTTCAGAACTCGAGGCTTTTTAAAATGACAAAAACTTTCACTTCGTTTAAGAAAAGGTAAAATGTGCTTCTTCATAGTGTTGTTTCACAAAACTCCTAAACATAAAATTTACGCTTGATAGCTACAATATCATTTGTGTTAAGGAGTCCAGAAACTGATACATAGACATCATGCAATCACCCGAACGACACTTCAAGTACCCAGTTTCTTACGTATATGTACAGTAGCAGGTGCACCAACTGGGAATGGGGAATTCTGTTGCCACAGTAACCTTAATATCATGCGATATGCTATCCACAATATCCGTTAAAGCAACAGAACTACAAAACCAGGTCAGCCAACGCACAATTGAAATGTGCTACTTAATCAAACCTGAATCATATGGATACAGAGAAAGTGAGAACAGAAATTTTCGTTAATATACGAACGGAATCACGGAAAAATTCCATTAAATTTCAGATTTTCCTCTTAAAAACGGCAATTTTCCCTATTAACCGGGAAAAGATTAACAGGAGTATTTCTGTAAATTTACGAATGAAAATATCCGTGAAATTAAAGCTTTTTTCCGACATTGCACGGAAAAGGTTTAATCACGAAATACTTCGTTAATTTACGAAAGGAATCATGGAAAATGGCTCGTAAATTTCCGGAAATGCTTTGCCTTTTGCAAGCACCTCTGACTATTTGGGTACGGAAATGTCACAATGCAATTTACAATAATAGCACGGACATGTACGTATTTTCCTGAGAGCTCTCATCGACAACTTGTCTCGCCTTACTATCTCATATCTCTTGATTCAGCTGGAGACGGATTGCACTTACGCATAGAATATAGTCTAATGGTTCGCGCCTAGTGTTATATACACTGGCGGAAAGTGAAAAAGAACACCAAGAAGGAATTGGCGGACGATCATGAAATTTACATATGTTAATGGGGTCGAGTTTACGTAGGTGTGATGTTAATTTCGGGACCAACCGGTGAGCGCTTATGCCACAGCACGGCCTAATATGCAAATTATTGTCGGTGGTATTTAAGGAGTACGGCGAAGTGAATGTGATCAGTCGTCGGCGTACGGACACGTGCGAAGACCCCCGAGCAAGACGGTGTACTTACGTATTTTCGGTCTCGTGCAGTAGTGAATAGCAAAGTACGTGGGAGAAATCCTTCTCATTATTTAGCTGCATGGAGTTGAGTTGCTTCACCACTAAGTGATTCTCATATAGTTTGTGGTCGTCAAGGATTTGACTGTGAGTTATTTTTTTCTTGTTCTTTAAACTTCAAGTTAGAAGCTTTATTTTTGTTTTCCGGTTCCAGGCCAACCGGGGCTCCGTGCCTCCGGAATGGCGAACTTTTTGAACCGACCTGAAACCATTCAGGTTACTCATAATGGGAAGTACCCCAATGTTAATATTCTTAAGGAATTAGTCGACAAACTTGAATATCCGGAACATTTGCACACAGTCCAACGACTTAACAATGGACTTTTCACAGTGCGTTTCCAAAATGCTGCACAAGCGCTGCACTACCTTGAGCACCCCTTGACAGCCTACAAGGACGTTGCGGTGAACGTTTCGCCAGTAGATGACGGCATTCGTACCGTCTATGTCAAACTCGTGCCCATTGACATCCCTAATGAGAAGATCTCTGCGGCACTTACTGGATATGGGGAGATTGTCACCCCCATTCAGAATGAGCGGCACACACTCAAAAGTCTGGAACATGTTTATACAGGCACAAGAATTGTTCGCCTGCGTATGACAAAGCCAGTACCCAATTTCCTTCAAGTGGGCCGCTGGAAGGCCATGGTCACATATGCTGGCATGATACGCACATGCCGTAGATGCGGTAATGTTGGCCACATTGCTCCTCAGTGCCCATCTCGAGCTTGCCCCAACTGTAGTACGGTGGGGCACTTAGAGATCTCGTGCGAGCAAGCCTGCTCCAAGTGCGGTGCGGATTCTCACACCAAATCCAGATGCACTCAGTCATCCTTCGCAGATGTTGTAGCTAGGCCTTCAACAGCTCCCCTTGTTTTCAATGAGGAGTTTCCAGAGCTACCGTCCACCAGTACTACTGTTGTTCCCGGGGACTCTGGTGTTCCTGATGCAGTTGTTACCATGGACCCGGAACATGTTGCTTCTTCGAAATTACCGGTTGTCATACCTGTCGATCCGCCTTCCGAGAATGTCGTGACTTCTGTTAATCAAGAGACCTTGGTTGTTGACGGCCGCGTCGAGCCTGGAGCTACTTCTGCTGTTTCACCAGTGCAAGATCTTGAGGTTCTTGACATGCCATCTACAGAGGTCTCCTCACTGCCTCTTGCCGTTGAATCGGCTGTTGTTATTAAGTCTGAGCCTCCCATGGACGCCGACGTATGTACCGAGGTCCCTGAGCCTCATTCACCTGATTCTCCTGACGCCCAAGTCGGACTTGTTACCACTGTTGCATTTACAGAGGTTATTTCGGAATGACAACATTTACATAGATTCCGTTGATGATGTTGCTTTCACCTCTCCTGTCGGAACTGTCTCCCTACCTTCCACCTCCGGGGACAAAGTTGTACCCGTTACCCATTCCAGCAGGCCGCCCGGACGTGTTCCTGTTACCATCCACAATGTTACTCCTTCTAGAGAGACTCGTCCTGCTGACCATTCCTACCGTCAACAACGACAGTCCTCTACATCTTCGGAGGGCAGGACTCGCGGCAGCCGTTCGGCAAGTGTTCATCCTGGCCGTCGAGAAAGATCTCCCGTCCAACTGGAGGATGGGGAACTTTCCCCAAGTAGCCGCCGACAGAACCGTCGTCGGAATCACAACCGTTCCACATCTGGAGATTGGCATCGTCAGTTCTAAGTGCCGGTCCACGTTTCTAAAACGGGTGGGCTAATTTGAATCTACCCTCCTTACTGACCTTTGTTTTGTGTATTTTTGAATTTCAGTTATCTGCTTAACCTTCAACCTTAAAGTTTCAACATTAAATATTCAGGGACTTCGGTCCCGGTCAGTAAGGCGTTGGCTCATCGGCTGGATTATGACCCAGGATATTGATATCCTGTGTGTCCAGGAAACTTTTTTAACATTTTTAGGCATGTTTCGGATTTTCGTCATTACACTAATGACCCGTGCTGGTTTAATCTTTCTCCGACTAGTCACAGGGGCGTCGGAATTATTGTCAACCCTAACTTCAAGTGTCGACAACTGAAATTTCAATATGATGACGAGGGTCGAGTAGCTGCTGTCAGCTTCGCCCTCGCTGAGTTTAAAATTCGCGTTATTTCAGCCTATGCGCCATTGGAACCCGCCCAACGGGGTAGATTCCTCAGGAGTCTTCCTTTATTTTTTGGGGGTGGTTAAGACTTCCTCCTTTGGGGGGGGGGGTGACTTTAATCTTGTAACGGAGCCTCTTGATAAACAGGGGGGTACCTGGCAGACGGACTCGTCCCGGGCCGTTTTCTCCGGGTTCCTGTCGGGGGTCGGGGCTGGTGGACGCCTGGCGTTCTACTCACCCTGGGGTCTTCGACTGGACTTGGACAGATGGCTCGGTTCGGGCCCGCCTGGACAGGATTCTTGTGGGGGGCCCTGGGGATTGTGACCTTGTGTCTTTTGTTCATTGTGATGTTAATTCTGTGTTTCTCTGTGTGAGTGACCATCGTGCCGTTTCTGGCGAGATCGTTCTAACTGGGGCCCGGACCCGAACTCAGGGCCCGTGGAGGATGAATCTGAATCTTCTCGAAGATGACGACATCCTTCAGGGCCTTGAGAGGTTGCTTCGGGGTGAAATTTAGTCTGAGACTCATCACACTGGTGAGTGGTGGGAGGGGGTTAAACTTAAAGTGAAGTCTTATTTACAACTTCAGGGGGAAACTTTCGGCTCGTCAGCGGCTTTTAGAGCGAACTCGCCTTGTCTGGATGTTGCGTGCATGCAAAGCCGGGCAGCAAATGGGAGCGCAGAATGCTGGTATGATTGCTGAACTTCAAGCTCTGTTGACAGATTTATATTGTAAAACCGGCCAAAGATGCACACAGGACTCTATTGCACAAAATTTGGAAAACGAGATTTCACTTGCAAGTTTTTTTGCGAAATCTCGCAAAAACAAAATTATTTCCCAGGTAATTCCTGGCTTACAGCATGAGTCACGCTTCGCGACCTCTCAACCCGAAATTCACAATTTGGTTTTCTCACATTTCAGAGACCTGTTTGCATCTGATGAAGTGCAGCAGTCGTCCGTCGACTCTTGGGTCGCTGACGTGACCCAACTCGACGCCGCGGCTTCTGTGCTTACATCGGGCCCTGTCTGTATTTCTGAGGTGAGGCAAGCCATTGCCGGCTTGCGTAATGGTGGCATCTGCGTCGAATTTTATAAACGTTTTGTTGATTTGCTTGCTGAACCTCTATGTGATGTTTTTAATCATGTTCTGTCAACTGGGCAGTTAACCATGACGATGCGGCTTGGTCAGATCGTTTTGGTTAACAAGCGGGTGATGGTCCTGGTCGTCATTTGGGAGAGTGGAGACCCATCACTCTTCTCAATTACGATTATAAGATTTTGGCTAAAGTCCTTGCTAACCGACTGATTAGGGTTATTTCTGGCCTAGTAGGCGTGTGCCAGGTTTCTGGAATCCCGGGGAGGAGAATGTTTCAAAATTTAGTCCTCGTGCGGGACGGTATTCACTACCTCGACCGCAAGAGGTTGAAGTGCTGTATCCTTTCTTTGGATCAGAGCAAAGCCTTTGACAGGGTCTCTCACAAGTACCTTGTGACCCTGCTGGAGGCTTGTAACTTTAGCCAAGATTTTGTACACATGGTGAAGGTCTTGTATACTGATATCTTTAGTTTTATCCGAGTCAACGGTCAGCCTACGGACTGCTTTCCAATCTGGAGAGGGGTCCGCCAAGGCTGCCCGTTGTCTGCTGCACTGTTCGTACTGAGCATTGAAACTCTCCTTAAGAAGATTCAATCTGCACCGAATATCTCTGGCATCCCAGTTCAGGGTTCGAGCTTTACAACAGCTGAGCTCAAATACCTTGCGTATGCAGATGACGTTGTTCTCTTCCTTCGGGATGAGATGAGATTTCCTTGAGAAATTTGTTTCATGTTTATGATGTTTATGCAGACAGTGCAGGCGCTGCATTGAATGTGGATAAAACTAAAGCCTTGTGTTTTGGGGATTGGTCACCTGACGTTTTGCAGTTTGTAGGCTCAACCGATGATCCCATAAAGATCCTCGGTGTTTACTTTGATAAAAAGAGGGTTTACCGCAAGACGTGGCGCTCTGTTCAACAGAAGCTCACGTCGGAATGAGCTTGGTGGGAGGGCTGCCAAATTTCTTTTTTTAATAGGGCTAAATTGGCTAACAGTGTCTTGGTTTTCAAAATTGCTTTTTGCGGTACCCTACAACCCCCGACGCACAGGGTCCTTTTGGCTCTAAATTCTCTAGTTTTTCGATTTGTCTGGGGAACTAGAGCTGTCCTTTCTCGGGATTGCCTGGTTCAACCAGTCCATCGGGGGGGGGGGGGACTGGGTGCTCGGCACATTCTTGCGTGGTATCGCGCGTTGATGGTTTCTAATGTGGCCTACATCCTGAAAAGCGATTCTCATCCTAGCTTTAACTTCGCGTGTTATTTCATTTCCTATAATCTTAGGTTATTTTCTTTCGCTTGTAACTACCTTGGGCCTAGAGCTCCGAGGCCCGGTGGACCACATGGCACTACCATTTGTGAGGCTAGATTGTTAACTAGCCAGAACATAAGGTGTTCCTCTTGGCATGAACCCGATGCCCTTTATAATGTATTCTTGCCATCCTTTGCTCCTCACATTCAGTGCAGGTTTCCCGCCTTGGGGATGAACTGGAGGGTTGCATGGGCCAATGTTGCGTTTGCGGGTGTGGAAGGTCGTGTGCGTGACCTGCAGTGGCGCTTGGCCCATGGGGTGATTTTCACCCGTGATTCCCTTTTTCGTTGGGAAGTCATCGACTCCCCGGACTATCCCCACTGCGGACAGCCGGAGTCTTTATACCACCGATTTGTAGAATATAATTTTGTTCGAAAAGTTTGGCAACTTTTGTCTAGATGGATTTCTGTTAATATGTGTAATTTTAAAATTATTGTTTTTAAGCACCCGCTACCTGTTTCCGGTCAGCGTGCTTATGGGTTAAAGGTAATCCTTGTTACTGCTTGTACTGTGTTACATGATATTGCTCTGTCTGACCACGTTAGACAGAGCATTCGAATAGGCCTGATGTGGTCGCCCTCTTTGTCAAGATCAGATTGCGTGAGAGGGTGATTTCCGACTTTCACCACTGGCCGGAAGACGTTTTTCGCGTCCGATGGCTTTGTTGGTCTCGACTGGTTTCCTTACGCAATAATGTGCTCTGCTTTCGGTTCTGAATGTGTTTTCTGTTGGAGCATGTCGCATGCCTGACGACCTCTGCTCTTTTTACTTGCTTCTCTGGATCCTGTGTTTGCATCATGAATTGTATTTACATGCTTTTCTACTGTGTATATATTGTCTTTGTCTGCATTTGTCTATGCTTGGCCCGCGCTTTTGTTCTGTCTGTTGTCTGTGGCAGGTGTTGGGCCTCTCGGACGACAGTTCAGACCACTTCCTGCGCCTTTGTCATGCCTCTCGGGCGGGGAGGGATGTGACAAATGACTTTTTATGCTTTTGTTTTGGTTGGAGGTGCTTAGATGTGGGTCCACTTTTTCTCTAAGCACATCCACCCTGTTTTCAGAGATACTTCTTCCCTGGAAGTGTTATTGCTTGTGTTTCGTCTTCCGAGTTTGGTAAGTAAGGTAAGTAGTTTCTTTTCTTTTTAGCGTGTGTGTGTGTGTGTGTGTGTGTGTGTGTGTGTGTGTGTGTGTGTGTGTGTGTGTGTTTCACTTCGATGATAATAGTGCCTTGGCTGACCCATAATATGGGTTTCAGCAGAACAGTGTACAGCCTTGTGCTGTACCCCAGTTCACTAACTGAGAGAAGAAGCTGCAATGCCTGGACATGAAAGACGTGTACGATTTCAGCAGTTATCGGACTTTGAGCGAGTTTGTCTAGTCGGACTCCGTGAGGCCGGGTGATCGTATCGTCCTATTGCGGAGCGAATTAGACGGGAAGTATCGGTGGTGGTACGATGGTGGCGTAGATGGTCCGAGGAACATTCCCACACGAGAAGACGTGAAACCGAGAGTCAATGACGGACTGATGAGCGGACCGATCGACGCATAAGAAGAGCGGCGTTGTCAAGCAGAACATCCACTGCGACGCAAATCCGAGCTGCCGTTGCACCTGAGGTGACTGTGCGAACAATCCGCAACCGTCTACTGGATGCAGGACTACGTGCACGTGTGCTTCTGGCATGTGTACCTCTGACTCCAGCTTACCATCAGGAACGGCTGCAGTGGTGTCGCCAAAGTCTTCACTGGAGAACGCAATGGCGATCTGTCGTGTTCAGCGATGAAAGCAGATTCTGGTTGGGAGCCTCCGATGGCCGTATTCGTGTTCGCAGACGCACAGGGGAGCGTCTCCACCCTTCTTGCATCCGCCAGCGACACACAGGGCCTACACCTGGTCTCCTGGTGTGGGGAGCGATCAGCTATCAACTAGTGTTTGTACCGGGTACGTTAAACAGCACCTCCTACATCAACAACATCATTCAGCCCATTGTTGTGCCATTTCTAAGGTCGGTCCATCGTGGTGTTTTTCAGCAAGATAACGCACGCCTACACACGGCACGTGCCACGCAACATGCACTTCATGGTGTGGAGACAACTTCCATGGCCTGCACGTTCACCGGATTTGTCCCCCACTGAGCACGTGTGGGATTTTATGGGACAACGACTTATCCGGTCTCCACGGCCAGCCACGACCATTCCCGATTTACGCGTCCAGGTTGAGGATGCGTGGAACTCAATTTCCCAAACTTACATCGAACATCGGTACGACAGACTCCATGCCAGAATTGCAGTGTGACGCAGTTCATGGAGGTTCAATCTCGTACTAACCATGTTAAATGGAAATTTTATTTTTCAGTTTACCAGCAAATACAGCTGTATTTTGCCATAATGTTTTGATCACGTTATCCTCTGTATTACGTTATTATGCTGTATAAATTTCGTTGGTATCAGACGTCTCCTTCTTGGTGTTCTTTTTTCACTTTCCGCCAGTGTAGTTTCGGTTTCCAAAAATCCACGTTGAGAAAGGCGTCTATATAACGCGAACGTGTAATCCAAATTAAGTCACTTGGTATTTATACACTCAGTAACAAAAGATTAGAGCTAGGGATTATGGGCACTTGATATGGGCAATGGGCATCCCCCACGAAGATTGGAACAGACCGAAGCTGAACTCAGGCGATAAATTGGCAGATAGCAGGACTTCCCAGCAGTGAATCCCAACCGACGCACATGGGTGAACGTGGTGATCTGAGCGACTTTGATCGTGGACGCATTGTGGCGCCTGACAGACGGGCCATTCTATCGCCCAAGTGGTAATGACCCTAATGTTCCCGAAAGCAATCGTACCAAGGGTGTACTGCGAGTACACCATCGATGGATGTCTCAGTTCACAGAGAGCAAGGGATGGCCGACCACACGCCATTGATGACCGGGGTCGACGTAAACTATCCAGGCTCGTACAGACCGATCGCTTGGTAATGGCGGCACAAATCATTTCCAGGTTAAATGTCGGAGGCCTAAATAGTGCCAGCGAGTGAACGGTACAGAGCACGCTGCATATACTGGACTATGGAAGACGACATCCTACTCGTTTGGCACTGTTGACTATTCGTCATCAGACATTGCGCCTCGCCTGGTGCCGGGAACTTTAAAACCGGTCCTCTGCTGAGTGGCGCGGCGTGGTGTGGTAAGATGAATCCTGTTTTCAGTTGTACTGAACTGATCGGCGAATGCCGGCGTGGTATCAACAACATCAGAGTATGACCCCGTGGTGCTAGGTTGGCTCTGTTCAAGGGGGGGGTGGCTCTGTGATGGTTTGGGGTGCTTTCTCATGGAACGCATTGGCCCCTTAGTATGCCTGGAGAAGTCCTTAACCGCTGCGCGCTACCACCATGATCACCTACGCGATGGTCTGTTTCAGAAGGACAATGTGCAGCCCCGCCTGGCCGCAGCCACCCAGGCATGGCTCTAGGAACATCCATATGCGTTTGGAACCATCCAGTGGCACCCCGAACATCCCACGGTTCTCGAATTTCAACCCTGTGGAAGATCTCTGGAATGCCCTGGAGCGGGACATCAGAACCATGGATCCTGGACCGACGGCTCCGGCGAAGTTGTGGACAATGCTGCAACAGGAATGGCTGGGAACATCAGATCCATGGATCCTGGACCGACCTCTCGGGCAGAGTTGTGGACAATGCTGCAACAGGAATGGCTGGGAACATCAGATCCATGGATCCTGGACCGACCTCTCGGGCAGAGTTGTGGACAATGCTGCAACAGGAATGGCTGGAAACATCAGATCCATGGATCTTAGACCGATGCCTCGGGCGGAGTTGTGGACAATGCTGCAACAGGAATGGCTGGGAACATCAGACCCACGGATCCTGGACCGACGTCTCGGGCGGAGTTGTGGACAATGCTGCAACAGACATGGCTGGCATTACCTCTGAAAACCCTCCAGCATCTGGTGGAGTCAATACCTTGGGGTGTACAGACTGTTATTCGTGCTAGAGGATGACCAATACACTGTTAGGTAGGTATCTGTAATGTTCTGTCCATTGGGTGTATAATACAATTGAGATGTGATCTGGGTTTTACTTTATGAATAGAATACGGGATTACACCATACAATACAAATTTTGGAGATGACAATCCGTTTTTTGGTGTAAACATGACAAGGATGGTAAGTCAGATAATATCCGAAAACTTGAAAATTTCGTCGTCCTGGAGTGATAATCGAACCCGCGTCTCCCAGATAGCGCCCGGGTATGCTAACCACTACACCACCCAGTACGACCAAGTCTCAAGTTTCCGATTAATTTGAATATAACCATCATAGGATTCGGTTGCTTCAACTAGCGAATCCTGTGATGGTTAAATTCAAATTGATCGGAAACTTGAGACTTGGTCGTTCTGGGTGGTGTAGTGGTTAGCATACCCGGACGCTATCTGGAAGACGCGGATTCGATTCCCACTCCAGGACGACGAAGTTTTCGGATATTATCTGACTTACCATTCTTGTCATGTTTACACCAAGAAACGGATTGTCATCTCCAATATTTGGGTTTTACTTATTTACTCTTTCATAGTGTGGGAATTTTCATGTTGAGTGGAGGACATACGTAAGTAATTATCTTAATTTCGCATTATCATCTGTTCAGCATGTTGTTAAGAAATTTGATAAGCTGAAAAAGCGGCATTCTTTCATCGCTACTAGAACTCTAATAATGTGAGTCGAACAAAATGTAAAACCCCTACATTGTTCACAGTGCGGAGATCGAACAAACATAAAAATGACGTCATATTCTATTGTTTTTACTTTGATATTATCCCCGTCATGATTTGAGAGATTGAGAGAAAGGAAGTTATATAGTGTTTCAGAGATTATCACTGCGATTTATCAAAGCGAAAAATAAGCGATGTTTGCACGCTATAGAAAGCGAATATTTGATTGGTGAGAACCCTTCTCGTGTTAAAAATTTTACATCCATTAAGGATAACTCTCAAATTTTTATATATGACTCAGAAAGTTGATGTTTAAGTCTACGCCTTCCAAACCCTTCAAGAAAATTATAAAAAAATAGTTAGTAACATAAATTAAGAAAAGCGCAAGCTTTAAAAAGATCATCCTATTCCAAACTAACTGAAAAGTTAGTATACATAACCTACATATGTAGGTTATGTATGATACATCATCGTTGCTGTAACATAAAATAAGAAACTGTTTCTAAAAAAGAATGGTTATTCATTGATTTTATCCCGGGTTTTTTTAATTCAAAATTTCAAGATCGATCATCAAACTAAATACGTCTATAAAAAACACATATAACATTAATTCTTCTAACGAAGAGACGGGTAGGAATTGGAAAACAAAAAATATTCTAGGGTAGATGTTGAGATAGAGGTAACACTTCTTCATAAGGAAAAACAGCTTGGAAATTAATATAAATGCCATTATCGGCACAGAAGCACAGTATTTCTACTGTTTCCGATGTGGCTGGCTATCTTTCAGAAAATCTGTCCTGGCGGTGGGAGTCGAACCCACACTCACGACATTAGCATTTTGGCACGTATGAAAAGTCGAAAAGTTTGATTGAGATGGAAAAAACAAACAAAGCAATAAACCAATTGTTAAGGATTCAACAAACAGTGGTGATACTGCTGAACTTTTTCCCATGTACTAATTTCGCGGAATGATTACAACAAAAGCTTCAAAAAAACTTCGAACATCGAATAAAAATCACAAAATTATAAACAAAAATTCAAGAAGGACATGCATATGGCGTGCCCTTAAAGTACACAAAAAATATAAATGATATTTTATCTAAATATATTCTGTACGAGCGTTGTTTTTACACTATTTTGGAAAACGCTGTGAATTGTCAATTGTTGCAGTGCATCAGTAGGGTTTTTGAATGAAACCAAATATTTTTGTTCACTTATATAGCTGTTTCTTTTGATTGTTAAAAATCCTCTCCGATTTGACACAACTTTAATCTTCCCGGAATAAAATCTACCATTCTGTTCCTCTTGAAGTATGAGCACGTGTTTTGCGTTTATTTTTTACTTGCGTACTTAAATGTCACTGATCGTTCCATTCGATGGACTTGCGAAACGGATACTTCATACTGAGCACAGGTTACATTGTTTAATAGAAAGCATGAATTTCTTTACTCAGCCAAGTTAAAAGAGGGATTCCGTTGAAGGAATCTCTGATTCTAAATCGTCACGGCATCATCTCTCTCTCTCTCTCTCTCTCTCTTTCTCTGCGTATATCATCATCATCATTGTCAACTATTATCAATCCACTGCTGGATGAAGGTCTCCCCAAGTTTCTTCCACAATTTTCTGTCTTGAGCATGTCTCTTCCATGCACTCCGGCATGCTTTCGAATTTCATCCATCCATCTCCCATGGGGGTCTTCTTCTGGGTCTTTTTCTGTCCCTTGGAATCCAGTCTAAAATTTCAGTTGTCCATCGGTGGTCTGTTCTTCTGGAAACATGTCCAGCCCATTTCCATTTCAGTAATTTCACTCTGGTCATAATGACACTCTTGTCATTTTCCTTATCCACAAGTTCCTCTTCTTATCTTTCCTGGTTACACAAAACATGCATCTCTCCGTGCCTCTTTGAGTTGTCTGCAGTCTTTGTATATCTTTTTTAGTTAAGGTCCATGTCTCTGCTCCATACGTAAGCACTAGCAGGATGCATTGATTGAAAACTTTCCTTTTAAGACATAATGGCATACTGCTCTTAATAATTGTACTGTTTCTTCCAAAAGCTCTGCATCCAAGTTTTGTACGGCGATTAATTTTTTCATCAATGAGACCCTCACTTGATATCTGCTGCCCAAGAAAACAAAAATGCTCTCAGTATATATATGAACAAAAATGAAAACTCGACAATTATCATAAAACAAAAACAATTTATAACTAAAATTTTAGGAAATCCAAGAAATAGTTAAAATTGCTTCATAAAAATACGGAATGATTGCAAAAAAAATTACAGCTTTCTCATATCTAAACAGCCCAAGTAAGCATGGGTTTCTGCTTTGTCAAATTTGAAAAAGTCCCCGGAAAAAATTAATAAACAAAAATAATTTTCAAGATAAGGTAATGCTGTTTAAAATTGAAATAATAATTTTCATCACCAATATACACATAATATTGCTGCCTTACAATGTGTGGATACGTTCTAATATACATTAGAACATATCCACACATTCTAAGGCAGCAATATTTTGTATGTAATGGTAATTTTTTGTAGTTTTGTTTCAAGTACTCGTTTTACAGCATTAATTGTTGATTTTTATGTTCAGACGATGGTTGGGTCTGAAATGTCGAATTTGTAGTTTTTAATTTTCTTAAAGTCTTTAAACAGTGTGGAGTTAGTTTAAATATTTTATATTTGTTAAATTGTTTTTAGAAAGACTCCAATCCTTGGTGATTGGCAAATTGGTAATGAAAATTATTTCCATTTTAGATAGCTACCAAAGTATTACTCTATCTTGAAAATTATTTTTGTTTATCAATATTTTCCGGGGACTTTTGCAAATTTGACATAGCGAAACCCATGCTTTCGTGGTCTGTATAGAAATGAGAAAGCTGTTATTTGTGTCGGCCATTAAAAAAAGCCACAAGTGGCAGCTATAAAAAATTTTTGCAATCATTCCATATTTTTATGAAGCAGTTTTCACTAGTTCTTAGATTTCGTAAAATTTTTAATTAGTTTTGCTTTATGAGAGTTGTTGTGTTTGCATTTTTGTTAGCTGTTCTAGAAAATTATGTTCTGTAGCTTCATGCGCACTGAGATTTTCAAAGTTTTACAGTTTGTTTTTATGGTGGAAGTTTTTAACTTCTTTACATGTATGTATATACCCTATGTGGAAAAAGTCTACGGACACCCCTTTCCGCAACAAAAATGGAACATTCCAATAGATCACTTGTGCTGGATTTCCTTTAACACTGCGGGTAAGCTCTTCTTCAAACTTCGTATACCGACTACTCGTGAGACATGTCCACGAGTGTTGAGCTTACTGACTGCCAACGGAGTGTTACGATAAAAAAATTCCGAGACTAGGCCGATATACAACAAAGTACTTACGTTACTTAAGTCAGGCTATGATCCCCCACAAAGTAGTCTCCTTGGGCAGCGATACACCGCTGTCAGCGTTTTTGCCTCTGTTGAAACGCTCCCTGGAAGTCCTATTCGCGAATCGTGTCAAGCACCGTCTGCGATTCGAGCAGGATATCGTCCACGGTTTCAAAACGGCGACCCTTGAGCTTCAGCTTCATCTTCTGGAACAGAAAGAAGTCGCAGGGTGCCAAATCCGGCGAGTAAGGCGGGCGAGGAAGGGTAGTCATGCTGTTGCGGCTGCAAAACTGGCGTGTTGCTAACACTCTGTGAGCTGCTGCAGTGTCGTGATGGAGCTGGAAATCGTCCCTGCACCACATTTCAGGTCCTTTACGGCGAATGTTCTCCCTAAGACGCCGCAGAACATCGCAGTGAAAAAGGGCGGTGATGGTCTGGCTCTGGGGGAAGAATTCACGGTGCACAACCCCACGAATGTCGAAGAACACGATGAGCATGCATTTGGTTGCGCTCCGGACGTGTCCGGCCTTCTCCGGTTGTGGAGATGCTGGGCTCTTCCACTGCAACGACTGTTATTTGGTCTCCGGGTCGTAACCGTAAACCCAAGTCTCAACCCCAGTGATGACCCGCTACAGGAACGTTGCTTCATTCACCACCTGCTGACGAAGATCTTAACAGAGTTTGACACGGAGCGCCTTCTGCTCGGGGTTCAGAATTTTTTGGCACAAAATTTGCAGGAATGCGCGCTGAATGTTCAAAACCGACGTCAGAATTTCTCGCACTGTTCCGTATGACACATTGACGATGGTAGCAATGTCTTGAATGGTTCTCTGACGATCCTCATGCACCAGTTTCCTAATTTTGACCATATTTTCGGGGGTTTTGTTCGTGAGCGGTCGCCTTGGCCTCTCGTTGTTTTTCAGGGCCATTCTGTCTCTCTTGAATCGCAAGTGCCACTCAAAACCCCTCCATGACTCATTCTTCATTGCCATAAGCCTACCGCATTATTTCGTGCGTCTCTGTTCCCGATTTACCGAGTTTGACGCAGAATTTGATGTTCGCTCTTTGCTCTAGTTTGCAGTCCATACCAAAACCGCAGTTGTGTTCTGCACGTGGTCACCAAACATCGTGTAGCACAGCTCCCGACGTTCACAAAATGACGCCACTCGGCAGAATGACTCATGAAGATCATTGCCCTTGACCGTTGCTCGCGCATCCGCGTACTACCATATGTTGGCGTTCTACGTACCTAGTCTCGGACCTTTATGGTCGCACTACGTATTATAGGGCGCCATATCAGCAACCTGTCCGTGCAACACCCGCGGTCAATTGCTCCAGACGTTATCAGTAAATGGAAACGTAAGGGACTTACGACTGCCAAGAAACATTCAGGAAAAGCCAAGTAAACTGACTGAATGGGATATGTGAACTCTGAAACGTGTCATCTGTGGAACCATCATTTCTTTACATAAATCATCAATCACCAAGGAATTTCATGCTTCAACAGTGGTAAGTGTGTGCACTAAGACAGTTCGTAAGGAACTGCACACGTTTAATTTCCATGGCCGAGTTGCTGCATACAAACCGTTCATAACTCATAAGAATGCAAGTGGGCGACTTGCTGATCGTCCATGCACCCTAGACCATGAGTGTTATTGAGCGAAGTAAAAATCACGCTACGCCGTCTTTAAATCCGATTGTTCCCGGGTGTGGCATGTGCCAGGTGAACGGTGTCTGTCAGAATGTGTCATCCCAACTGTTAAATTTGGTGATGGCAGTGTCAATGGTCTGGGGATGTTTCTCGTGGTATGGACTTAAACCGATTGTGGTTGCGGATGAACACTTGAACGCCATGAAGTAGTACCCGGACATTCTAGACAACACCACACTGCCTAGGTTTTACCAGTTTTACGGAGACGGAACCACTCCTGTTTCAACAAGACAACACGCTGTGCAATAAGATACGCTCTATTTCTACATGATTTGAGGTTATGGGTGTACAGAATCCGGAGAGGCAAGCTTAAACCGCGACCGCAATCCTACAGAGGCTCTTTGGGATGAACTTAAACGACACATCCAACTTCTGTGTTTAAGCTGACCACTGCTATGGGAGAAAAATGGAACAGTGTAATTGCAACTACTTACTACAATCTCACTGAAAGTGTGCCGAGGGCAGTGCACAATATAATTGTGGCCGAAGGTAGACCAACTCATTCTTGATTTTGCATTAATGTAGTACTTTATAAAATACATTGGTGTCCTGAAACTTTTTTCCAAATAGATCACACACACACACACACACACAGCTCCAAACCTGATTTGAAGTTCTGTTCCAACACAATTGCATGAATTTGTGGTGAAAGAAACTGAATTGACATTCTTCTTAAATTTCAAACGCTTGCTCTCAGATGTGCAGCATCTCCCCATCAGTATATCTATTGAGATATAAGTTTTCAGACCTTTGACGGAGTGGTTATGACACCTTTACACCTTTTTACGTCGTGGGATGAACTCTTGGCTCTATTTGGTTTTGGTTTTGGGTTTCCTCCCTCTTTTGGAGGCAGTAACCATATAGTATGGACAGTAATTCTTTCCCAGTCTCCAGTTCCAGCAATTAATAAAGTATTGAGCAGAATTCAATTGTTGCAAACTCTTACTGAACGAGAATTATGTCGTTCTGATCATACACTGCTCACAAATATTATTAGGTGATCGGGAAGTAGCGACCGTGTACAGACAGACACAAGACGAATTGTTATCGAAAGTATTAATCTGACTGAGGCAGTCGGAACGTATGAAAAATGACCAAATAGAAAACCCCACAAGCTATTTGGGCAATATTGTGGCAGTAAATAATACGTGGTTGTAAAGTTTGAACCAGAACTCATTCGTAAAAAGAACAGATCTCTATTGTTTAAGGTTCCAAACACAATAATCTTCAGCTCATTCTGTGCGGGCTGTCCGGTGATGTGCAGGAAGAGACACGCATACCATAGGTAGTCGTAAGTAGGATCCTCTTTGGTTGAGACAATTGCGTATGGTCTTCAAGGATACTCGTCGTCCTGTACCCGCGGTAAACATGCGTTGCAGTTCAGTTGCATTTCGCCGATGGTTCCTATAAAACTTCAGTACCGGTCGCCTTGTTAAGTAGTTGATGATGTTGACGTTGGCCAATTTTTCCCTGGTCTTCTTCGTGCTGTTCCGGTCACATAAAACTTCAGTACCGATCGCCTTGTGAAGTAGTTGATGATGTTGATGTTGGCCAACTTTTCCCTGGTCTTCTTCGTGCTGTTACGGTCACATAAAACTTCAGTACCGATCGCCTTGTGAAGTAGTTGATGATGTTGACGTTGGCCAACTTTTCCCTGGTCTTCTTCGTGCTGTTCCGGTCACATAAAACTTCAGTACCGATCGCCTTGTGAAGTAGTTGATGATGTTGACGTTGGCCAACTTTTCCCTGGTCTTCTTCGTGCTGTTCCGGTCACATAAAACTTCAGTACCGATCGCCTTGGGAAGTAGTTGATGATGTTGACGTTGGCCAACTTTTCCCTGGTCTTCTTCGTGCTGTTCCGGTCACCTGGAAACACCTCCACGGTCTACTCATGAAGCTTTGAAAGAGTCCAAAAGCTTCTGCTTCTATCTTTTGTGTTTGGCCAGCTTCTAAATATCCAATTGCCCTTCGAGTGGCAAATTCTGATACATCGCGTTTCTGAAACAACGTTCACCTGAAATGCACCAGCAGCTGCAACATCTTATTGAATGAAAACGACTCAGCGATAGCGGTACCATTAATCTGTTTGCTTTACGCTTCGGAAAAGCGCAAAAATATCTCTGCGTTACTCCCTTTCACGCTATGAGTCCCATCATGTTGGCATGTGCCATTCAGAAGTTGACCTTTAACCACAGACTTGCAGCTCGTCGATTTTTCCGTCACTTTATGCCGACATCATGACATACCCTAATATTTTGAAGTTATGTATTTACAGTATACAATCGTTTCAGAATAATATGACCACCCCGGAATCACAGTGTACGTGTCCAGTCGCCTCACAAAGTGCACGTGACAAGGCCGACCACACGAAGATATAAGCGGTCGGCCAGGACAGATGAGCCATAGTGCGTGACGTGAGCACAATGGGTAGAAGTAGAGATTGAACTAACGTTCAAAAAGGAATGATCATGGGCTACCGCACCAAGGGTGGTAGCATCTCAGAAACAGCAGACTTCGTGGGCTGTTCGCGAGGTGCTGTAGTAAGGATGCACCAAGAATGGACCGCTGGTACACCGAGCACCTCATGACGTCGTAACTCTGAATCCCCAAAGGTCATCGACCCCAGAGGAGAACGTCGCCTTCGTCGACTGGTAAAGGGCAATCGATGCGCAACAGTGCAGCAATTGACCACGCAAATGAACGCTGGGAACCCAGGTACATGTCCCCGATAACAGTAGAGCAAACCCTGTTACGCATGGATCTCCGGAGTCGAGGCTGCGTCAATGTACCCATATTAACCCTGATCCATCGGCAATGATGCCTGCAATTCGCATGGGACTACCACATTGGAAGAGTGAAAAAAGGTTGTCTTCTCCGACAAATCGAGGTTTCTACTCCACAGAAGTGACGGGCGGTGGCGGATATGACGTCAGACACACAAGAACTAACACCCGGACACGTTTGTCGGTCAAGTACAGGCCGGCAGTGTTAGTGCGCATGTCTGGAGAATGTTTTCTTGGTGTGACCGCTGGTACCACTGGATGGGCCCCTGAACGCCAATGGCTACCTGTCCATCCTCGTTGACCACATGCATCCCTTCATGTTGGACGTTTACCCTGGTGGTGATGGTGTTTACCAACAGACAATACACCCCGCCACATCGCTAAGGGTGGTGCGTGACGGGTTCCAGGAACATAACAGCGATGTCTCCGTTCTTCCTTGACCGGCGAAATCGCCCGAACTCAATTCCATTGATCACTTGTAGGACTATTCGGTTCGATAGGTTCGACGTGCCGACTCACAACGACGTTATCTCTGGGAACTCTAAGCTCTGCTTCAGTCTGAATGCCTCGGGCAACCTTCCAGGGCCTCATTGGGTCAATGCCACGCAGTCTCGCCGCTGTCACTCGGGCCAAGGATGGTTATTCCCATTATTAGGTAGGTAGTCATATTATTCTAGTTATATTTATTTTACCGTCTATACACGATGAAGATTTTGAATCTAAATATTCAAATCCAAAAAATATCTTAAAACCACCAGCAACCAGATAAATATCTTTATTTGATCATTCACACACTACTAGATCTTTCAAAACGCCAAGCGTTTCATCTTCAGTTATTAGCTGATCATCAAAGATTAGAAACTTTATGGCGTTTTGAAAGATATAGTAGTGTGTGAATGATCAAATAAAGATATTTATCTGGTTGCAGGTGGTTTTAAGATCTTTTTCGGATTTGAATATTTAGATTCAAAATCTTCATCGTGTATAGACGGTAAAATAAATATAACTAGGATCTCTGATGCACGAAATTAATTACTGTTTAGTCATATTATTCTGATACGACCGTGTATGTTGCTATTCAAATCAGTAAAACCTGAAGAAAATTTGAAAAGTTATGAAGATGCTCGGTATCGGAAGATTCCTGAAACTTGGACACATTTTGACGGGCGCCTTCCACCTTATTACCATCAGCAGGTCATTTCTTTTCATCTTGAACCAGCCAGTGGTAGTGGATTGTACTGATTCTAGTACAGCTAAATTTCTGTCCTCATCGCTGATGTAAGCTGAGCTCTTGGCTTTTGCTGTATTTGCATTCTATGACATCTTTTGACCTTTTTCCAAACTTCCTACGGAATTGTATTGCGCGTGTCTTTCATAGAACGTCTTAAATCTTGTTTTGCTCTACCAATGCGAAACATTTTTTTAAAAAAAGATCGTCCAAACACACGGATGATGTGGAAAAAATATATTTGCTCTAGTATTACGCATGCGCAGTCTCGATTCAGACATAAAGACGTGAAGTACTGCCAATAGCACTACTCTCCAAATTTCCTTCGTAATTTGCCGATTGCATCTGGAAATTCGGAATTATTTTGGAGTAATGGCTGTAAACTTTCGTCATCAAGAAATCTTCTCGAGTCAAACTAAAGTATTTAGTAATATTTTCATGTCAGACTAAAGTATTCAAGTTAGTTACCTTCCTCATAAACATGCTAACTGAAAAGTTAGAGCAGTTATCAATGTTCGTTTTTTAAAAACTGTTCTGAAATGACAAACAAAGTGACAGAATAAGCAGATGAAACATATCTAGGGTAATTTTTGTAACATGCCCTTTTTTCTTTCAGGTGGAAGACAAAGTCGGTTGAGCCTGACGCTCAAAACCGCTAACAAAGACGAAGACGAAGTGGAGCTACAAGCTCTTACAGCATCAAATGAAAATGACAAAGACCCAGCAGCCGAAAGAAACACGAGTCTGCTGTTGGAGCACCTGACGAAGGGTCTTAAAGTTTCTGCTACTTCATCTGCAGAAGAGTTCTTCACAGTTGATGAATATGGAAGTGAGGTAAATAACGTGATACGCGAAGAAATATTCAAATTCGGTTTGCGATAGAATCTTTATCGAAAAACGTCGGAATTTTCCTTAAAGGTCCTTGTGAGGGGTACCTGCATTTTAATTTTCTCTCCTAAGTGTGGAAGTTTCAAGTGTAATCGTTGTGACCAATTCCGCTTCGCATTTTTAGCACGTCTTTTGAAAAAAAAAAAAACAGTACATGCTTACATGTCATTATGTCCGTCCGTCTGTGGATAGCTGTGAAAACACATGTTTGTCCGTGACGAAGATCGAAATCGCACCCCCTTACTCCGGAGTAAGTTGCTCTCCCAACTAAGCTACACGGAGGGAATGTATCACTGCAGATTTGTCATCTGGACACGTGTTTTTTTATCTGTAGTACGTCACAGACCATATCACTGTGACTATTAGTCCAATTTGAAAAAATTCTTCTTGTAGTAAAATACCTTAACTGTGATTGGTCTTTTTTGGATTCATAACCTCGTTTCTAGAAAGCGTAAATATACATGCCATTAAAGTCAAAATGTATTTTGCTGTACACAATTGCTTCAAAAACCGATTCAAAAAATTTGTTTTACTTTACGATATTTTTTATAACGAACGTGATTTTACGCACAGCTTCTACACTGCTGGCCACCCAAATTGCAACACCAAGAAGGAAGCATCCGATTGGCCTGAAATTAGCAGCATGCGTCGCCCGCGAGAGGACATGCAAACGATTAGCATTGCAGGGTATATGCAAATCATGTGCGACCGGCACGCCACAGAGAAGCACTATAAGAAGGGTGCACAGAAGGCGGGGTGTAAGTAGCGGAAGTGTGTTGTGCTGCCGGACCTGTGCGTGGAAAGCTGCCTGATGCCTCGTCGCAGAATACGGCAGTCATTCCAGCACGTTTTGGAGTTCGACAGAGGACAAATAGTGGCTTGTCGCGACAGCGGTTTATCGTACCGAGACATCGGCGCCCGTGTGAGACGACATCCAGCCACAGTGAGGCGAGTGTGGACTCGGTGGGTGCAGGAGGGACGCACGGACGGACGTGAGCTATAGCCGCAGCCGCGGCACACCACCGAACGAGAGGACCGGCATGTTGTGCGGCGGGCATTGACGGCTCGCACCGCCACATCACGAACGTTAGCGCAGGAATTAGGGTGTGTTGCGCAACAACCTGTGTCAGCACGTACCGTTCAACGTCGTCTGCAGGAGCAGGGACTTGTCGCACGACGCCCATTGCTCCTATTACCATTGACGTTACCCCACCGGCGAGTGCGGCGGCAATGGGCCGTTGAACGTAGCACCTGGACTACGGAATGGCACGACATTGTCTTCTCCGATGAATCCCGCTTCTGCCTGCAACACCACGATGGTCGGATCCGCGTGTGGCGGCACCACGGCGAGAGACTGTATGACGCCTGCATTATGCATCGCCATACCGGTCCGTCGCCTGGCGTTATGGTTTGGGGCGCAATTGGATATGACACCCGCACCCCTCTGGTACGCATCGCCGGTACACTCAGCAGCCACCGCTACATCTCCGACGTTTTGGAGCCGGTAGTCCTCCCTTACCTGCAGGACCTGCCAGCGGCCACGTTTCAACAGGACAGCGGTCGCACGTGGCATTCATTGTGCAACAATTCTTCACGGCCCACCAGCTGTAATCCTTTTTCAGAGAAAAGTCACTAACCGCGTGAAATAGTTGATACTATATTTGCAAATCGCGTGAAATAGTTATGTTTATTTTATTTTTTCTGAAAATAATGTATAATTTTTCTGCCAGGGGACATTATTGTAAATCTCTGAAATGATGTTATCTCCCCCTCTAAAAGCCCGATTTAAAAACTTATTTTTGCTATTGCTAGCGTTTGTGGTAAGGAATATCTTTCATACAAAGTAAGGCAATTAAGAAATGACTGAATTTTTAAAAAAATGTAAAAGCGGGGAAATTTACGTGATTATATTTTATTCGAAGTACATTCCCCCTGCTCAATACAAGTGGCACGATCAAACAACGAAAGGAAGGACTTGCAGAAATTATCTTTTGGTATGGAATGAAGAGCTGGTGTCACATTCTTTGCATATCTTCAACTTCTTGAAAATATAGGAAGCTGCCTTCTTCCCTACATCGGAGCGGACAACAGCGCAGTTTCTTTTGCAGCCGAGAAAGAACTCTCTTTCAAGTGAGCATGCGTCTTGAGTCTCACGGGCACTGCTGGCGGAACCTACGAAGGAATAATCGTTTGCATTTCTCACGTGATGAAGGGCGACGTTTACTTGCCAACAGAGCTCCCTGCGGAAGCTAAGTTAACGCCCCCACAACGAATGTCTGATAAGCAGAAAGTCTGCTGTATAGCCTTTTTTAATAATGGGAAGTTTTAGCAGTTTTTTTTTTTTTCCCAGGTTGTCAATTCCGTTTTTGTTAATGCAAACAAGAAAGCGTTTTTGGTTTCGTATCTTTTTCAAATGATACTATATTTGCGAATCTTGATGAATGCGACTGAAAGATGTCTCACATTTCGATGTTTCGATTAGAATTTTTCAAATATAGGAGAGTTCATTTTGTTTTAATTCCTGAATAAGGATCCAATCAGTTTCTGTTATGAAGCATATGCTGCAATTACTGTTTCGGCGAAAGAATTTAAATGAATAAATATGAGAAAAGATTTGTAAAAATTCGAACGCTTTTCATGTCTAATGACTAAGTAGATGAAAAGAAAATTGTGAAAAATCTGAAATACAAAACTGTCTATGATTCTTTTATTCCTTTGAAGTAATTCTTGACAAAAATATGCTACTAAACATGGGCAGTTTGGGCATCCAAATGATGGGGGAGAAGGTGCACTTGCCCTCCCCTGGAAATCTGACTTTACAATGTCTGGTCTTGGAAGGTACTACAAAGATTTTCGCTGTGACATTATTTCTTATTGTTCATTTTTGTTGAACTTCTGAATGCGCGTGAATGCAGTAAAAGTAAAAAAGAGTCGTGAATTTACAATAGAAAGTAATGATTTTTATTTGTTTTTATTGAATGTTAGACAACAGCGTACGTACGTACAGTATGGAAAGCATGAAAAGCGGGATAATTAAAAATATGATACCATTCTTTGCATCAGCCACTTTCACTACTTGACAAAGATCTAAATTTTTCCAGGATTTTTACTTGAGATCACTTTTTTCTTTTTGATGACCAATTGAGTGATTGCTGGAGTTTCTTGGCCAAAAAGTTCAAAGATCAGGAAAACAAAAAAGAAATTTCACTGCTGTCTCAGCATACTTGTATATACATACATACCATCAAGCTGTTCTTTGAGATTCAAAGGTTAGCTTCTCAAAGAAAAGACCATCTGCCAAGTAAACATTTAACTGATGGAACTACAATGTACTTACTGTTGGTGCATCAAATGTCTCCATATGCGACGATCTCTGCACACTGCTCCAGCATCATTAACATCCATCACACACTGCACACAAGACCTTTTGTACTTTATACTCATAATCTTTTTCTCAAGCAGACATTCTTGAATCTGGTGCTCCCATGATTTCTACCTTCCTTTCCTGCCACTTGGGCTGAAAAACTTCTTTTAGTCAGTACCTCATCACTCATTCTTTCAACATGGCCAAACCACCAAAGAATATTAGTCTCCACCTTACTAACAAGATTTTGCCTCACATTACACATCTGCAACACATCTGCATTCGTCACATGATCAGTGTGTGTCTTACCACAAACCCCCCGTAAGTAACGCATCTCCCCAGCACACAAACGACTCCTATTTTTTTCTGCAGTACCCAGGTTTCACTGCCGTACATAAGACTAGGAACAATTACACTTTCATACACAGCCGTTCAGGACTTCCATGAGAATCCATCATTCCTGTAAAATCCTCCTAAGGCAACTATGACTTTCAATGAAGAATTCACTCGCCTACTAATGTCACCATCTAATTTGTTCTCTCTGACTTCCGAAATATACATTTATTCACCTGGCCAATCTCTGTACCATTAAGGTTTATCTTCCATTCAGTACGAACATTTCTTTGCTCAAAAATCATGATTTTGGTTTTCCCCTTATTTATACTCAGTTTGAATTTCATACAAACTTTGTTCATCCAGGTTAACATACTCTGAACTCACTTTTGCTTTCTGCCAACAGGACTGTGTCATTAGCATAGAGCAATCTGTACACATGCATATCACCAAGACATAAACCAGTATTATCTATTTTGGCATCACGCATGCATGCACCCATAAATATATTAAACAGCCAGGGTGACATTACACAACCTTGCCTGACTCCTGCACCAATAGAAAACCATTTCGATAAAACACCATTCACTCGTACACATGCTCTACTGCAAGCGTACATGGCTTTCACACTATTAAGTAGATTCCCAGTAATACTATATTTATTTAGTACCTTCCACAGAAGAGTCCTATTTACTTTGTCATAAGCTTTCTCTAAATCTATGACGGCCGCCAATACTTTTTTACTAACAGACAGATACTTTTCAATCATCAGGAGTAAAGCAAAAATTTTATTAGTGCAGCCCTTACCAGGCATAAAACCACTCTACACATTCCACACTTTCTCCGATGTAAGACCTTGTACCTTATCAATAATGACCTTCCCAAACACTTTTCCTAGCGTACTCAAGCAAACTGATACAACAAAAGTTCTTGCATTCAGTGTGATTACCTTTTCTCTTGTGCAAGGGAATGATGATAGCATCCCTCCAATCCTGAGGAACCCAACATAACTGACTGCTGCCTCAACAAGCAATCTAATTTTGTTCATCGATATGTTTTATGTAGAATTTGGATTCCCTAACTTCAGTTGCATTTATGTGTTGTGGTAAAATGGTTAGACAACGAGAAAGGATAGTGGAAATTTGCTTCTAATGTTTTGTATGTTGTTTGTAGTTGCAGTTCAGGAGCTAGGTGAAACAACGACTGAACTGTACAAACACAGTTTTGAGAAATTTAGTTTTAAAGATTTTTGACAGATCGTAATACACTGGCGGAAAGTGAAAAAAGAACACCAAGAAGGAGACGTCTGACACCAACGAAATTTATGCAGCATAATAACGGAATACAGAGGATAACGTGATCAAAACATTATGGCAAAATACAGCTGTATTTGCTGGTAAACTGAAAAATAACATTTTCATGTAACATGGTTAGTACGAGGTTGAACCGCCAGAAACTGCGTCACACTGTGCAATTCCGGCATGGAGTCTGTCGTACAGATGTTGGATGTAAGTTTGGGGTATTGAGTTCCAAGCAACCTCAAAGTGGACGCGTAAATCGGGTATGGTCGTAGCTGGCCGTGGAGACCGGATAAGTCGTTGTCCCATAAAATCCCACTCGTGCTCAATGGGGGACAAATCCGGTGAACGTGCAGGCCATGGAAGTTGTCTCACACCCTGAATTGAATGTTGCGTTGCATGTGCGGTGTGTAGACGTGCATTATCTTGCTGGAAAACACCACGATGGACCGACCTTACAAATGGCACAACAACGGGCTGAATGGTGTTGTTGATGTAGGAGGTGCTGTTAAACGTACCCGGTACAAACACTAGTTGCGTACGGGAGTAATAGCTGATCGCTCCCCACGCCAGGAGACCAGGTGTAGGCCCTGTGTGTTGCTGGCGGATGCAAGAAGGGTGGAGACGCTCCCCTGTGCGTCTGCGAACGCGCATACGGCCATCGGAGGATCCCAAGCAGAATCTGCTTTCATCGCTGAACACGACAGATCGCCATTGCGTTCTCCAGTGCAGACGTTGGCGACACCACTGCAGCCGTTCCTGTCGGTGGGCTGGAGTCAGAGGTACACGTGCACGTAGTCCTGCATCCAGTAGACGGTTGCGGATTGTTCGCACAGTCACCTCAGGTGCAGCGGCAGCTCCGATTTGCGTCGCAGTGGATGTTCTGCTTGACAACGCCGCTCTTCTTATGCGTCGATCGGTCCGCTCATCAGTCCGTCTGTGACTCCCAATTCCACGTCTTCTCGTGTGGGAATGTTCCTCGGATCATCTACGCCACCATCGTACCACCACCGATAATTCCCGTCCAATTCACTCCGCAATACGACGATACGACCACCCAGCCTCACGGAGTCCGACTAGACAACCTCGCTCAAAGTCCGATAACTGCTGAAATCGTACACGTCTTCCAAGTCCAGGCATTGCAGCTTCTTCAGGGTCTTCGCACGTGTCCGTACGCCGACGACTGATTACATTCACTTCGCCGTACTCCTTAAATACCACCGACGATAATTTGCATATTATGCCGTGCTGTGGTGTAAGCGCTCACCGGTTGGTCCCGAAATTAACACCACACCTATGTAAACTCGACCCCATTAGCATATGTAAATTTCATGATCGTCCGCCAATTCCTTCTTGGTGTTCTTGTTTCACTTTCCGGCAGTGTAATATCTAGAGGCGCACAAAATAGTAATTTTATTATAAAAATAACAATACATTTATTTACATAAACAAAAACCCCGAAAAGACCGCCTAACGAGTCATTGTTCACCTAGCTCCCCAATTTCTGTTTGCCCCCTCCTGAAAACTAAGCTGTGGGAGTAAATGCTACTGAATGTTTCATGTGGAACGTACTGTTTTATAGGACTCCATATCTCCTGGCAAAGATGATGATACCATCGCAACGGCGACCCCTTTCAACAGTACCCCACCTAAGCCAGCAGTAGACCTACGTGGTGGTGCCATGGGTGTAAATATTTTGAACATCTGCCGTGAGCGGAAAATTTATGCAAAGGTAAATAGGTTTGCATTGCTTTGTTCACTTATGTAAACAACTGAAATTTCTGCCCTGTTAAAATCTGAGATAATTATGATTGCCGATTCATAGTAGTGCTGTACAGAAAAATATCTACATTTCCTACTTTTAGTATGCCAAATTTTCCCTGAACCTTTTTCTATCTACATTTCCTATTTTGTAATATACCAAATTTTCCCTGAACATTTTTCTATCCACATTTTCTATTTTGTAGTACGCCAAATTTTCTCTGAACCTTTCTCTACCTACATTTCCCATTTACAGTATGCCAAATTTTCCCTGAACTATCTACATTTCCTATTTTGTAATATTACCAAATTTTCCCTCAACATTTTTCTATCCACATTTTCTATTTTGTAGTACGCCAAATTTTCTCTGAACCTTTCTCTACCTACATTTCCCATTTACAGTACGCCAAATTTTCCCTGAACATTTTTCTATTCACATTTTCTATCTTGTGGCATGACAGATTTTCCCTGAACTCTTTTCTATCTACATTTCTTATTTGTAGTATGCCAAATTTTCCCTGAACCTTTTTTCTAATGACTTATCTGGTAACCAGCGTAGAATTCCGTGGGGTAATGAAACAATGGCTGCTCAAGATTGTGGCATGCACAAACATTAATTTTGTCCCTCTGTGAGATTGCGCATCATGCTGGCTCTGTATCTTAGAGGTTTTTAACATTTTGTATCCAAATACGATACACGCACATAATGCTGCTTCTGAATATCTGCTCAAATGTACAATTCGTGGTTCTCGAAAGTAGCACAAACCTCAATACTCTGGTAAACAGAGTTTCTTTGTTTAATGGCCATCATTTCACACCATCGACTACATCACCGAGAGTGAAATTATATCAGCCTCGCCTAACCTGAAAGAACCAATACGCTCGATCCTGTTAATCGAACCAATACGCTCGATCCTGTGAATCGAACCAAAACGCTTCCAATGACAAGTAGAACGAACCGATACGTTCGATTCACAGTTCGAGGTAAGGTCTCTACCACTACTCGTTTGTTGCTTTCTTTAATTTCTCATGCTACTACATCTGACGAACTTGTTCTACGTTGTACAGGAAGTTCAAATTGAGCACTACGTATTGAATTTGGCGTAAGGAATTTCGAAATGCCAAGCTGATTTTACTGAAAAGTAATGGAATTCAAACAGAGCGCACTATTGTCACAATATGGAATGCTACGGTAAAAGGAACTGTGAAATGGAGATAATGTGTTGTTAGGACTGAAAAATGTAATGAATATTTCTAAATTTTCAGTTGTCTTTTTTTGGAGTGCGTTCGAACAATTTTAATTATTTAATTGAAGATTTTTGATGTTTTAGGGCGTTTGTTCTAAAACGGCTTTTTCTGTGAGTAACAGCAATTGAATCTAAATGAAAGAACAGATTGAAGTACGGAAAAACGGTGTTGGCAATCATCTTAAACGAGCGACAAAAGCAGCTCCTTAAACACATACATGCACGAAATCATGATTAATGTGGTGGTATCATAACGCGATGAAAAATTATCACTGAATTCCATTTTGTACTTCAGGTATTTTAAACTCTGTACCTGCGCAATGGCTTAACAGAGGAGTGGCAATGGTCGCACTGTGGCAAAAAAATTAACCTTGTGAGCAATAACTTCGTCATTTTACGCTACTCCACTATAACGGAAAACTTTTCAGGAATAATGAGCTTACATACCGTAATGCGCGTTTGCAAATAACCATTGCCTGATCAAAATTGTTTTTACGGCAGTTGGAAATTACACTGAGCGATCACTGAATTGTAGAACTTACCTAATATTTCGTAGGTCCTCCTTTCGCCTTCAGTACAGCAGCTATCCTACGTGGCATCGATTCAATAAGATGCCGGAAGCAATTGGGAGGAATGACCAATCAAGCTGTGTGTAATGGGGCCTTCAATACAGGTATGGAGGTGATTGGGGTATTCAGACGCCCGATATACCATTCCATAAGGTCCCAAAAGTGTTCTGTGGGTTTAATATCGGGTGAGTTCGAACACCAATCTATATTTTGGAAATCTGAGCTGTGTTCCTGAAACCATTCCTGCACAACACTGGACCCGCGGCTCGGCGCATTATCGTCTTAAAAGACACCGTTGCCATTCAATAAAAAGCGCAATACTGCTGGGTGTACAGACATCAAGCAATTCACGATACTGGGCACCAATCATACGTTGTTCCACATGCAGCAGGTATCCAACCCAAGTAAAATCCAAGTTCCTGCCAGGTAAACATGTCCCACACCATACAACCGCCTCCACTGGCTTGCACTGCGGAGACCATGCAGGACGGATCAGGTGCTTCATGTTTTTTGCGCTAAATACGTACACGACCACCCACGGAGTGGTGTAAAAACGCGACTCGTCAGACCAGCACACTTTTTCCAGTCATCCGATCCAACTTGTATGATTTTTCCACCGCACGGGTCATTTGCGCCGATGCACCGTGGTTAAGAGAGGACGTCGTCTGGGTCGTCTGCAGTTAAAGCTCATACGTGTGAGCGTATGACGCACGGTCATGACAGATACTTTTCCGGGTTGACCTCTGTTGTATTGGGTAGTCAATTGTTGAACAGTACTGCGTCTGTTGGACTGTAGGAGTCGTCGGACGTGAGGCTCACCTCTTACATCAACCTCTTGCTCCCCTATGTAGTTTTGCCACAAAGTCATTGTTTGGCTATTACCACGCCAGTTATGATACACTTTAACTACGGCGGCTTGCGAACAACTCACTCGTTCAGCCGTTCGGGAAATCGAGGCACCTGCTTTCCGAGCTCCCACAATATGTCCTTTCTCAAAGACCAATAAATCCTTCTGTTTACCCATCACGCTCAGAATTTTATTGCCTACTGCTCCACTCACACCTAGGTATGTTACGTCGGTTGTCTAATTGAACCCTCGTGGAAATCACGTGGTCAACGGGCCGCATCCAGTTTTGATAGGGGTGGTCATAATTCAGTGATCACCCTTTCAGCCGTTCGGGAAGTCGAGGCACCTGCTCTACGAGCTCCCACAATATGTCCTTTCTCAAAGACCAATAAATCCTTCTGTTTACCCATTTTCAGAATTTTACTGCTTACTACTCCACTCACACCTAGATATGTTACGTTGGTTGTCTAATTGAACCCTCGTGGAAATCACGTGGTCAACGGGCCGTATCCACTTTTGATAGGGGTGATTCGGTGATCACTCGGTGTATAATTTACAGCAGGAATCACACGCATCACGTTTCTTCTTTAGTCGCCGTGTTTTCATCTTCATTTTTTCTTCGATGTGTTTCCACTTTAAACAGTTTCTTCCCAATGATTCAAATACAGTGATTCTTCTGAACGGGTTAAAGAATTTCTCAAGAGATTAAAAATTTCCCTTAGACAACGTAGATGGCTCAGTAACGCGAAAGAGTTAGGGGGAAAAGGAGTCTTCACAGATCCTTTGTAAGATGAGAAGAAGATGGTTTACTTCTGGCATTGCTTGCAGGTGATTCTTCTCAGAAAAAGTTTTAGGAGAAGTTAGAATAGGGTTTGTTGGAATGTAAACTAAGAATCGTTATGAAGGAAGAAGATTTAAGTGTCTTCATTTTAAGTGCAAACTCTACACATTTTATTTGTTAGTTAGTTTTTGCAGTTTCTTTTTTTTTTTTTTGATTGAAGGTTTAACGACCACCATGAGCAACTCAATGGACTATAAGCAGTCGTCCGTCCCTAATTTAGAGTCACTGGTTTCAGGGAAAGGAGAGAGCCAGTACCGTAAGACAAACACAACATCCATGCCCCACTGGGATTCGAACCCGGACCCCTTTCGGACGAATGATCAGAAGCCATCACTTAGACCACTGCGCCAACTGGGCGGTTTTTTTGCAGTTTCCGCTTATGTTACTATTTCGTGAGTTATTATTATTCATTTAGATTCTCTGTTTCTCTTTCGAGTTGGTGCGCACATGATATTTCGTTAATACCTATGCCGTTATACCCCAGATCTCTTTTTTTTTTTTCTTTTTTTTTTTTTTTTGGTTTAGGGTTTAACGACCACAATGAGTAACTCCCCCCCCCCAAGAAAAAAAGGTCCCCTGCATAAAAAAAAATTGGCTATCTCCTTTCCTGCACTGTGTCCCAGGAAGGGAGAGAGCCGATGTCGTAAGACAAACGCACCACCCATGCCTCATTCGATACCCGAACCCGGACACGTCTCGGACGAATGGTCAAAATACTTCAGATAAACGCTGATTTAACAGGAGAACATACCATGCTGTGGTTAGGTTCCCCACTTTGTGAATGTTAATGTTATGTTTACACACATAAATTTGGCACTGTGTTTACATTCACAATCTTGTACTTTTTAATTGAATTTCGGAAAATTGGCGCCCCCTCCTTGTGGCCAACTGCTCTGAAGCATTGGACTTTGATCATTCGTATGAGATGAGTCCGGATTCGAGTCTAGTATGTGGCATGAGTGGTGTGTCTGTATGATAGCGCTAGCTCTGTCCCCTCCCTGGAACCAGTGTTCCTAAATTAGGGACGGGTAGGCTGAGTGGTACAAGGCGCTGGCCTTGTAATTAATTTTTTAATAATTTTTCCGATATGGACAGGGTTCGGATCTAGTGGGCTGTGTGTTTGTCTTTCGGTACAAACTCACTCCCTTCCAATTGGAACCCGTGGTTCCAAGGAAGGGACGGACGACCGGTGATAGCCCATTGAGTTGCTCACGGTTGTGGTTAAACCCTCCAAAACAACAAATACTTATATCTGTCTGAAATCCTCAGTATAGGTTTTAGTGTGGGTGTTTAGGGTCTGATAAGGATCCAAAAGAATTTTCGACCCTCTTTCTTCAGCGAAAAAAGACTCCCCATAAATCGAAATTGGCCCACTGATGAAAAGCATCCTAACTTTGATTGTACAATCGGTGTTTTTTGCAAAAAGCTTTCCTGAACTATGTGGTATATGGTAATGGTATATTAAAAATCAATAACTTTACTTCGATGAAGTAATGATACTTGCTTACAGGGGGCGAATCTCTTCTTTCCTTCATCATCATCATCAATCATGGGTACATTTCGCAGGTGTCTGTTGCCATTTTAACTTTATTGTCCCATCGAAGTCAGTTCATTGCAGAGCGGCTCAGTTCTTGAAGAGTTCCGCCGCACCAGTCTTTAATATCGTCAGCCCACACACGGTGTGGGCGTCCTCTTGCATTTCTTCCGTTCATTTAGCCAAACACCAATGTGTTTATCTTTCTGTCATTTTTCATTCTGCAGATGTGTCCAAAGAGTGTTAGTTTTTTCTGTATGATTTTTTGGAACAGGGTCTCTTTTAGTTTTTTCTCTTGTACACTTCTTCATTTCTTATCCTCTGGGTCCATCCGATTCGTAAGATTTTACGATAACACTTTCTTTCAAAAGCAAGTATCCTTCTCTCTCATTCCTTTGTCAATGTCCAAGTCTCGCATATATATAGCATGCTGCTGAAGATGCATGTCTCGAGAATGCTTAACTTAGTTTTGAGACTAATAGCTCTGCTCTTCCAAATTTTATCCATGCCTTTGCAATTCTAATTAGCCGCCCCGGAGGCGCAGTGGTCTAAGCGATGGCTTCTTATCATTCGTCCGAAAGGGGTCGGGTTTCAAACCCCGGTGATACTGTTGTGTTTGTCTTACGGCACTAGCTCTCTCCCTTCCCTGGAACCAGTGGTCCTAAATTAGGGACGGGCGACTGCTTATAGCCCATTGAGTTGCTCACGGTGGTCGTTAAATCTCCAATCAAAAAACAAATTCTGATAAAAATTTATTTTTTGCTGTTTAAGTCACCAGCTTGAGAAATAAGTGAATTTTTCCACATTTTTAAGTTCTTTGCCTTCCAGATTGTTTTTTTTCCCAATCTCTTTTGCGCCAAATACCATTACTTTTGTCTTTCCTATGTTTATTATAGTCCATATCTTTTACCCTCTCTATTCAGTTCTTGCACCATTTTTTTTATTCGAAATTTAACGACCACCGTGAGCAACTCAATGGGCTATAAGAAGCCACCTGTCCCTAATTTAGGGCAACTGGTTCCACGGAAGGGAGAGAGACAGTGCCGTAAGACAAACGGAACATCCATGCCTAACCGGGATTCGAACCCGGACCCCTTTCGGACGAAAGATCAGAAGCCATCGCTTAGACCACTGTGCCACTTGTACCATTTGATCCAATTTCATTTCATCTTCTTCAATCAGTACAATGTCATCTGCGAAACATAAATTTGTTCTTTGTTCTCCAATAGAAATTCCCGAACTCTTCCTTACTACTGGCAAAATATGATTGAAGTTTTTTTTTTTATTTTATTGGAGGTTTAACGACCACCGTGAGCAACTCAATGGGCTATAAGCAGTCGCCCGTCCCTAATTTAGGGTCACTGGTTCCAGGGAAGGGAGAGAGCCAGTGCCGTAAGACAAACACAACATCCATGCCTCACCGGGATTCGAACCCGGACCCCTTTCGGACGAATGATCAGAGGCCATCGCTTAGACCACTGCCGCCCCGGCTATGATTGAAGTAAAGTTATTCATTTTTTTTAATGTGAGCTCATTGCCATAAACGCTGACGCCTCGGTATCGCAGTGGTTTAAACGATGGCTATTGATCATTCGTACAAGAGGGGTTTGGGTTCGAATCCCTGCGAGGCATGGATGTTGTGTTTGTCTTACGGCGCTGGTTCTCTCTCTTCCCTGGAACCTTTGGCCCTGAATTAGGGACGGGCGACTGCTTATAGCCCATTGAGCTGCTCACGGTGGTCGTTAAATCCCCAATAAAAAAAAAACACTGATTGTACAATCTAAGTTAGGATGTTTTTTATTAGTGGGCCAATTTTGATGTATAAGGAATCTTTCTTTGCTGAGGAAATAGGATCGAAAATTCTTTCGGACCCTTAGCAGGCCCTAGACGTCCGTCCACCTTAAGCCTCGAAAAAGAATTGGCGTTGAGACCGCTAGCTAAACTCCCGAAAAAAAAAATGCAAACATTCTTTAAGTTACAACCTAGTCTTCCTTGATCCAGTCTCCGCAGTTTGAATCATATTT
The DNA here is from genome assembly GCA_039090855.1 of Macrothele yani. Lineage (NCBI taxonomy): Eukaryota > Metazoa > Arthropoda > Arachnida > Araneae > Macrothelidae > Macrothele > Macrothele yani. Next base: position 102,748,639 of record CM077028.1, read on the forward strand.
GCAATAGTCTTCCAGCCTTTCCATTTTAGAGAAAATATCTTTCTTCCAAGCAGAGAAATGTGGTGTTGTGAATCACTAAAGGAAACTCAGTGATTTTTATGACCTGTAAGAACACATAGTTTAGTCTATATTGGTCTATCACAGAATGGTCGCATTTGTGAGATCTCTAGATTCGCATCATAAATCCCGATACAGCCGAACTCGTATATAACAAAGTCGAAGACAGAGTACAAAACATTCGATTTATGCAAACTTCGTTATAACCTGATGGATATAAAATGGATTAAATCTGGCATATTGTATTACGTCAGGTTAAAAGTAGTCAACCATAAAATATGTATCAATTGATCGAAGATAAGTAATATTTGTAAATTGTAAACTACATCAAGCAAAATAATATGAGTGAGATCTGCAATAAGCAAAACATTTAAAGAATGTAAAATGTCAGATATATGAGATAATATATCTGACATGATATATGAGCCAATATATCTGACATGATATATGAGCCAATTCTTGCTTGTTTCGCGTTCGTCAGGGTGGTTGCTTGTTTTTCAACTTCCTCTGATGCTGTGGTTAAGATGTTTTTATACGCAAAATAACGAAGATTTTTTAATCAGATATTATGTGATTGAAAAGTGGTAAGGGGAGGTGATAAAAGACAGCAATTGTCCAGATGTACGTTTGGCCAGCGTGGGGGGGGGGCGAAGTTTGTAGAAAAGCAACTGAACTGAAACATTCTTGACTACATGCGAACTGACCTATCTGTATGGGAAACCACTGGGTCTTGTCAACAGAAGACAACGAAAGCAAATCTTTCATGAAGTTGGGGCGCAGTTCTTTGTGATGAGCAAAATATGAGGACTGGTCGATAAATAACTTTCGATGGCCTTTGGCGGCGTATTAGGGGTATGCAAATCTGTCTGTCCCAACGGCATTACATTTCTATCACTAGATGGGGTTGATTGACACCAGAGTTTAAATACGAAGGCAACATTCTGGAGGGAAAAATTCAAGTGTTGACGATTCGTCTAAAAATATGGTCTCACTTGGAGGTATGCGCGGTAATCACGTCATACGGTGTGACGCGTGGTACGGAAAGAAACATTTGTATTTATAGTCATCTGACGCAAATGTCTGCTTTCTCTAGCCAGAGGCTCCGCACGCGCAACGTTTCTGTTTGTTACTGATTTTGAAGGACTTCCAATGCGTCTCTCGTCTGTCAACACATTGAGTCCGGTTCGTAATTATAAATACCATACACACTCTTTGCCAAAAGAAAAAAAAACGAAGCACGCAGAAGGAATCATTCAATCGTGAACAAAATGGGCATGCGCAAAAGGAAATGATTGCAATTCCAGAACAGCCGGACCATTTATTCGCCTAAAACAGCTACATGAGTGGAGCAAATCAGTGCGTTGTAGCGCCATCTCTGGATCGGATACAAGCGATTACCCTGCGTGCCATAGACGCATACAGTTCCTCGGTACTTTCATGAGGTACAGCATGCCAGATGGCGTCCAAATTGCGGGCTAGTTCGCTGACATTCCGGGATGAGCGTAGGGAACGTCCCATCATGTCACAAACATTTTCGATCGTTGACAGGTCGGGTGATCATGCTGGCTATGGAAAGGGGGTCGACATTACGGAGGCAGGCCTGGGTGATCCGTGCCGTGTGTGGCCGGGTATTATCCTGTTACAAAAACTGCTCAGTGATGCTGCAACAGGAATGGAAACGCAACAGGTCGAAGAATGTCGTCGACATACCGTTGAGCCGTGAGAGCGGTACGGTGAACTACCAAGGGTGTCCGGCTGTCGTAGGATATGGCACCGCAGAAAGCCACTCCCGGTGTGTGAGCCGTGTGACGTTCCACGATAAAAGCAGGATCCGTGCGCTGGATGGCCCATCTCCAGACATGTATAAGCTGGTCATCGGCGCCAAGTGTATGCGCTGGTCATTGACGTCAAGTGTATGCGTTCGTCATCGGCGCCAAGTGTATGCGCTGGTCATCGGCGCCAAGTGTATGTGCTCGTCATCGGCGCTAAGTGTATGCGCTCGTCATGGGCGCCAAGTGTATACGCTCGTGCCCGTGACTCATCACTGAAGATAACACGACGCCAGTGGACACTATCTCACGTTGATCGGGCTCGACACTACTGCGACCGGTGCCGGCGCAGCTCGCTGGTCAGTGGTACACAGCGGAGTGGCCTCCTCGAACGTAGTCCCCGTACTGCAAATCGTCTGGCAACGGTCCGGATGTCCAATTCCGTACATGTAGATGACACAACTTAGCCACGGATGGTTGAGAGCGGCGAATTCGTGCGGCTCTCACAATCGCTGGATCTTCGCGTTCTGTCGTTGTCCTCGGCCGTCCATTGCCCTCGTGCCGCTGGGTTGTGTCCTCCTCGACCCATTACCGCCAACATCGTCCGATTGCCGCGTCACTACGACACAAATGCCTGGCGATACAGCCACTTGACCAACCGGCCTCTCTCAGCCCAATCATACGTCCTCTCTCAAACTCACTCAACTACTCTGTGACGTATATTCTAAATTAACTTTCCTTTTTAGTTTTTTTCCCTATGTAAATTTTGAGTTTGTTCTCAGTTATACTTCACAACTTAACGTGACATCTTCTTTCTCAAACGAATACTGTTGGCAACACATTTGAGGTCAGAGTGAATGTGACGTATGACTGTATGAGATAAGAACGATAGATAAAAACTACGATACAACAGTTACTCGTGTGGGATGTTGGAAGTGTGGTGGATACTGATTTGTTAAGTAAAATGTGAAGTGCGATGTTGTGCTGATGATATAGTGATGGAATAAATCAATTAACGTAAGTTTGACTTCTGTTTAAATGTCTGGCCGTAAAGGTTTAATTAAGGAAGTGTTCCATCGCATTCATACCTAATGATATAGACATAACGTAAGAACGACAAGATTTCAGTACGAAAGGAACTTTACGTTATAACTCAAATTGTGCACTGATCCGACGTCCAGGCATCCTCACAGGCCGTAGACGTTAATGCAACCGCAGTCCACTGTCACAATTATCCTTGCGTGCGAGATTTACTCTTAATATACCCTCATCGATGCGTGGTTCTCATGCTCTCTGGTGAGCCACTATTTGGTCATTGGTCATTATTTTTAATCATCTGTGTATTTGACTCTGTAGTACTTGCATGCGGAGTTTCATCAGGATCAAAAGACTTTCTCGGGGTGCGCTTTTTTTTTTTTTTTTTTTTTTTTTGCAAAGAGTACGACGAAGTAAATTTCTCCGTCATTTTTATCCCAGGGGCAGGATTCGAACATGCTACTCTCGGTTCCGGAGCTCCGAGTGTTATCCACTATACAATACTGGCGAGTGCTCTCACTGCTATCTGTCTTCATCTCATTTGCGTCCTGCGGAGCACGCACGTCATAAGACTGTGTTATGTTTTGTTCGAATCTGGAAAATATTCATAATCAGTAATTGTACAATTAATTACATAGTGCAATAGTATAAATGTCATGAAAATAGTAAAGTGGTTTCATGAAGACACTGTTCTTCACGTGTTGTTTCGGTATTAAAAGCTCGAGGAGTCAGATTAGAGCTTCTTCGATGACATTTCAATAGAACTATAGTCCGGTACAAGAATTTGAAATACAATTTTCTCACCATCACTTCATCCTGAATTTTTTCACAAGACTGTAGCTATTATAAAACATTTTCGCTAAAGCTCTAATCTGACGCGATAAGCTTTTAATACCGAAATAGCACGCAAAGAACAGAATGTCATCACGAAAATACTTTACTATTTTCAAAATATTTACGTGCCATTTTGGCAAGCTCCGAACGCTCATGACTTTAGGAACAAAGTTTTTCGTGGTTAGCGATCGATCTCCGCAGTGAGCCTTTTCCGTGCCTAGAGAAACCTCATCACTCTGCGTATCTCCGAGTGAGACCACATTTCCAGGAAGGTCCTCATTTTCATTCGAATCTCTTCCCCAGCACGTTGCAAACTCCCGTGCTAAACAACGCCCACTAGTCAGAAAAGTGTAAAGATGTTAGTAGACACCGATTTGCGTACTGCTAATCTCCGGCCAAAGGTCAACGGAAATTATTTAATGATGTGCTTACGAATTATAAACCAACATTGATCAGAATCGGTGGCCCCGGTGGCTTAGTGGTAAGAGGTCCGGACTTCTGACTAATCGTTTGAGCTGAGACAGAGCCCCAAATCCCTGAGAAGGCATGAGCTGCCTGTTTGCCCTATGACGCTAGTTGTGTCTGTTCCAAGGAACAGGTGGCTCCAAATTAGGGATGAGCGAATTCTCGGCGGTCTTCAGATTTCAAGCACTTTTACATAGTCCCAAGTTTGCATGTACCGCTGCGCAATTTTTATCTACATGTAGCCGGCTTACACAACTATCAATAAAATGTATGCGGGTGAAAATCCTCCATATGCGTATTGTCAGTGAATAAACAAAGACATCGCTCTTTCCACGTTTTGGCAACACATTGCAACCGAATTGTTATTCTGTCATTGCTGGGGAATCGAATTCCTGCCGCCCCAGTGGCGCAGTGGTCTAAGGCGCTGGCCTCTGATCGTTCGTCCGTAAGGGGTCCGGGTTCGAATCCCGCTCAGGCATGGATGTTGTGTTTGTCTTACGGCACTGGCTCTCTCCCTTCCCTGGAACCAGTGACCCTAAATTAGGGACGGGCGACTGCTTATAGCCCATTGAGTTGCTCACGGTGGTCGTTAAACCTCCAATCAAAAAAAGAATCGAATTCCAGATCTCTCGATATCTAGCCGCTGGTGAATCGAATCCCAGATCTCTCGATATCTAGCCGTTGGTGAATCGAATCCGAGATCTCTCGATATCTAGTCGAGGCTAACGCGCTTGGCTAGATATCGAGAGATCTGGGATTCGATTCTTCAGTGGTGACCGAATAACAGTTTTTCGGTTGCTATGTGTTGCTAAAACGTGGAAAGAGCGATGTCTTTGTTTATTGTATGTGGATACATTTTACAAACCAAAATAGCAATTTCAACTCCGTAATAATTAGAATTTCTTTTATACACAAAACATCAGCTAGTTTTGTATTAAATAAATACAGAATATTAATAAAACGCACGTTTTATTTAGTTAAACTCTACCCGTGAGTCTATTCGTTTCGATTGGCTGCAGGTTTCCACTTACCTTACTTTCAGCCCTCGGCAGATGCAAAGTCTTGCGTAAAAGGAGCTGCACACAATACTAATTTCGCAAAAGGCAGAACAACTCCACATGTGTGATTAGCAATCTGTAAATACCTTTCAAAATCACAAAAACAAAATACTGTGCATACACTAAAGTTAAGTAGACACAAATAAGTGCAAGACTTTATAAGATAATAATACGGTTCTATATACAGGTGTGAAAGGAATCATGCAAGATTTTCCGAGCTTTCACTCGCCAACCAACGGCTTTTTTGATACACTAGAACGGCTTGCATACTAGAAAACTGTAAATATAAATTGAATAAGAGTGGTTAAAAATCAAATAAACACTTGAAGCGTGAGATAAAATCAGCTTAATATCTCGCGGTGTACATATGATAAAATTATATGTTTAGCTCAAAAAGCGCACTCCATGCACGTGGTAGATCCATCGAGACAAAATCGTTGCACGCCTTTCTGTGAGACAGAATTTCTATGCTTGATTTTTTTGGTCTCCCTAAGTAAGGTTCCTTTTGTGGTGGTGTACGGAGCAACATCCTTAATGCCGTTCCAGAGTGGCGTTGTCTCATTATTTAGGACTTCCTTTGACAGTGTAGTCGTGAGTTTGTCGGACTTGACACTCCTTTTATTTGCCTTGTAACAAAAGACCTTTTTTTTATTCCTATGTATATCTTTTTTGCATCTAACAGATTATATTATGTTGATGCAGTACACTTCAGCATGCTCAGAAGTGATAAGTTGGAGATTACGGAGTATGATTACATTGGAGATGCATCTAGGACTGCGCTTTTAGAGCTAAACGCAAATAATTTTATCATATGTATACATCGTGATAGATATTCAGCCAATATACTCTCACGCTACCATCGTTATTTTATTTGATTAACCTTGCTTATTCTATTTATGTTTACAGTTTTAGTCTATAGGCTAAGTCGTTCTAGTGCCTCGAAAAACCCGCCCGATGGTGAGCGAAAGCTCGTCAGATCATGTATGATCTCGTTTACGTCTGTGTAAAGAACCGAATTATATTGTTTTACAGTCTTGCACTTATTGTTTCTATTTCCAAATCATTTTTTCCACTCTGTACGTCGAACAACTTTAATTTTCGGATCTAAATGCTGCATTTTTCACGCACACACACACACGCACACAGAGTCCGTTTCGCTATTATTCGATAATTTTCCTTCATAAAATACATTGCACCTTTCAAACAATCGGAGTCATTATCATTACAGCGTCTATCCTATTATTATTCTAAAAAATCTTCATATAAAATGCATTGCGAACTAGTTCCTTTGCTCGTTGATGATGGGTGTGAGTCGGCTGTATGTAAACATGGCGCAGTGATACACGCGAACTGTTGCACTACGTAAAGAGTTTGTAATTGGAGTACCACTCGCGAATTCTTAGTCTTTTTGGTTCTCATGGATGTTATTAAGCAAAAACTTACGATTATACCACACCTAGTGAATGCAGTATCTGTGATTTCGATGAAGTGATGCGGAATCGCAGGATTTTGATTTGCTTCCATTATTAGCAATTCTACGAATTGCGCCGTCGCCAAAACAGCAACAGAGTTCTTAGTCGGGGTATGGAAACTCGAAAAGTTTAACCTATTACAATAAGTTATATTTTTCCTTATTATAATAAACATGCAGGCCACTGAATTAGAAACTTTTATTCAATACTGGGTCGCCCAAAATTACAGCACGTATTCGATTTGGCATAGATTCCACGAGATGTTAGAATGCATTTACGTCTACAGCATACCACTAGGCGTTCACCAAACAACCCTTTAACTGATTCAGATTTGACGGGAGAAGACTGCTCCATCATCTGGTTTGACGTAGAACTACGTCTAACTCCGCGGATAGTATGGGGCGACTTAGGGCCGACCGCCTGTGACGAAAACATATCCAAATTCAAATCATTATACCTTTAAAAATACGTGCTGCACACTAATCGTGTTAGCATATTCGCAAACATTATGGAGTCCAATTCGCGTACTGCGCAATACATCGTGCGCGCGACGCTCCCCGTGCGCGAGGGAGGTGATGCAATATTTCTGAGTGTGACGCCGTGTTTGACTCAATCTATCTCGGCAACAAAGCTCTCGACGAGATATATTCAAATATACAAAGACCGTTTCGCAGTGGTTTGAACTGAACAGTTTAAAAATTGTTTTCTTGTGAACCGGTGAATATTTTTGACAATATCGCGATTTATCTGGACAATCGTGAGTGCTAAACGACTGCACGTGGTATCGTTTTAAAGCCCTCAATGTGATCTATTCAAATACACTGGCGGAAAGTGAAAAAAGAACGCCAAGAAGGAGACGTCTGATACCAACGAAATTTATACAGCATAATAACGGAATACAGAGGATAACGTGATCAAAACATTATGGCAAAATACAGCTGTATTTGCTGGTAAACTGAAAAATAACATTTCCATGTAACATGGTTAGTACCAGGTTGAACCGCCATGAACTGCGTTACACTGTGCAATTCTGGCATGGAGTCTGTCGTACAGATGTTGGATGTAAGTTTGGGGTACTGAGTTCCAAGCATCCTCAACCTGGACGCGTAAATCGGGGATGGTCGTGGCTGGCCGTGGAGACCGGATAAGTCATTGTCCCATAAAATCCCACACGTGCTCAATGGGGGACAAATCCGGTGAACGTGCAGGCCATGGAAGTTGTCTCACACCCTGAAGTGCATGTTGCGTTGCACGTGCCGTGTGTGGGTGTGCGTTATCTTGCTGGAAAACACCACGATGGACCGACCTTACAAATGGCACAACAACGGGCTGAATGATGTTGTTGATGTAGGAGGTGCTGTTTAACGTACACGGTACAAACACTAGTTGTGTACGGGAGTGATAGCTGATCGCTCCCCACACCAGAAGACCAGGTATAGGCCCTGTGTGTCGCTGGCGGATGCAAGAAGGGTGAAGACGCCCTGTGCGTCTGCGAACACGCATACGGCCATCGGAGGCTCCCAAGCAGAATCTGCTTTCATCACTGAATACGACAGATCGCCATTGCGTTCTCCAGTGCAGACGATGGCGACACCACTGCAGCCGTTCCTGACGGTAGGCTGGAGTCAGAGGTACACATGCCAGAGGCACACGTGCACGTAGTCCTGCATCCAGTAGACGGTTGCGGATTGTTCGCACAGTCACCTCAGGTGCAACGGCAGCTCGGATTTGCGTCGCAGTGGATGTTCTGCTTGACAACGCCGCTCTTCTTATGCGTCGATCGGTCCGCTCATCAGTCCGTCTGTGACTCCCGGTTCCACGTCTTCTCGTGTGGGAATGTTCCTCGGACCATCTACGCCACCATCGTACCACCACCGATACTTCCCGTCCAATTCGCTCCGCAATACGACGATACGACCACCCGGCTTCGCGGAGTCCGACTAGACGACCTCGCTCAAAGTCCAATAACTGCTGAAATCGTACACTTCTTCCATATCCAGGCATTGCAGCTTCTTGAGGGTCTTTGCACGTGTCCATACGCCGACGACTGATTACATTCACTTCGCCGTACTCCTTAAATACCACCGACGATAATTTGCATATTATGCCGTGCTGTAGCGTAAGCGCTAACCGGTTGGTCCCGAAATTAACATTACACCTACGTAAACTCGACCCCATTAACATGTGTAAATTTCATGATCCTCCGCCAATTCCTTCTTGGTGTTCTTGTTTCACTTTCCGCCATTGTATATGAAGAACATATTGCAGTGGTTTAAACTAAAACTTTTAAAAAATTGTTTTCATTTGAATGGGTTGACATTTTCGAAAATGCCGCGGAATTCGCAGAACGAGCACCAGCAAAAGTAGAGAAATCAAAACGAGAGTTAATAGCAAGTGATGAGGAATGTAATAGCAAGTGATAGGTAATTCGTGTATCGGTCTGCTTTGTGTTCGCAATGTATCCAGCATTATTTGAAAAATTATGTAAGCTACTTTTTATATCATAGACCTGTGTTGGCTATAAAAATTAAATAAACGCTTTGAAACCATACTGGACTAGCTCCTTTCAACTCTCCAATCTGCAAGTCGTACTCCTAATTTCCAAACTGGCGGCTCAATCAGGACTGAGCCTGTATTTTTTTCTATATCCCAGACATTGTCAACGGGTTTCAGGTCAAAGCTGGTAGCCACGAAAGATGGTGGAACTCACTGTTATGCTCGCTGAACAACTGCTGGACATATCTTGCGCGATGGACAGCAGTACTTTTGTGCATAAAACAGCCGTCACCTGCTAGACAAAAAGTCAATATTGCCGGATGAACTTGATCGACAATAATATTCAGAGGACCCTAGGAGGACACCCGATCTTTCAGAAATAAGTAGGATCCGGTTCCGTACCAACAGAACGTGCCTACACCAACTCCAGATCCTTGAGTTGTGTTTAAGCTGGATCAGTTGCTTCATGGGACTCCCGCCAGAATCTCTGCTTACTGTCGGTACAGAACAAGCGCGACTTCTCGGACCACATGACTTTTTCCCAGTCTCCCAATGCCAGTCACACTGTTTCTGATACCACTGTAGACGAACTTTCCGTTTCGTCGCAGAAATCGGTGGTTTTCATATAGGCATACGACTGTTAATACCGTCCCTCTTCAATTTCGTGCGCCGCCCAGGTGGCGCAGTGGTCTAAGCGATGGCTTCTGATCATTCGTCCGAAAGAGGTCCGGGTTCGAATCCCGGTGAGGCATGGATGTTGTGTTTGTCTTACGACACTGGTTCTCTCCCTTCCCTGGAACCGGTGGCCCTAAATTAGGGAGTTGCTTACGGTAGTCGTTAGACCTGCAATAAAAAAAATTCCGTACACATAGTACTCTAAGCTGTGGGTCGGGAACAGCTTTCATTGATCGCTTCGGTTAACTTCTGCACACGGGAAATCCTGTTTCTCCGTACAAGCTTTCTCAGACGAAGGCGATTTTGTTCCTGACAGATTATCGTCACGTCACAGTTATGCCTCTTAGGCAAGCAACGTGAGTTATTTTTCCACTGATTCAAGATCCGGAATATCTCACCTTTTGAGAAACCAGTCAGTCTTCAAAATGGTAGCTCCAGCCAGACAGGCATCCCCAAAAACCCTTATATCGAACTTCGAAAGATCCTTTGTTTTTCCCATTGTGATTAACATTAATGACGATTACTGACGAACAGTAGTCTTAAATAGTTGCTTACATCACGTGGTGATGCACGTGCCCACGTATTTTGCATATACATTGAAGAGCAATTGAATTAGAGATACCTGTCTAGTAACGTATAGCACCACATTTCAGCCTGATGACGGCGGCGATTCGTCTCGGCATGGACTCGACAAGACACCGGAAGTGTTGGGAAGCCATACGGATCCACGACCCCTGAACAAGCTCCCACAGTTCACGAAGATTTGATGGAGGGGGTCAGAGCCTCGAACATCTCTCTCGATGGCATCACAGATGTGATCGACGGGATTGAGGTCAGGTGACCTAGCTGTCCAAGGAAGCGAGGTCACGTCAGTGGAGTGTTCATCTAAACATTCGGATACAATTCGGGAGCTGCATTGTCTTCTTGCATGATGAGGTCCCCAGTGGAATGTTGAAGACGCACAAACGGGAGCAAAGGGTCATCCAGGATATCCCGGTAACGTTGACCTGTGAGGGACGATGTCACAGGTACCAGGGGTCCCATTTCAGTCCACGTAAACAGTCCCCAGACGAGAATGCCACCCCCACCACCTTGAAGAGTACTCTGCTGGCAAGAAGGATCCATCGCTTCATGTGGTTTGTGCCGTACTCGTATCCTTCCATCCGCATGTACCAATTTGAATCTCGACTCATCAGTCCAAGCAACATTTTCCCACATGTCAACGGTCCAGTGGCGATGTTTCCGCGCCCGTGCTAATCTTTGCACCCTGTGATGTGCGGTCAGCAGTGGTACCGTCGTGGGACGATGGTTTCTGTACCTCATAGCGAGGAGCTGGTTCTGGATGGTGTGGCTGCTTACAGGTTTTTGTGCACCAGCGTAAAATTGCCGAGTGATTTCTTGCACTGTGGCCTGTCTATCCGCTGTTACAATGCACGCTAGCCGACGATGACCCCGCTCATCCACACGCTGTTGTCCACGGCAGTTGGCCCTTGCAGGGATGGTTTTACCGGATTCGATGTACTCACGGTGCACCCGTGACACAGTGGCTCGTGAAAATCCCAGTGTCTGCACGACTTCCGAGATAGAGCGGCCCATTCGTCGGCCCCGACAATTTGCCCAAGATCAAATGCGCTTAGATCCTTCGTCTTACCCATACTGCGTTCGACTCTTTCTGATTCCCGTCGCATCACTCCTTATATTGTCGGGATCGCTGCATACGTCATGTCGTTTCCGTTTACAGGGCCGCTCACAGCGCCACATTTGCATAACGCCAGCTGTCTCTAATTCAATTGCTCTTCAGTGTACAACTGCAGAAGTGACTCTTAGGTACATCCCATAAAGGTTACTAATTCAGTGGCTGTTGTGTGTAGCTCAAGCGTTCTACATCTTTTAATTATACTGTATTTCTTCTGATTTTTTTATTTAATTTCATTGCTTTGCTGTATCGTAAAAAATGGATCTGAGTTATGGGCTACAGTAGCATTATTTCTTAAAAAGAAAAAAAGTCCCGCATGGTATTAGCCAGCTTAATTGATAATTTTGACCCACCCTCAAGTCCCTAGCATTCAATTTTTCCTGATACGTCGTAAACCGATAAAAAGTTTGTGGTAGGTTGCACAAAAAAGTGGTGCTACACCAGCTGCACCACTTTCTGAGAAAGCATACACCATTATATGGTGCAAACAAAACCCAAAAACATGGTGCAACTTTGCACCACGTTATGGTACGAGGTTGCCACACATTATGATGTAAGGTTGCATCATATTTTTGGGTTTTGTTTCCACTACACAATGGTGTGTCTTTTCTCAGAAAGTGGTGCAACTGGTGTAGCACCATTTTTTGATGCAGCCTACCACAAAATCTTTAATAGGGTATTCTTGATCTAAGTTTTTTGTGTGTGTGTGGATTAAAATCTCAAGATCAGAATAACAATAATAATAATTTTTGCCGCTCTTTTTCAATTGATATTAACCCGTAGATACGTATGTATGTTTTCTTTAAAGGAATGCTTCAGTTTTATTTAGGAAGTTTGCTTAATAACAAAAAATCGCAGTTTTATAACGGTAATCTCGGATGCATTTGTTATAAAGAATTCTGTTTTATCACCTAAATAAGATATTTTATGTACGTCGTTGAGCACTGAACAAGATCAATAGCCTAAGGTGTTTCATGAAATTCTTCATGGAGGCAAAGTGTTGCTGCTGGATGAGGCGTTCTTTACTGGACCAAATTGATATAAATCTCAGGGAGTTAGATCCTGATTAAGCGGAAGGTGAGATAGTGAAGACAAGACCATCCCGGTTGCACGATTTCTCGTCTTCGGCTTGTGGCATTCCTCAGTCTTCTTATGAATATGAGTAAAAACTTTTTCTGCCAAGTGACATTTATAACTTCGCGTGTTGTTCTGATCCAGTTTACACGACATAGCATTATGGATACAGTTTGACTCTTTTCGTTTTTAAGGGTAATCAGAGCCCGAGATATTAAATGTTTTATATTATCAAAAATGTGGATTTATTTTAAAATATCTTGAATTGAATCGCTCAAAGATAGATACTTTCGTTTTCACTTTTCACAATATTGATTAATAAAAGGAATGCCAAGTTTCTTTTCCCTTTTCCGGATAGAGAAGAAAAACTTTCTGCCAATATAGATATATGAACTCAAATAATTAATTATAAAGATAACGATCCGATTCATTAGTGTACAACGAAGTAAATTTCTCCGTCATTTTTATCCGCGCAGGATTCGAACCCGGGTCCCCTCATTCCGGAATAAGTTGCTCTACCAATTGAGCTACGCGGACGTTTTATTCTGATTCCTATCTGCCTTTATGTCGTGTGCGTCCTTCTGGCAGGTACGTCACATCTCCTGGTACGTTACAAGTGTCAAGTAAGAAAAGCAGGAATTTCACTCCGCAAGCTTTCCCCGTCAACGGACGGCTTCATCAGGCGTTTACATAGAGAAAACAGAATCAAAGTTATAAACACAACGTAAAGTTCTAACATGAAAGTTGACATCATGTGTAAGATCGCGCTCGCACAAAACAAACTCTGGAACGTGGTGAATAAACATAATATCTTAAAAGTTAATGCAAAGAATGTAAACTTTAGGTAGAAACTAGAGGCATCTTGCGATGCCTAGTAGATGGTTCCACCCACCGGTAGTTCAAAAGAGACGTGTGTGTTGCATCCATCTATCCGCGTTAATATTTCAACTGTTTCTCTTATGGCAGCTGTTCTCGCGTCTCCATGTGGAGCGATCTTGAAGATATTGTGCCATTGGATGAGCCTTATGCTTGGCTACTTCCTTGTTAAGGAATGTAGTAAGCGTCTTTTGCGCAACGTCCTTCTTGTGTTCACGTGTTCTCTCTTCAAATGAGCTTTTCGTGAGTCCCACGTAAAATTTAGTAGAGATGTCTGGGTATAACCATGGGATGCAATAGATGCCTGCATCTGTGAGCTTTAAGGTGCTATTACCTCTTGCTGCACCGAGGATGGTTGCCATGGGTTTCGAAGGTTTTAGGCCGACATCTAATCCTTTCTTCTGGAAGTGATTTTTGATAAAATAAGATACTTTGGGGATGTATGGGATAGAACCAACAAATTTTAAAGGCGCTCTTCCACTCACAGTAGTAAGTGCGTTGGCCTCAACTTTCGCAATTGTGTCCTCTGTTTCTTACTTGACACCAATAAATCGGATCATTATCTTTATAATTAGTTTTCTGATGTTAGCATCCCGCAATTTATTAATATCAAATAATTAAGTTTTATCTGTTTTTAATTTTGGATCAGCTTCTCAATTTTTCTCACACTGTTGCTTTTCAAAGCTGAGTATTCCTAGCCCAGGCTTAACGTGCCGGAAATCTAACGCTTAAAAAACGATTGAATTGACATGTTCCTCAAGAAAAACGTTTCAACTGCTGGACTAACACCTTCCACAGAAATAAATCCAGTTAAATACAGCAGTAGGAAACGGAGTAGGTTTCTGACTAATTGTTTAACGGGCTAGGGTTCGAGTCCCAGATAAGGTATGGGCGGAATGTTTGTCTTAAAGCACTAGCTCTCTCAATTCCCTGGAACCAGTGGCCTCAAATCTGGACGCATGACCTCATAATTACTCTTTACAGCCTTAAACTCCCCTTTCTCTTCAAAAAAGAAAAAGGAAACCAACGTAATTGTTAGCCGTTGAAATTTCCATCTGCAGCATGTAACCATTACAGTACATGCAGTGCCATCTGCGTAGCGTATTCGTCGCTTAGTAAACACGGAGTTTAGGAGCTCGTGCTGAGGTTGTAGGAATTGTTTCATTCCCACCCCTTCTAGTTGTCCCACAACAATCTCTGACTGCCTGTTTTCTGATGGCTATCGCGAATAGTTGCCAAAGACGATGGAAAAGACTTGTTTTGCTTATTATACCTTTACAGCTGTCTTTGAATGAGTGTTAGCGTTCATCTTCTGCGATAGATGGCGCAAAATATCACTCCTTGGGCGTGGCTTTTACGTCTTGAGGGACTGTCCCAGAAGTTGATGTCAGCGAATCACTGCAGACCTTTCCACTTCAGAATGGAAGCAGTCTCTCGTTGGCTCCACAATGAAAAGACAAAATACTAGCTGTTACGTTTTAACCAATAGCGTTACTCAGGGTGGAGCTTATTAGGTAGGCGGAGTTTCTGTAGTTCAAATTCAGAGGTTCTCTGCTAATGTGCACATTTTCTCTTCAAAAATGAACGTTTAGTAGGAATTAAGATGATTTATGGGAGATAAGTTTCCAGTCTCACTTTTGGGCCCATTTAATTATTTCTATTTGGCCTAGGTAATTCAAGAAAATCAGTCAGAAGTGAGAGATTTTGTTTCTTCCAGACAGAAATATTACTAAGCTAACTTATCGCGCAATATAGCGCCCAAATTCGAATATTTTCGAGTCAGATTAATTGAATTTTAAAAAAAAGTTCAAATAATTTTTCGGAATAATAACTGTGGCACGTATTAGGTCGTTTTTATTTGTACTCAAACACTACAAAGTAATAGTCTTCGAGAAAATGTGTACAAAAGAATTTACATTGCAGATATAGAAAATAATTTCTCTTGCACTCATTCAAAGACAGGCTTAACCGGTTGGAACGAATTAATAAGAGATTAGCAAAATGAGCGGAAATCATCTCGAACGAATATATTCGCTGTCTAAGGTATGGGCCGAACAGTGAGTAAAGGTATGGGCCGAACAGTGAGCTGGAACGAGTGAGTCTTCGCATCGAAAATCGTTACTTTCTCCTTAGCTTTATTATTCAATGTGCGAATTCAGGCAAATGATTTACAGCAATCCTTTCTGACTGAAAGGATTGCTGTGAATGATTAGCTTCATTATTCAATGTGCGAAATTAGGCAAATGATTTACAGCAATCCTTTCTGACTGAAGGGATTGCTGTAAATGCTTAGCTTTATTATTCAATGTGCGAATTTAGGCAAATGATTTTCAGCAATCCTTTTTGACTGAAAATATTGCTGTAAATGCTTAGCTTCATTATTCAATGTGCGAAATTAGGCAAATGATTTACGGCAATCCTTTCTGACTGAAAGGATTGCTGTAAATGCTTAGCTTTATTATTCAATGTGCTAAATTAGGCAAATGATTTACAGCAATCCTTTCTGACTGAAAGGATTGCTGTAAATGCTTAGCTTTATTATTCAATGTGCGAATTTAGGCAAATGATTTACAGAAATTCTTTCTGACTGAAGGGATTGCCGTAAATGCTTAGCTTTATTATTCAATGTGCGAATTTAGGCAAATGATTTACAGCAATCCTTTCTGACTGAAAGGATTGCTGTAAATGCTTAGCTTTATTATTCAATGTGCGAATTTAGGCAAATGATTTACAGCAATCCTTTCTGTCTGAAAGGATTGCTGTAAATGCTTAGCTTTATTATTCAATGTGCGAATTTAGGCAAATGATTTACAGCAATCCTTTCTGACTGAAAGGATTGCTGTAAATGCTTAGATTTATTATTCAATGTGCGAAATTAGGCAAATGATTTACAGCAATCCTTTCTGACTGAAGGGATTGCTGTAAATGCTTAGCTTCATTATTCAATGTGCGAAATTAGGCAAATGATTTACAGCAATCCTTTTTGACTGAAAATATTGCTGTAAATGCTTAGCTTTATTATTCAATGTGCGAAATTAGGCAAATGATTTACAGAAATCCTTTCTGACTGAAAGGATTGCTGTAAATGCTTAGCTTTATTATTCAGTGTGCTAATTTAGGCAAATGATTTACAGCAATCCTTTCTGACTGAAGGGATTCCTGTAAATGCTTAGCTTCATTATTCAATGTGCGAAATTAGGCAAATGATTTACAGCAATCCTTTCAGTCAGAAAGGATTGCTGTAAATGCTTAACTTTATTATTCAATGTGCGAATTTAGGCAAATGATTTACAGCAATCCTTTCTAACTGAAGGGATTGCTGTAAATGCTTAGCTTCATTATTCAATGTGCGAATTTAGGCAAATGATTTACAGCAATCCTTTCTGACTGATTACTAGCTAAAATGACTAACAATGGCGGCGAACCTAAAAAAGGAAAGATATGTTTGGATCACTTGTTTCTACCCAGTGGCATGATGTCCGTGTCAGAATAAAAGCATATTCTCCACATGCTTGGGCTATGAAGGAGAGAAAAAAGGACTAAAAGCGAGCCCTTAACCAGCAACAGTATTATGGTTAGGGCAGTACTTTTACCGTGGGGAAAAAGGTAAAATTCGCGGGGTAAATTATGAAATTTCGCGAAAAGTTGAGGCCGATGATATACACTAAGATTTCGAAAAAAAAAAAAGTCTTCCAAGTTACGAAGCAGTAATACAGCACGTAACTAAATAAGCATTATATTTTGAAATTGATACTTACATTTATAAACCATTCAAATTCCGGTAATGTTATCAACGCCGTTACACAAGATCAAGATTTCCATTTTAGTGGACGGCATTTTGATACATTATATTGAACATACACAGATTTTCTTCTTTGATGCTGTGTCTGTTTATGACGAAGTAAATTTCTCCATCATTTTTATGCCAAGGGCGGGATTCGAACCTACAATTGTCGGAGCTCCGAGTGCTATCCACTATACTTCACTGGCATGTGCTCTCCCTGCTATATGCCTTTATCTCATGTGCATCCTGCGGGTCACGCGCGTCACATCTCCCCTTTCTTTATTTTTCAAGAAAGGACAGTTGTGAAAAGCATTTAGCTTGCTTGCTAAATGCTTTTCACAGCTGTCCTTTCTTGAAAAACCCACTGGTATGTTGCAACACGAACAGAACAATAGATTTTTGTTCACATGAAACGTTCCCTTGTTGTACTGCTTGCATCTTTCAGATGCTACTCACGTGATTCATTCTCAAAATTAAAAAAATATATCTAGAAACTTCATAAACTACTCACACGAAAGAACAAATTTTCTGAGCTAGGCGTCTGCAAAACACTCTTTTCAGTGAGCTGCTTTCCCATCTAAAATTACTAACACAACTGACCACATCCAGTTTCTAGTCCGGCAAGTCGCAAAGGTCATTCAACAGTAGCGGGGGAAAATCACAAAAGACCGCGTGTGCAGTCTTCAGCAGAGCACACGTGACCTTGAATTACCCGTCAAGCTTGTTCGAAAAGAGTATCTTCGTAACGAACAATCTTGAAAGGTAATTCAAGGTTTAAAGCTCTGTTTTGGACTTTCGAGTAGGATTACTTTGCGATATATTTTTCGCGTAAATTCTAACGAAGGCAATATTGAAATTATTCAATTATGAAAAATACAGTTATTAAAAAACTATAATAGAAACTAAGCAAGAATAGGTAAAAAATCTGAAATTCGCGGATATATTTGATATTCACGAAATTACAGAAATACCCCTAAAATTCGCGAAAACAAATCGCGTAAATTCGCGCCGCGACAGAATTACTGCCTTAATTATGGTCTGTATTGCTGCGATGAGAGGGGGAAAGGCATTGTTTTGCCGTAACTTTTGTAAAATGTGGAAGCTATGTGAACATTTTTGTTTGGGCAGCCCTCAAGATTTTGGGCATCCTTTGATTTACGTACGTGGCCGCTTCAAGAGTATAAATTAATAAAACAATCATGAATATCTATTTCCTTGTAGGATGATTACTGAATGCGAAAATGTATTTCTGAAACAATTGCAATAGATCTCAGTAGAAATTCCGTTTTCCAATTCAAGAACTAAATTTTTAGGCAAATCTCAGAAAATGGATCGACATAAGCATTACCAATATTTAACATACATGTAGATAAACGGATGGAAGCCTTTCGCTACAAACACAAGAGAATCTAAGATCGTTTTATGACGTCATCAGGCTACAGCTTTCTGGGTGAACGGCCTGGCTATGCTATATGATAAGCTTTTTTTTTTTTTGATTGGAGGTTTAACGACCACCGTGAGCAGCTCAATGGGCTATAAGCAGTCGCCCGTCCCTAATTTAGGGTCACTGGTTCCAGGGAAGGGAGAGAGCCAGTGCCGTAAGACAAACACAACATCCATGCCTCACCGGGATTCGAACCCGGACCCCAGGCGGACGAATGATCAGAGGCCAGCGCCTTAGACCACTGCGCCACCGGGTTGGCGATAAGCTTTACTCTGGATATAAATTAATGTGATAATCCATTATGAACTTTCATGTCTGTGATGACTTCTAACTTTCTGCAAAAATTCTGTAGGCGTTATGAAATGTTCCGATTTAATATCCTGCTGAGTATCAGTGGTATGCCTATACTTGTAACTGAACTTTTAAACCAAATGAAAATTTGCGAAGCCGTTATTGCATTTGCAGTAACCGCATATGTGTGCGTGTTAGTGGGAGTTTCCTCAAATCTGTGTAGTTATCAGGGAGAAACGCTAGTAATTTTTACGTTAGATCTTCGTGGATCAAAATAATTAAAATTGTACCAGGCATTTTGATGGAAAGAAATTTTTTTGTTGTGTTTAAAATGTTTATACGTTTGGTTGTGTTCTTTTAGCTTTGTGATTTGCCTACGATAGTGAAACCCTCCTCTGCCTGCCGACAAGCATCTTTTCTGGATTTTCTGGGACATCTGGTCCGCCAGCCAAAACAGTACGTATTTCGTCAGTTGTTCATTTAATTTATTTCTTCTGTAAACGTGCAAGAACACGTTTCACGGTGTAAGCTACTGCGTATGTCGAAGCTACTTTAACCACTACGAGAGATTTCAAGGATATGCCCGAATGATACTAAATACACCCAAATACATGAGAAGAAAATAAAGTCAGAAAAATCCGTAACTGGTGTAGTAAGAAAGACTATTTTAATTCACCGAAGTTTCACCTGCTAACGAGAGGCTTTATCAAGGTAAAGCCGAATGCCAGTTTGGAGTTTAAACTTAAAACTTGGAGAACAGAACGAGGCTTGAAATTACAAATATAACGATACAAACACGTGAACTGCCATTAACGCGTGAACTTTTAAGTGGGTCCAATATTCACGTAATATAACAGGCAAAGATATCAAATCATAGTGTTTGTCTCGAGTTCAGAGCCTGTGAAGTACGGAGGTCGGCGGTGATAGCAGTTCAAAATATATCAAATCATAGTGTTTGTCTCGAGCCTGTGGAGTACGGAGGTCCGCGGTGATAGCAGTTCAAAAGATATCAAATCATAGTATTTGTCTCGAGTTCAGAGCCTGTAGAGTACGGAGGTCCGCGGTGATAGCAGTTCAAAAGATATATATTTTTTTTTTTTTTTGATTGGAGGTTTAACGACCACCGTGAGCAACTCAATGGGCTATAAGCAGTCGCCCGTCCTTAATTTAGGGTCACTGGTTCCAGGGAAGGGAGAGAGCCAGTGCCGTAAGACAAACACAACATCTATGCCTGACTGGGATTCGAACCCGGACCCCTTACGGACGAATGATCAGAGGCCAGCGCCTTAGACCACTGCGCCACCGGGGCAGCCAAAAAGATATCAAATCATAGTATTTGTCTCGAGTTCAGAGCCTGTGGAGTACGGAGGTCCGCGGTGATAGCAGTTCAAAAGATATCAAATCATAGTATTTGTCTCGAATTCAGAGCCTGTGGAGTACGGAGTTCCGCGGTGATAGCAGTTCAAAAGATATCAAATCATAGTATTTGTCTCGAGTTCAGAGTCAGTGCGGAGTACGGAGGTCCGCGGTGATAGCAGTTCAAAAGATATCAAATCATAGTATTTGTCTCGAGTTCAGAGCCTGTGGAGTACGGAGGTCCACGGTGATAGCAGTTCAAAAGATACACCATCATTGCATAAATCATCTCTTGTAATAAATTCAAGTCTCTGATCGCGGTTCTTCTGCAAGTTATGAACAGAGCCATCAGTTTCCTTCCATTCCATAGGGGAATTGCTGCGTTGTAACGTTCTTCCATTGCTAGAGCAGTTGCTTCTCTTCTTATGTCCCTCATATGATCCTTATGTCGCACACATTAAGATCATTTCGTCATGCTGACGTAGGACTTTATCGAGGAATCCAGGAATTTTAGGGGAATAGTATATACCCGTACAGCATATCTCTGTCTGCTTTTTTCCTACTTATGGTTAATATTTTACCCTATAGATCTTGAGTTGCTTGAGTTCCCGTTCAATACCACGTTTCCTTAGCAAATTCTTGACTTAGAAAGAGAATTGAAGTACGTACGAAATACTGCCGGCAAATTGCGATCACATGTAATATTTTTCAATAGGTCAATAGCAAAGCCAGTACTTTGTTCTTTCTTTTGTCGATATTAAGTGACATTGGATTGTGCTTAAAAGATAAGCCTGAGCTTATAATTTCCCTAATGGATTCCACAGAAAACGAACACTTCCTTACTAGACATGACTGTATGCGATCACATGTTCATAACAATGTCGATGTGCCATGTAAAACATATTGCAAAAGGTTATTATTTTCCAGTAGTGTGTGTAGCACGAAACGAGGGCCGCTGCTTTTTCCCCGGTACGATCGAAAATAATAGGTGATCATTAATTTGGCAGAGCTAGTTTATCCATTTCACGAAAAGGCCCCGAATGGTTGTCTGTTAAAGTGCAATTGTTCCAACTCTGATGTATGGTAGTGAGAACTGGATACTGAAGGACAGGCACAGGAATCGTTTATGTGCTGGAGTGATGCGTTATTTACGAGGGGAGGGAGTTGTGGCAACACACGTCCTGATCACGTGAAGAATGAAAACATGTTTGCAAACGTCTAATGTGAAGCAACATGTTGTTAGTAAGGTGGAGACAAATATTATGAGATATTTTTTTTGGCCATGTATATGGGTGGTCCAAGTGGAATGTAGACTTGAGTAGACAGGTAGCGCTGCAGTAATCACACATAAAAGAGGAATGCAGCGTGCAAAGCATGTAACGCACCAGGAGATATGACGTACCTGCCCGAAGGACGCACACGACATAAAGGCGGATAGGAATCAGAATAAAACGTCCGCATAGCTCAATTGGTAGAGTGACTTATTCCGGAATGAGGGGATCCGGGTTCGAGCCCCGCGTGGACAGAAATGACGGAGAAATTTACTTCGTTATAATGGCGCCCGAACTATCCGGATGACCCGACCGTTCAAAATCTCGCATTGGTGTGATGTTATTTCCACACCGCGAGATAGGAAAAATAAGAGAATCCTTTCTCCAGCACTTCGAAAAAAAAATAATAATAATAAGGGGGAGATGATATAACGTACCAGGAGGTATGACGTACCTGCCCGAAGGACGCACACGACATAAAGGCGGATAGGAATCAGAATAAAACGTCCGCATAGCTCAATTGGTAGAGTGACTTATTCCGGAATGAGGGGATCCGGGTTCGAGCCCCGGCGTGGACAGAAATGACGGAGAAATTTACTTCGTTATAAGCAGTAGAGTTGATGCGACGCGTTAGATGTGATTAATATCAAAGGAACGTGAACGACCTGTAACGTACCAGGAGATGTGACGTTCCTGCCAGAAGGACGCACACGACATAAAGGCAGATAGGAATCAGAATAAAACGTCCGCATAGCTCAATTGGTAGAGTGACTTATTCCGGAATGAGGGGATCCGGGTTCGAGCCCCGCGTGGACAGAAATGACGGAGAAATTTACTTCGTTATAATGGCGCCCGAACTATCCGGATGACCCGACCGTTCAAAATCTCGCATTGGTGTGATGTTATTTCCACACCGCGAGATAGGAAAAATAAGAGAATCCTTTCTCCAGCACTTCGAAAAAAAAATAATAATAATAAGGGGGAGATGATATAACGTACCAGGAGGTATGACGTACCTGCCCGAAGGACGCACACGACATAAAGGCGGATAGGAATCAGAATAAAACGTCCGCATAGCTCAATTGGTAGAGTGACTTATTCCGGAATGAGGGGATCCGGGTTCGAGCCCCGCGTGGACAGAAATGACGGAGAAATTTACTTTGTTATAATGGCGCCCGAACTATCCGGATGACCCGACCGTTCAAAATCTCGCATTGGTGTGATGTTATTTCCACACCGCGAGATAGGAAAAATAAGAGAATCCTTTCTCCAGCACTTCGAAAAAAAAATAATAATAATAAGGGGGAGATGATATAACGTACCAGGAGGTATGACGTACCTGCCCGAAGGACGCACACGACATAAAGGCGGATAGGAATCAGAATAAAACGTCCGCATAGCTCAATTGGTAGAGTGACTTATTCCGGAATGAGGGGATCCGGGTTCGAGCCCCGGCGTGGACAGAAATGACGGAGAAATTTACTTCGTTATAAGCAGTAGAGTTGATGCGACGCGTTAGATGTGATTAATATCAAAGGAACGTGAACGACCTGTAACGTACCAGGAGATGTGACGTTCCTGCCAGAAGGACGCACACGACATAAAGGCAGATAGGAATCAGAATAAAACGTCCGCGTAGCTCAATTGGTAGAGTGACTTATTCCGGAATGAGGGGATCCGGGTTTGAATCCTGGCGTGGACAGAAATGACGGAGAAATTTACTTCGTTATAGACCTATCTCGTAGATACCTCCAAGCGGGCACAGCGAGCCGTGATACAAATTTTGAAAACAAAGAGGGAAGTAAATCGACAGAAATCTTACGGCGCATGCAGGTGGTTTACGGGAATATCTGCCTTGTACGCAATATGGTCTTGAATAGTGCAAAAAATTTCAGGGTGGAAGTGAAAGCAATATGGATTTGCTAAGACCTGTCCAAGCTCACGCCACCATCACACCGGACACAGGTGGTCGCTGAACCTCCAACCAAAAAAAAAAAAAAAAAAAATCCAAGACACAATCCCAGCAGTGGGCAAACTGGTGAAAGTTAACCGCAGAATAACAGTTAGCGATTTAGCAGCTGCAATGGGCATCAGCAGGGGCTGTATTGGGTCAATAGAACCCCTGATGATGCCTATTGGCACAATCACCCACCAAGAAATGGGGTATTCGAAAGTGTGCGCGCAGTGGGTTTCACAGTACCTGACATAGGATTCATAAATTTATCGACCAACGGAACACCTACCTATATATTAGGGGTTCCTATTTCTGGCGCTATGAGCACCCCTGTGTTATGTATATATTTACTTATATATACATATTCTTATGCTACAATAAAGTGCACTTAACTCCAACAGCTAGTCCATGAAAATGAGGAACATGAATTTGCTGTCTGTAGTACGATAAGTTAAAAGAAATCTCTAAACCTTCCGAATAAAACTCAATTTATTTACAATTTTAAAAACCTATTTACAAAGCTACCTTTGTAAGTAGGTTTTTAAAATTTCGGGGCTCGCATGGCCCCATTTTCAAACCCAAAAGCCCCGGAACACATAGAGGCAGCGACTATATACTATAGTATTCGTGACTAAGGTGATATACGTCATAAAAATTATACAGGTGATGCCATTTACATTAAGAAAAAAGAGGTAATTAAAGTCCAAAAACAAATACAGAACATGTTCAAGTAAGAGTCTCACCTGTTAAGTGTGTCATGGGGAGAGCGATCATCCGTCTCCAAGGTCTTGGGACTGAAGTCGGAAAGTCCGTATTACAGCAGACGTCGTAATATTTAAGAATAAACAGGCTTTCCGAGAGAAAAATGGTATTCTTGTTAACAGAGGAGTTTAAAACTTTAGCATTTTGCCAGTCCGGTTTGTAGCTTTCCTGTTTGACTGCAACGGTGAGGGCTGTGGTGATGTTCCCACTCGGTAGAGAATATTGGTGCTCCTTCAGTTTTATATTTAGCGATCGAAGTGTTGAACCGATGTAAACCTTAGAGTCACGGTTTGGGTCTTCTGAGGTCAGAGGTATGGAGTATACCTCCGGTTTGTTAAACATATTGACTTTATCCCGGTCTCTACGAACTAGTGAGCAGATATTTCGGGTACAGATTCCAAAGAATACATTATGTCGGTGACATACTTTTTTCAAGTAAGGAACAATATGTGGAATAAAATCCAATTTACCAAAAATTTAGGCAGAGGAGCTTCATAAACCAAAGTGGTAAATCGTAGTTTCGAAAACTTACTGAGTAACCTGTGAAAGAGAGAGGTCGGGAATCCGAACTCCCGGGTTAAAGCTTGAATCTTATTTAATTCATCAATGCGAATCATGCGGGATGAAAAATGGGTAAAGGCTCTTTTAATCAAAAATCCAAGAGCAGAAGATTTATGTTCCGGAGGGTGAGCAGAAGCGAAAGGAATGATACAGGGAATAAACGTAGGTTTTCTGTAAACTGAGTACTGAAGTTGATTCGAGGTTAAATGCCTTGTTAATAAAATATCAAGAAAAGGGAGTTTTCCCTCAACTTCAAGTTCCTGGGTAAAGGAGATGGTTGGATATTGAGAAGACAGACACTCAGTAAATTGATTCAAGAGAGAGAAAGAATAAGGCCAGAATACCAACATGTCATCCACATACCTCATCAGAAGTAAAGGTTAGACCGAAAAACTTGCCAACACAGTCTCCTCTATAGGCTGCAACAGGATCTCGGCTAAACTGGGGGATAAGGGGGACCCCATAGGAACACCTTCTGCTTTATGAAAAAACTGGTCATTGAATTCAAAATAGGAACGTTTTGCAAGAAGTTTAAGGGCGGATAAGAAAGCATCAATTTCAAGTGGGGAGATAGAGTTGTCTTGAGTTAATTTTTCAAAAATAATAGAATGGACAGAAGAAAGGGGTACATTTGGAAATAATGACACTACGTCAAGATATGCCACATAAAATTAGTTCCAAAAGAGTTAAAAGCCTTAATACGGTCGAGAGCCTGTGTAGTGCTTTTTATAGATATTGAGGAATTCATTATGAGGGGTTTCAAGTATGAAGCCAAAGTTGCTTCTAATGGACGAGTTGGGCTGGCGTACCCTGAGACCAGCAATCTTAGTGGGTGATCCGGTTTATGAGTCTTGAGAATATTGGTGCTCCTTCAGTCTTATATTTAAACGTCTCCATGTCTGGTCTCACCCACCAACTATTATTAGGTAGGAACCTAATGAAATTCTTTTCTTCACTTCAATCTGAGCTTAAAACTGTTGAACAACGACATATCAATAAACTTCGTCTTTTACTGGCTCACAACCCTAATCGGGTTCGCTATTCAAGCCCATTTAATTATTCAACCGATGACTTACCTATACATCGGACTTGTTTTTAAAACTCAGTTCTGTTCAACTATCGTATACTCAAACCTCTGCCCTAAACAGAGGTTTTATATTCAGTTTTCCAGTCTCTTCGGTTAATCCAATGCACTTAATACCTCAGCTTGAACAGATCATTAGTGCTCTACCAGAGGACGAAAGAGAACCTATCCCCTATAACTTGGCAATTTCTTGTTCTAAACAAACTAGGATTAAGCATTCTTTGAAGTACGAGCGTGATCAACTGCTAGAACTAGCTCGTAACCCTAACCTGTCTATACTAAGCACAGATAAATCTCACCAGCTTATTATTATGAATCGAAAAAACTACCATGATAAAATGAAACAAGCAATAAATTCGGTCCCATAGCGAACCCTTAAGTCGGACCCCACCGCAGCTACCATTTCTGATCTCACTAAACTGAGAAATTCTGGGTTTCTGCCATCATCTATCTCTACTAGGATGAAACCTCCTGCTGGTCCTAGGGTGCTTGAGGCATTTGCAAACTCAAGACTCATAAACAGGATCACCCACTAAGATTGCTGGTCTCAGGGTACGCCAGCCCAACTCGTCCATTAGAAGCAACCTTGGCTTCATACTTGAAACCCCTCATAATGAATTCTTCAATATCTATCAAAAGCACTACACAGGCTCTCGACCGTATTAAGGCTTTTAACTCTTTTGGAACTAATTTTATTATGGTATCTCTCGACGTAGTGTCATTATTTCCAAATGTACCCCTTTCTTCTGTCCATTCTATTATTTTTTGAAAAATTATCTCAAGACCATCTCCCCACATGAAATTGATGCTGTCTTATCCGCCCTTAAACTTCTTGCAAAACGTTCCTATTTTGAATTCAATGACCAGTTTTTTCATAAAGCAGAAGGTGTTCCTATGGGGTCCCCCTTATCCCCCAGTTTAGCCGAGATCCTGTTGCAGTCTATAGAGGAGACTGTGTTGGCAAGTTTTTCGGTCTAACCTTTACTTCTGATGAGGTATGTCGATGACATGTTGGTGTTCTGGACTTATTCTTTCTCTCTCTTGAATCAATTTACTGAGTGTCTGTCTTCTCAATATCCAACCATCTCCTTTACCCAGGAGCTTGAAGTTGAGGGAAAACTCCCTTTTCTTGATATTTTATTAACAAGACATTTAACCTCGAATCAACTTCAGTACTCAGTTTACAGAAAACCTACGTTTATTCCCTGTATCATTCCATTCGCTTCTGCTCACCCTCCGGAACATAAATCTTCTGCTCTTGGATTTTTGATTAAAAGAGCCTTTACCCATTCTTCATCCCGCAAGATTTGCATTGATGAATTAAATAAGATTCAAGCTTTAACCCGGGAGTTTGGATTCCCGACCTCTCTCTTTCACAGGTTACTCAGTAAGTTTCCGAAACTACGATTTACCACTTTGGTTTATGAAGCTCCTCTGCTTAAATTTGTTGGTAAATTGGATTTTATTCCACATATTGTTCCTTACTTGAAAAAAGTATGTCACCGACATAATTTATCCTTTGGAATCTGTACCCGAAATATCTGCTCACTAGTTCGTAGAGACCGGGATAAGGCCAATATGTTTAACAAACCGGAGGTCTACTCCATACCTCTGACCTCAGAAGACCCAAACCGTGACTCTAAGGTTTACATCGGTTCGACACTTCGATCGTTAAATATAAGACTGAAGGAGCACCAATATTCTCTACCAAGTGAGAACATCACCACAGCCCTCACCGTTGCAGTCAAACAAGAAAGCTACAAACCGGACTGGCAAAATGCTAAAGTTTTAAACTCCTCTGTTAACAAGAATACCATTTTTCTCTCGGAAAGCCTGTTTATTCTTAAATATTACGACGTCTGCTGTAATACGGACTTTCTGACGTCAGTCCCAAGACCTTGGAGACGGATGATCGCTCTCCCCATGACACACTTAAAAGGTGAGACTCTTACTTGAACATGTTCTGCATTTGTTTTTGGACTTTAATTACTTCTTTTTCTTAATGTAAATGGCATCACCTGTATAATTTTTATGACGTATATCAACTTAGTCACGAATACTATAGTATGTAGTCGCTGCCTCCATGTGTTCCGGGGCTTTTGGGCTTGAAAATGGGGCCTTGCGAGCCCCGAAATTGCTAGCTTTGTAAATAGGTTTTTAAAATTGTAAACAAATTGAGTTTCATTTGGCAGTTTTAGAGATTTGTTTTAACTTATCAGACAGCAAACTTATGTTCCTCATTTTCATGTATAAAGTACGAAATCTTCATATTCAGAGCTAGTCTATGTTTCATTTGGACGACCCTCATAATTTTTCTTTTTAACGATAGTGAAATATTAATCCACATCTTCCGAATCCAATGCAGCTGTTCTCCCAACTAAACTACGCCGGCAGACTTACTGTTGCTTTTTTGTCCATTTGACACATACGTCATATTATTTCCTACTTGAGAAAGACAGGGCTATGAAGTCGCTCCCCAAGTTTCAGGTCAACCAACAGCAAAACTCGCCAACGATTTCATTGCAAATGTATTCACAATAATTTACGTACGTTGTTGAAAGAAACATTGCAATTTTTTTTCAATCCGCCTGGACAGAAAACACTTTTTCGTTGAAGTGGCAACATAACCTTTTATAACTATTCTTTTTTCATAACCTTTCTTTTCTTTTTTTTTTTTTGATTGGAGGTTTTTAACGACCACCGTGAACAACTCAATGGGCTATAAGCAGTCGCCCGCCCCCAGTTTAGGATCCCTGGTTCCAGGGAAGAGAGAGAGAGAGAGAGAGCGCCAGTGCCGTAAGACAAACACAACATCCATGCCTCACCGGGATTCGAACCCGGACCCCTTTCCAGACGGATGGTCATAAGCCATCGCTTAGACCACTGCGCCACCGGGACGACCCTTTCTTTTGGCAACAGTGGGATTCGAACCTACATCTTTCTATGCTGCTTCAGTGTACATTTGACACATAAGTCAGACGTGTTGAAAGTATGAGTAGTGAGTTGCTAAGAGAATATTTTTTCAGTCAAATAGGCAGAAAAAGAAAGGTGAAAGATAGCCAAGGAAACCATGGAAAAACCAGAGTTAGGAATATGTGATGGAGAAAAAGATAAGTACGGAAGGTCTTGTGAGGACGTGTGATGAATGTCATTTAAGCTCGCGTTGTGTGCCGTGATTGCTATAAATGTCGTACTAGATTTTATTTACTAAATTATGGTGCATCTTTTTTTGCTTCAGCTACACTGACGAGTACTGCTATCTCAAAGCAAAAACATTATGGACTAAGGTAACAAAAATATTGCTCTTCAGCCACAAAATATGGGGAAAAATTATCTTTAGGATGCCTATTCGCACCAATAAAGATACTGTATATGACTCGTCTTCTAGAAATAGAAATATTTTCTCAAACACAAATGTATGTATTTGTTTGAAAACGTGGGTGAAAATGGCTTAGGGCATTAAATTAAAGAGAGATCACTTTATTCAAGTCTGCTTTTATATTTTCAGAAAGAACTGTCTTGTCTTTGGGGAAGCTGACAAGGGTGAACAACTGAAGTACCTAGTTAGTTCGTTGTAAGCCTCTATTCAGGAGTTATTTTATATTAATGTTACGTAAAGTCCGTAGCTCCCAAATAGATCTAACGGGAGACAGACAAATACAACTGTAAACGTCATTCTTATCTGTGTTGAAAACATACGTTATTCAATTCTTGACCTCAATTCAGGTTACCACAAAAACATTCAGCGAGAGAAAGAAGAAATGTAGCGTTAAATTCGGAAAATGTTTAAGCAGAATGAACCAAAACCCAGGCAGGGGAACAGACCTCGGTATAATGCGGAGTCGAGCCCGGAATCGACGGCTTAGCGTGGCTTTGAAACCTTCGGAACCATTGTTTGGCAGTCGCAGAGCGTGCCCAGGAGCTTGCCCTGTGCCAAATAAGTGGTGCACGCTAATTAATTACTCTGCAATCAACGGCCAATGTAAGGAATTCCTCATTATTTTTCGAGGAAGGGGTTGTTAACTCCAGGAAACAAGAAGAAATTAGATACTTCGAGATGATTAACTCCAGTAAAGAAAGGAAAACCAAATATTGAGAACCTGAGTTATCGATTGCACTATAATTGAATGTGAAATTATCTGAATCTTTTTAAAGATCTTTTCGTTCATGCTTAAGGAGTTGGGGCATCAA
The DNA here is from genome assembly GCA_039090855.1 of Macrothele yani. Classification (NCBI taxonomy): domain Eukaryota; kingdom Metazoa; phylum Arthropoda; class Arachnida; order Araneae; family Macrothelidae; genus Macrothele; species Macrothele yani. The sequence goes on from CM077028.1 coordinate 102,778,844, forward strand.
AGCAGGTAACTGGTTTCCTGTTTCATGGTAGACATTGCACAGAAAAACAACACCTGAAATTCCAACCGATTTTCATATCTCAGTGAATACATGTTTCAGCTGTTACCAAGGAAATACTGGGACGACAAAGCCAGGCCGGAAATTTTTGTCTTGCGGCTCACTATAAAAATATACGTATGTACCCATAAATTACTCCGTGAAAAAAATTCTGTTTGATTCTGGATGAAAGACAACTGTTTAAACACGCATTGTAAAATTATTTCCATCCTGAACAAGTTTTAACAATTTAACGGTGAATTCTTTTTTAATCACTCTTGATTGAACGTAGCGTTGAACCACGCTCAAAACAGGGCGTTGTACCAGGTAATCATTTTTCTTTGAAAAATATGGTTTCGAAAAGTAAATGAAATTAAATAAAAAGGAAATTCCAATTCTCTTGAAGACCCCATTTCCGACTAAATCAGCATGATCATTCTAAAAGTTGAAAATACTAGATAGCAATTTTCCTAAGCAATTAATTTCGATATTTATTTGGTCACGGATTACCGATTGCGCTATGTATTGGCATCTCATCTTTGACTACGCATCTTTTCCAAATCTACACGCTGGCCCAGTGGCGCATTCGTCTAAACGCGTGTTTATAACCATTCGTCAGTGAAGGATACGGGCTCTCGGTGCGGCATGGGTGTTATGTTTGTCTTACGGCACTAGTTCTCTCCCTTCCCTCGAACCATTGGCCCTAAATTACGAAAGAGGAACTGCTTATAGCCTATTGAGTTGCTCTCGGCGGTCGTTAAACCCCCAAGAAAAAGAAAACAAATTCGACCAATTATTTTGTCCCATGAGCCAGCACTTTTTTTTTCATGGAGACAGAATGTTTTTATTGTTCTTTAAGCTTACATGGTTACAGCACAACAAAGTCCTTATTGTCGTACAACTTTTGTTTTATGAATGACGAAATGTTACTATCATATTTTATGTCTCCTACCTAATTTTTGACAGTATGTTTATATATAATTTCGTAAATCCTAATACTTTACATTTCATTTCAGGAATCCCAGTTCTACAGACATTTTTCATAGCACCGACCTCAGCACATTTCTTGATGGGCATAAGAAGAACCCAGTTTTGTTCAAGTACCTGATTTTTCAATGTGCAAAAGCCCTAATACATCTGCAGTCAAGAAGTACGTTATCCCGTTTGTTTAAATTATATGATTCAGTGTTACATAACTACACAAACACACACACACACACACACACATACTGACCTACTGTGTGTGTATATATGTATATATACACACTGAAGTGCCATAAAAACTGGTACAGACGAGCTTATGCAAAATACATAGCAACGTCACCTAAGCGCGTACTCGGTTGCGTCCGCCAGTGTGTATACAAAGCGATAGACATCCTTGCCAGTTGTCAGAGCTGTTTTCGGCATGAGAATGACAAGTAATAAGGATTTAAGCGATTTTCAACGTGGTGTCATAGTTGGCGCTCGTGAGATGGGCCATAGTATTTCGGAGGTAGAAACGAATTTCGGATTCTCACGGACGACCATTGTAATTGTGTACCGTGACTACAAGAATTCCGGCAAAACCTCCAAACCTACGATACCAGTGTGGCCGTAAAAAGACATTGCCGCCCCGGTGGCGCAGTGGTCTAAGGCGTTGGCCTCTGATCGTTCGTCCGTAAGGGGTCCGGGTTCGAATCCCGGTCAGGCATGGATGTTGTGTTTGTCTTACGGCACTGGTTCTCTCCCTTCCCTGGAACCAGTGACCCTAAATTAGGGACGGGCGACTGCTTATAGCCCATTGAGTTGCTCACGGTGGTCGTTAAACCTCCAATCAAAAAAAAAAAAAAAAAGACATTGAGTGAACGTGACCATCGTCGGCTGTCAAGTATCGTTTCATGCGATAGGCGTGCAACACTCTCGCAGGTATCATCGGAATTCAATACTGGAGCCTCAATAAACATCAGCGTCAGGACTATGCAACGTACCCTACCCGATATGGGCTTTGGGAGCCGACGCCCAACTCGAGTCCCCTTGATGGGTGCACGATACAGAGCTATACGCATTCCTTGGGCACAGCAACACCGCCACTGGACACTTGATGACGGGAAACAAGTAGCCTGGTCTGACGAGTCGCGTTTCCAACTGTATCGGGCAGATGGAAGGATTCGTGTGTGACGCACACCCCATGAAGCCATGGATTCCTCCTGCCACCAGGGAACTGTACCGGCTGGTAGGGATCCGTAATGGTATGGGGTGTGTTTAGCTGGACTTCACTGGGACCTCTGGTACGTCTACAAACGTCTGTGACCGGCCAACGCTATGTGCGCATCCTTTCTGACGAGGTGCACCCGTTCATGTCCTGCATTCATGCTGATGGGTTGGGCCTGTTCCAACACGACAATGCACCTCCACACAAGTGTCTGGGCCGCCCCTGTGGCGCAGTGGTCTAAGGCGCTGGCCTCTGATTATTCGTCCGTCTGGGGTCCGGGTTCGAATCCCGGTGAGGCATGGATGTTGTGTTTGTCTTACGGCACTGGCTCTCTCCCTTCCCTGGAACCAGTGACCCTAAATTAGGGACGGCCGACTGCTTATAGCCCATTGAGTTGCTCACGGTGGTCGTTAAACCTCCAATAAAAAAAAACAAAAAAAAAACAAGTGTCTGGACGCCACATTATGGTTCGAGGAGTATTCGTCTGAGTTTGAGGTGTTGCCATTCCCACCCAAGTTCCCAGATCTGAACGTGATAGAACACATTTGGGATGCCATGCAACGCGCTATCGAACACAGGAATCCGATACCTCGGATACACCCGAATTGTGGAACGCTCTGCAAGAAGTATGGTGTGCATATTTCCAGAAGCTAGTGAAGTCGATGCCCGTCGTATTTTCGCAGTCCTGCGCTCCCGTGGGGGACCTACCAAGTATTAGACTGGTGTACCAGTTATTTTTTGGCATTTCAGTGTATATGCACAGTGAAACCTCCAAATAACGGTCGCTCCTCGGACCGGAAGAAAGTGACCGTTTTTGTTGAGAACTGCCGTTCGTTGTTGGGAGGTTAGGCCTAGGTTAGCATTGTTAGTCCGTTGCTTTAGTACAAAAGGAGAGTTATTGTTCAAAACTTACGCACAAAGAAAATGGTTTCAGAGCTTTCTCGATAAGTTAGAATGCTGAATGAAGATGAATATAGCAATTTAAAATAAAAGCATGGTGCAGAGAATTTTAGGAACGTGGGGTCTGACCCATTGTCACAAACGTTCTTTCAGAAACATTAAGGTAGGAGGGTAAGTTTAGGGTACGCTAAGGGAAAGAAAAAAAAAGGAAAATGAGAAAGTGGAACTACGCAGTTAGCTAGCCGCGTGCCGAAAAACAGGAGCAGAACCCACAGGGACCAATCACAGATGTACCCCCGTCAACGGAAAACATTTCACGCACCAGCATCAGGTTGCGAATGAAACATATTCAGGAGCTGGAGTTCGCTTTACGTAGAACGAAACTTTAACTCCTTTCTTTCCACTTAAGCACACCATTGTACTCGTCGTAATCCAACCCACTGAGCTCGAAGCACAGTAGCATTCTTTATTCCTATCTTATGAGTTTTGATGAAGCACCGAAGGAAAGTGCGTGAAATTCTAAAGGGACAAGGTGTCTGTTACATCTCTTTCTGGACTGACTGGGGTGTACGTTGGCCACTGTTAAGAGCTTTCGCTTGTTTGGAGGTTATCGTTAATACTAATCCTACGGCATCTGTTCTGTACCAATCAAAACTTGCCGTTGTTCGGAGGAGCCTGTTAATGGAAGTTTCACTGTATGTGTGTGTGTGTGGGGGGGGTTTGCAAATGTCCGACAATATAATATGTTCCTCCATTCGTCCTTCAAAGCAGTGACAGGTTCAGCTTTGTTTCTTGTTTGGTTTTTCACTCTCCTTTCACGCACCCTCCTATCCAATTCGACTCCCAGGTTCTCCGTAGGCTTCAGATCAGGACTCTGGGTCAGTTCCAATTTTTGATGAACCACGGATGTGACTCATGGGTCAGAATGGCAAGTTGCAGCGATAAGCCTTTGCCGGCGTAGTTCAATTTTTAGAATGTCCGACTCCGGAGAAGAAAGATGCGGAGTTCGAATTCCATCGCCAGAAGAAGAGGGCTCGTTCGCTATGTTGGCGCCAGAACTTAAAAATGAATCTCCTTGTCGTGAGGTATAAAAAAACAGAAGTGTGATGTTTCTTCCACTTATCATCCGGAATTAAGTTTAGGAAAACAAGGTGTGATGATTCTTCCACACATCGTCTGGAATTAATAAGGAATTTCTTCTTTCTACAGTTAGGTCCTTCAAGTATGGTTTGTCGGCAGACCCTAAACCTGTGATTTCGTGTCCCCGCCATTCAAATGGAAAAGATGTATGTGACGTACCACTGAAGTGCCCCGTAAAGCAAAACGGCAAGTTGCAGCAATAGGCGTTTCCGGAGTAGTTCAATAGGGATAATACTCCACTGAGGAGTAGGAGGATGCAAAATCCACCACTGGTAGAAAGGGCACTTTCGCTACAGATGTCATGAAACCAATTTGTAACAACGCTGACGGTAAGATATGGTTCGTTGTCCTGCAAATAGAGGTTCAGGCCTTCCTCAAAGTACTGTCACAACGTTAGTAGTACATAATTCTCCAGGTCGTCAAGATAGAGCTCAGCAATCATGACTTTGTCCAAAACGACTAATGGGACCCAAGCCGAAACACGATAAATAGCTCCATACTATAAAGCTGCCTCTACCAAACTTCATTGTTAGAACGGTACAGTCCCGAAGGTGCCTTTTTCGCGGTATGCGGCCTCTGGAACGATCATCAAAGTAGTAAACCATGACTGCCGCCTCGGTTGCGCAGTGGTCTAAGCGATGGTCTCTGATCATTCGTCCGTAAGAGGTCCGGGTTCGAATCCCGGTGAGGAATGGACGTTGTGTTTGTCCTACGGCACTGGCTCTCTCCCTTCCCTGGAACCAGTGACCTTAAATTAGGGACGGGCGACTGCTTATAGCCCATTGAGTTGCTCACGGTGGTTGTTAAACCTCCAATCCAAAAAAAAAACCATGACTCGTCAGTCCAAAGCATAGTTTCCCATTGCTCTACAGTCCAAATCAACGTTTCTTACACCAGTCGAAGTGATTAAAGGCTTTGAAATGGCTTCTCGACAGTGCTAAGCAATATCCTGCAGTGCTACCTGATTTGAGACAATGTTGATTTGTGTTCCTAGCGGATGGTCTGCACTACAGAGCTCTCCTATTACGTTCTCTTAGCTTCGGAGGTTTACTGGATCATTTTTTTTAGATTCAGCTCCAGTCTGCATACCACATCACTAAGCTAAGGATCTTCTACAAAGCTGAAATGACACGTACCAAGCGATTCCTTAATTGGCCCTCTATTATCTGTCGGTACTAAAAATCAGTTAACTCTGTCGATCCAGGCATCTTGCATTCGCAGTCGTGTTATTCTGTCATCGTAACCCTACGAGCATATCTATAGTTGGATCTGTGTCGTGGTGCTTGCGTAGGATCTAATTCACTATCAACAGAGGTGTGTCCGGATATTAATAGGGCAGTTGTGACTTACGACAGAGGTGAAAACATGTGTCGAAACGACAAATCTGCAGCGAGACATTCTGTCCCCGTAGCTCAGTTGGGAGAGTGACTTACTCCGGAGTGAGAGGACACGGACAAACTTGTGCGTTATATTGGAGCCCGAGCTTCCAGGATGACGCGGCTGATAGTTTTCTCGCAGTAGTGTGATGTTCATTCCACACCGCGAGATAGGAAAAATGAGAATCCCTTCTTCAATGCTTCGAAAAAATGAAAAAATCAGTGTAATGTTACGTTCCACACACCAAAAAATTGTCTGGGATTTCTCAAATGCACGTTCTTCATGGGATGACTGCGTACAGTGGTATATGGTCCATGCCCCGGCCCTCTTTCGGTGCGGGGGTGAACGTGCCTGCCACGCAGGACGCACACGAGATAAAGGCGGATATCAATGAGAGCACATGCCCCTGTAGCTCAGTTGGGAGAGCGACTTTCTCCGGAATGAGGGGACACGGCTTCGATGCCCGTCGCGGACAAACTTGTGTTTTCACACACATTACGTGTCTATGCATATATTATATTTGTTTCAGCAATCTATTTTATATGTTAGTTTTGGGTGATGCTAACTGTATATGCTTAAAGAAGTAATACACAGTGCGTCAAAGAATTTTTAAGACTGGCGCTAGATTTCAGCCTACAGTGGCGCCACTAGAGTAATCGCGAATGCGTTATAAACCGTGATCATCTGCTTGCTTTCTGCCAAAAGTACTGCGCAGTTGTTAAAGTCACTAAACGAAACAGCCGTTCATTAGAGAAGTGAAATTTTGTTCATGTTGAATTATTAAGATGGAACAAAGGGCTGTTATTAAATTTAACGCAAAACTTGGTAAAAGTGCCTCGGAAACGTACCAAATGATGAAACAAGTTTACGGTAAGTTTTGTTTTAGTGGATCAAATGTTTTCCTGTGGCACAAAGGTTTTTTGGATGGAAGAGATACGCTGGAAGATAAGCATACCGGAAGACCAAGTTCATCTACGACACCTGAGATTATTGAAAAAGTGCGTGATTTTGTGGCAAACAATCGATGTGCGTCACTAAGAATGATGGAAGAGTCTTTAAACATCAACAAAGAAACGATTAGAACCATCCTGCATGAAGATTTGGGCAAAGCAAAAGTCTGTGCTAAATTTGTTCCACACACGTTAACCAAAGAACAAAAATCAAGGAGAAGTGCACATTGCAGAGACATCATTTCAGCCGCTGAAAATGATCCAAACTTCTTAAAATCGATTGTTACAAGTAGGTGATTAAACATGGTGTTTTCAATATTGTAACGTATACTCTATATTCACTTTCCTTTTGATTTTACTATCTCTGGTTATTTTATTTTACTATGTAAATTATCTTCTTACTGAACGAAATATTATTTCACCCGATGAATGAGATCTGGCAATGAGTGTAAGTCATGACGTGGTGGTAGCTAGTATATAGGCGCGTTCATCGAGACTTAGGGAGAGCTTTTGTGTTGTTATGAGAAGAGCTTTTGTTGTTGTTATGAGAGAGCGTTGTTGTCTACGGAGAGCGTTTATAATACGAGGAGAGATTGTGTTGTTATGAGGAGAGATTATTCATTAGTGTAAAACAAGTTGTGTGTGTGCTTTAGTTGACCAAGAGTCTTATAATAAAGAAGTTACTGTAAGTACGTCTTTCTCAATTAATAGTTTTTGTCAGACCTCTGTCTGGCTGTTAGGTTTATAACTTTTATTAATTACCATAAATAACCAGCGTTAAGACTTTGTTTACGTTCATAATTAACTAACAACAACCTTTTTGAATTCACTATTTTGAAGCTTAGTACAAGTATATCATTAGCTAGCCGGTAGGAAGAGAATCATTCATATTAATTAGCTTAGCGGAAAGAAAACAAAGCTAATTCATTATAATATGATCCTAAAACAAAGCGACAAAGTGCGGAATGGAAGTGAAAAAACTCACCACAAGCCAAAAAAACAAGAAAAGTTCCATCGAAAATCAAAACAATGCTCATTACATTCTTCGATGGTAAGGGTATTTATCCACAAAGAATTTGTTCCAAGTGGACAAACAATTACTGGTGAGTTTTATTTAAATGTTTTGAGGCATTTGATGGGCAGAATTCATCGCATTCGTCCAGAATATCGGGATGAAAACAGTTGGTGTTTGTTGCACGATAATGCACCCAGTCATGCCTCATTTCTTGTTCGTAGATTTTTGGCAAAAAAAAAAAAAAAAAAAACGTCTGTGTGTTGAATCATCCGCCGTATTCGCCTGATTTAGCACCCTGCGACTTTTCTTTATTCCCAAAACTTAAAATGATGTTAAAAGAGTGTTATTTTGATGATATTTCGACCAGACAAACAGCTTCGACGCGTGCTTTGGAGGCAATTCCGCAAAGTGAATTGGAACAGGCATTCGAATCATTATTAAATCGCTGTAACAAGTGTATTGAAGCCGGAGGGACTTATTTTGGAATAACAAACCAAAACAAATTATAATTTCTTGTTTCTATTTCATTTTACAGACCGTCTTAAAAATTCTTTGCCACACTGTGTACATAACATTTGTGTGCCATATTGATGCCGCATATTTTCCAGCTATTGATATTATTCAGTTCCTGTTGCAATATTGACACAAAAGATTTTCGTAAAATATTTGAGTATGGTATTAACACTGTACTAGTCCGTAACCCGTGCCATGTACGGTCGAAAAAGCTGTGACTGAGATTTTGTCTTGTCATATGGGTCACCAACAACAAAATCTTCGCAATATTCCCATTAATTTTTTTATTTTTTCAACGATTCGTAAACGAATTTCACGATGACGTTCACCATCATTATATAAACACTGAGAAACAGCCCGAAATAAACAGTTGCCGTCACTGAGAATAGGAATAACATGCCGTTCCATGACAAACCAAAACAATTCTTTACAAGAGTAAGCTTAAACGCATTCACACGGAAAGCGAAGTCCAAGGCGCCGCTGTTCCGTTTGACTTTGAACTTCAATTACAACTACGTAGTTGATAGCGGAGGGCTTAGTTCCAAGTCCGATCACCGCAGAAAGCCAGATGACGCTGAAAGTACTGAAGCGAGAACAAACGCCAGAATAATGAACGGCGGATTGTACAAAGCAAAAACCATGGTAACATAAAAAAATTACTTATGGCAGTAAAAATTAGCGATGACAAATATGTGTGTTTCATTAAAAAAAAAACCATGAAAATCTCTCCAGTGGGGGAGGGGGAGGGGCGCTGGCGAATTTTAGAAAGAGTCTTGTGTTTTAAATACATAGATTGATTTTTCCCTTTAATCTGCCGATGTACCTGAAACTAATGGTGCCCAAAATTTTCATTAATCTCCAAACAGAAATGGTCACATAGCGACCGTGTTTCACAAAAGCTACGGCCAAACAGTTCCTTTTTTTGCCCTCTCATCTCTGCATGAACACAAATATGACATAGGTGACAAGATATCTCTTCTGGTCTCTGTTTCATGCCCCGAAGCATGATGGGGAAGAGCTAGTGCCCGTGCCATGGGCACCTTGCCAATGGGTAGTATAACGAAGTAAATCTCTCCGTCATTTTCGGTCTACGCCGGGATTCGAACCCGAGTACGCTTATTCCGGAACAAGTCGCTCTACCAACTGAGCTACGCAGACATGTATTCTGATTCCTATCTGCCTTTATGTCATGTGCGTCCTGCTGGCAGGTACGTCACATCTCCCCCCCCCCGAAAGAGGGCCGGGGGCATGGCCCACGGATCAGCCGTGACCATGAATCGCTGCAGGCAGACAACCACTGTAGAACGTGCACTTGAGAACTCCCAGTCAATCTGGTGTGTGGAATGCAACGTCACACACATTTATTTTTCGAAGCACTGGAGAAGGGATTCTCTGATTTTTCCTATCTCGCGGTGTGGAAAGAACATCACACCATTGCAAGATTTTGAACGGTCGGGTCATCCGGGTAGTTCGGGCGCCATTATAACGAAGTGAATTTCTCCGTCATTTTTATCCGCGCCAGGATTCGAACCCGAGTACGCTTATTCCGGAACAAGTCGCTCTACCAACTGAGCTACGCAGACATGTATTCTGATTCCTATCTGCCTTTATGTCATGTGCGTCCTGCTGGCAGGTACGTCACAATAGGAACAAGTGTCTCAAACATCTCCTCTTTCCCTTCTTAGGTTCGTCGCCATTGTTTTATACCACTTTCAGCTGCTTACTAGTCAGAAAGGATTAGTGTAAATCTTTCCCCTAAATGAACGCTTTCGTCAACAAAGCTAAGGAGGAAAGCAACACTTTCTGGTGACAAGTTCACTCTTTCCAGCAGTGTTCGTCGCACTTCTCAAACAGCGCATATATTCATTCGTGGAGATTTCAGCCCAGTTTATTTACCTCGAGTTATTTCGTTCTAGCCGGATAAAAGATTTAGCCAGCGATTGCTTGATCCCGAGTGCGCGGCACTGTGCTCAAAGATGGCGAGTTTCGCAGCTCAGCGTTAGAATAAGGGTGACGAAATTTCAATGATGAGGAGTGCATTCTTTAAATTTATGGTATGTTTATGTTAGGCGTAATGCATTCAAAATAGAACTTTTCCTGTCCGCTTTTATCGCTAAGAAACACCATGACGCATACAAATACGCATTTGCTTCACCCAGCAGAAATTCTGTATGGAATAAAAACTGGAAAATATATGGGGGAAAAAATATTTCTTAAATGCAGTATAAAAAAGCGTTTTTCCAGTTCGGATTTTAGAAGCAGTAGTATGTACAGTATCGACTCTTGGGGTAACACGAGAGAATGTCGTTGATTTGATATGCTTGTATATCGCTACTTGTGCGTTATTGTTTTGGCACTTTTTTCAAAATACATCTATGATGCTTTAGTTTAAGTATTGACTGTAGGTCAATATTTAAACTAAACTGATTATCACTCAATCAGTTTTGTGGTTGGCGGTTAATTCACTGTGCAATATGTAGCATTCACAATGCTGCATTGATTCTCTTACAGTTTTCTTTATCAAAAAATGCTTACAAGCTTACGTTGCTTACGTACACTTAGCCATACTCCTATTAGTCCCATTTAAAAATTATTTTTGCATTAGGAAGCTTGAAATGTGAGAACGATGGACCTTGCTTTCCTGTATATTTGTGAATGACTGCGTCGCTAGAGGACGTGAATACAGATGCTACAAAATTCAAAATACATTTTATTCCATGTGATTGCTTCTAAATACCCGATTGAAAAAATTATTTTCCTTGTTCGATACCATTGATAAAGAAAACTGTGGGAGAATCAATGCAGCATTGTGAATGCTACATATTGCACAGTGAATTAACCGCCAACCACAAAACTGATTGAGTGATTTAAATCTATTATTTAATATCCTTAAAAATCATATGAACTTGTAAACATTTAAAAATAATAGAATACGGCAATGAGTACTGACTTCAACCTTACACCACGAAGGCAATAACAGCTCTGATGATACATTTTGCCGTTACAGCACGTACATTTGATAGTGCTTGTCCCAAGAACAATGCGTGACGTGATATATACACATCTCACTTGACTTGATTAAATAGACATAATAACATATGAATAATTACGTCATTACATGAGATTAAACAGCAAAATAAAGATTGACCTTCTACAAAAATTATTTTGGATACAGTTTCTTCTTCAAGTATTACATGATTTTGCAGCTAAAGGTGTAAAGCAAATTGCAATTACTCCTATATCTCTGCTTCTAAAAGTCCGATTTGAAAAAATGGTTTCCGTCAAATAGAACTCCTGGTGAAAAATCATCTGCATATAATCTCTAATTTTTGGTAACGAATAGTTTGGCCACTAAGGGCCGCAAATATTTCTGTTTCTGATGAATTTGCAGCAATATCTGTGCTTCTGAAAACTCTATAAAAGATATTCTTTCGCAGTCAGATACGCTTATCACGAAGAACGTTTCGAGAGTACCTTCTTAAAAATTTTCATAGTTTCCCCGCCAGGAGGGGTAGATATATATCTTATTTTTGTCGATATCTATGCTTCTAAAAGTCCGATTTGAAAACTTCTTTCTTTGTCCAAAAGTGTTCCTAGTGCGAAAGGTTTTGCATATAATTTCAAATTTTTCATAAACCACACGTGTGCCGCTAAGTGGAAATAAGTTCACGATTCCGTTTGCAGCATATCAGCAGCAATGTCCGGGCGTGTAAAAACCGTATTGAAAAACCCTTTTTAAATCAGATACTACTAACTACCAAAACACTTTGTGTGCATTTTCTGTCCAAAATAATAGACAATTTGTCCGCAGGTGGGGGGGGGGGGCGAACCTTTTAGCTCTTTATCTGGATATCTCTGCTTCTAAAGCCAAGGAAGTGCCCTCGGGTCCGGACTTTCTCGCCTTGAGCCGGACTGAATACGAATTTAAAGCGATATATATTAAAAAAAGTTTTTTCTCAGTAATTTTTTTTCCAGTTTTTGACTTTTAAAGATTTTGGGCTCATTCCTGCTTGGAGTATTTTTTTCCCTGGAGTCTTTCACTGATGAACCGCATCCATGGAAACCTCTCTTAAGAAATTTCTGGCTACGCCACTGTCTATATCTCTTCTAGCTGTTCGATTTGAAAATGCCTTTGCCTCTGATATCTTCCTTAAGCTATGAGAAACGCTTGTGCACAATTTCTTAATTTTCGTGACATACTTTTTTGCCGCTAGTGGAAGAATGTAGCTATTAGTATTTTTAGATGTTTTACTGATTCTAGAAATCAGGTTAATTTTTTTAAGAAGTTCCGTTGACTATGAATAACTTTGAAATATTTCATTCGTGTCGTAAACAAAGACATTAGAGGGTAATAGACTGGCAAAGAGCATGTTACTTCCGGAATGCATTGAAAACCGCCATTGTGAGAAGTATATAGCTAGTGTGGTGACGTGGTTGAGCTTGGGCATTTGAGTTCTAACTTGTTAAGATGTTGGTATTTAAAGCAATTGCTTTCAAGATGAAATGGTATATTATTTATCAGCCGTTTTTTTCCTTATTTTTTTTTTTTTTTTGTTTATTTTCTCTTCTCTGTACATATGGCCCGATATGGCCTGGTATTTTTTGTTTACCAAGTTTGTTTTGTTTCTTCTCGAATATGCGAACTTGCTAACTCCAATTTGATCTAGGAAGTTCTCGGTTAGTACGCGAACATTCTTTTTAAAGTAATTTCAGCAGTACGTTATGAATTGAATCAATTGCTTTTGTTTTTCAATAGACATCTGTTTATCGCCAACTGTCCGCATTCACAGATGACGCTCCATGTTCAGTTAATTCCCGTTGTTTTAGTCTCTTCTCCTCTAACGTCTTTGGTCAGAAAGGATTCAGAAAACGTGCTCACTGCAACCGAAAATTCGGTGTCGTCTTTCATGTATATTACAAACTGAAAGTACTGGGTTTTGAATGGTGGCCACGAGTTTTCAGGTAGAATAATGATAACCATTGTTAGTAAATATAACCTCCTACTTAGCTATTATTTACGCTCATGTACAGCATTTTATTTTTTATATTCGAGCTTTGTGGGTATGCCGGTACAGCTCTATGTATGCTGATATTGAGTGTACCTGCCGAAGTCAGTTATGTAGTATTTTTGGGTATAACTTTCTTCCTTTTTTTTATTTTCTGTATTGATACAGCATATATGAGCGCCCAAATAGTTTTTTTAAAACTTTAAATAGATCTTTACAGGACTGATACTCTTATCTGTTCGGTATTGAATCGTTTATTTGACATTGCATTCATAATCATGTGCATACCTGTGCACGAAGCAATATGGACCTAGTAAGATTTGTAACACACTAACTTCTATTTTAGACATAATCCATCGCAACATCTGTCCCGCCACACTGATGGTAGACTCTACTGCAAGACTGCGAGTGTCATGCTTTGAGCAAGCAAAAGTAAGTAAAAAGTAATTATCTTTGCGATCAATTTGTATAAGAACGACAAGCATGTATTCATACTATTGTAGAATGATCTAAACCTATATAACTCAACATATATTTATTAAATTTATATCGCTATCATTCAGTATAACTATTATTCTGTCTTACGACGGTCATCCAACGCTTTGAGTAAATCTACTCATCTGTCAACAGTTTTTTTTTTCGTGTTTTTCTCTGTGCTCACCATTCAGTGTCATCGTACTTGATAGTTCGGATCCCTTCTGCTGACACTTCTTTAAAACTTTCAGTACATTTACCACAGGTTTCCTTATTTGGAGGAAAGCCTTATGTAAGAAGTACCAATGCTATCCCTGCACCAAGACGAGAAACACAAAGCTTCTCCCACCCACTTTTTTCTAAATCTGCGTGCATTATTTGACTAGATGTTAATAACGAGGGACTGTACACCAACTATACATAAATTAGTAAAACTATACTAGTACAGGAGTCCCCGTCCCCTTATCCAGCGGGGATACGTTCCGTACAAGACTCGCAGCTGATGCCTAAAACTGCAGATAGTACCGAAGGCTATATATATACCATGTTTTTTCCTATACATACAAAGGCTGTTCCATAAAAACACAGAGTAATTTTTTGAGTTGGCAACAGTACGAAGAGGAAAAATAACCACGCAAACGACTAACTGAATTAAGGAAGTATCTGTGGCCACACTTATTAGCCATAGCAGACGATTCTGGTTTTGCTATTGTGAAGTTGTTTAAGGTTCATCTGCATTTCGCCATACAGCTATGGAGGTGAGTTTTTGTTTACCAAGTTTGTTTTGGTTCAGAGTTAAGAAGTGAAATGCGTTGTGCGATAAAATTTTGCTATCTTTTGGGTAAAACGGCTTCAGAAATACTTAATTTAATGAAAAAAAGCTTACAAATATATGTGTTTAGGTGAGTGAACGATTTTTAGATAGCACCATGATTTCAAAAAAGGGCGCTTGTCGACAGAACTCGCTCTTAGGCCTAGTCGACCTGAAACTGTTGTTACGGAACGTATTGTTAACAGTGTTTGAGCAATCCTGAAAGGAGATCGAAGAATGACGTGTGAAGGCATAGCCGCGTCAACTAATATTTCCAAAACGTCGGCATTCCGCGTACTACGCGACAAATTACAGCTGCATGGTGTGTGTTCCAAATGCGTAGGTACCTCATCACCTGACGAGAGACCAATTGATAGCCAGAGTTTAGGTGTGTCAGGAGTGAAAACAAATGGTTGCAAAGTTCCAAAAGTAATAACTGCCGATGAAACATGGGTCAACTATTTCAATTCCCCCACGAAGCGTGCAACAAGGATCTGGAAAACACAAGGGCTCGCCTCCTCCAAAAAACGTCAGCCAAACCAAATCATCTGGGAAGGTGATGATAATTTTCTTTGATCATAAAGGTGTAGTCAACCAGCATACCGTTCCTCCAGAAATTGCTGTCAATGCTAAGCATTACATTTCAGTCTGGAAGCGTCTGCGACGACACATATCGATTAAGTGACCAGAACTGGTGGGCAAGTGGACCCTACAACATGAAAATACCCGCCCACGTGTGGCTGCTAGTGTTCAACAGTTTCTTACGAAATGCAGTATTGAAATCGTGCCACATCCTGCCTACAGTCCTGATCTCACCTCGTGTGATTTCCGGTTGTTTCCAAAAATGAAGGGGAAGTTCCGTGGCGCAACGTTCAACACAGATGCCGACGAAGCAAGTATCACTGAATTCGTGCTGTTGCTGATATTATTCAAGCTGTACAGGGGTCGCTAAAGCAGCTTCCACAAAATGCCTTCGCCACATGCTTTGAAAAGTGGACTAAACGATCGGACCGTTGCATATCATCCGAGCGAAGATACTTTGAGAAAGAATAACATATATTTTGCTGTACCTCTGTTTCTTCGTCTTGTGTGATTTTACTGTCACTTTTTATGGAACGGCCGTTGTACATACCTATGATAAAGTTTAATATATAAATTAGGCATTATAAGAGAACAACACCACTAACTAATAATAAAATACAGAACAATAACAAACAATATACCGTAAAAACAGTTGTGTGAATGTGAAACGAGCACGAATTTCTTTTTTCTTCCTCACAATTTCACGGTCCCCGCACGGGGATAACTGGTTTTCCAGTTATTTGGGGAGCGGCGCCCCCACGGCCCGAGCTGACCTTGTGACTGGTCAACATCTGATGTCATGCCACCGCTTGATTTTTATTTTGGTGCTATTGGTGTTTGCAGGGACGGCTGTTCATCCAGCTGTTGGGGAGTCGCGGCCCCACGATCCCGAGCTGGTCTTGTGTCTCGCTTTTTCGTTTTTGTTTATTTTCTCCACTGGCTAGTTGCCCGTGTTGTATACTTTACCTAATCGCTACCACGTTATGTACTAACACCCCGGTCTTGTGGTTTTGTTACCCTCCACAACTAACTGTATTATATTAACCGCTCAGTTCGTAGGTTGCTGAGATTCCGTTTAGGTTCCCTGCCAGGATTTGTCTTCTTTGGATTTCTTTTTTTCCTTTTAGCTGGTTTGGGTGCTAGACCTACCTGCATGTTTGCCGCGTGCGGAGACCCGTGAGGCGGAAATGGGATGTCTGGCGGCTGAGGTCGCAGGAGACCGGATAAGTGCCTCCTGTGTACCAACACTCCTCTTCGACCCCGGCTTCGCTGTAAACGGGAGGCTAGAGACTAACCCACCTCTAGTCAGAAGTCTTGTACCAAGTTGTGTACACGGCTTTAGCGGCTTTTTTGTCGTATAGCACGGCAGGGTGAGCCCGGGGGCTGTGGGATCATGCCAAAGGCGTTGGCATGACGGTACCCGGAGGCCGAAGTGTCCGCCGAGTGCGTGTGATCACAGCCAACGGACTATATCTGCAACGTATAAGCTCCAGAACTGTGTCCAGCGTCATTTTCTTGGCTTGCAGACCTCCAGTTCTCCCTTGTAGGGCTCGGTGGTGGGTGGAGTAGTCTGCAGACGAATCCTTCTCCTTTTTCCATGGGTAAACCCAAAAACAAACGCTCCAAATTCAAGTCACCTGAGCAAATGATCGTTGACAACGACTCTCCTTCGTCTTCTCAACCTACCAAGTCTCATACCCTTAAAAGATCTTTAGACCATGATCTGGACCAAGAATGTGGAACCTCTTCTTCGGCAGCTGTACCAGTCGCTCCGAAGCGTCGTCTCCCCTCAATTGCTGTGACTACGCATGCTACTCACTTGCTTGTAGAATCCATCGATCCGAATGAGAGACTGTCCACCAGATCTCCCTTTTCATTTCTAAAGCTTTGGACGCTGCGGTTGGCCCCTTGAAGTCTGTGAGGAAGCTTCGCTCTGGGGACCTGCTTGTCCAAACTTGCAGTGTTTCTCAGAGTAACACTTTTCTGAACCTCACTAGTCTTCAAGGCATTCCTGTGAAAGTGACACCTCACCCGTTTCTTAACACCTCTCGGGGTGTTATTTCGGAGTTTGATCTCTTGCCATGCAGTGAAGACGAATTCGTGACTGAACTTGCTGATCAAGGTGTTATTGCTGCACGTCGTATGATGTTCCGGCGTGATGGTTCCATGATTAAGTCAAAAAATGTCATCTTGACTTTTGACTCCCCGAAAGTTCCGACAGAAATCAAAGCAGGCTACTTGGTCTGTGCAGTTCGCCCGTACATTCCCAGTCCTCTGCGCTGTTTCAGGTGCCAGAGGTACGGGCATTCACAACGATTCTGTAAGAGTTCCGCTCGTTGCGCTAATTGTGGCTCCGGTGAACATGACGGGGAAGGTTGCACTTCTGCGGCCTGCTGTGTTAACTGCGGTGAGGCCCATGCAGCTTACTCCCGCAACTGTATGAAATGGAAGGACGAGATGGCGATCCAGCGCCTCAAGACCCTGGAAGGCCTCTCGTACCCTGCTGCCAAAGCCAAGTTGGGTATTCCCAACACCCGACAGCGTAGTTTTGCCGCAGTTGTTAAGTCTCTGCCACAACCCGTGCAGCAGCCCTTTGTTCCGCGCCCTGTAGCTCTCGCAGCGCTTGCCAAGCGATCTACAGCTGACCAAGCGACACAGGTGTTTTTCCCCGAGCTCGCGATTTTTCGACTACCTGATTCTGGGCCTTCTCTTTTGCAGCCGACCCTCTCTTCCAGTTTAAAGCAGGAAGCCTGCACGTGCGGACGACCCGGCCCTCAATCCGCAAAGGTGTGCAGTGTCCATCCAACTGTCTCGGCCTCAGCGAGGTCCCCACCCTCAACCAACATTATAGAGGAACATAGGGGAGGAGAGTGACAGTTCGTCCCCAGCCTCAAACAACATTGCAGAGGAACATGGGGGAGAAGAGAGTGACAGTTCTGTCCCCGCCCTCTGCCAGCGTTGCAGGGGAGTGTGGGGGAGGAGAGTGACTCATCCTTTGTGTAGTTCTGTTTAAAAAAAAAAAAAAAAAAAAAAAAAAAATTATAATTATAATAGTCAATTAATAAATTTTTATATAAACCTAATTAACTACCTTGTCTTCACAGCTTTCATCATACTCTTTTTCAACTTTTACCAAGCCTGTCTGCTCTTAATCATTTTCCACGTTTTTTAAAAATCTGTGGCTGATAGTTCTTGGTCTGGCGCTCTTTGGCCAAACCTGGCCCTTGCGCCAATAAAATCCAACAACCAACCAACCAACCAATTTCACGGATAGAAGATTCGTTGTTACCGTAGATCTTGGCAACCTCCGCGTACGAATTTTTTCTTTCCTTATTAAGTCGAGAACTTTCATTTTTTTCACTTAAGGCTCTACGAGACCCGCCATCTTGTATTGCTGCCTTGTCTTGTTAACCAACGGGCAAGCGTATTTCACAAATTGCTCGGGCAATTTTGCACATTTTGGAACACCGTTTGTGGCTAACGCAAGATGTATGATAAATAAAGAGTTCCCTGGTTTCAGATTTTTATTTTGGACTCTTTAAGTATTTTTTATTAATTAATAAAACTATGGAAGACGCCTTGGTACGACTTTCGCTGCAGATAAAAAATGAAGGGAAAGGTCAATAAAAATTCTGAAACCAGGGAACTCTTTATTTATCACATATCTTGCGTTAGCCACAAACGGTGTTCCAAAATGTGCAAAATTGCCCGAGCAATTTGTGAAATACGCTTGCCCGATGGTTACCAAGAGAAAGCTGCAATACAAGATGGCGGGTCTCGTAGAGCCTTAAAGGAAGTACTTACTATAGGGCTTCTCTTTCGCATATCCGAATTCCCAGTATCACTACTCTTAAGCTTTGGGGCCACTATTAAATAAAATAAGAGTTACTTGAACACAGCCACTGCGATACCGCGACAGTCGGTCTGATTAATGGGCGGGTAGTGTATACCAGGGCTCGGTTGGACAAAGAGATGATTCACGTCCCGGGTGATACAGAGCTGAACGGCACGTGATTTCGTCACGCTACTCGATCAGAACGGCGTGCAAATTAAAACTTATGAATTTTTAATTTCTGGAATTTTCCATTTAATCTTTTCAGACTGCGGTTGAGACCGCTGGTAACTGAAACCGCGGAAAACGAGACACCGGATAAGGGGGGACTACTATAATCCGATTTAGTGGCGTAAAAATAGAAATAAAAGTTTTAAAGTTTTAGTACATCATCCAGATAGCTCATTGAAGGAAAGTCCACCTTCCTTTTTAAAACCCATCAACCAGTTTTTTAAAAGATATCTAGGTTGATGTGCGGAAGCATCGAAGCGTTTATTTCTGTTTTCACGTCACTAAGTCGGACTACCAGTAAAATTTTACAATTTTATGATTCCATTTTATCGTACAGGATAAGATCCCTAGTCAAAAGTATGTCAACTATGAAACGTGAATTTTCTTCAGAAGTAAGTCTTGCAAAAACTTGCTGTAGTACAACGTTCCCTCAAACATTTCCTACTCGTAGTGGACCATAATCATCATCACCTTGAATTTTTCCCGCTGAACGCGAATGCATTTCAGGCTGAAAGTCATTGGAGAGTTCCTTTCCTTAGTGCCGCATCCAAGTTTCAGTTCTTGCGGCGTACAGATTAAAAATTAGCATAAGAGCTATGCAGCTGTTCTCCAAGAGTGTAGTTTAAGTTGGTATTATTGCAGATGGTGCGGGTTCCACTTTGGGGAAGCTGTTCTTAAGTATTTTGACCAGATCTTCAGTATGCACACGCACATGTAGTTGACATTCTTATTTAGAGTGCATTTTTTTTTGTTTGGGGTTTAATGGCCACCATGAGCAACTACGAAATGGGCGATAGGCAGTCGCTAGTCACTAATTTAG
This sequence comes from Macrothele yani, assembly GCA_039090855.1. Taxonomy (NCBI): domain Eukaryota; kingdom Metazoa; phylum Arthropoda; class Arachnida; order Araneae; family Macrothelidae; genus Macrothele; species Macrothele yani. The sequence goes on from CM077028.1 coordinate 102,798,722, forward strand.
TACCACTGGTTCCAAGAAAATGGGACAGCCAGGGCCCTAAGCCAAACACAACACTCATGCATCACCATGGATTCGAACCCTCACCCATTTGGGTCAAATGGTCAACAACCAGCGCTTAGACCACTGCGCTACTGGAGTGGTTTAGAGAGCATTTGCTTCACGCCTTGCTAAAGTCCACTCCGAAAAACCGTTGACGTTTGTAGCAGACCTCTCTTACATTGAAAACAATGGCCGCTCACTTCTTTACTTGCATCGTCAGCTATACCTGAAAGATAATCCACAGTGGCGAAGCGGTCCGAAGCGCTAGCTCTTAACTATTCGTTCGAGTTGAAACTGAGTTCGAGTCCCGGATGAAGCATGCGTGGCATACTTGTCTGATGGCAATAGCTCTGTGCCTTCCCTGAAACAGCTGACCACAAATTGGGGAGGAAGACTGCAAATAGCCCTACGAGTTCCTTATGGTGGTCATTAAAACCAGAAAGGCTGAAAAGGACTTTAACGAAATCGAATACCCAACCTGGTTTTGTACAGAGTTCCACTGCTTCGTACCCACATGTTTCACGTGAATCATTTCTAAAATCCATGAGGCTCTTACTACTGAAGTTTGAATTCTGATATGCCAGAGGTTATCATTATGCCGTACCTGACATGGATCAATGTCTGCTGGCGTATTGAGGCCTGATTATGTGTAATCCTAGAGGCTTGTAAAAAGGAATGTACAGAAGTCTACAAAGTCTCTTCAAAAGTCTGCCAGAAGCAATAATGTCAAAAGGTTTGTACAAAAAGGAATGTACAGAAGTCTGCAAGTCTCTTCAAAAATGTGAAAGAAGCAATAATGTCAAAAGGTTTAAGATTTGTACATGGAACTAAGGAAGAGAATGCTTAAACTTTTGCCACATTGGTAACATCGTCAAAAGACAGTGAGCTTAGGTATTTTGTTTTTGTTTGGGAGGTTGGACGAACACCGTGAGCTACTCTGTGGACTATGAGCAGTCGCTTGCCCCTAATTTTCTGCCCCTAGTTCTTAGGACTGGAGATAGCTCTACTACCGTAAAGCAAACACACCATCCATTCCTCAGCCGGGATTCTAATTCGGACGAACGAGCAGAAGCCAACACTTCGTACTACGTGGCCACCAACGGCTAAGTCAGTTAGTGTAGTGGCTAATCAACCGTTAAACGACAAACAGATTAAAACATTTGGTTCTTGGGTCACTATCTTCAGATCATATGTAGAGGATTTTTAGGAAGGTAGTGTCTGACCCCAGGTCTTAAACAACCCTTAGAAATAGGAAGCTAGGAGATTTGGGCTAGAGTGCCCGATAGGAAAGTGACACGGAAGCGAAGTAGAAAGGGGGAGGAAGACGCCCTTATTTATTACCGGAGGGGCAGGACCCGGGGTCCGACGGCTTAACGTGACCATCCGACGCACGGTGGATATTTAGTGGATCGAGCGTTCGTACCTGCCTGGGATCGAACCTGAGGTCCTTTCTGTGGCAGTCACGAACGTTGCCCACTAGGGTTTTTTTTTTTTTTGTGTTTTTTTTTAAACGCTTGAGAAAGAGCACTATATTTTCTAATCTCTGGGGTGCAGAGATGTGATCTGTCACATTGTTAGTTCCACAAAGAGTTATGACAAAGCTTTTTTTGACACGATACAATTTTATGGTCTTTGTGAGGCATAAAGAGTTCTGATGTTCAGGAGAGTTTGCACTTCCAGCTATTGATTTGCCTCTTCCTCGATTCTTTTTTTCTCTCAATATTTTTTTTTCTAGTATCAATTTAATCAAAACAATCCTGACTTCCATGCATACAAAACGCAAAAGCTTACTTTTGAAGCTGTGAATCCGAAGTTGTGGGTGGTGTAGTGGTTAGAATACTCGTCGCTAGACGCGGGTTCAATTGCCGCTCTAGGAAGACGAAATTTTAGAGTTTACGGATATTATGTAACTTACCATTCATGTCATATTTACAGCAATAAACGGATTCACAACTTCAAAATGTGTATTGTACAATGGTGTAATCCCGTAATTCATTCAATGGGCTTTCTTTTGTTCACTAGAGAACTAAACAACTGAGGTCTTCCAGTTTCTTTCAGGACCCTCTCGTAAATTTTCTGGTAAATTTAAGTAGTCCTCAAAGCTTAGATTTTTCTGTTAAATTATTTTACCCTTTAAGTGTTGTGTTACATATCTCTCTCCATTACCCTATCGTAACTGAAGGGAATACATTAAGCAGTTGTTAGCTTCAATGGTTGCACTATTTCTCACAAATTATTCAAAAGTCCTTCACCAGGTTTCTCTTGTTTTGGGCGAACCTAAAAATTAGCCATCTGTCAACTATAATTCGCGGCAATTTTTCTGCAGTGTAGTGAGGTATAATGATTACTTGAAGAAGAAACTTATATAGAAAGCGTGATAAAAATGGATTCAAGGGATCTGTTTAAAGTATGTGTTGTTGTTTTTTTTTTTTTTTGTGACACAGGAAGGGCCCAAAGCCACTGGATATGCTGGTTCCGAGGGATTTGTCTCTCCAGAAGTCACAGCACACAAGTTTTCGTGGATGATTGCCAATCCTTACAGTAAGTGAAACGCATTATTCAATGGTATTGAACTTGTTAATGTGAACCATAAAATGATAAATAAGTTACGAAATGGATATGTTCAATCATTCACATTTTCCTACCCTTCCAATCCTGATATTTATACAGGAGACATACCAACCAAGGCTCTACAATATAAAGAACATATGGTCCAACAAAAGCACTCAAAGTTAGTAAGTTCAGCATTACAGAATGGCATGGTACCTTCCAGAAAACTCTTAGTCAAGAAAAGATATCGCTCTTATAGATACAGACATCATGTACATGTGATCCACGTTATCTATATGTTGTTGCAACAACAAGAACAGATTCTACAGTATACTGAGAAGAATTGGTAACCGTTATTCCTATTCTTATCCATCCCAAAACGAATCTGTCGGTCAATCATTAGACATAGAGCAAAGCTACGAAAACTGAATATGAAAAAAAAAGTCATTTACTCCAACTAGTAGTGAAAATCTTCCAAATGCGTGGAGACAATGTGAATAGACAAAGTCATCGCTCTTTCCACGTTTTTCTGTAATAAACACACAGCAACCAAAAAATTAATATCCGGACACCGCTGGGACTGCACCGCAGATCTCTCGCTAACTAGCCGAGTGCGTTCGCCTTACGCTAAGGTGGCCAGCAATCCACGGCGCTATGTGTGTTTATCTGTCCGTATCTGACTTCACAAATCCGTAGAGATGTGCTTAGGTCCGGATAACAATTTTTCGGTTGTTGTGTGTTAATTAGTACACAGTACCTATATCTTAATCCAATTGAACACTTGTGGAATGATATTGAGAGATCCATTCGTAACAGAGGTCTTCTTCCCGAGAACATTCTGTGATCGACGGACCCCGTTACATCCGCTTAGCTGAACTTATCTGTACAACGATACGAGTACCTCGATGAATCCATGCCACATCGAATCAAGGCTCTCCTGAAGGTCAATGGCTGCCCAACAAGTTATTAGAAAGGTGTTCCTAATGATTTGCTTGCTCAGAGTGCAGTTACTGTAAGGGGTCCGTGAGTATAAGCTTATAATGTAGACTCGTTTGAGAGACCCGCTGGTAACAACAGTTTTGTGCATGTTTTAGACTAGTAAAGCGATTTAAGCGTCGGTTTACATTTTCACCACTTTAAATCATTCTGGTACGTGGCTGAATTTTTGGTTGCATTTCATTTAAAAGGAAAACTCCGAATGGCTTAAGTTTGCGCAATGCTGTCTAGAAAGCACAAAGCTATGACATTAGAGCGATGAGTTCCCTCTTTTAGTGACGTCACGCGGAAACCAGTGCTTCCAATTGGTTTCTAACGCTGTCGTGCATGACGTCAAACACAACACCGACGTATCAGGCCGTGTAACATTAGAGTGACGTAACAAACGGAGGGAATTCACTTCTTTAATATTATGGCCTTGTATCTTCTAGACGGCTTTGGTTTGCGCGTGAAAGCATATGGACTTTTCTAATTTCTTCAATCTCCCCTCCACCATCACCGAAAAATTTTCCATGAAATCATTTATTTTCGTTTCTTATAATCAGAAAACACTGAGTTTTGAGGAAGCCTCTCTATCAAGCACATGCTTTTCCTGTGTGTTTAAAAAAGTATTAAAAATATATATACACGAAAGGTGTTCACGCATTTTTAGAACGATTTTTCAGCGATATAATTAATGTTTAAAATAAAATTATTTCTTTCTTAAATTTTCTCTCTGACAGCCCTTACTAGCATCTTGATTTCCAAGATAACAGTGCATTTCTTAAAATTGGTAGTGGTATTTTATTCCACTCTTCTTCCACTGCTTTCCATAGTTCAATCATTGTTTTAGGTCTGCGTTTAGAAAGCGCTCCTTTCTTAGATGTTCTTTCTTAAATGTTCTATCTTCTCTGGACTATGAACTACATCTAGATTTCCAAGATAACAGGGCATTTCTTAAAATCGGTAGTGGTATTTTATTTCACTCTTCTTCCACTGCTTTCCATAGTCCAATCATTGTTTTAGGGTCTGCGTTTAGAAAGCGCTCCTTTCTTAGATGTTCTTTCTTAAATGTTCTATCTTCTCTGGACTATGAACTACATCTAGATTTCCAAGACAACAGGGCATTTCTTAAAATTGGTAGTGCTATTTTATTTCACTCTTCTTCCACTGCTTTCCATAGTCCAATCATTGTTTTAGGTCTGCGTTTAGAAAGCGCTCCTTTCTTAGATGTTCTTTCTTAAGTGTTCTATCTTCTCTGGACTATGAACTACATCTAGATTTCCAAGATAACAGGGCATTTCTTAAAATTGGTAGTGGTATTTTATTCCACTCTTCTTCCACTTCTTTCCATAGTCCAATCATTGTTTTAGGTCTGCGTTTAGAAAGCGCTCCTTTCTTAGATGTTCTTTCTTAAATGTTCTATCTTCTCTGGACTATGAACTACATCTAGATTTCCAAGATAACAGGGCATTTCTTAAAATTGGTAGTGGCATTTTATTCCACTCTTCTTCCACTGCTTTCCATAGTCCAATCATTGTTTTAGGTCTGCGTTTAGAAAGCGCTCCTTTCTTAGATGTTCTTTCTTAAATGTTCTATCTTCTCTGGACTATGAACTACATCTAGATTTCCAAGATAACAGGGCATTTCTTAAAATTGGTAGTGGTATTTTATTCCACTCTTCTTTCACTGCTTTCCATAGTCCAATCATTGTTTTAGGTCTGCGTTTAGAAAGCGCTCCTTTCTTAGATGTTCTTTCTTAAATGTTCTATCTTCTCTGGACTATGAACTACATCTAGATTTCCAAGATAACAGGGCATTTCTTAAAATTGGTAGTGGTATTTTATTCCAATCTTCTTCCACTGCTTTCCATAGTCCAATCATTGTTTTAGGTCTGCGTTTAGAAAGCGCTCCTTTCTTAGATGTTCTTTCTTAAATGTTCTATCTTCTCTGGACTATGAACTACATCTAGATTTCCAAGATAACAGGGCATTTCTTAAAATTGGTAGTGGTATTTTATTTCACTCTTCTTCCACTGCTTTCTATAGTCCAATCATTGTTTTAGGTCTGCGTTTAGAAAGCGCTCCTTTCTTAGATGTTCTTTCTTAAATGTTCTATCTTCTCTGGACTATGAACTACATCTAGATTTCCAAGATAACAGGGCATTTCTTAAAATTGGTAGTGGTATTTTATTCCACTCTTCTTCCACTGCTTTCCATAGTCCAATCATTGTTTTAGGTCTGCGTTTAGAAAGCGCTCCTTTCTTAGATGTTCTTTCTTAAATGTTCCATCTTCTCTGGACTATGAACTACATCTAGATTTCCAAGATAACAGGGCATTTCTTAAAATTGGTAGTGGTATTTTATTCCACTCTTCTTCCACTGCTTTCCATAGTCCAATCATTGTTTTAGGTCTGCGTTTAGAAAGCGCTCCTTTCTTAGATGTTCTTTCTTAAATGTTCTATCTTCTCTGGACTATGAACTACATCTAGATTTCCAAGATAACAGGGCATTTCTTAAAATTGGTAGTGGTATTTTATTCCACTCTTCTTCCACTGCTTTCCATAGTCCAATCATTGTTTTAGGTCTGCGTTTAGAAAGCGCTCCTTTCTTAGATGTTCTTTCTTAAATGTTCTATCTTCTCTGGACTATGAACTACATCTAGATTTCCAAGATAACAGGGCATTTCTTAAAATTGGTAGTGGTATTTTATTCCACTCTTCTTCCACTGCTTTCCATAGTCCAATCATTGTTTTAGGTCTGCGTTTAGAAAGCGCTCCTTTCTTAGATGTTCTTTCTTAAATGTTCTATCTTCTCTGGACTATGAACTACATCTAGATTTTCAAGATAACAGGGCATTTCTTAAAATTGGTAGTGGTATTTTATTCCACTCTTCTTCCACTGCTTTCCATAGTCCAATCATTGTTTTAGGTCTGCGTTTAGAAAGCGCTCCTTTCTTAGATGTTCTTTCTTAAATGTTCTATCTTCTCTGGACTATGAACTACATCTAGATTTCCAAGAGAACAGGGCATTTCTTAAAATTGGTAGTGGTATTTTATTCCACTCTTCTTCCACTGCTTTCCATAGTCCAATCATTGTTTTAGGTCTGCGTTTAGAAAGCGCTCCTTTCTTAGATGTTCTTTCTTAAATGTTTTATCTTCTCTGGACTATGAACTACATCTAGATTTCCAAGATAACAGGGCATTTCTTAAAATTGGTAGTGGTATTTTATTCCACTCTTCTTCCACTGCTTTCCATAGTCCAATCATTGTTTTAGGTCTGCGTTTAGAAAACGCTCCTTTCTTAGATGTTCTTTCTTAAGTGTTCTATCTTCTCTGGACTATGAACTACATCTAGATTTCCAAGATAACAGGGCATTTCTTAAAATTGGTAGTGGTATTTTATTCCACTCTTCTTCCACTGCTTTCCATAGTCCAATCATTGTTTTAGGTCTGCGTTTAGAAAGCGCTCCTTTCTTAGATGTTCTTTCTTAAATGTTTTATCTTCTCTGGACTATGAACTACATCTAGATTTCCAAGATAACAGGGCATTTCTTAAAATTGGTAGTGGTATTTTATTCCACTCTTCTTCCACTGCTTTCCATAGTCCAATCATTGTTTTAGGTCTGCGTTTAGAAAGCGCTCCTTTCTTAGATGTTCTTTCTTAAATGTTCCATCTTCTCTGGACTATGAACTACATCTAGATTTCCAAGATAACAGGGCATTTCTTAAAATTGGTAGTGGTATTTTATTCCACTCTTCTTCCACTGCTTTCCATAGTCCAATCATTGTTTTAGGTCTGCGTTTAGAAAGCGCTCCTTTCTTAGATGTTCTTTCTTAAATGTTCTATCTTCTCTGGACTATGAACTACATCTAGATTTCCAAGATAACAGGGCATTTCTTAAAATTGGTAGTGGTATTTTATTCCACTCTTCTTCCACTGCTTTCCATAGTCCAATCATTGTTTAAGTCTGTTGGAGTGCTCTTTTTAGCAGTCCGAAGGAAACAATAGTCCATTGGTGATACATCAGGGGACTTTGAAAGAATATGAGCAAAAGGTATCGACTTGATACTCGTCTCTTTAATTTTTTTCAAGAAATATTGTGGTAGAATTGGATGTATGACTGATAGCCTAATCCTTATGGACTTCTACTCTTTGAAGGCTCTGTGGATAAAGGAATGGTATGCCCTCTTTAAATATAGGAGTTAACGTATTATTTTGGTAATATGTACAATTGATTTTAACATTCTTTTCAACTTTTCTTAACTTTAATTTCGCATTGTACCAGAAATCTGTAATAATCATGAATCCTTTACTGAAACTTCTTTGGATTCTTGGAACCAAATTTGTAAGCATTTTTCTGCTTATTTTGTGATAGTAGATGGGACTTTTGTTGTTGCTGTTGTTGTTGTTGTTGTTACAGTCATTTAGGTAAATCCATGCTTCATCAATAGTCACAATAAATTTCCATCTAAGCGATTTTTATAAAGAAGTCTGCACTTTGTCCTGTCACGCTCAGCCACCTGCCTAGGCAAAAGGTGGTGAAATTGAGTTTTTTTGTTGCTTCTTTTTTCATATTCAAATCTTTGTATATTACCTTGTTTGCAGTCGTTACAGATATCTTTAACGACTTAGCGACTGCTCTTCGGGTCGCTGGATTTTCTTTTAAGACCAGAGACCTTACTTTTGAAATAGCCGTAAAAGTACGTACTTTCTTTGGATATTCATTTCGTGTTCTAAAAGCAATGCTTGACAATTTTCCACTTAATTATTAATAATATTTCTTTTTTTTTTACATTTGCAAATGTTAATTCCATGGATCTCACAGCGTTTTTTAATTACAGAATACGAATATTTCTCTTGGTGAACAGCAAAAATATAACTTTCTGTCCACAGCTTGTTCAAGTGCGCCATTTTCGAATATTAATAGGAACATTTCTCTTGGTAATACGAATATTTCTCTTGCCAAAGAGTAAAAACATAACCTTCTATCCACAGCTTGTTTGCGTGCGCCATTTACTTAGCAGATGATATTCAACTGCAGCAGATTTTTCTTTCGTGTTCATCTAACACGCTGCTGCTAGTTGCAATTCTTTGAACTTCGTTTATTTTCTGTAATTTCTTAGCAAACACGTTCTAAAAATGTGTGAACATTATCTGTATATCATCATCATCATCATTGTCAACCATTATCAATCCACTGCTGGACGAAGGTCTCCCCAAGTTTCCTCCACAACGGTCTGTCTTGTGCCAGTCTCCTCCATGTCACCCCTGCATACTTTCGAATTTCATCCACCCATCTACCATGTGGTCTTCTTCTGGGTCTTTTCCTGTCCCTTGGAATCCAATCTAAAATTTCGGCTGTCCATCGATGATCTGTCCTTCTGGCAGTATGTCCAGCCCATTGCCATTTCAGGGATTTAACTCTGATCATGATGTCTTCCACTCTTGTCATTTTTCGGATCCACGAGTTCCTCTTCTTATCTCTCCTGGTTACACCAAGCATGCACCTCTCCATGCTACTTTGAGTTGTCTGCAGCCTTTGTATGTCTCTTTTAGTTAAGGTCCACGTCTCTGCACCATACGTAAGCACTGGAAGGATGCATTGATCAAACACTTTTCTTTTAAGACATAATGGCATATTGCTCTTGAAAATTATGCTGTTTCTTCCAAAAGCTCTCCAGGCAAGTTTTGTACGCCGATTAATTTCTTCATCTGCTGTCCAAGATAAACGTATGTGTCTGTTATCTCCAGCTTTTCTCCATCAATCGATAAATCTTCATTTCTTGTAAAAGCATTGAACATCACTTTTATCTTCTGAAAGTTCATTTTTAATCCCACTTCTTTACTCTTGTCAGCAAGTTCCTGGATCATACTCTGCAGCTCTGATGGGCTAGTTGCAAAAATGACTACGTCATCAGCAAAACGAAGGTGAGTTAGATAATCTCCATTAATCTTTATCCCCTTGTTATCCCAGCTCAGTGACTGAAAAACACCCTCCAATGTGGCATTAAAGAGCTTCGGAGATATGGTGTCACCTTGTCTCACTCCCTTTCCAATTTTTATGTGTGTTGTATTTTCAAACAGCCGAATCTTTGCACTTGCATTTTCATAGATGTTATTAATAATATTAATGTATGCATCTTCAATACCGCAGTATTTCAGAGCCATTACAACTGCTGATGGTTTCACCGAATCAAAGGCTTTTTCATAATCGATAAAAGCCATGCACAATGGAAGCTCATATTCCCTCGCTCTTTCAATTAGTTCTCTCAGTACGTGGATATGATCTATTGTGCTTTAGCCACTCCTGAATCCAGCTTGTTCTCTCGGTTGAGCCATGTCCAGTGTCACCTTCAAGCGGTGTGAAAGAACTTTAGTGAAGATTTTATAAACCACTGATAGGAGGCTGATAGGTCTGTAGTTCCTGAGATAATCAATGTCACCTTTTTTATGTAGCAGGATCATTGTAGCGTTGTTCCAATCCTCAGGAATCTTTCCTTCATTAAGGCATCGAGTGAAAATTTGGGCGAGTACTGTTTCGATTTCTCCACTTGCTTCTTGTATGATGTCTACAGTAATTCCATCTTCTCCTGGAGCTTTTCCCCGCTTCATGCTCTTGATTGCATGTGCAACTTCTGCGGGAAGGACTGGAGGAACTCTGGTACTGGTATCTTTCATGATGTCTGGAGTGCATGTATCATCCCTTTCATATAATTTGGAGTAGAAATCTTTTACTTTTGTCAAAATTTCGCCTCTATTTCTTGTTACAGAACCATCTTCTTTTCTCAGTGCCATAATCTGTTTTCATCCCTTACTGAGATGTCCCTTTGCTATCTTTAGGCTTTGGTTGTTTTCAATTGCTTTCCTCACTAGTTCACAGTTGAATTTTCTTACGTCTTCAGTGATACTTTTTCGTACTGTCTTGCATAGCTCTATATATTCCACTTTGGAAGTCACATCTTCTTTAGTTGTCCTCATCTCTCTTCTTTTTTGCATCAACATTTTCGTTTTTCCTGATAATTTATTTACATGCAACTTGTTCTTAGACCCAGCTAATTTTGTTGCTGTTTCCACAAGAGCTTTGGTTACTTTTCTGTTAACTTCAGAGATGTCCACTTCTTCCGATGTTAGGCCTTCTAAAGCAGAGAACCTGTTCTTCAGTTCCAACTTGACGGTATTATGGTGTTTTTTAAGGTTGGTTATGTCAATAGATTTTGTTTGTCTTATGAGCTTGCCACGTTCAAGTTTAGTGTTGAGGTGCATCTTACATCTCACCAATCTATGGTCACTACCTGTGTTGAACTTATTTAGCACACTGCAGTCTTCTATGACGAATTTTTTGTTACACATAATAAAATCAATTTCACTTGTCGTCCCATTTGGATGTCTCCATGTCCATTTCCTGTGTGGCTTTTTCTTGAAGAAGGAGTTCAAGATGAAAAACCCTTCTGCCTCTGCAAACTCAACGAGAGTATTTCCACGCTGGTTTCTGTTGCCGTGACCAAATTTACCTACTGAAGTTTCATTCTGTTGCCGTTGCCCTATTTTTGCATTGAAATCTCCCATAATTATCTTCAAGTGCTGCTTACCTTTATTATTTAGATCACGAATTTCCTCATAAAATTCTTCAATTTCTTCTTCAGCATGACTTGTGGTGGGTGCATAAGTTTGAATAATCTGAGCCTGGTATCTTCTCGAGAGTTGGATAACAAGTCGTGCAGCTCTGTCAGAGGAACTTTCAACTTCTACAACTTTATCCTTCTGTTTCTTGTTTATTATAAATCCAACACCACTAGTTCTGCCAGTATCTGTCCCACGATAGTAGAAGAGATGTCCACTTTTCAGTTCGATGAGAACTTCTCCTTTTCTCCTTACCTCACTTATCCCGACGATGTCCCACTTGATACTTTGTAGTTCCTCTTCCAATTCAAGAAGCCTTGAATCAGAAGATAGGGAGCGTCCGTTGTACGTAGCCAAGGTCAGCATCAGATGGCAGCCTAGTCCGGTCCTCCGGGGATTCTTAGCACCCTCTGTCTTCATGTCGCACTGGCAGCTGCCTTGGCCAGGTACATTCCAGCTGCCGGAGACTGAGGGCCAAGATTTAAGTTGTGTAGTCATTTTGGAGGGGTTTGGCCGTAACTCACCACGCTGGCCAAGCGGGTTGGTGAGTGTGGGATAGCATTTTGTCTAATCCCGATGGTATAGTTATACCGCTATTGGCGGTCGTCAGAGCCCCTTTAGTGGGAACAGGATGTACCACGAGAAGGTGGGGTTGACATTTGTCAAGGAGAGGCTGTGATGTTACGCATCACCTGACCTTACATCCCATTGTATATATATATATATATATACTCACGGACTATGAAATTTGCGCAGCTGGAAGAAAAACATGCTACAACCACAAAACTTTGCAAATAGCTAGAGGGCGTGCTGGAATGGAAATGATCCACGGTTGGTGCGAGTGCACATGACCACACACCCTGTGGTGTAGCTGCAAGCACGAACCGACAGCCTTATAAACCGGCGTGGAGTCGATGCCCCATGAAAGCGAAAAGCAAACAGTGACAAGAATGCCGGGTATACGCCAGAGGCGTCAATTTACGCAAATTACAGACTTCGAGAGATGCCTGACCATCGGGATGAAAACCGCAGGGTGGTCGGCGCGCCGTGTAGCCCGCCACGTGGATCGTTCTGACCATACCGTCCGACGGTGTTGGGAGAAGTGGAGACGTGACGGCACTGCCACACGGCAGAGCTGCTCTGGACAGTCCAGGACCACCACCAGTAGAGAGGATCGACTAATCGTGCTCCAGGCACGAACGGATCCCACGAGGACCCGGTCCACTATACAGGTACATGTAGCGGCTCCTGTGTGCCCACAAAACATTTCCCGACGTCTCGCGAAAGGGAGTCCAAGATTCCAGCGCCCCTTACGTGTGCTGCCATTAACACTGGAACATCGCCGGCTCCGTGTGCAGTGGTGCCAGACCAGAGCTACGTGGAACGCCACAGACTGGCGACGATCGGTGTTTAGCGATGAGTGCCGCTTCGTTTTGGGGACAGATGATCATCGTGTCTAGGTGTGGAGGTCCCCGGGTCAACAGCACAATCTCGATATTGCTATCGAGCGCCACACCTCCCCCACTACAGAAATTATGGTCTGGAGAGCGATTAACTACGATAGCCGATCAACTCTAGTAGTGGAACGTGGATCATTGACAGGCTGGCGCTATGTGGACGAGATCCTATGGCCCCATGTGCTCCCATTCCTGGCCGGGATTCTAGGTGCGCTATACCAGCAGGATAATGCTCGCCCGCAGACGGCTCGGGTTGCCCAAGACTGACTACGTCATGTACAGACACTTCCATGGCCTTTCCGCTCCCCAGACATGTCCCCTATTGAGCTTGTGTGGGACCAGTTGGCGCCGTGCCGCACTATCCGGGATTTGGAGCACACCGTCCAACACGTGTGGGCCAGCCTGCCGCAGGACAACATCAGGCATCTGTTGGCCTCCATGTCGGACCGTATTGCAGCATGTATCGCCGCACGAGGCGGTGCGACGCGCTATTTTAGACGACCGGACTGCGAGCCGTATATCCCTCTGCAAGTGTCTGGCAGCTCTGTTTTTGCCATCATGTGTACCATTTATCTGGATCATTACGCCCTTAAAATTTCAGTTCAATCCGATGCTTCCTTTTTGGTACACAAATTTCATTGTCCGTGAGTCTATATATATACACTGAAGTGCCAGAAAAACTGGTACAGATGAGCTTATGCAAAATACATAGCAACGTCATCTATGCGCGTACACGGTTGCGTCCGCCAGTGCGTATATAAAGCGGCAGACATCCTTGCCAGCTGTCAGAGCTGTTTTCGGCATGAGAATGACAAGTAATAACGATTTAAGCGATTTTCAACGCGGTGCCATATTTGGCGCTCGTGAGATGGGCCATAGCATTTCGGAGGTAGAAACGATGTTAGGATTTTCACGGACGACCATTGCAAAACTGTACCGTGACTACAAGAATTCCGGCAAAACCTCCAACCTACGATACCGGTGTGGCCGTAAAAATACATTGGGTGAACGTGACCATCGTCGGCTGAATCGTTTAACGCAATAGGCGTGCAACACTCTACAGGTATCATCGGAATTCAATGCTGGAACCTCAACAAGCATCAGCGTCCGGACTGTGCAACGTACCCTGCACGATATGGGCTTTGGAAGCCGACTCCCAACTCGAGCCCCTTTGCACGACACAGGCCTATGCTCCTCGCTTGGGCACGGCATCACCGCCACTCGGCACTTGAAGACTGGAAACCCGTAGCCTGGTCTGACGAGTCACTTTTCCAACTGTATCGAGCAGATGAAAGGATTCGGGTGTGGCGCAAACCCCATGACGCCATGAATCCCGCCTGTCAACAGGGAACTGTACCGGCTGGGGGGGTCTGTAATGGTATGGGGTGTGTTTAGCTGGACTTCACTGGGATCCCTGGTACGTCTACAAACGTGTGTGGCTGGCCAACGCTATGTGCGCATCCTTTCTGACGAGGTACACCCGTTCATGTCCTGCATTCATGCTGATGGGTTGGGCCTGTTCCAACAGAACAATGCACCTCCATACAAGTGTCGAGGCGCCACATTATGGTTCGAGGAGCATTCATCTGAGTTTGGGGTGTGACCATTGCAACCCAAGTACCCAGATCTGAAAGTGGTAGAACACATTTGGGATGCCATGCAACGCGCTATGGAATACAGGAATCCAAGACCTCGGAATACAACCGAATTGTGGAGCGCTCTGAAGAACGTATGGTGTGCATTGCCTACAGCATATTTTTAGAAGCTAGTGGAGTCCATGCCCCGTCGTATTTCTGCAGTCCTGCGCTCCCGTGGGAGACCTACCAAGTATTAGACTGGTGTAAAAGTTTTTCTGGCACTTCAGTGTATATATATATACGTATATACAGATAGGGATGTAAGGTCAGGTGATGCGTAACATCACAGCCTCTCCTTGACAAATGTCAACCCCGCCTTCTCGTGGTGCATCCTGTTCCCACTAAAGGGGCTCTGACGACCGCCAATAGCGGTATAACTATACCATCGGGATCAGAGGAAATGCTGTCCCACACTCACCAACCCGCTTGGCCAGCGTGGTGAGTTATGGCCAAACACCTCCAAAATGACTCTACAACTTAAATCTTGGCTGTCAGTCTCCTGCAGCTGGAATGTACCTGGCCAAGGCAGCGGCCAGTGCGACATGAAGGCAGAGGGTGCTAAGAATCCCCGGAGGACCGGACTAGGCTGCCATTTGATGCTGACCTTGGCTACCTATAACGGACGCTCCCTATCTTCTGATTCAAGGCTTCTTGAATTGGAAGAGGAACTACAAAGGATCAAGTGGGACATCGTTGGGCTAAGTGAGGTAAGGAGAAAAGGAGAAGATCTCATTGAACTGAAAAGTGGACATCTCTTCTATTATCGTGGGACAGATACTGGCAGAACTAGTGCTGTTGGATTTATAATAAACAAGAAACTGAAGGATAAAGTGATAGAAGTTGAAAGTTCCTCTGACAGAGCTGCACGACTCGTTATCCAACTATCGATAAGATACCAGGCTCAGATTATTCAAACTTATGCACCCACCACAAGTCATCCTGAAGAAGAAATTGAAGAATGTTATGAGGAAATTTGTCATCTAAATAATAAAGGTAAGCAGCACTTGAAAATAATTATGGGAGATTTCAATGCAAAAATAGGGCAACGACAACAGAATGAAACTTCAGTAGGTAAATTCGGTCACGGCAACAGAAACCAGCGTGGAAATACTCTCGTTGAGTTTGCAGAGGCAGAAGGATTTTTCATCTTGAACTCCTTTTTCAAGAAAAAGCCACACAGGAAATGGACATGGAGACATCCAATTGGGACGACAAGTGAAATCGATTTTATTATGTGTAACAAAAAATTCGTCATCGAAGACTGCAGTGTGCTGAACAAGTTCAACACAGGTAGTGACCATAGATTGGTGAGATGTAAGATGCACCTCAACACTAAACTGGAACGTGGCAAGCTCATAAGACAAACAAAATGTATTGACATAACCAACCTTAAAAAACACCATAATACTTTCAAGTTGGAACTGAAGAACAGATTCTCTGCTTTAGAAGGCCTAACATTGGAAGAAGTGGATATTTCGGAAGTTAACAGAAAAGTAACCAAAGCTCTTATGGAAACAGCAACAAAATTAGCTGGATCTAAGAACAAGTTGCATGTGAACAAATTATCAGGAAAAACCAAAATGTTGATGCAAAAAAGAAGAGAGATGAGGACAACTAAAGAAGATGTGACTTCCAAAGTGGAATATATAGAGCTATGCAAGACAACACGAAAAAGTATCACTGAAGACGTAAGGAAATTCAACTGTGAGCTAGTGAGGAAAGCAATTGAAAACAACCAAAGCCTTAAGATAGCAAAGGGACATCTCAGTAAGGGAAGAAAACAGATTATGGTTCTGAGAAAAGAAGATGGTTCTATAACAAGAAATAGAGGCGAAATTTTGACAAGAGTGAAAGATTTCTACTCCAAATTATATGAAAGGGATGATGCATGTACTCCAGACATCATAAAAGGTACCAGAGTTCTTCCAGTCCTCCCAGCAGAAGTTGCTCATGCAATCAAGAACATGAAGCAGGGGAAAGCTCCAGGAGAAGATGAAATTACTATAGACATCATAAAGGAAGCAGGTGGAGAAATCGAAACAGTACTCGCCCAAATTTTCACTCGATGCCTTAATGAAGGGAAGATTCCTGAGGATTGGAACAATGCTACAATGATCCTGCTACATAAAAAAGGTGACATTGAGGATCTCAGGAACTACAGACCTATCAGCCTCCTATCAGTGGTTTATAAAATCTTCACTAAAGTTCTTTCACACCGCTTGAAGGTAACACTGGACATAGCTCAACCGAGAGAACAAGCTGGATTCAGGAGTGGCTACAGCACAATAGATCATATCCACGTACTGAGAGAACTAATTGAAAGAGCGAGGGAATATGAACTTCCATTGTGCATGGCTTTTATCGATTATGAAAAAGCCTTTGATTCGGTGAAACCATCAGCAGTTACCACGGCTCTGAAATCCTGCGGTATTGAAGATGCATACATTAATATTATTAATAACATCTATGAAAATGCAAGTGCAGAGATTCGGCTGTTTGAAAATACAACACATATAAAAATTGGAAAGGGAGTGAGACAAGGTGACACCATATCTCCGAAGTTATTTAATGCCACATTGGAAAATGTCTTTCAATCACTGAACTGGGAAAACAAAGCGATAAAGATTAATGGAGATTATCTAACCCACCTTCGTTTTGCTGATGACATAGTCATTTTTGCAACTACCCCATCAGAGCTGCAGAGTATGATCCAGGAACTTGCTGACAAGAGTAAAGAAGTGGGATTAAAAATGAACTTTCAGAAGACAAAAGTGATGTTCAATGCTTTTACAAGAAATGAAGATTTATCGATTGATGGAGAAAAACTGGAGATAACAGATACGTACGTTTATCTTGGACAGCAGGTATCAAGTGAGGGTCACATTGATGAAGAAATTAATCGGCGTACAAAACTTGCCTGGAGAGCTTTTGGAAGAAACAGCATAATTTTCAAGAGCAATATGCCATTATGTCTTAAAAGAAAAGTGTTTGATCAATGCATCCTTCCAGTGCTTACGTATGGTGCAGAGACGTGGACCTTAACTAAAAGAGACATACAAAGGCTGCAGACAACTCAAAGTAGCATGGAGAGGTGCATGCTTGGTATAATCAGGAGAGATAAGAAGAGGAACTTGTGGATCCGAAAAATGACGAGAGTGGAAGACATCATGATCAGAGTTAAATCCCTGAAATGGCAATGGGCTGGACATACTGCCAGAAGGACAGACCATAGATGGACAGCTGAAATTTTAGATTGGATTCCAAGGGACAGGAAAAGACCCAGAAAAAGACCACATGGGAGATGGATGGATGAAATTCGTAAATATGCGGGAGTGACATGGAGGAGACTGGCACAAGACAGACCGTTGTGGAGGAAACTTGGGGAGACCTTCGTCCAGCAGTGGATTGATAATGGTTGACAATGATGATGGTGATGATACAGATAGGGATGTAAGGTCAGGTGATGCGTAACATCACAGCCTCTCCTTGACAAATGTCAACCCCGCCTTCTCGTGGTGCATCCTGTTCCCACTAAAGGGGCTCTGACGACCGCCAATAGCGGTATAACTATACCATCGGGATTAGAGGAAATTCTATCCCACACTCACCAACCCGCTTGGCCAGCGTGGTGAGTTATGGCCAAACCCCTCCAAAATGACTCCACAACTTAAATCTTGGCCCTCAGTCTCCGGCAGCTGGAATGTACCTGGCCAAGGCAGCGGCCAGTGCGACGTGAAGGCAGAGGGTGCTAAGAATCCCCGGAGGACCGGACTAGGCTGCCATCTGATGCTGACCTTGGCAACGTACAATGGACGCTCCCTATCTTCTGATTCAAGACTTCTTGAATTGGAAGAGGAACTACAAAGGATCAAGTGGGACATCATGGGGCTAAGTGAGGTAAGGAGAAAAGGAGAAGATCTCATCGAACTGAAAAGTGGACATCTCTTCTACTATCGTGGGACAGATACTGGCAGAACTAGTGGTGTTGCATTTATAATAAACAAGAAACTGAAGGATAAAGTTGTAGAAGTTGAAAGTTCCTCTGACAGAGCTGCACGGCTTGTTATCCAACTCTCGAAAAGATACCAGGCTCAGATTATTCAAACTTATGCACCCACCACAAGTCTTCCTGAAGAAGAAATTGAAGAATTTTATGAGGAAATTTGTCATCTAAATAATAAAGGTAAGCAGCACTTGAAAATAATTATGGGAGATTTCAATGCAAAAATAGGGCAACGGCAACAGAATGAAACTTCAGTAGGTAAATTCGGTCACGGCAACAGAAACCAGCGTGGAAATACTCTCGTTGAGTTTGCAGAGGCAGAAGGGTTTTTCATCTTGAACTCCTTCTTCAAGAAAAAGCCACACAGGAAATGGACATGGAGACATCCAAATGGGACGACAAGTGAAATTGATTTTATTATGTGTAACAAAAAATTCGTCATAGAAGACTGCAGTGTGCTAAATAAGTTCAACACAGGTAGTGACCATAGATTGGTGAGATGTAAGATGCACCTCAACACTAAACTTGAACGTGGCAAGCTCATAAGACAAACAAAATCTATTGACATAACCAACCTTAAAAAACACCATAATACCTTCAAGTTGGAACTGAAGAACAGGTTATCTGCTTTAGAAGGCCTAACATCGGAAGAAGTGGACATCTCTGAAGTTAACAGAAAAGTAACCAAAGCTCTTGTGGAAACAGCAACAAAATTAGCTGGGTCTAAGAACAAGTTGCATGTAAATAAATTATCAGGAAAAACGAAAATGTTGATGCAAAAAAGAAGAGTTCCGGCGTAAGATGTCAATACGGAATATGGCCACCATGGAGGGCGATGCAAGATTCCACACGTCGTGTTATGCTTTGCACAACATTATCAAGCAGCTGTTGGGGTAATTTATCCCATTCCTCTACCAGTGCACAGATGAGGGTGTCCTTGTTTATTGGAGGGCATTGGCGACCAGCAAGACTCCTCCCCATTTTCAATGGGATTCACATTTTGAATGGGATTCAGATCTGGAGAACGTGCTGGCCATACGAGGCGTTGAATATCCTCGCTCTCAAGACACTCCTGGACAGCGACTGTTCGATGACATGTTGCGTTGTCGTCCATGAAAATGAATCTATCACCGACAGCACAACGGAACATGCAAACATGAGGTAGCAGAACATCATTTATGTATCGTTGGCCAGTCATAATCTCAGTTGGAAGCACATAGAGGGACGTACGGCCATTGATCATGATGCCAGCCCATACCATGACACTACATGTCGGATATCGGTCCCTTTCCTGTATGTTTGCTAGACAATATGCAGTACCACTATCACGCCAGATCAGTTGTCGTCGACAATCAGACGATAGACTGTATCTACTCTCATCTGAGAAGAGGACAGCAGACCAGTCGTTATCAGTCCAATTGCGATGTTGATGGCATCATTGCAAACGGGCGGTACGGTGACGTCTCGACAATGGGATGCACACAACAGGACGGCGGGCTTATAGTCCTCCTTCATGCAAACGTCTGGCGACTGTTTTTCGGGAGATCCGCTTGCCAATAGCAGCCATAAACTGATTTGCCAGCTCACTAGCTGTGCTGCGCCGGTGTCTTTTTGTTGATAGCACTATGTACCGATCTTCTGCAGGTGTCGTACTGCGAACACGACCTCCCCCGTGACGTTTGCTACACTCTCCATTTGTTTGAAATGATTTCCAAAGCCTTGAAACAACACTGTGGCTGACGTCGAACTCCTGGCAACATCTGTTATTTTTCGCCCTTCTTCAATCTTGCCAATAATACGGCCACGCGTAAAATTATCTAGGTGATGTCGGAAAGACATACTGAAAATTGCAAGTTCGTCAATTGATTCTTTCCTTTTCAACTTTGCGTTTGAACAACAACGGTCAATACGCGTCACATCCTTTATATCTCTTATCAGCGCTATGACGTCACGAACAAGTTCGGCAATCCAAAATTTGCATACGCACAACACGTCTTACTGTATCCCTCACTTATGCTAATTTCCACATTTTCCTACCTTCCATTTTATGGTTGCTATCGTTGCTATTGTCATCATCCGTCCTTAGCAATTGTCCGGCAGTGTGTATATATGCAGGGTATTCGTACAGTGTTTTTTTTGAGAAAAAGAGGGGTGATAGTACCCATCAAGACGAACAATATTTACAATGGAACCTAGGGTCGCATTCCACTCTGAGTATCAGAAAAGAGTAAAATTAGATGTCCAAGTTGAACTTTCAACAGTGCAAAGAAAGAGAATTAACGACATCATAAGTTGCACATTCCCATTTATGGAGATCAGGGACAGACTCAAAGTAGATGCTCAAAGTGGCGACCACGGGTGCCGTTGCACAATTCACACCGGCGAATGAAAGACTGGCGCACCCTCTCGAAGACTAATGTTGCCGTGTTTATCCTGTCCGCTGCAACAACGATTCTCGCGATGAGATCTTCCACGGAGTCCACAGGCGTCTCGTACACCAATGATTTCATGTGCCCCCAGAAGAAGGAGTCCAGTGGGTTTAAGTCCGGTGAGCGTGGAGGCCATGCCACAGATCCACCACGTCCAATCTATCATGCGGGATATGCGGTATTCAGGAAGTGTCTACTGCACCTTGATAAGACAATCAGCTGCAATTTTCGATGCTGCGTCTTTTCTCTGGCAATTTGCATATGGTAAATGCTTGACGGTGATGTTCTGGCAACGTGCTACTTCTCCGGCACGAAAGAAATGACGTCTGAGGTGACGAATTGTGCTTGTTGGACGTATTTCGAAGTTACTCTTATCTGACACTCAGAGTGGAATGTGACCCTAAGTTCCATTGTAAATATTGTTCGTCTTGATGGGCACTATCACCCATCTTCTTTTGTGAAAACAGTTTACGAACACCCTGTATATTGTAAATCATGCATTTATTACTTTGATAAATTAATTTGTGTTTCTATGAGTTAGTTGATTTCACTCAGAATATTTTTAGTTAATTTGCTTCTTTCATTGACAGGTTTTTCGTCTGACGTGTTTTCCTTGGGTGCCGTTGCATTTCTTATTCATTTTGATTATTGTCCATGTGACCTTGTTGCGGAGGTTAGAGCTAGAGGCGGATCTATTTTCCAGAAAGAGAAAGTCGCCCAGGAAGGTAAGCTAATTATACATATACACTGTAAAAAATATACTGTTTTGGTTAATTTTGAAGTATGAGCATTTAGCTACTAGAGGAAGACTTACTTGTAGGCTTGACTTGTTACTCGCAGTAGGTACAAATTTAACTAAGCATTTGCAAAAGTCTCTAACTAAACACTTGCATATATACCGATGAGCCTTTACATTATGACCACCTACCTAATAAGCTGTACGACCCCCTTTAGCCCGCAAAACAGAGACCACTTGGAGAGGCGAGGTGGCACAGAGGTCACTTCAATGAGAAAAAAACAGAGGTCACTTCGATGAGGTGGCGATGGGTATCCTGGGGCATCTGGTACTATAAGATGTAACGTACCAGGAGATGTGACGTACCTGCCCGAAGGACGCACACGTCATAAAGGCAGATAGGAACCAGAATAAAATGTCCGCGTAGCTCAATTGGTAGAGCAACTTATTCCGGAATGAGGGGACCCGGGTTCGAATCCTGGCGCGGATAGAAATGACGAAGAAATTTACTTCGTTATAAAGGTCAACAGTATGTCCTCCAGTTCCCGTACATTTCAAAATGGTGGTGATTTAGCGCGAACCTGCTTTTCCAAGTCGAACCACAAATGTTCGATTGGGTTGATGTCAGGTGAATTTGGAGGTCAGGGCATTAACAGAAAGTCACCAAATGCTCCTCGATCCACTTCTTGACGATTCTGGCAGTGTGGCATGGCGCATTATCCTGTTGGATGTTCATCAGCAGGGAACACAGTTGCCATGAATTGATGAACTTGGTCCGCAAGTATGTTCAAATACCTGACAGCTGTCAGGAATTGTGCTATTGGGATAATGGGCCCTAAAGTGTCCCAAGAAAACATCGCCCACAGCATAACACCGCCGCCGCTGGTCTGTTTCCACCCAACAGTGCATCCTGGTGCCATAGCCTCCGTTGATAATCGACGTATCCGCGCTCGGCCGTCTACATGATGTACCAGGAATCTTGATTCGTCAGACCAGGCCACTATCTTCCATTCATCTATGGTCCAATATCTCGATGATCTTGGGCCCATTTCATGCGTTGTTGGCGATGACGTGCAGTGAGAATAGGCTCGACTACGCAAGTCCATGCGCAGAAGGTGCCTTGAACTGTGTGCTGCGACACATTGCCCTGATCACCACGGTTGCAGCTGCAGATGATTTGTCGAACTATGGCCCTGCGATCGCTGTGAACAATGTGCGATAGTCTCTGCTCCCCTCAGACATCAATGAGCTGCGGACGATACACGGCTGGACGACGGTTTGTCCTTTGTCCATCTGTGCACCACTTTTGATACGTACACACTGCAGCGGCACGTGAACAATCCACAAGCTGCGCCGTTTCCGAGATCGTAGTTCCGAGGCGCCGTGACGTCACAATTTTTCCTTTAACAAACTTCGATAAATCTGCAGCTTTTCCCGTTCTGACTCCGAACACTCTACTAACCGAAAACCCGTCCTCGGGTTGTATATATACTGGTCTGTGAACTTCACCTGCGCCCCCGTTCGGTTTCCAGGCGCGCTCATTTCTCTAGGTTGGGGGGGGTCATAATGGAATGGCTCCTCGGTGTAATTTCTTTAAGATGTCCGGAGTCAATGAGGTAGAAGTTGTGCTTACATTTCGATGTCCGGAGTCAATGAGGTAGAAGTTGTGCTTACATTTCGATGTCCGTTTTAACTCTCTAATGGCACATGATAGTAGCACAACGATGAATATAATTCCATTCACAACAATAAAGCCTGATATCAAAAAGTAGTTCACACAATATCAATATGTTATTTAAATTCCGTTCAAGAAATTTTTAACTTAAAAGATATTGCCTTATAACAAATAGTTAGCTCGAAGGAACTGCACTTAGCGTGAATTCTACTCTTATCGTAAAAATATCATTCTCATAATAAATCGCCCACATATCCTTCTCCTGACTCTTTTATTGTTTCGTTTTTTTCTTGTTTGGGGATTTAATGACCTCCTTGAGCAGTTTAATGAGCTATAAGCATTCGCCCGATCCTAATTTAGAGCCACTGGTTGCAAGAAAGAGGACAGCCTGTGCTGTAAGACAGCATCGATGCTTCACTGGGAATCGAACCCATCTCGGAGGAACAGTCAGACGCCAGCGCTTAGACCATTACACCACCGGGGGCTTCTCTCTCTTAATCTGTGTATAATATATCATTATATTGATCTTTGACTCACTGCCAGTGACGCCAACTTTTGAAATTCATCAGGAGAAATAATGCGGTTAAGCCAGAAAAACGTGCAACGAACAGAAATTCAATTTACTTAAGAATACAGAAATTCAAGAGAAAGGTTAAATTAGATCAAACAGAGGTTTTTTTGTTTTCTTTTATTGGAGGTTTAACGACCACCGTGAGCAACTCAATGGGCTTATAAGCAGTCGCCCGTCCCTAATTTAGGGTCACTGGTTCCATTGAAGGGAGAGAGCCAGGGCCGTAAGACAAACACAACATCCATGCCTCACCGGGATTCGAACCCGGACCTCTTTCGGACGAATAATCAGAGGCCATCGCTTAGACCACTGCGCCACCGGGGCGGCTCAAAGAGAGGTCATCGCTCTTTCTACGTTTATAAGTGAGTCACGGAAAAATTCTCATTGGCCGCCATGAGACGATGGCACACCGGCGAAAGTACTCGCATAACAACGTGACGAAGAGCCTCTTAAGAGACGTCTCCCGACCCGATGTGTATAACTTTTTCTAATACAATCTTTTAATTAATTGTAAATTTAAAACGTTTGATTGTGCGAACGAATGAATGTGAATTGATAATAATATAACCTGCTAATAAGGCTGCTTACTGTAAAAGAAACGTTTATAAAACCCATGTAATACCGTAAATGCATCCTTATCCCTAAAGCATCCGTTTTCTGGTCCCTCAGCAGCTTCTGAAGTCCCTTTTTCCTGACACCTTTTTTCTTTTCTTTTTTTATGATTACTTTTCGTTATATTCGACTGCAATGAAATCGTGTTCTCTGTTTGTTTGTATTCGTTACGTTAAACCTAACTAAAATAGTAAAACGCATATCTTTTAATCAAAACTTAGTATCATAGATGGGGGGTGTGATGAATTACAATAATGAAAAGAGGCAAGGTAGGAACTATTTACATGTACTCCAAAATCCAAAAAATTTAGGAATACGGAACTTGTTCGGTCCCAGGCATTTCAAGTAAGAATGCTCAACATATATTATAATTATTGTATACTTAGTAGAATATGCATTACTGGTAGTACAAAAATTTCACCCGTGGGAGTTCATTTATTATTCATCATTGACGCAAACGAATCATTCACGAAGGATCACTCAAACGAATGATCATTCAATCTCCAAGTTGTCACTACATTCACTGAGTAGATAATGCGTTGCATAGATGCCGTGTTTACGGCCAAAGCGCTTTCAACATTTCAACTCTTTCTGGAAAACTGCCCAAAACAGCAGGAGCTCTTCACCGTTCGCGAAGATTCGCCGCGAGAACGATTCGGGCACAGCATTTAAATTCAATCTCCAGGTTGTCACTACCTTCACTGAGTTAATCATTCGTTGTGTAGATACCGTGTTAACGACCAAAGCGCTTTCAAGGGCACAGCATTTAAATTCAATCTCCAGGTTGTCACTACCTTCACTGAGTTAATCATTCGTTGTATAGATACCGTGTTTACGACCAAAGCGCTTTCAAGGGCACAGCATTTAAATTCAATCTCCAGGTTGTCACTACCTTCACTGAGTTAATCATTCGTTGTATAGATACCGTGTTTACGACCAAAGCGCTTTCAAGGGCACAGCATTTAAATTCAATCTCCAGGTTGTCACTACCTTCACTGAGTTAATCATTCGTTGTATAGATACCGTGTTTACGACCAAAGTGCTTTCAAGGGCACAGCATTTAAATTCAATCTTCAGGTTGTCACTACCTTCACTGAGTTAATCATTCGTTGTGTAGATACCGTGTTAACGACCAAAGCGCTTTCAAGGGCACAGCATTTAAATTCAATCTCAGGTTGTCACTACCTTCACTGAGTTAATCATTCGTTGTATAGATACCGTGTTTACGACCAAAGTGCTTTCAAGGGCACAGCATTTAAATTCAATCTCCAGGTTGTCACTACCTTCACTGAGTTAATCATTCGTTGTATAGATACCGTGTTTACGACCAAAGTGCTTTCAAGGGCACAGCATTTAAATTCAATCTCCAGGTTGTCACTACCTTCACTGAGTTAATCATTCGTTGTGTAGATACCGTGTTTACGACCAAAGCGCTTTCAAGGGCACAGCATTTAAATTCAATCTCCAGGTTTTCACTACCTTCACTGAGTTAATCATTCGTTGTATAGATACCGTGTTTACGACCAAAGTGCTTTCAAGGGCACAGCATTTAAATTCAATCTCCAGGTTGTCACTACCTTCACTGAGTTAATCATTCGTTGTATAGATACCGTGTTTACGACCAAAGCGCTTTCAAGGGCACAGCTGTTTTTGGCAAATTGCACAAAAGAGAGGGCGCTTTTCACCGTTCGCGATAAATGATTCGTCACGAGAACGATTCCAGCACACTATTTGAATGAATGGCATTCACGTATCATTCCCATTCTTAAGTTTCACCATTATTTCTTAGCTGACTTCTGATTAGTCACTCACATAACGGTTGACCCTTATCAATTATCGATATTCCAATTCTTATTGGGAATCCGTTTCCGAATTTATGGGGACGGAATGAAGTTGAACGCGTGTGTTTCAGTAATGGCGGACTGAATGATTATTCACAGAGATGAGAGCGAAGAACCCTTCACGGTAAAAAGTCATTCTTTGTGAACGAATTGTTCACGAATGGTCCATTACTATATAAAATACACGGAATCCCGTTATACGAGTAACGAAAACAGAGAAATCTTCAGTGTAACGAATTGTTTTCGTGTTCGTAGGTAACATCCATAACAAATTAAAAATTGATTCGTTTAAACGAAATAAATGCAACGAAATGTTCATCACGACAAATTCTGTAATTTACTTTTTCACATAAAAAAGGCGGTAAAAGTTCTCAACGAATGCTTTGTTCTAATGTGATCCATTTCCTTTTCATGGGTAACCCAAGTGGGTGTTAGAGATATAAGGTGGAAGTGAATGAGAAATCTGAAACGGCCTGCAAGACCATCAACCAATGCGTGTTCATCCGTTGGCCTAATGTATCTCATCCACAGAGAGTGAACTGCTTATAAACGATAGGTCGCTTCTATCTGTATGATCGCTAGATGTATTCAGTCACCTGTTGCTATGCTTGGGATTATGTTATCGCTAAGTATGGAACGGCAAGGCTTATAATGTTTAGAGATTTTAGTTCAATGTGCAGATTGTTTGTTGTTGAACAGTCCCTTACTAATATTAATCAATTACAAATTCTCCAAAATAAATGCATTCGATTAATAAATCTTAAACATAATTTAAATAGTAACAATTTACTAGGACAAAATATGTTTAGATATTCCAGAGTCAACCCGAAAAAACCTAATATCCTAACAATTAAGCATTATATAACTTAGTCAATATTATGTATCATCATCATCATCATCATCATTGTCAATCATTATCAATCCACTGCTGGACGAAGGTCTCCCCAAGTTTCTTCCACAACGGTCTGTCTTGTGCCAGTCTCCTCCATGTTACTCCCGCATACTTTCGAATTTCATCCACCCATCTCCCATGCGGTCTTCTTCTGGGTCTTTTCCTGTCCCTTGGAATCCAATCTAAAATTTCGGCTGTCCATCGATGATCTGTCCTTCTGGCAGTATATCCAGCCCATTGCCATTTCAGGGATTTAACTCTGATCATGATGTCTTCCACTCTTGTCATTTTTCGGATCCACGAGTTCCTCTTCTTATCTCTCCTGGTTACACCAAGCATGTACCTCTCCATGCTACTTTGAGTTGTCTGCAGCCTTTGTATGTCTCTTTTAGTTAAGGTCCACGTCTCTGCACCACACGTAAGCACTGGAAGGATGCATTGATCAAACACTTTTCTTTTAATGGCATATTGCTCTTCAAAATTATGCTGTTTCTTCCAAAAGCTCTCCAGGCAAGTTTTGTACGCCGATTAATTTTTTCATCAATGTGACCCACATTTGATGTCTGCTGTCCGAGATAAACGTACGTGCCTGTTATCTCCAGCTTTTCTCCATCAATCGATAAATCTTCATTTCTTGTAAAAGCATTGAACATCACTTTTGTCTTCTGAAAGTTCATTTTTAATCCCACTTCTTTACTCTTGTCAGCAAGTTCCTGGATCATACTCTGCAGCTCTGATGGGGTAGTTGCAAAAATGACTATGTCATCAGCAAAACGAATGTGGGTTAGATAATCTCCTTTAATCTTTATCCTTTTGTTTTCCCAGTTCAGTGATTGAAAGACATTTTCTAATGTGGCATTAAGGAGCTTCGGAGATATGGTGTCACCTTGCCTCACTCCCTTTCTAATTTTTATGGGTGCTGTATTCTCAAATAGCCGAATCTTTGCACTTGGATTTTCATAGATGTTATTGAAAATATTAATGTATGCATCTTCAATACCGCAGGATTTCAGAGCCATTGTAACTGCTGATGGTTTCACCGAATCAAAGGCTTTTTCATAATCGATAAAAGCCATGCACAATGGAAGTTCATATTCCCTCGCTCTTTCAATTAGTTCTCTCAGTAAGTGGATATCATCTATTGTGCTGCAGCCACTCCTGATTCCAGCTTGTTCTCTCGGCTGAGCCATGTCCAGTGTTACCTTCAAGCGGTGTGAAAGAACTTTAGTGAAGATTTTATAAACCACTGATAGGAGGCTGATAGGTCTGTAGTTCCTGAGATCCTCAATGTCACCTTTTTATGTATAAACGAATTAAAGTGAACCTTGGACAAGAGTTCATAATAATATCGCTACGTACCGATATGATATTCGAAATCAAGCTCGGCTGAGACTTATTACACCTAGAACACAAAATACTGAACGAAGGTCTCAATAATTGTTTTCCAGAGTTTTGGAATTCATTGCCTGCAGAATTAACATCTATTAATAACTTCAATTTGTTTAAAAAATTAAAACACTGCTTACTTAATAACTAACATTCATTCAATAATGCAGGATGGGGGATGGGTTGAAAGAGGACTATTGATAGAGGGGAGTGGCGGAAGAATTGGAGACCAGACGGGAATTCGGTGAATCATCAGTGGAAGGGGAATCTTTAAAAATGGGTATATTGTATCGGGGACAACTCAGCATCAAATTACCATAATGTTTTATGTGCCTTAATATACTATCTATTGAATATAACACTAGATATCTAATTTAGCTAACATGCTGTACTGTATTTTAGATTTGTTACTCTTTTTTCCCCTGTTTTTCTTTTATTTCTTTGTTTTTCTCTCCTGACCTTGTTGGTGCTATCATGTGAATTCTCTTGGCTTGACTTATACCTAGGGAAATCGAGGCAAAGTCAGGTCTCTGCGAGGCTTTTTCCTTGATCTTCTCTGCTGTTATTTTTAGGCTTATATGCAACTGTTTAGAACTGTTACCTTATTATGTAACAGCAAGATCAAGAAATGAATTGAATTGAATTGAATTGAATTGAGCTTAAATGTTAAACACTTGGGCGAATAATCTAACAACCCGAGTTCATTCAAGTAAGAAACTATTTACATTAATCGTACTTTATTCTGCTTTACTTGTCGACTAACAGCTTGTAGACACAAGTCCATGATAACACCTACAACGTATCTTTTATACAATAAGATCCTCTAGTAATGTCGAATAACTAGGTTATATCAAGATAATACATTATCATTGATTATCATATAGTAACATAGAAGACAATATGTGGTTTTACTTGAAGCAGTACCTCGTCTTACTTGCACTCTCTCTCTCTCTCTCTCTCTCACACACACACACAAACACACACACTTCTTTATACCGGACCTGGCTTTTATACACACTGATTCACTGCCAGTCGTTGCCGAAAGGTATAAAGAACTTAGTAAGTTTTGATGTGCTGCTCAGATAGAAATATAACGAAGTACCATACTTTACACATAAGAACAGAGACTCAAGACGGAAGGTTAATTTTGAGATATGCGTCACAGGCAATAAGGAGTCATACGTCTTAAATTTAGGGCTACTGATTCCAAAGTAGTGATAGAATCTGCGCCTGAACTAGAGCCCTGTCTTAAGTCTTTAATTAGCCAGAAGACTGTGCCTGTAATTACTTGGCCACGGTGCTATACCAAAGGGTATTTAAGAAATCTATTCATTCGTAAACCTAAAGGATCTCCAAAGTTAAAAAAAGTCTGAAATATCAGGCAAAGATGGTATTTGCATCTGTAAAGAAAAATATAAAAAAAAAACTTAGATGCCATAAACATTTGGGCACCCAAGAGACGCTTACTATCCAGTCTCCAATTTTCATACTATCCGAAAGCTTAAAACAGCTTATCAGACCAAGATGTTTTTATGTACATCTGTATTAATCAATGCAGTCTGCGATTAGTGTTCAACAAAAGTTGAAAAAAGCAAATATGCAGTGGCGTCGGGTCATTATGTGCATCCGGTGCAAAGCACCACATGAAAATGAGAAAAACAAATTTCTTTCTTTTAATTGGAAAAATTCGGAAAGAAAATACGTGTCACAAAGTAACTGGTCCTCAGATTTTCTGAATGCAATGAGTCATTTCAGTAGTTGAATAATTGGGTAACACATTACAGCCTTCCACATCCGTTGACTAGAGCGCACTGAACTTCGTGGAGGAGATTGCGACCCTTGCCAACTCGTCGCCTTAGTGAAGCTTCAGAGAACAGTAATGAATGTGCATGCGTAAAACTGTCTTTTGGAGGCTGGTCACTTTTGCGTCGTCAGCCAGTGAGTCGCTGATTTTAGTTTCTGTACTTAGGTTATAAGGTTCGCTCGTGTAAGTAAAATGAACAAAGTGGACTTTTTGTTGGATCATTATTTTGGTTTATTAAAGAATGAAGAAGACAAAAGTTATAGACTTGGGCCCCATATCAAGCAAATATTTGCTTGGTGCAAAAACATAAGAATCAGTTTACTGTGGAGTGGTATAGTAAAATATATATATATATATATGCCTTTTTTTTTTTTTTTTTTTTTTTTAAATATATATATATATATATATATGCGGGATGTAAGGTCAGGTGACGCGTAACATCACAGCCTCTCCTTGACAAATGTCAACCCCGCCTTATCGTGGTACATCCTGTTCCCACTAAAGGCGCTCTGACGACCGCCAATAGCGGTATAACTATACCATCGGGATTAGAGGAAATGCTATCCCACACTCACCAACCCGCTTGGCCAGCGTGGTGAGTTATGGCCAAACCCCTCCAAAATGACTCCACAACTTAAATCTTGGCCCTCAGTCTCCGGCAGCTGGAATGTACCTGGCCAAGGCAGCGGCCAGTGCGACATGAAGGCAGAGGGTGCTAAGAATCCCCGGAGGACCGGACTAGGCTGCCATCTGATGCTGACCTTGGCTACATATAACGGACGCTCCCTATCTTCTGATTCAAGGCTTCTTGAATTGGAACAGGAACTACAAAGTATCAAGTGGGACATCGTCGGGCTAAGTGAGGTAAGGAAAAAGGAAAAGATCTCATCGAACTGAAAAGTGGACATCTCTTCTACTATCGTGGGACAGATACTGGCAGAACTAGTGGTGTTGGATTTATAATAAACAAGAAACTGAAGGATAAAGTTGTAGAAGTTGAAAGTTCCTCTGACAGAGCTGCACGACTCGCTATCTAACTCTCGAGAAGATACCAGGCTCAGATTATTCAAATTTATGCACCCACCACAAGTCATGCTGAAGAAATTGAAGAATTTTATGAGGAAATTCGTGATCTAAATAATAAAGGTAAGCAGCACTTGAAGATAATTATGGGAGATTTCAATGCAAAAATAGAGCAACGGCAACAGCATGAAACTTCAGTAGGTAAATTCGGTCACGGCAACAGAAACCAGCGTGGAAATACTCTCGTTGAGTTTGCAGAGGCAGAAGGGTTTTTCATCTTGAACTCCTTTTTCAAGAAAAAGCCACACAGGAAATGGACATGGAGACATCCAAATGGGACGACAAGTGAAATTGATTTTATTATGTTTAACAAAAAATTCGTCATAGAAGACTGCAGTGTGCTAAACAAGTTCAACACAGGCAGTGACCATAGATTGGTGAGATGTAAGATGCACCTCAACACTAAACTCGAACGTAGCAAGCTCATAAGACAAACAAAATGTATTGACATAACCAACCTTAAAAAACACCATAATACCTTCAAATTGGAACTGAAGAACAGGTTCTCTGCTTCAGAAGGCCTTACATCGGAAGAAGTGGATATTTCTGAAGTTAACAGAAAAGAAACCAAAGCTCTTATGGAAACAGCAACAAAATTAGCTGGGTCTAAGAACAAATTGCATGTGAACAAATTATCAGGAAAAACCAAAATGTTGATGCAAAAAAGAAGAGTGATGAGGACAACTAAAGAAGATGTGACTTCCAAAGTGGAATATATAGAGCTATGCAAGACAGTACGAAAAAGTATCACTGAAGACGTAAGGAAATTCAACTGTGAACTAGTAAGGAAAGCAATTGAAAACAACCAAAGCCTAAAGATAGCAAAGGGACATCTCAGTAAGGGAAAAAAAACAGATTATGGCACTGAGAAAAGAAGATGGTTCTGTAACAAGAAATAGAGGCGAAATTTTGACAAGAGTGAAAGATTTCTACTCCAAATTATATGAAAGGGATGATACATGTACTCCAGACATCATGAAAGGTACCAGTACCAGAGTTCTTCCAGTCCTTCCAGCAGAAGTTGCACATGCAATCAAGAACAATAAGCGGGGAAAAGCTCCAGGAGAAGATGGAATTACTGTAGACATCATACAAGAAGCAAGTGGAGAAATCGAAACAGTACTCGCCCAAATTTTCACTCGATGCCTTAATGAAGGGAAAATTCCTGAGGATTGGAACAACGCTACAATGATCTTGCTACATAAAAAAGGTGACATTGAGGATCTCAGGAACTACAGACCTATCAGCCTCCTATCAGTGGTTTATAAAATCTTCACTAAAGTTCTTTCACACCGCTTGAAGGTGACACTGGACATGGCTCAACCGAGAGAACAAGCTGGATTCAGGAGTGGCTACAGCACAATAGATCATATCCACGTACTGAGAGAACTAATTGAAAGAGCGAGGGAATATGAACTTCCATTGTGCATGGCTTTTATCGATTATGAAAAAGCCTTTGATTCGGTGAAACCATCAGCAGTTGCAATGGCTCTGAAATCCTGCGGTATTGAAGATGCATACATTAATATTATTAATAACATCTATGAAAATGCAAGTGCAAAGATTCGGCTGTTTGAAAATACAACACACATAAAAATTGGAAAAGGAGTGAGACAAGGTGACACCATATCTCCGAAGCTCTTTAATGCTACATTGGAAAATGTCTTTCAATCACTGAACTGGGAAAACAAAGGGATAAAGATTAATGGAGATTATCTAACCCACCTTCGTTTTGCTGATGACATAGTGATTTTTGCAATTACCCCATCAGAGCTACAGAGTATGATCCAGGAACTTGCTGACAAGAGTAAAGAAGTGGGATTAAAAATGAACTTTCAGAAGACAAAAGTGATGTACAATGCTTTTACACGAAATGAAAATTTATCGATTGATGGAGAAAAGCTGGAGATAACAGACACGTACGTTTATCTTGGACAGCAGATATCAAGTGAGGGTCACATTGATGAAGAAATTAATCGGCGTACAAAACTTGCCTGGAGAGCTTTTGGAAGAAACAGCATAATTTTCAAGAGCAATATGCCATTATGTCTTAAAAGAAAAGTGTTTGATCAATGCATCCTTCCAGTGCTTACGTATGGTGCAGAGACGTGGACCTTAACTAAAAGAGACATACAAAGGCTGCAGACAACTCAAAGCAGCATGGAGAGGTACATGCTTGGTGTAACCAGGGGAGATAAGAAGAGGAACTCGTGGATCCGAAAAATGACAAGAGTGGAAGACATCATGATCAGAGTTAAATCCCTGAAATGGCAATGGGCTGAACATACTGCCAGAAGAACAGACCATCGATGGACAGCCGAAATTTTAGATTGGATTCCAAGGGACAGGAAAAGACCCAGAAGAAGACCACATGGAAGATGGGTGGATGAAATTCGAAAGTATGCGGGAGTGACATGGAGGAGACTGGCACAAGACAGACCGTTGTGGAGGAAACTTGGGGAGACCTTCGTCCAGCAGTGGTTGATAATGGTTGACAATGATGATGATGATGATGATAGATAGATATGTACTATATTGACAAAAGTCACCGGACACCCTCTCAAAAGCAAATGAACGGATCCGCTGCTTTATTAAGATGCGCGGTACAGCTGCAAACGGTATGAAAACAAGCCTGCACCTGACCGCAATCATGTCGCACTGTAAGGTTGAGTGAAAATGTCGCGGCGGGAGAGAACTGACTTTGAGAAAGGAAAGATTATTGGGTGTTATATTAGTGGGTTGTCCATAAGAGAAACCGAGAGGCGTTTAAACATACTTAAGTCAACTATTTTGGATGTACCGAATAAGTGGAAGACACATGGCGTGCCTGAAGCAGCGAAACGTACCGGCAGACCAAAGAAAATCAGTGATAGAGCCTCAGGAAAGTCGTTACAGCTAATTAACGGAGTCCTGCACAAGACCTTCGTGTACAGGTGAATAAAAATGCTGGAACCTCGGTATGTACACGTACCACTCGCAGAGAACTTCATTCCATGGGTTACCGTGGTCGTGCGGCTGCTCATAATCCTTTCATCTTCACTCGGAATGCTACTCGTTGTTTAGCATGGTGTGAAGAACATTATCGTGGACCGTAGATCAATGAAAACGGGTCCTATGGACTGATGAATCCAGATAAATGATCTATGAGTCTGATGGCCGTGTGTGGGTATGGCGGCAGCCGTGAGAATGCTATTTATCACAGTGTATTGTTCCTACGGTCAAGTTTACAGCTGGCAGTGTATTCGTGTGCGGGTGTTTTCCGTGGTATGGTTCCGGCCTACTGGTTATCGTGAACAAACCTGATAACCAGCACGTCTACCTCGATATTCTGGACAATTATGTCCTACCAGCTCTGTGACAATGCTATGGAACCGAGCCTTGTTGGTACCAGCAGGATAATGCACCGAGCCATAAAGCAAGGTTTCAAAATCGCTTTATTCTAATTTATCATAAGAAAGGACTGTTACGGCGTGATTTGACTATAATTCCGTATCATGTGTGGACTAGCCAGCTCAGAGCCCTGGTATTAATCCCATAGAGCACGTATGGGATGAATTAGAGCACCGCATAAGAAGTTTGGAACCAAGGCCTACTACTAAGCAACTGTTAGCGGCCGCATTATGCACTGAATGGAAGCGCATACCTATCGCTGTGTTCCAAAACCTTGTCGAAAGCATGTCTCGAAGGGTCAGTGCAAGCATTAAGACCAAAGGCGGACCGACACCATACTAATGTATGCCAATAAATGCTATGTTGTGTTTCTCTTCTAGGAGTCCGATTACTTTTGTCAATATAGTGTATATAAGTAAAATGTTTACCTCATTTTATGTGGTTAAGTATAATTTCATCAGGTGGTGATTCGAAATACCTCACAGTCCACCGAAATAATATTTCACAGTACGGAAGAAGGTTGAGAGCAATTTGAAAAATATTTAGCTGCGGATAAATGTAGGTCACCCTACGGCACTGCAAATATGGTAAAGGTCCACGAAGTGGCCACTCTGCTAGCGAATGGCTCTCTCTCTCTCTCTCTCTCTCTCTCTTCCCCTTGTTTCGTTTACTATGTATAATGTTTTGATTGTTTCTAAGATCGCTTTAAGTTTGTTTGATTCCCGCGTGCGTGTGGTGAAGTAATATCAAATGCTGAACTCAATACTTATATTACCACTAACGGTCTCAGGGATCAAGAAAGACAATAAATGGTACTTATGTCGACTTATTTTATTTGGTGTCGAATTACACTCGTAACCACAATTCCTCTTTGAAAGCTGAAAGAGCTTCGTTGACTTATTGAGAATATTACTCCCATCTAGTTTAATGCATAGATCATTAAGTTGCTTCAAAATATAATAATAAATCGCCATACCATCACCACACACCCTCTTTTAACTCTCAACATGACATTTTTATTTACCTGTGACTCACTGTCAGTTGTTGCCAAAAACCATGAGGAAATTCGGCAAGTGGCGTGCTGTTCAGAAGAAAAATCTAAAGAAGAAGTAACATTGTTTACACAAGAACAGAAACTCAGAAAAGAAGGTTAAATTAGAGATATGCGTCATATATACTTGGAATTTCGCCAGAACACCATGAAGCAATAGACCTTTTTTGGCGATTTTTGCTGATTAATATTTTTGATCACATTATAGGACTGTGTCGTTTGTTACAGTGTGACTGTGTCGTTTGTTACAGTCTGGCTGTGTTATAACGCCTGTAGGTATACTTTCCAAAGAAACTGAAGCTATAAGCAGTGTGTAGAAATTCGGATTAAAAATTATCTAGGGTATCAGTACAATTTACGAAGCCACAGAACAGAGACCAAACTGACTTGTGAAGTTTTATCACTCTCGGCTGCTAAATGCTTTGAATAATTTACCTGCATTTTGTATAAAATTATGCTATTTTTTTCTTCTAGTTATGAGATCGGGGTCAGTTATTGTTCCTAACATAGTTCCACAAGAGATTCACGAAATCTTGGCAAACCTCCTTGGAAAGGTAAGAACATTTTTATTTGTGAAACATTTTTCTTCAAGGTAATAAGATAGTTTAAGGTTTCTTTTAACCGGTTTGTGGCAGTTATCCATTAATTATTTCAGTAGCTTCATGTATCATATCATGCCAAGTAATAAAACTACACTTGTAGTCTTTCGCAAACTAATTTAAAGGGAATGCGTTTCTTTAAATAATAGATGTACGGCACAGAATTTTCTGTTTTTCGAGTAAATTGCATTACACTGTGTGCAAACTGCAATTCGATGGATGTGTCTTGCGTTTACACAGAGTCCGTACACTTGTTTTAGTCTAAGGACGGTATTAATCACCAAGGTACATATACCGGCCACTGAATTAAAAACTTTTATTCAATACCGGGATGGACCTCTTTTAGCCCGAATTACAGCACGTATGCAGTTTGGCATAGATTCCACAAGTGCATTTACGTCTACAGCATACCAGGAGTTCACCAGACAGTCCTTTAACTGGCTCAAATTTGACGGAAGAGGAGTTTTCTCCTGGATCTGTTTTACTAATATGCCTCATACATTCTCAATAGGGTTCAGATCCGGATTTTGTGATGGTCAAGGAAGATGGCAAAAGTCGCTGTCATGCTCGCTGAACCACTGCTGAACACATCTTGCGCGGTGTACAGCTGCACTGTCGTCCATGAAACAGCCGTTACCTGCTGAACAATAAGTCAACATTGCAGGATGGACTTGATCGGAAGCAATGTTTAGATAATCCTTGGAAGACACCCGACCTTTCTGCAATATCAGGGGGGGCGTTCCGTACAACAGAATGTGCCCCACATCATGATACCATCTCCAAAATCTCGAGTTGTGTTTACAAGGGCTAGGTCTATCGCGTCATGGTGTTCCCACGAAATTCTCCACCTACCGTCGATAATTGAAAATCTTTCTACCGTCGTTAAAATTCTCTACCTATGTGCCCCACATCATGATGCCACCTTCAGAACCTCGAGTTGTGTTTACAAGGCCAAGTTTTATTGCTTCATGGTGTTCCCCCGAAATTATCTACCTACCGTCGATAATTGAAAATCTCTCTACCGTCGCTGAAATTCTTTACCTACCGTCGGTACAGGACAAAGTATACCACAACTCGTCGGACCACATAAATTTTTCCCAGTCTTGCAGTGTCCAGTCACGATATTCATGACACCATTGTATACGAACTTTCCTGTTCTTCTCGCAAATCAGTGGTTTCTGTATAGGCATGCGACCGGTAAAACCGATCGTCTTCAGTTCCCCGCGCATAGTTTGCTGAGATATGGGGTTGTGATCAGCCTTTATTAAATGCTTCGGTCAATTGCTGCATACTGGAAGTCATGTGTCTCCGTACAAGCCTTCTCAGACGACAGTGATCTCAACTCCCGACAGATTATCATCGCGCCACAGTTACGCCTCTTAGACAAGTAACGTAGGTTATTTTTCCACTGAATCAAGACCCAGAATATCTTACCTTTGGAGAAACCAGTCAGTTTTCAAAATCGTTGCTCCGTCCAGAGACGGGCATCCACAATAAGCCCTTTATCGAACTCCAAAAGATCCTTTATTTTTCCCATTGTGATCAAATCTACTGACGATTACTGACGAGCAGTAGTATTAAATAATTGCCTAGATCACGTGGTGATGCACGTGACAGCATATTTTGCGTATACACAGCGTAAGTGACGCTTACGTGCCTCTCAATAAAGGTTTCTAATTCAGTGGCCGGTGTGCGTACGTATTACTATACTGCGTTTTGTTTCCAGCGTTTCTATGCAAATGCAGAAAGGAAAAAAATATGTCTGTTGATAGTTATGGTAAAAATGAGAAAAACTATTTTGATGTCCACTTTAATGTACAACGGCCGTTCCATAAAAACTGAGAATAAAATCACACAAAATGAAGAAACATAGATACAGCAAAATATGTGTTATTTTTTCTCAAAGTAACTTCCCTTGGATGATATTCAAAGGTCCCATTGTTCAGTCTACTTCTCAAAGCATGTGGCAAAGGCATTTTGTAGAAGCTGCTTTACGACCCCTGTACAGCATGAATAACGTCAGCATCTCTATTTCATGTTGTTCCACGGAACTTCTCCATTGTTGGAAAAAAACAGAAATCGCACGGGGAGAGATCAGGACTGTAGGCATGCTGTAGCATGATTTCGTAAGAAACCGTTGAACACAAGCAGCCGCGGACTGGCGGGGATTATCATGGTGTAGGGTCCACTTGCCCGCCAGTTCCGGTCGCTTAATCGATGTGTGTCGTCGCAGACGCTTCAAGACTGAAATGTAATACTCAGCATTGACAGTAATTTGTGGAGGAACGACATGCTGGTAGACTAAACCTTTATGATCAAAGAAAATTATCATCATCACCTTCCCAGCTGATTTGGTTTGGCGGGGTTTTTTTCGGAGGAGGCGAGGAGCCTGTGTGTTCCCAGACACTCGTTGCGCGCTTCGTGAGGTGGGTCGAAATAGTGGACCCATATTTCATCGGCAGTTATTACTGTGTTTAGAAAGTTTAGATCCTTTGCAGTCATTTGTTTCCACTCATGACACACCTGAACTTTGGTTAATAATGTTCTCTCGTCAGGTGATGAGGTATCCATCTGGAACCTACACACGATGCAGCAGTAATTTGTCGCATAGAATGCGGTGCCGATGTTTTTGAAATATTAGGTGACGCCGCTATGTCTTCACACGTCATTCGTCAATATTCTTGCGAGATTGCCCAAACGGTGTTAACAATACGCTCCGTAACAACACTTTTAGGTCGACCTGGCCTAGGAGCGAGTTCTGCCGACAAGCGCCCTTTTTTGAAATCATGGTGCCATCTAAAAATCGTTGACTCACCCAAACATTTATCTTTGTAAGCTTTTTTCATTAAATCAACTGTTTCTAGAGTTGTTTTACCCAAACGATAGCAAAATTTTATCGTACAACGCATATCAGTTCTTAACTCTGAATCACTCACCTCCTTAGCTGTATGGCGAAATGCAGACATAAGTTAAACAACTGCGCAATAACAAAATCAGAATAGTCTGCCATGGCTAATAACTATTGTCATGGATACCTTCTTAATTAAATTCCTCGTTTGCGTGGATATTTTACCTCTTCACAGTGTTGCCAACTCAAAATAAAATTACTCTCAATTTTTATTAAACGGCTTTTGAGCATTCGAGAAAAAAAAACCCTGTTATTTAACAACCTCTTGAGATGATTTATTAGAAAAATTTCTACAGGAGTCGACATTAGGGAAATTGTGCCATTCAGTGTCATTAAACTCTAAGTCGTGTGTGTGTTTTTTTTTTGTTTTTTTTTTTGATTGGAGGTTTAACGACCACCGTTAGCAACTCAATGGGCTATAAGCAGTCGCCGGTCCCTAATTTAGGGTCACTGGTTCCAGGGAAGGGAGAGAGCCAGTGCCGTAAGACAAACACAACATCCATGCCTCACCGGGATTCGAACCCGGACCCCTTACGGACGAATGATCAGAGGCCAGCGCCTTAGACCACTGCGCCACCGGGGCGGCAAGTCGTGTGTTCACTGCTGCCATTCTCCATCACAAAACTAATCATATTCAGAACATTTACCACTTGAATAATAATCAGAATAGTACTGAAGTGAACTATTTCTTTTGGAATCTAAGATGATAAAAAATTCATAAGGTATGCATTCTCCACGATACACCATAAGTAATCATTGATAACCATTCACAATTCACTGCTGGATGAAGGTCTCCCTAAGTTTATTCCGTAACTTCCCGTCTTGAGCAATTCTTTTCTGTTTTACACAAAGATACTTTTGAATTTTATCCACCCATCTCCCACACGGTTTTTTTCCGGATCTTTTCCAGTTCCTTGATGTTCAGTTTAATATTTCTGTTCTTTTGCGGTGGTCAATTCTTCCATCAGTATATCAACCCCTCTGCAATTTCAGGGACTTTTCTTTGATCATGGCGACCTCCACTTACAGTACGTTATTTTCCTGGTTACACCAAGCATGCATCTCTCCATGATCCTCTTATTTGTCTGCTGTCTTTAAATAATTTTTTTGGTTGAGGTTCTTGTGTCTGTTCCATTTGAGCGGAGCTCTCTTTACGAGACTCGAGATAATTAGTTGTTCGGGCATAGGTACGAGATGACACATCCGATCCCCGTGATGTTTTGCATGCGATTGGACATCGTCCATTGTCAGGTTTTGATGCCTTTCGATTCCCGAAATTTCGTGTCATTGAGGAATAATCGTCCAAAAACTTGCATTTTTAGGGTGTTTTCCGGGTTTTGAGAAGAGGTCGTTTGTTACTTATCTTCTCCAAAGAACTTCAGCCGATCGCGGTGACACTTGTCCCCGAGAAAGGGAAGGACATGGTGAGTGACATGGGTTGGTATCATAGTGATTGGTCGTGTCATATAAAAATAATGACCATTAAAAAACTGACCAATTTTAATAATAATTGAAAAAATTCGCTCTCTATACGAGACTCGAGACAATTAGTTGTTCGGGCATCGCTACAACATCACACATCCGGTCACCGTAATTTTTGGCATGCAATTGGACATCGTCCATGGTCAGGTTTTGACGCTTTCCGATCTTGCAATAGCTTCTCTCAAAATTTGTCAGCTGTATCCGAGTTATCGGTTACTGTTGACGGCTTGTCCTAGTAGTAAAAATTGGAAGGATCCATTGATTAAATACTTTCCTTTTGGTACATCATGGTAAATTGCTCTTAAAAATTGTACTGTTTCTTCCATTTGCTCTCCAGCTTATTAATTTCTCCTTCGATGTAACTCTCGCTTGATTCCTGCTGTTCTAGGTAAATGTAATAATTGGTTACTTCTGGATTTATTTCATCAACCGCCAAATCTTCAGTTCTTGTAAAAGCATATATTCGTTCCAGCTGATTTCAGCCGATTTTGCTAACTCGAGTTAATTCGTTCCAGCCAATTAAAGTGTTAATGAGAAAGAATTGATTTTCTCTTTTTCTGCAGTGTAAATAAATGGATAACAAAAGTTTTATCAATGTCTTGTTTTCTCTTAGTGTCATTTAAAGAAAAAATACCGTAACTGGTATCCAAACGGCACAATTAGTTTTTGGTTATATTTTGATGTCTTGAAAGAAATGAGAAATATTTTTTGAAGCAAATATACTCCACTGTGATAGTAATTTCGAGCGTGTATTTCCTTTCGGTAGAACCCAGCTGACAGATACTGTGACCAAGA
Organism: Macrothele yani; assembly: GCA_039090855.1. NCBI lineage: Eukaryota > Metazoa > Arthropoda > Arachnida > Araneae > Macrothelidae > Macrothele > Macrothele yani. The sequence continues at coordinate 102,840,259 of CM077028.1, forward strand.
ATTTCTGGACGAGTGTTTCAAGCCATCTGAGTTCAACACGCCGGTAAGAAACCTGATTTTTGACATAATTTACGAATTTATTCCTAAATAACATACAGGGTGTCCGAAAAATAACTGTGCACTGAAAGTGAAACTTACCATGTCGAACTAGTTCCTACAGGATGAGTTGGAAATGGGCCCCACCGACGCCCAGACATGTCTGCACACGCTTCTGCATATTAGTGAAGACCTTTCTCAGGGTATGTGATGTGATCTGTTGGATGTGGGTCGTTATTATACACGTTATTTTCAGTACCCCCTCAGAAGAGTGTTTTGGCTGTTGTTGTACCCGGGCAGGAGGAACCATGCCTCATCTGTAAAGAAAGTCACGTCCAGATTGTCCTTACCTTCTTCAGACAGTAACTCTTGGAACCACCCGCAGTACCGTACACGGGCGTCGTGGTCTGTTTCTTTTAGCTAATGTACAACCGACACTTTGTACAGATGGAAGCACAACATCCTTTTCAGAATATCGTGGGCTGTACTCTTTGGCACATTAGCTTTTTGTGACAGCCGCCTCACGGACTTGTGTGGACTCCACTGTATCCTGTCCTGGATATCCTGTACAGTCTTGCCTGTAGTGGATGGCCTACCGGGGCGGAGGGCATCCCGAATACTGCCAGCTTCCGGAAACTTTGCTATGAGCTGACGCACCGCATTACGGTGGGAGACGTCTCTGCATCACGAAATTTCCTAGCCAACTGTTTTTGCACTTCGTCCGTGTACTTGTCGTCATGGCGAAAGATATGTTCCACCAAAAACACGCTCTCTTCAACCGTCAACATCATTGTCCTTGTGCCGAGACGAGTGTTCAATCGACACGTTTGCCTCCGTCGGCCAAGCGCTCGGGAATGACCTTCGCTCGGAATGACAGCTGCGCGTGCCTCGGGGTGGGGAGACATGAAAGTTACCAGGCACAGAGCACTTCCACGTGGCAGGTCATACTGTAACTCCATTCAAAATCTCTTTATTATTACATTACTGCTGTTCGTACTTTCAGTACACAGTCATTACTTGGATATCCAGTATAAGACTTATCTAACTCTTCAAAAATTGTTTAAGCTCTCTGGAAAATAGGTGACCTGAATTTTTCGAGATAAGACAACTACGGTGAAACTATTATGAGTTTCGTTTTTCATAAAAGTGAAATTTTCCATAAACTAAAAAAAATATCTACAGGATGTCCCACTCGCTACCGAACCCGGCATTTCTTTAATAATATTAACACCAATAAAGATATTGCATCGAAATTTGAAGTGGACTTACCTCATTTCGTGCGAAATGTGATGACATCACAACATGTGCTGGAAGTGGCCACCATTTGCGTCCAGACAGCATTGAAAACGGCGCTGTCCGCCAGCCAGCCATGAGTGTTCCTTACTGGCAGACACATTCCTAAGTGTGGAGCCAATGAGTAGCAGTCTGCCAGCCAGCCGGAGTGTTCCTTACTGGCAGACACATTCCTAAGTGTGGAGTCACTGAGGAGCAGTCTGCCAGCCAGCCGGCCGGCGTGCTCCTTACTGGCAGACACATTCCTAAGTGTCGAGCCAATGAGGAGCTGTCCGCCAGCCAGCCGGAGTGCTCCTTACTGGCAGACACATTCCTAAGTGTGGTGCCACTGAGGAGCTGTCTGCCAGCCAACCGGCGTGCTCCTTACTGGCAGACACATTCCTAAGTGTGGAGCCAATGAGGAGCAGTCTGCCAGCCAGCCGGAGTGCTCCTTACTGGCAGACACATTCCTAAGTGTGGCGCCACTGAGGAGCTGTCGGCCAGCCAGCCGGGGTGCTCCTTACTGGCAGACACATTTCTAAGTGTGGCGCCACTAAGGAGCAGTCTGACAATCTCAAAAATTCCGTATTTGGGCCAGTGGAAATCCCAACGCGATACATCAAGAATCGCTTCATTCACAGAAAATTGGTGTTTGGACCAATTATGGTCCCATCTTCTTCAATACAACCATCACAATAACTACATATATGGAAATCTTCAGCACCTTTGTAAATCAATTGGACGATGAAGTACTCTCCATTGGATATTACTAGCATGGTGGAGCGACATCACACATATCACACACCAGTATGGCCGAAATTCAGTCTTTTTTCGGCGACCGTGTCATTTCGAAGGGTCTATGGCCACCGCGCTTACCCGATCTGACGTCTCCTGACTACTTTTTATGGGGATATCTAAAAGGAAGAGTTTACCGAAAGAAACCGAGACCATAGATGCCTTGAAAGCAAACATCACCGAAGAAATTCAAGCAGTGACGGCGGGCGTACTGGCAAGGACTTTCCACAATATGATGCGCCGGGTTCAATGCTGTCTGGACGCAACTGGTGGCCACTTCCAGCACATGTTGTGATGTCATCACATGTCTCACGAAATGAGGTAAGGCCACTTCAAATTTCGTTGCAATATCTTCATTGGTGTTAATATTATTAAAAAAAGGCCGGGTTCGGTAGCGAGTGGGGGACACCCTGTATTTAAAATCCATTATGTCCTAAAAACTTAACACGACTTCTCCTGAAGAAGCAATGCTAGAAAAAATTTTACTTTGGGTTTTGCTTTCCATGGAAGTTTTTGTTGCTGATAAATTATAGAAAACAACAGGTTAAAATAAATGCTGCTTATGATGATACTATTTCGAATATGGATTCTTATACTTTGATTTTCTCTCGAAGAGCGAAGAAACACAGTTTCTTCTTTTCCTTTTGTAATTTTCCACTACGTTTTGAATCCTGTGAACACACATTAGTTTTACATAGTTACTTAAAGTGCTCTTCATACAGGATTTTGCTTTCAAAAAAAAATGTCACCCTTTAGCTCAAAAACTGTTGCACTAAATTTGACGATTCAGCAGCAAAGGTGTATTTTGTACATAAATTATTATTTGAAGTTAGAACGCATTCAGTTTTCAGCGCTAAGATTAGAGTATACACTGAAGAGCAATTGAATTAGAGATACCTGTCTAGTAACGTGTAGCACCACCTTTCGTCCTGATGACGGCGGCGATTCGTCTCGGCATGGACTCGACAAGACACCGGAAGCCTTGGGAAACCATACGGATCCACGACCCTTGAACAAGCTTCCACAGTTCACGAAGATTTCATGGAGGGGAGTTAGAGGCTCGTACATCTCTCTCGATGGCATCCCAGATGTGCTCGATGGGATTAAGGTCAGGTGACCTAGCTGGCCAAGGAAGCCAGGTCACGTCGGTGGAGTGTTCATCCAACCATTCGGATACAATTCGAGAGCTGCATTGTCTTGCTGCAGGATGAGGTCCCCAGTGGGATGTTGAAAACGCAAAAACGGGAGCAAATGGTCGTCCAGGATATCCCGGTAACGTTGACCTGTGAGGGACGATGTCACACACATACCAGGGGTCCCATTTCAGTCCACGTTAACAGTCTCCAGACGAGAATGCCACCCCCACCAGCTTTAAGAGTACCCTGCTGGCAAGAAGGATCCATCGCATCATGTGGTTTGCGCCGTACAAGTATCCTGCCATCCGAATGCACCAACGTGAATCTCGACTCATCAGTACAGGCAATATTTTACCACATGTCTAGGGTCCAGTGGCGATGCTCCCTCGCCCATGCTAATCTTTTCACCCTGTGATGTGCGGTCAGCAGCGGTACCCTCGTGGGACGATGGCTTCTGTACCCCATAGCGAGGAGATGGTTCTGGATGGTATGGCTGCTAACACGTTTTTGTGCACCAGCGTTAAATTGCCAAGTGATTTCTTGCACTGTGGCCTGTCTATCCGCTGTTACAATGCGAGCTAGCCGACGATGACGCCGCTCATCCACACGCTGTGGTCTACGGCAGTTGGCCCTTGCAGGCATGGTTTTACCGGATTCGATGTACTCACGGTGCACCCGTGACACAGTGGCTCGTGAAAATCCCAGTGTCTGCACGACTTCCGAGATGGAGTGACCCATTCGTCGGGCCCCGACAATTTGCCCACGATCAAATGCGCGTAGATCCTTCGTTTTACCTATACTGCGACCGAATCTTGCTGATTCCCGTCGCATCACTCCTTATATTGTCGAATCGCTGCATAAGTCATGTCGTTTCCGTTTACAGGGCCGCCCACAGCGCCACATTTGCATAACGCCAGCGGTCTCTAATTCAATTGCTCTTCAGTGTATATATTTTGTTCTTCGAAAGAGCTGCAAGACCAACCCGTTTGCCTTTTTTATTTTGCTTTGTTAATGGCTAATTTCTTTGTTTCGATTAATGTGGAACATTCAATAATCGACTTTTTTCAAGAAAGTGTTCGTCCTATATTTTGTTGTTTTAGGTTGAATCTATTACGGATCTGTTTAAACAGGCCATATTAGACGATGGACCATATACTCTACTTAAAGTGTTTGAAAGCGAAGAAGGCTCTCAAAGCTTTGAGATGGTACCCTTTCTTAGGAGCAAAGGAAATAGATACGGCAGTGTTGCCTTCAGTTTCGGTTTTCAGCCTTGCTCAGCTTATCGAAACACAGGCTTCGCTTAAAGTCGAAGAGGAACGTTCTGGTAAATTCCTGCTGGACGTAATGCTGAAATTGTATAGATTCGAGGCTAAACAACTTGGTAATTGCGCGGCGTGTGTGTATGGATGTTGAAGGCTTATGTGGTACGAGTGCTTCTTAAGATGCAGAGATAAAAATGTTTTGGGGATAGCCAAAAAGGAAATAACGGCTCTAGTGCGCCAGTGCAAACTTCTCTAGCCTAAAATATTACATTTTGAAAGACATTTGATAAACCTTAAAGATATTTTGATTTGTTACCTCAACTGAATAAGGGGAATCTGGAGCTGTCAAACTGTCAGGTGAATTTGAGCAACTCATCTGTATTGGACGTAGCGACTTTGATTTCTTATCTCAACTGAATGACGTGAATCTGAGGGTGTCTGGTAAGATTGTTGTTTCCTTTAAACTAATCGGTATTGGATACAGTGACTTTCATTTGCTATCTCAATTAAATAAGGTGAATTCGAGGCTATCAGATAGGATTATGGTTTCCTTTGAACTCACTGGTATCAGGTAGGCAACTTTGATTTGCTATCTCAACTGAATAATGTAAATCTGAGTGTGATTTGTATGATAGCTGTCTCTTTTAAACTCATCAGTGTTAGATACAGCAACTTTGATTTGTTGTCTCAACAGAAAAATGTGAATCTGAGGGTATCTGGTACGATTATTGTCCCTTTTAAACTCAGCAGTATTTGATACAGCAACTTTGATTTGTTATCTCAGCTGAAAAATCTGAATCTAAGGGTGTTTGTTTAGATTATTGTCCAATTTGAACTCATCAGTATTTGACCAAACTGGGGAAGGCATTTCCCTTCCCCGGTGAACACTTAAGGCTATAAGAGTCGTCCTTTCCTAATTTGGGGTCCCTGGCTCCAGCGAAGGCACAGAGCAAGCGCCGTTGGACGGACACATATTAATGCCTCATCCAGGATTTGGGCGCAGGTCCGACTCTAGTGATTAATCAGAAATGCGTGTTTCTGACCACTCGACAACAGGAACGGCTGTGCGATATTTCTATGGACAGAAGACAGAACATAGGTCATGAAGCACGGTTCCGTAAATGCTGTGGAAAATAGTAGGAAATCAATGATATCAAAATTTCGCTGGAGTTAACGATCGCTTAATAAATTAACAAAAACACTTACATGGAGACTTGCTGTGGCGTATGAACGCTGAGTTTCTATACATTTGTCCATGGGGTTCTGCTCTTCGTATTGCAAATACCTTTCCTTTTTCTTTTGCCTTTCCCAAGTAGCATTTCAAAGTACATTTTCCAGGAGCACAATGACCAGACACACACACACTGTGTTATTACGGCTTCTTGTGACTTCTTATCTGTTCCTTGATATTTTTCCATGGCAGGCCATGTCACCAGATCTGTTCGCCTATAAAGAACAAGACAATTATCGTGAGATGAAAACTGAGCACCGCTCTTCACTTGGAATTAACGGCTTCGAAGTTTAAGGTGTAAGTGTACCAAGCATGAAATGATTAGCCATGGTACAGTGTTTGTCGTATATTGTCTCACTGTCACGTCGGAATTTTTAGATTCGTTTTCTTGAATCTTAGGCTAGAATTGTGTTTTGTGCGTTATTTAATACCCGGTCATTAAGTTTTAAGTAGTTCTCTCGCTTCCTTTTTTGGTGATATGAATTTTATTGCATGCATCTGGAAGTGGGATCGGAATAGATGGCATGTATTTGTGAGCTGCAATTTTATTTTATTTTTTGGTCTCCATGCTGGAGAAAATGCACAGCACAAGAATAAAGTGCCCCGAGCCACAGCAAACTTTTTCCTAAGATGAAAACTGAGTTCTGGTTCTCAGAGCTGCTTTGCTCCACTTTGTTGATCTGAAAAGAACGAGTGTTTTGTAACTCCATGATATACGTATTGATTAAAGAGAAGGTCTGGAAAATTCCATTAAGATATATGAAATTTATTGCTAAAATCTATAGTAACAGCTTATTTCAAGAAAAATCATTCAACTGTAAAACTGATATCAAGAAAAATTCCTGGATGACTACAACGATTTCTCCCTCTGTCAAAAACTGTTTATTAACCTCTGTACTGCGTGAGTCTACACTTTTGTTCAAAGCTGTCCAAGATTCTAGTAAGAAAATGTTAATGAATACAAGATCTATTAACAATGTTACTCTTTCATATCCAATCATTATGATTTCTTTTGTTTTCATTCATCAGGAAAAATTTTGTGCAGCTTGACAAAAGAGAAATTCGAAGACTGAAAGTTCATCGCTGGGATATACAACATGTTCGAGTGATTGGGGTTGGAGGTTTTGGGTCTGTATCACTTGTAGAAAATAAGATAACGAAAGCACGCCTTGCTGACAAGAAAATTCCTCGTGCTAGGAAGGTATGTTTATGCTTTCTCTGCTTTTATTCAAAACGACGAAAAATTAATTAAAGTGTTCAGGTGTTTTCGTACTAGAGAATCATTTATATGAATTTACGATTGTAGTGATCTTTTTTATGATATCAGGTTCTCGTGCGGAATGAGTCAATCATAAAAACTTAAGGTAGCAATCTTAAAAGCACGATAATTAAAACAATACGCAGGCTTCCTTTCCGATGAAGTGAAGAATTTATTTAATGTATAAGTTAAAAGATTAAAAATAAAGCCATAAGAACTTTCGGTCTTCCTAAAGACCATCATCAGATGGAAGTACTGAAGGAGCCTTCAGTACTTCCATCTGATGATGGTCTTTAGGAAGACCGAAAGTTCTTATGGCTTTATTTTTAATCTTTTAACTTATACATTAAATAAGTTCTTCACTTCATCGGAAGCCTGCGTATTGTTTTAATTATCGTGCTTTTAAGATTGCTACCTTAAGTTTTCATGATTGAATCTTTTTTATGTTGATGTATTTTATAACTATACGAAAGAAAGAAGTATATTGCAGTTTTTGTTAAATTTGCCAATCAACTTGAGTTGTAGAATTGTTTTCTTCAATACTAACCATCCACAAAACATTATGACGTGTAAAAAAAGAATCATCATATAAATTTCCGGATTTATATGTACATCTTAGGTGACAGAGGAAAAAGAACTTCAGTTTAGAGTCATGTGGAAAGCTAGAGATATCGTTACGCAACATCAGCTTTTTTGACGATATTATGTTATTCTGCCGTCCAAAGGAACATGTTTCGGTAAGAAAACTGGGAAACATGTAACTTACATTAACCATTGGATCAGTGAAGGTAAAACTCTATCTTTAACCGGTTCAAATATTATTTTTAAAATCTGCGTTTTCGTGGTAACTGCAGATACCAATGAGGCATAAGACTGCGCATTACGATTGCAAAAAAGTTTTCATGCTAAAAAAAATCCCGAAGAATGCTTGTAACGCTCATATCTTTTCTAAACAATCAAAAAATATTACCAGTGTAGCATATGTAAGAAAAGATAGCGTGTCCACAGAGGAAAAAGCTGTGACTACAAAGTACATCCTCTTCTGAAGAAAAGTCGTGCTAAAGCTCATGTTTTCTTATTTTTCGCATTGGTTTTTAAAAATGAGTTCTATTTCATGAGTAGATCGCTTTCACACTGAGAGAAAATACAGGGTAACCGTGATGCAACTGGCCAATAAAGAAGCGCAATTATTTTTTCTGTAGTTGACCTATATGCATGCAGTTTTGACAACAAGTAGGAATGTTTACCACGTTTTCGGTGGTCCTAAGTAGATTTCGATTTGCGCATCACGAGTGGCGTGACAAACAACATTGATCTCATTTTCTTTTGTTATGAGCTGTTGCATGACCCCAGCCAAATCAAAATTAGATGTGAACTAAAGGGCATTCCAGATCTACCCAGTTGTTGAGCATTTGGAGAGCCACGGAGGCAACTGCAACAACTGTCCGCTTGCAAAGTTCAACCACGTGTGCTACTGGGGAACTGTACACTTTAACATATCCGCAGAGAAAAAAGTCACAAGGTGTCAAATCGGAGCACCTCAGTGGCCAAGGCATGGAATGGAGCTCCCTTGCCTGATCCACATATGGTGGAAAACCGTTTGTCGAAGAACTCTTCAACCAGACCCCAGAAATGAGGTGGCGCTCCATCTGGTTGATAAGCGTAGCCATCGAGAATCTGGGGTTCCGCAAAAATATACATATCCAGATACAGTGCTCCGGTTACAAATCTCTCACAGCATAACGAAGGGCCGATGACGTAAGTTTTAGTATAGTGCATCATTCATTTGATTTGGGGACTGCCGCGCTCGTAAATCCACAGACGGTTGTCATTTTTGTTAAGTGGAAGTCTCAACGGGAGACTAATGGGGTGATCGCTCCCCCTTAAGCAGGTATTTTCTTTTTCAAAAACCAATATCGTAAATAATTAATGTATTTGTTTTTGTAAAATTAGAGTAATAAATGCATAGATTTCGTAAAAGTTTTCATAACGACTGAAATTTGCTCTAAATTTGGAGATAAATTGTTCAGTTCTAGCTTCATCAAATAAAGAACCAGCAGGTTCAGAAACAGAGATAGATGAGAGCGGAAGTCACAGATTTCGACTGATCAAGAAAATGTATCGATGCACTTTTTTCTGTGTGGTATCATTATTAATAGGAAGCAAGAAAAGTCACCGTGTGGGGTAGTCCTTGCAGTGTGTGTGAAATAGTGTGGGTAACAAAGCAAACTACGTATCTCGACTGGGTCGTAAACAAAATCTCGTAACAAATTTCGAAGCTGGAAATTTTTCTATTACTAACATATCTGAATACAAGGGGTCAAACTTATTTGAAAGATTTTGCCCACACGTGATTTAAAAAGCATCTAGCTTTTAAATTACCCACACGTGATTTAAAAAACATCTAGCTGATTTCCTCGAAAAGTGGCCAATTGAAGCCATGAAAACAGGCCTGTTTATTCAGTTCTTCTTCACGGTTTGTATATTCAGTTCCTGCCAAGTATAGTTCTTATAAACTAAAACTCTGCAAGGACTTCTTATAGGGCTATAACTTACATCTGACTTCTTATAGTTCATCAAGTTATGAAAACAGGCCTTTTTATTCAGTTCTTCTTCACGGTTTGTTTATTCAGTTCCTGCCAAGTATAGTTCTTATAAACTAAAACTCTGCAAGGGCTTATCTGACCCTCGTATAGTTCATCAAGTTATGAAAACAGGCCTGTTTATTCAGTTCTTCTTCACGGTTTGTTTATTCAGTTCCTGTCAAGTATAGTTCTTATAAACTAAAACTCTGCAAGGGCTTATCTGATCCTCGTATAGTTCATCAAGTTATGAAAACAGGCCTGTTTATTCAGTTCTTCTTCACGGTTTGTTTATTCAGTTCCTGCCAAGTATAGTTCTTATAAACTAAAACTCTGCAAGGACTTCTTATAGGGCTATAGCTTACATCTGACTTCTTATAGTTCATCAAGTCATGAAAACAGGCCTGTTTATTCAGTTCTTCTTCAGGCCTGTTTATTTTCTTCACAGTTTGTGATTAGAACATTTTGAACAATTATTTTAATGGGAAATGTTTAAAAAGCCTTGAAAATGCCAGGAAGGGGCAGCGCTGCAAATTTATGGCGTGTGTAAGTGTGCGTGTGCGCGCGCAACCTCCGCAAAGTCTCCCGATCTGGCTTCTTCTAAGACTGGAGAGTTGCAGAATAATAGCGATGCAATTGTTTTGCAACACTCCAGTCTTTTGCAAAACAAAAGTCTCATGACGAATAAGCACGTTACTGGACAAAAGAATCCATAATGTTACTCGGGGTTCAAACACTGTAACTAGAGCAAATGAAAGACTTCCTAACGTTCTCTTGACGTACGTTTATACCATTAAGTCGTAAACATGAGGTATAAAATATGAGATAGCTGATTAACAGTCATATTTTTCATTCGGTGTTTAACAACCACCGTGAACTCTATGGAATAACAACTCTATGGTATATAAGAAGTAGCCCGGCCGTAGTTTAGGGCCACTGATGCCAGGGAAGGGAGAGGGCTGATATCGTAGGGCAGGCTCACTACCCATACCTCATCTGGGACTCGAACCCGGAACAAGTCCGACAAACGGTCAGAAGCCATAAGATTCGTCGGACTTGATGCTAAGTTTAGAATTTTCTTTTAAAAGCCATGACCGTTGGTTGACTACAATGGGATTAGTAGAATATCTTACATGAACGAACTGCTATTCAGAATTAAACTTGAACACCGTCGATTATCACTCAGCTAACTCTTTGCCACTCGGATTCAACTATTTTACTCAATAACAATGTGCTCGATGACGACGAATCTCTCGACCACCTTCTCACAGAAGCAAGGATCCTTTTTTCCTGCCTTGACTGACAGCCAAGGAATTCCTGAAGCACTAAAATCTCGGTAGTTCCGACGTGACGTTAAGTACGGAATGTATAAGGGCAGAAAATTAAAAATTTACATAAGAGACAGTAAACAGAAACGGAAAGTTAAATAGATAATAAATATTCTTCACTAGTCTCGTAACGTTTTGCGATATTTGAACACCGTTAAAAATTTTCTGGAATATACCAAAACAATAGAGAATTCGCTAATAAACAGTGTCATGTATAGTGACGAACCATTCGTGAAGGATTCGTTTACAACGAATGACTCTTCATCGTGAATGGTTCTCTCTCACCGCTGTGAATGATCATTCAATCCGCCATTACTGCTACACACACTGAAGTCGCGCAGCACGTTTGACTCTTCACAGTGAATGGTGAATGGTTCGCTCTCACCACTGAGAATTATCATGCAATCAGCCATTACTGCGACACACACTGAAGTCGCGCAGCACTAATGTTGCACAGCACGTTTGACTCTTCACCGTGAATGGTTCGCTCTCACCGATGTGAATGATCATTCAATCCGCCACTACTGCGACACACACTGAAGTCGCTCAGCACGTTTGACTCTTCACCGTGAATGGTGAATGGTTCGCTCTCACCTCTGAGAATGATCATTCAATCGGCCATTACTGCGACACACACTGAAGTCGCGCAGCACGTTTGACTCTTCACCGTGAATGGTGAATGGTTTGCTCTCACCACTGAGAATGATCATTCAATTGGCCATTACTGCGACACACACTGAAGTCGCGCAGCACGTTTCAATCTTCACCGTGAATGGTCAATGGTTTGCTCTCACCACTGAGAATGATCATTCAATCCGCCTTTACTACGACACACACTGAAGTCGCTCAGCACGTTTGACTCTGAAGCGTGAATGGTGAATGATTTGCTCTCACCAGTGAGAATGATCATTCAATCGGCCATTACTTTGACACACATTGAAGTCGCGCAGCAAGTTTGGCTCTGCACCGAGAATGGTGAATGGTTCGCTCTCACCAGTGAGAATAATCATTCAATCGGCCATTACTTAGACACACACTGAAGTCGCACAGCACGTTTGACTCTTCACCGTGAATGGTGAATGGTTAGATCTTACCACTGTGAATGATCATTCAATCGGCCATTACTGCGACGTCGCGCAGCACGTTTCAATCTTCACCGTGAATGGTCAATAGTTCGCTCTCACCACTGAGAATGATCATTCAATCCGCCATTACTGCGACACACACTGAAGTCGCTCAGCACGTTTGACTCTGCAGCGTGAATGGTGAATGATTCGCTCTCACCAGTGACAATGATTATTCAATCGGCCGTTACTTGGACACACACTGAAGTCGCACAGCACGTTTGACTCTTCACCGTGAATGGTGAATGGTTAGATCTTACCACTGTAAATGATCATTCAGTCCGCCATTACTACGACGCACACTGAAGTCGCAGCACGCTTAACCTTATTCCACTCACGTGAGTTTTGAAACGAATGAGAAAAGCAATGTCCAGAATTAATAAGCGTCAATCGTTATGTCAGGGAGCAGTCAGGTAGGAAATAATGGTGAAACTTAAGGATGGGAATGATACGTGAATAACATTAATTTGAATGGTGTGCCCGAATCGTTCGCTCATTGCAAATTATTAATCGTGAATGGTAAATGGTGAACAGCTCTTTTGAGCAGTTTTCCAAAAAGAGCTGTGACCTTAAAAGCGCTTTAATCGTAAACATGGGATCTATGTAACGAATGATTTACTTAGTGAGCATAGTGACAACCTGGATATTGAATTATCATTCGTGAATGACTCTTTTGCCTAGATGATGAATGAACTCCCAAAAAAGAATTATTTATGGCTCTATTAGTCGTGTGTTTAGTATCAGCCTGTGCTATGAATGACTGCCTCCCAGCAGATAAATTCTAGAGGCGATAAACCTGAAAAATCTTCGTCATATTTACTATCATTCAGTCGCAGCAAAAATCCGCAAATTGGCTTCTCAAAACAGGTGTATGACACACACGTTTTCTCCACCTATAAGAAATTAATTAAGCTCCTGAAAAAACTTCAACATACTGTATACAAAATCCTGAATTATTAATTGCATTTTCATGGAAATGGAACTATATCCCCATGTCCCAATTTCCGTTCGAGTATGCTAGCGTTTATAACGAATCAGTACGCTAATGAAGCTCTGCGTATGCAGCTTAGGAACCGCACCGACTTTCAAACCTGCGCTAGTCGAAGAAATCAAAAAGCTTCCTGGTAGCGACGACGATGATTATTATTCCTCATGCAGGAATGTATATAGGCCACATATCACCAGTGTTTCAGATATCACCACAGAAATTTCTGAGAAACGAATCTGCAAGAAGAAATTACTCTTCACATTTCCAGTACATGGCCGATATACACTGAAGTGCCAGAAAAACTGGTACACCAGTCTAATACTTGGTAGGTCCCCCACGGGAGCGCAGGACTGCAGAAATACGACGGGGTATGGACTCCACTAGTTTCTGGAAATATGCTGTAGGCAATGAACACCATACTTCCTGCAGATCGCTCCACAATTCTGGTGTATTCCGAGGTCTCAGATTCCTGTGTTCGATAGCGCGTTGCATGGCATCCCAAATGTGTTCTAACACGCTCAGGTCTGGGGGCTTGGGTGGGAATGGCCACACGCAAACTCAGATGAATGCTCCTCTAACCATAATGTGGCGTCCCGACACTTGTGTGGAGGTGCGTTGTCCTCTTGGAACAGGCCCAACCCATCAGCATGAATGCAGGACATGAACTCGTCAGAAAGGATGCGCACATAGCGTTGGCGGGTCACAGACGTTTGTATACGAACCAGGGGTCCCAGTGAAGTCCAGCTAGACACACCCCATACCATTATGGACCCCCCCCCCCCCACACCAGCCGGCACAATTCCCTGTTGACAGGTGGGATCCATGGCTTCATGTTATTTGAGCCACACACGAATCCTTTCAAATGCCCGATCCAGTTGGAAACGCGACTCGTCAGACCAGGCTACTTGTTTCCAGTCATCAACTGTCCAGTGGCGGTGTTGCAGTGCCCAAGCAAGGAGCATAGATCTGTGTCTTGTATCCATCAAGGAGACTCGAGTTGGGCGTCGGCTCCCAAAGCCCATATTGTGCAGCGTACGTTGCACAGTCCGGACGCTGATGCTTGTTGAGGATGCAGCATTTAATTCCGATGATACCCACGAGAGTGTTGCACGCCTATCGCGTGAAACGATTCTTGACAGCCGACGATGGTCACGTTCACCCAATGTCTTTTTACGGCCACACTGGTATCGTGGGTTGGAGGTTTTGCCGGAATTCTTGTAGTCACGGTACACCCTTACAATGGTCGTCCGTGAAAATTTGAACTTCGTTTCTACCTCCGAAATACTATGGACCATCTCACGATCGCCAATTATGACACCGCGTTGAAAATCGCTTAAATCGTTATTACTTGTCATTCTCATGCCGAAAACAGGTGTGACAGCTGGCAAGAATGTCTATAGCTTTATATACGCACTGGCGGACGCAACCGAGTACGCGCATAGGTGACGTTGCCATGTATTTTGTATAAGCTCGTTTGTACCAGTTTTTCTTACATTTCAGTGTATATCTAACTTACTATTCACATTTCTAGCACATGGCCGGCACATATTTAAATTATCTTCACATGGCCATAGCTAAATTTCTCTTCACATTTCCAGTACTTGGCCGTCACATAACTAAATTAATCTTCACATTTTAGTGCATAGCAGGCTCCTATCCAAATTACTCTTCGTATTTCTAGCACATGGCCGGCATATATCTAAATTTCTCTTCAGATTTTCCAGTACATAGCCGACACATATCTAAATTACTCTTCACCTTTCCATTACATGGCGGTTATATACAGCATCTAAATTACTCTTCACATTTTAGTACATAGCTGGGCACATATCCAAATTACTCTTCGTATTTCTAGTATATGACCGGCACATATCTAAATTACTCTTCACATTTTATTGCATGGTCACTTCATATATTAATTTCTCTTCACCTTTCCATTGCATGGCCGGGACATATCCAAATTACTCTTCACATTTCCATTACATGGAGCTCATATATCTAAATTACTCTTCACATTTTAGTACCTAGCTGGCACATATTCAAATTACTCTTTGTATTTCTTGTATATGACCGGCACATATCTAAATTACTCTTCACATTTTAATGCATGGTCGGTTCATATATTAATTACTCTTCACCTTTCGACTGCATGGCCGGGACATATCCAAATTACTTTTCACATTTCCAGTAAAGGCAGATACATATCTAAATTGCTATTCACATTTCCAGCACATGACCTGTACATATCTAAATTTCTCTTCACATTTCCAGTAAATAGCCGACTCATATCCAAATTTCTCTTCACATTTCCGTTAAAGGCAAATGCATATCTAAATTACTATTTGTATTTCCATTACATAGCCGGGAGATATCCAAATTACTCTTCACATTTGAGTATATGGTCGGCACATATCTAAATTACCCTTCACCTTTCCATTACATGGCCGGGACACAACCAAATTGCTCTTCACATTTCCAGTAGATGTCCGGCACATATCTATGCAGCTTTAATTATCGTTGTAATGGGTACTGTAACGGAAGCGTACTCGAACGGACCTCAGGAAATGCGAATTCAATTCCCGATCCAGTATGATGATATTTTCTGAAGATATGGCTACATGGATAATTTTATGCCGAGAATGACATTGATATGTACCGGTTATTACTGGAAATGTCAAGATTCATTTCTCCATGAAGATTATCTTCTTAAGAATATCTACTCTTAATTATGTTTACCTGACCCCAAAACGAATTTCCTAGTGCTTACTCAAGAAACATACAAACTTTGTAAGACAATTGACATATACGATACTTGTCGGAAGATTATTCACACAAAAAAATCTGCAAAGCATACGGAAAATCTTTATTGCATTCGAAATGGTTTATACGTTTAAAATGTTTTATTATTCAAGTAATATTAAAATTCTCATGGTAATGGCAAAAGTAATTAACAAAGTTCTGATAGCAATTAAAGAGGCAATTTTTTTTACCTCTTTTCTCATCAAACTTTTGTTAAATTGCTACATATTAGAAGTGTAAACACCTCTGTACTCTGTTATACTAAAATATTGTATTCCACTTAAATAAATTTCAAACCGAACTGTATTACAAACATAATAGTAAACCTGTTTTGTAATTCTTATTTTTCAGGAGGATGTTCTTAAAGAAATAGAAATTATGTATATGTTATCTGGACATCATTTGTTTCTACAGTTACATGGATACTCAAGTCACGTTAGGAAAAGACACTTATATGAGTAAGTCTTTCACGTATTTCCTTGGGTAATTTTCAAATATTACTTTCGGTATGTCTGTTAAAAAAGTGGAAAGCATTTATGTAACATCTTTCCAATATTTGTACACTGCTGGCCACCCAAAATGCAACACCAAGAAGGAAGCATCCGATTGGCCTGAAATTCGCAGCATGCTTCGCCCGCGAGAGGACATGCAAACGATTAGCATTGCAGGGCATATTCAAATCATGTGCGCCCGGCACACCACCGAGAAGCACTATAAGAAGGGTGCACAGAAGGCGGGGTGTAAGTAGTGGAAGTGTGTTGAGCTGTCGGACCTGTGCGTGGGAAGCTTCCTGATACCTCGTCGTAGAATACAGCAGTCATTCCAGCACGTTTCGGAGTTCGACAGAGGACAAATAGTGGCTTATCGCGACAGCGGTTTATTTTACCGAGACATCGGCACCCGTGTGGGACGACATCCAGCCACAGTGATGCGAGTATGGATTCGGTGGGTGCAGGAGGGACGGACGGACCGACGTGAGTGATTGCCGCAGCCGAGGCACACCACCGAATGAGAGGACCGGCATGTTGTGCGGCGCGCATTGTCGGCTCGCAACGCCGCATCACGAAAGTTAGCGCAGAAATTAGGGTGTGTTGCGCAACAACATGTGTCAGCACGTACCGTTCGACGTTGTCTGCAGGAGCGGGGACTTGTCGCACGGCGCCCGTTGCTCCGATTACCATTGACGTTACACCACCAGCGAGTGCGGCGGCAGTGGACCCTTAAACGCCGCACCTGGATTACGGAATGGCACGACATTGTCTTCTCCGACGAATCCCGCTTCTGCCTGCAACACCACGGTGGTCGGAACCGCGTGTGGTGGCACCGCGGCGAGAGAATGTATGACGCCTGCATTATGCATCGCCATGCCGGTCCGTCGCCTGGCGTTATGGTTTAGGGCGCAATTGGATGTGACACCCGCAACCCTCTGGTACGTATCGCCGGTACATTCAACAGCCACCGCTACATCTCCGACGTTTTGGAGCCGGTAGTCCTCCCTTACCTGCAGAACCTGCCAGCGGCCACGTATCAACAGGACATTGGGCGCCCGCACGTGGCACGCATCGTGCAACAATACTTCACGGCCCACCAGGTGTCACTGCTGCGGTGGCCCGCCTGTTCTCCCGATATGTCGCCCATCGAACACGTCTGGTCGTTGATCGGCAACCGAGTGGCCCGGAAAGCACCACCCGCGGCTACGCCTGATGGACTGTGGCAACGTGTGGAAGCAGCCTGGAGCGACATACCCCAAGCCCACATCCAAAGCCTCTTTCGTTCGATGCCGTGGCGTGTAGTGGCCGTTATTGCCAGCCATGGGGCCACACGATCTATTGATGTCTGCAGTTCCGCTAGTTGCACGGGCCTGTAAGCTCAATCGTTTCATCTTTATATCTGTTGTCATGTGTCCAGTAAATCTTGCTTTGCTATCTCGTGTCCTTCTTGCTGCTGCATTTTGGGTGGCCAGCAGTGTATAAAACAGCAGTATCAGATGAAATCATATTCCATACTACGACGGTAACCACCAAAGAGGTTTCTGTAAACATCAACTTTGAAGAAAACTTTTACTCGCTGTGGGATACTTCTGTTTAGGGTTTAACGACCACCGTGAGCAACTCAATGGGCTGCACCTGTCCCTAATGTAAAGCCATTCGTTCCCGGAAAGGGACAGGGCCAGTGATGTAAGACAAATACAACATCCATGCCTCATTCGGGACGGGATCTCGGCCCACCTGAGACGAACGATCGGAAGCTAGCACTGAGACCACTACGCCACTCGAGACGCTACGTCACGTCAACGAATGGGGTCTTAATAGTAATTTAGAATAAAATAGTAATGTTGCAAGCATTTTAAACACACTAATACGTCAGTTGGTCGACAAAGAAAAAAGACAGTCAAGCTAAAACAGAATCCACTCGACTTTTCTCGCTCGTAATGAACTTCCTATCAAAATCTCGGTGGGCACTGAAAGAGTTTTTAAAGAGTCAACCTTCTTTTTCATTGAAAATGCTATGTAACCCCTTTTCTTCATGACAGCGAGTTCCAAATATTGGCTTGTGAAAAAAGTAATGTCTGCAAATGTAAGGCAACAGAAAAATGCTAATTACCATATAACAAGTACAAATCCATCCAAAACGAGCTTCTGTTTTGGGTACAACCACTATTTCCGGGAGCTGACATTGTCATACAAGAACCATTTAATGTCTCCTGTCCCAATGAGGTCCAAGATCGGTCCAACTTGGTCACGTGCAAGTAGGAAAACGCATGCACTCATGTGACTTGCTTTCTGTTCAACTGTGAATGATGGGGTACCTAAACTCCCCTCTTGTACACAGGGACGTTTCTAGACTTAGAAATCAGGATGGGCGAGCATTATTTTTGATGGGGCAAGCTTAATAGCAAATTGGTTTTTTTTTTTACGAAACACGGAAAGAACAAATTTATAATGTTTTTTTCTTTTTTTTTTTTTTTTTTTTGGATTGAAAGTTTAGGACCACAGTGAGCAACTCAATGGGTTATAAGTAGTCGCCCGTTACTAATTTAAGGACACTCGTTCCAGGGAATGGAAAAAGCCCGTGCCGTAAGACAATCGCATCTATGCCTCACCAGGATTCGAACCCGGACTCTTCTCGGACGAATGGTCATAAGCCAACGCTTAGACCATTGCGCCACAGGGGCGGCTTTAATGAATTTCACTACCGGCTACAAAGGCATTCGTGCAATTCCCACCCCCTCCACCTGGACACACATACATACACGGATCTGACTAGTTACGCCACTGATGTAAGATAGAAGTGTTGGTAGAATATCGCCTTGAACTTTCCGCTTGCTCTGAATGCGTTGTCTTAAATTTCTTTTCAAAATTTTTCATTTTTGCTTACGAAATTAGTACTGTACTTGAGCAATTTATTTTAAAGAAAATAGTGTTTTTGTTTATCTAAATCAAATTTTAACGTCGTTCCACGCAGACACAATATCTCCCCCCCCCCCCTCCTAACTTCCTTTCTGCCAGCCAGTGACTTTGCCTTTCATCCCCCCCCCCCCACAAAGCAGTCGTTAGCCACTTTCTGCACTTTCACTGTCCGGAGCAGTCTTAAAAGCACTAGTGTAGCTTTAGACTCAACTTTCTATGTTGGAATCCCCTATTTTGTAAAGAAAGCAAACAGAGCAATTAGTAGTGACCCCCTCAGTGAATTCCTGTTCACCCTCCCCTTTAACGCTCTGGCCATACAAACATGAAAAAGAGGCTTAAACTAAGAAAGTGGAAGAGTGGAGAACAATTAAATTTTTAGGGCCCTGCGGTGCTATTTTGATACCCCCCCCCCCCCCTCTTTTTTTTTTTTTTTTTTTTTTTTTTTTTTGAAACGTTAACAACGCAATTTCTAGGGAAAATTCATAGGGCTACATGAAATGAAACACAAGACTTATTACATGGCAAAGTGCAGATTGTATTTAAAAGTTAAATACTCGTATATTGAAAAATGGCACATTTTGAACTTGGTGAGCCGCAGGGTCGGCAAGACAAATTTCAAGGTGGTCTCAAGCCCACCCTCGCACCCACTTGCCAACGTCCCTGCTTGTACACCTTTCCAAATTAACGCAGGTACGTGATAATGCTTGTGTGGATAGTCCCCAGCTATTTGGCCAACTCCCGCGTGGTTACACGTGTGTCGGTCTCCTCTAAGGTTTCAGCATGTCCATATCAACTGTTGCGGGACTTACGGCTTTAGGACGGCCTGACATATCAAAATTACCTTCTAGAAACCGTTCGAACCAGTGACAGCACTGACGACGTGATATAGGCATTCGGTACACACGGGGAATGGGGGAATGTTCCTTACAGCACTTGCGGGAATGCTACCAGGACAAAACTTATACAGCGTGCA
This sequence comes from Macrothele yani, assembly GCA_039090855.1. Classification (NCBI taxonomy): domain Eukaryota; kingdom Metazoa; phylum Arthropoda; class Arachnida; order Araneae; family Macrothelidae; genus Macrothele; species Macrothele yani. The sequence goes on from CM077028.1 coordinate 102,860,453, forward strand.
ATGGCGGATGTGCTCCTTGTCCAGTTCCATATTGGCTGGCGCTTATACTGTTTGCTTCCTGACGGTTACCTGCCACTGACTTAAACCACTTACCTGCTGATGTCATGCCGTTGTGCCGCTTAATCTCAGTGGCCAGTGAGCGCCGTGGGCCGGGACTTCGACTTCTAGTACCTCGTCTCATCGGACATTACTTTCTTTCCAACCCAATACAGTGGAACCTCGTTCATACGTTTCTCAGTTATACATTTTTCACCTTTATACGTAATTCTGCGTTAGTCCCAATATTTACTGTAGTTCCTATCTTTTGTTTAAAACTCAGTCATACGGTAATTCATTTATGCGCTTTCTGTGATGGTACCTTAAAATTTGAATTTCAGATTTTTTAAAAATGCACGTTGCTTTGATTCTTTTATACGTAGTCCCGCATGCTACAACTCTGAGAGAATTGAGACAGTTTTGTTGCTACTTCTTGATGCACGCTTTTGGTGATGATACGTTAGAATCTGAATTTCAGATTATCAAAAATACACGGTTCTTTGATTATTTTATAAGTATGTTACAACTTTGAGAGAATTGAGACAGCGTTGTTGTGTCCTTTCTTGGTGCAGCCAAAGTTGAACCTTGGTGCCATCAGAGAAATGTATGTTGTTTACTTTGAGAGAATTGAGACAGCGTTGCTGTGTTCTTTCTTGGTGAAGATACAGTTGAACCTTGATCCCATCAGAAAAGAGTATGTTGTTTACTTTGAGAAAATTGAGACAGCGTTGCTGTGTTCCTTCTTGGTGCAGATACAGTTGAACCTTGATCCCATCAGAGAAGAGTGTGTTGTTTACTTTGAGAGAATTGAGACAGCGTTGCTGTGTTCCTTCTTAGTGCAGATACAGTTGAACCTTGATCCCATCAGAGAAGAGTATGTTGTTTACTTTGAGAGAATTGAGACAGCGTTGCTGTGTTCCTTCTTGGTGCAGATACAGTTGAACCTTGATCCCATCAGAGAAGAGTATGTTGTTTACTTTGAGAGAATTGAGACAGCGTTGCTGTGTTCCTTCTTGGTGCAGATACAGTTGAACCTTGATCCCATCAGACAAGAGTATGTTGTTTACTTTGAGAGAATTGAGACAGCGTTGTAGTGTTCCTTCTTGGTGCAGATGCAGTTGAACCTTGATCCTGTCAGAGAAGGGTATGTTGTTTAATTTAGGTTTGGATGAAAAACTGGTTTTGTATCTCACGGCTCACACTCAAATGCACTATTTAAAATTTGATAAATCTCTGGAACATAACTTTGTGGCTCCACTATTTCGTGGCAATAAAATAGAATGCTAAATGTATCATCAATATTCAACATTCTGGTTTCGAATGGATTCCTTCAGAATCCGCAGAAGAAAAAAAAACTGTCAATAATGAGTTCCATACTGAAGCACTGGTGTCAGATCCTTGGTTGTGAGGATTTCACTTAATCTAGAATCAGTATTTTTATTGACAGATAGAATCGTCAAAACAGAAGTTCGATTTTCATAGGTTTATGGTTTCTGTAATGCAATAAAATATATTATAATTTGCAACGCTTTTTTTTTCTCCGCCAATTCGACTTCAAATAAAACATTATTAAAGGGCATTTATACTACTTTAAAGCAAAAACTTTACAAAAGTGTTTAACTATCGCAAAATTTATGAGCTCCGAATGAGCCCCCCCCCCTCCCCGGTTTCATTCGGAGCTCCGATGACTAGTCAGTCACCGCCGCATCTGACCATTCTTCCACGGGAAGGTCTTCTCCGTTATCAATGAAGCAAACACTGCTGTCAAACGTATTTTTCCATTTAAAAAAAAAATTATTCATACCTCAAGTAAAGAATATATTAATTAATTGTGCTGAAATGCAAAACAAGTTTAATTTAAAATAACGAAATATAACGATACAATAACGTAAGTCCATAGAAAGACGTATACAACACAAATAAACGCGTTGTGCATCAATGAATAATTGGAAGAATTGCCGGAATTATTTCATTACTTGAAAGCAACCACTGATTTCCAAAGGCTTAACGGTGCAGAAAGATAACTGCTGTTTAAAAATAAGCTAAAGAGGTTCGTGCCATGAGATGTAAACGAAACAAAATTCCTACTAATTATATGTATTCCGATTTGGAAAGTTTCTTGGTGAGGGAAATAATAATAATAAAAAAAAATGTACCAATAAATGGTACAATTTTTTTGTTTATTATTATTATTTTTAAATTTTTGGTGTTTCCAGTTTATTTTTTGGCTGGCAGGATTAAGGTTTCACTTTATATGTGGCAAGTTTAAAGTATCCCTTTTGTACCATTTATTGGTTGGGTTTTTTATTACCTGGATTTGTGTTATTGGGGAGCTTGGCTCTCTTTCTTTCATTTTTTATTTTTTTGTGTGATTATCTTTGCTGTTGTGCGGTCGGGCAAATGTGTTTTAGTTTGCTGGGTTTGAGTTTTTATTAGAAATCCCTTTTAATTGACATTTTTTCCCTAAATTTAATCGGTCCCTATAGCAAACTAAAATAGCAGTAACCCACAATTTTCTGGTCTCAGTAGATTAATGAGGGATTTTCTTGTTGCTTGCCCTTGACGAAGCCGACAAGGAGTCAGTCATTAATATGCTTCCCTGCATTCTTTTGTTCGTCAAATTTTCATCGCTTGAAGCTCGCCTGCTTCGGGTGGGTGGAAAATAGTGATTGTTGTTCTTTATCTAGTTTCCCTTTTTTTGCTTTTTCTAAGTTCAAAATTTATTTTTATGTTTCGCATTTTTATTATATTTGATCTTTCTTCTATGCAGGCTCTGGCGCTTTGGAATTTCAAATTTGTTCATGGTTTTTGTTTTTTCACTTTATATGCTTTTGCTATATATCCACAATAGAAAATGTCTTTCAGTCAATGAATTGGGAAAACAAAGGGATAAAGATTAATGGAGATTATCTAACCCACCTTCGTTTTGTTGATGACATAGTCATTTTTGCAACTACCCCATCAGAGCTGCAGAGTATGATCCAGGAACTTGCTGACAAGAGTAAAGAAGTGGGATTAAAAATGAACTTTCAGAAGACAAAAGTGATGTTCAATGCTTTTACAAGAAATGAAGATTTATCGATTGATGGAGAAAAGCTGGAGATAACAGACACGTACGTCTATCTCGGACAGCAGATATCAAGTGAGGGTCACATTGATGAAGAAATTAATCGGCGTACAAAACTTACCTGGAGAGCTTTTGGAAGAAACAGCATAATTTTCAAGAGCAATATGCCATTATGTCTTAAAATAAAAGTGTTTGATAAATGCATCCTTCCAGTGCTTACGTATGGTGCAGAGACGTGGACCTTAACTAAAAGAGACATACAAAGGCTGCAGACAACTCAAAACAGCATGGAGAGGTGTCTGCTTGGTGTAACCAAGAGAGATAAGAAAAGGACCTCGTGGATCCGAAAAATGACAAGAGTGGAAGACATCATGATCAGAGTTAAATCCCTGAAATGGCAATGGGCTGGACATACTGCCAGAAGGACAGACCATCGATGGACAGCCGAAATTTTAGATTGGATTCCAAAGGACAGGAAAAGACTCAGAAGAAGACCACATGGGAGATGGGTGGATGAAAATCGAAAGTATGCGGGAGTGACATGGAGGAGACTGGCACAAGACAGACCGTTGTGGAGGAAACTTGGGGAGACCTTCGTCCAGCAGTGGATTGATAATGGTTGACAATGATGATGATGATGATGATATGCACACACACTATGTCCGTGTACAATATGTACATGCATATACACTAATGTGCTTATTCTGTATATACGTACACATATACGGGTACTCACACTATGTACGAATACTGTATACACTATATTGACAAACGTCACCGAACACCCCTTCAAAAACAAAATGAACGGATCCGGCGCGTTGTTAAGATTCGTGGTACAACAGCTGCAAACGGTATAAAAGCAAGCCTGCAGTTGGCTGCAATCATATTGCACTCTGAGGTTGAGTAAAAATGTCGTGGCGGAAGAGAACTGACTTTGAGAAAGGAAAGATCGTTGGATGTAATATTAGTAGGTTGTCCATAAGAGAAACCGAGAGGCTTTTAAACATACCCAAGTCAGCTCTTTTGGATGTACTGAATAAGTGGAAGTAACATGGCGCGCCTGAAGCAGCAAAACGTACCGGCAGACCAAACGGAATCGCTGATAGAGGACGTCAATGCCCCAGGAGAGTCGTTACAGCTAATCGACGGAGTCCTGCACAAGACCTCCGTGTACAGGTGAATAAAAATGCTGGAACTTCGGTATGCACACGTACCATTCGCAGAGAACTTCATTCCATGGGTTATCCTGGTCGTGCAGCTGCTCATAATGCTTTCATTGTTTAGCAATGCTACTCGTTGTTTAGCATGGTGTGAAGAACATTATCGTGGACCGTAGATCAATGAAAACGGGTCCTATGGACTGATGAATCCAGATAAATGATCTATGAGTCTGATGGCCGTGTGTGGGTATGGCGGCAGCCGTGAGAATGCTATTTATCACAGTGTATTGTTCCTACGGTCAAGTTTACAGCTGGCAGTGTATTCGTGTGCGGGTGTTTTCCGTGGTATGGTTCCGGCCTACTGGTTATCGTGAACAAACCTGATAACCAGCACGTCTACCTCGATATTCTGGGCAATTATGCCGCACCAGCTCTGTGACAATACTATGAAACCGAGCCTTGTTGGTACCAGTAGGATAATGCACCGAGCCATAAAACAAGGACTGTTACGGCGTAGTTTGACGATAATTCCGTATCGTGTGTGGACTGGCCAGCACAGAGCCCTGGTATTAATCCCACAGAGCACCTATGGGATGAATTAGAGCGCCGCATAAGAAGTTTGGAACCAAGCCCTACTACTAAGCAACAGTTAGCCGCAGCATTAGGTACTGAATGGAAGTGCATACCTATCGCTGTGTTCCAAAACCTTGTCGAAAGCATGTCTCGAAGGACCAGTGCATGCATTAAGGGCAAAGGTGGACCAACACCATACTAATGTATGTCAATAAATGCTACGTTGTGTTTTTCTTCTAGGTGTCCGGTTACTTTTGTCAATATGGTGTATATACCCTATATGCGTACACTATATGTATATATATAAATACAGTATGTACGTATACTATGTATGTGTGTGTATGAGTGTGTGTATATATAGCCCGCCTTCCCTCCGACGGGAATTCCTGGGTGCGCCACTGGCCTGGTTTCACATAAAATACTGCGACATCAGGATACTCGCAAACATACACTGCTGGACAATTGCTAAGGACAGATCATAAATGGCTATATAGCGCATAAAAAAGTAAGTGTGGTTGGATGCCAAGTAAAATAAAATAATGTCAGAATGCCAGGACATTGCAAGAAAGACAATTTATTGTGCTGTGAAATCCAGAAGGCTTTGGAACGTGTTCAAGGGACAAACAGGCCATTTTGTGCAGAATACGTAAACGTGAAAAAAATGCAATTACCGTCCGCAGGCGTTCCGGCGTAAGATGTCAATACGGGATATGGCCACCATGGAGGACAATGCAAGATTCCACACATCGTGTCATGCTTTGCACAACATTATCAAGCAGCTGTTGGGGTAATTTATCCCATTCCTCTGTCAGTGCACGGATGAGGGTGTCCTTGTTTATTGGAGGGCATTGGCGACCAGCACGACTCCTGCCAAAGCATCCCACACATTTTTAATGGGATTCAGATCTGGAGAACGTGCTGGCCATACGAGGCGTTGAATATCCTCGCTCTCAAGACACTCCTGGACAGCGACTGTTCGATGACATGTTGCGTTGTTGTCCATGAAAATGAATCTATCACCGACAGCACCACGGAGCATGCGAACATGAGGTAGCAGAACATCATTAATGTTTCGTTGGCCAGTCATAGTCCCAGTTGGAAACACATAGAGGGACGTACGGCCATTGATCATGATGCCAGCCCATACCATGACCTGTCGGATATCGGTCCCTTTCCTGTATGTTTGCTGGACAATATGCAGTACCACTATCACGCCAGATCAGTTGTCGTCGACAATTAGACGATAGACTGTATCTACTCTCATCTGAGAAGAGGACAGCAGACCAGTCGTTATCAGTCCAATTGCGTTGTTGATGGCACCATTGCAAACGGGCGGTACGGTGACGTATGGACAATGGGATGCACACAACAGGACGGCAGGCGTATAGTCCTCCTTCATGCAAACGTCTGGCGACAGTTTTTCGGGAGATCCGCTTGCCAGTAGCAGCCATAAACTGATTTGCTACCTCACTAACTGTGCTGCGCCGGTGTCTTTTTGTTGATAGCACTATGTACCGATCTTCTGCAGGTGTCGTACTGAGAACATGACCTCCCCGTGACGTTTGCTACACTCTCCATTTGTTTGAAATGATTTCCAAAGCCTTGAAACAACACTGTGGCTGGCGTCGAACTCCCTGGCAACATCTGTTATTTTTCGCCCTTCTTCAATCTTGCCAATAATACGGCCACGCGTAAAATCATGTAGGTGATGTCGGGAAGACATACTGAAAATTGCAAGTTCGTCAATTGATTCTTTCCCTTTCAACTTTGCGTTTGAACAACAACGGTCAGTACGCGTCAAATCCTTTATATCTCTTATCAGCGCTATGACGTCACGAACAAGTTCGGCAATCCAAAATTTGCATACGCACAACACGTCTTACTGTATCTCGCACTTATGCTAATTTCCACATTTTCCTGCCTTCCATTTTATGGTTGCTATCGTTGCTATTGTCATCCGTCCTTAGCATTTGTCCGGCAGCGTATATATATTCAACAACACTATAGATTGGTTCAATTAATTCCGCTTGAGGTTTTGCTGCATCTTCTGATGCACTGAGAGTAAATGAATTGGAAAGACTGCGAAGCTCTATTCCAGGATTGCCACACACTCTTGTTACTCTCAGTGCAAAACACTGTAGAGCGTGATTCGTCTGCCCACATCAGTTTCTTCCGTTGCTTTACTGTCCACTCAGAGCGTTCTCCGTACCAGCGTAAGTTAAAAATAGTTGTCTAGTCCTTTTTGCTGAGAGAAGTGGTTTTCGAATGGGTAAATGACTTTTAAGCCCCAATTTCTTTAGCTCCGCATGGCTGAAACCTATCGAAATGGACTGCTCCTGGCCTTGGTTTAACTTATCAGTCAGTTTCTGCACATTTGGAGGACCTGTTCCTCCGCACAATCCTCCACACAGCACGACGGTCACGCTCATTTAATCTAGCTTTCCTGCTTTATTCATGCCGTTTGGATATAGAAGATCAGCTTGTCTTCGGGTCTTTATACCCCTTTAAAACGATTGCTTTTGAGAAACTAGTAATGTCTTTTGTTTGGTTGATCGTGGCTCCCCCTACACGCACGCCTACTGTTAGATCTTTCTCGAATTCAGACAAATCCTAGGTTTTGCTGATGCTTAAATAAGTTACTTCAGCCGAATAATACGCACGCTCGTTATAAAAGACGAGGTAAAACGCCATCAGTCCACGTCACTGTTATATTTGCATGCATTGGAGTCTGTTACCTACGAATGTGTTATGGTAAACGTTAGTCCTCTTTTGGTCAGTTTGTGTGAATGTCTGATCCAAAGACAGATCCTGGGTTTTGCCCATATTTAAATAAGTTACTTCAGCCGAATAATATGTTCGCTTCTTATAAAAGACAAGGTAAAACGTCATCAGTCCACATGACCGTTATATTTGCATATATCGGCGTTTATTGTCTGTGAATGTCTTACGGTAAAGGCTAGTCATTTTTTGGCCAGTTTGTGTGTATGCCTGATTCAAACAAAACGTTTCTCTAATATATGGCTACCATAGCCCGTTTACCAAATGTGGAAACCCCAGGTGCAGTCACAAATAAACTCATTAAGACTATAAGTTTTCAGTTTTTATATTCTAATTTTGATATACTCAAATTCTACCGTCGTGTTACATTCAAACTTACAGTAGGTTCCTGTCGTTACAAAAGAAAAGTAAATGAATATTTCTTGCACTTTTGAAGCTTCTCGTATTACACAGCCTGCTTTTATTTTATATTTCTTCTGATTCAGCTTTTTTTTTATTATGTACATGATTTTTACATTTCAAATGTTTTTGCAGACGATCAGGTTTTTCCATAAAAGTTTTGCAGTAAAAACTATACCCAACTGAGTAAATATGTATCACATCTTTTTATATTAAATCTTTTTCTGGCATCAATATTAATGTACGTGGTTTTATTGTGATGAATAATATTTCCTCATGTCTTTGTGTCGCTTTTAGATTCCACATCTATATGGAATATTACAGCAGCAGAACTCTAGAGATTGTTAAAACAGAAAGGCTGCTCACCAAACCCATCCTCCGCTATATACTGTTTCAAGTTGGAGATGGTATAGAATACTTGCATCGGAAAAGTAAGTACACATATTCACACATTTTTCTGTAGTTTCTGTGTTTATAGGTTACAAAACAATTATTCATGCAGAGACTCATGGAATCTTTCCTTCAGAAACGTAAAACTTAATTGGTTAATTCATAATTTAAGAAAAAGTATTGGGTTGGTGCATATCAGGTGCCTGATATGAGAGGTGATAATCCTTATGAATAGGGTCTGTGGAACGTGCAGTGTGCGGCAGAGTTTTTCGTAGTCCTATTCATAATTTAAGAAAAAGTATTGGGTTGGTGCATATCAGTTGGCTGATATGAGAGGTGATAATCCCTATGAATAGGGTCTGTGGAACGTGCAGTGTGCGGCAGAGTTTTTCACAGTCCAACTTTCGATTTGTTGGACGGTCCTTTGGGAGATGTGGGCGAGCGTTGTCGCGCAGGAGAAAGATCCCATGCCTTTTGGCCAAAACTGGCTGCTTAGAATGGAGCTACAGCAGCAGACACTAGAGAGTGCCTGCTAAAAATGTGTCAGACACTCATTTTCAGACACACTCTATATAGTGTCTGAGAGTGTCTGAAATGCATCTGCTGCATTTTGGCCCCATAGCGGTCCAAATTGATGGTCTGACCTGGTCGGAGAAATTAATTACGGATCAAGCCGGCACAACCATACGAGAACCAGCACTTTCCGCAGGTCTGGAGGTAACCTTTGACAGTATTTAAGTGGCTCCGTGACATCCAATCACTGCATGGATCGCTTAAAATTTTTGTAGGTGATTCACTTTTCACTGCAGGTGACGATTCGATAGAGGAATGGTTCCCGTCTGTGCTTGGAAAGGAGGGAAATGCACATCTCTAGAAGATGTGTCTTATTGGCTGCTGTCAGTTCGTGTGGCACCAAGACATACAGCTTTCTGACCTTTCCCAGGGCCACCGAGGCATCGGAAAATCGACGCATAATGCACATGAACCTTTGCGGCGATCTCACGGACACGTTGCCGCGGATCTTCTTCCGCAATATTCTTCAGCTCCTCGTCTGTCACAGCTACTGATGGACAAGAAGGAGGTGCATTTGCAAGGGACATTGGCGTATGCATTGGCGTATGGTGCGTTCATTCACAGTACCCTGCCCATACGCCGCATTAGTATTTCGAGCCGTCATACCCACAGAATGTCCGAGTTTGAACTCATACAGAAAAAATTACGCTCAATTGGTTTCTCTTCATGGTCCACTTTGACCTCACCTGTGCACATGTGGTCGAACCTGGTCACGAAATGTGGGAACACAAAGCGTACACCAGATATACACCGACTTTGTGGCGTATGCCATGTAACGTTGCTGGAGGACACCATTCTACTGAAGGGGTCAAGAAGGTCCATCCCCTGAAAGCGGGCATTTTATCCGCACCAAAGCAATAATGATCAACGAAGAATTGAGTGGGGGAGAGCAATAAAAGTCTGTACTCTGTGACGTACCTACCAGCAGGACGCACACGACATAAAGGCAGATAGCAGTCAGAACGAACATCCGCGTAGCTCAATTGGTAGAGTGACTTATTCCGGAATGAGGGGACCCGGGTTCGAGCCCCGGCGTGGACTAAAAGTGACGGAGAAATTTACTTCGTTACAATGGCGCCCGAACTTTCCGAATGACCCGGCCGTTCAAAATCTCGCAATGGTGTGATGTTCTTTCCACACCGCGAGAGAGGAAAAATAAGAGCAGCGCTTCGAAAAATAAAAAAAAATTTTGACGTTATATTCCACACACCAGACTGACTAGGAGTTCTCAAGTGCACGTTCTACAGCGGATGGCTGCCTGCAACGATTCATAGTCACGGCTGACCCGTGGGCCATGCCCCCGGCCCTTCTTTCGGGGGGGGGGAGATGTGACGCACCTGCCAACAGGACGCACACGACATAAAGGCAGATAGCAGTCAGAACGAACTTCCGCGTAGCTCAATTGGTAGAGTGACTTATTCCGGAATGAGGGAACCCGGGTTCGAGCCTCGGCGTGGACTAAAAGTGACGGAGAAATTTACTTCGTTGTAACTCTTACTATTAAAAGCAGAGGTTTTTCTCAGTAGTTTCTTTCATTTTTTTAAGGAAAGGTCAAACTGATAAATTTGCAAAACTGTTTTCTGACTTAACTCTTATTTTTAACTGTCAATTTCCTAAATGACCCATATCTAAAAAATTTTTAGGTCTCTCTGAATAATGCTAATAGTAGATTATTTCTTGCGTTGGGGTTTGCAATTATCGTACCATCACATAGCCTGATGCAGGATCTCTTTTATCTGGTTCACTATGTCAAGAAGTTCAATTATGTGCTTCACATTTACATACTTTTAAAAAAGTCAACCATCACTCTCCATTAATACATAGCAATGCCCCAAAAGTTAGTTGTTCGGCAGAGTGGAACCCTGTTCAAGGTTATTTCCTTGTGTGCGTTGGTCAAGGTGCAATAGCGTCGCAATATTTCGGTCACAATGAGCACTGTTGGTTGGTTGGTTGGTTTGTTTTTATGGCGCAAGGGCCATGTCTGGCCAAAGAGCGCCAAACACAAGACAAGACAAGACAAGACACAGGACAGCCAAACAGTATTAAAAATATGGTAAAAAACTTAAAACCTGGCTGATTAAGTAAAAGTGAAAAATGAGAGTGATGGAAGGGCTAAAAGACAATGAAACAGACAGCATTAAAAACATGATACAATGTTTAAAATTCGGTTGATTCATTAAAACTGAAAAATGAGGATGATGGAAGAGCTAAAATCTAAATGCGTTTAAAAAAGTCAATTTCTTGTAAAAACGAAAACATAGCGACAGTATTGCAGTGGTCATTGAGGAGCCGCTGCAGTGTAGCGGCGTCCTCGTTCAACAAATGAGAATGAAAGAAATGAAAACGTACATCACGAAAACGAACACAGGTACACAAAAGATGAGTGACGGTGAGTCGGCAGTTGCACGTCTCACACATCGGCGCAGTGTCGCCACACAGCAAAAAGCGGTGAGTGAAACGACAATGCCCAATGCGGAGACGCGCAAGCACCACTTCCTTCCTGCGGTTCCGACGAGATGAGGAGTTCCAGATTTCGAGAGTAGGTTTTATACGATGCAGTTTATTTTCCACCTGTTGGTCCCACAGACCCTGCCACGTTCGTTTGATATGATCACGAACAAGAAATCGAAAATCGCGATGAAAGAGTGGCAAGGGTGTGACGACCAAAGAGGAAGCAGATCTAGCGGCGGCATCAGCACACTCGTTACCCGAGATTCCAACATGCCCAGGAATCCAGACGAATTGAATCTGGACACCGGCCCCGAGCAAGGAACGAAGAAGCCCTCGTACGTTCAAAAGAAAAGGACGATTCCAATAGTCCAGCGATGACAAAGACTGCAGGACACTTAAAGAATCCGTATAGACCATAGCACTATGATGAGAACTCGACTGAACATGAAGAAGTGCAAGATACACAGCATGCATCTCCGCCGAAAACACCGTGGCCTCAGCTGGGATCCGCGCTACTGACACGTCATCAACACAGACAGCTGCGGATCCAACGACTCCATGCATCTTAGAGCCATCAGTGAAAATGGGAGTGTATTCAGTTTTGAGGGCACGGTGCTCAGCGAAGAGCTGCTGGTACACTGATGCAGGGGTTGAGGATTTGTCGAAAGACGTAAAGGTGGTATCAACCATGACACCAAGTGGGTGCCATGGAGGATCCCCAAAGCCCCTGGTCGCTGCAACAAGCGACAAGTCGAGCCCTGCATCACGAGCTACGGCCGCCATACGAAGACCGAAGGTTGGAACGCACGAGGGCCGGTTCGCAAATAAACGAGCATGCTGAGGATGGAAAACTGCACCATACAAAGGATGGTCTGGAAGAGACCGAAGTTTTAAGTAAAAGTGGACAGACAGCTGCAGACGGCGTAATTCAAGCGATGGTTCGTTCGCATCAGCGTAAAGGCTGGGAATCGGAGATGTTCGAAATGCTCCCGTACAAAGACGCAGCGCCTGATGATGAACAGCGTCCAAAGGCCGGAGAACGGAAGGACGAGCCGAGCCATACACGATACAGCCGTAATCCAGTTTCGACCGAATCAAGGAGTGGTAAATGCGAAACAAAGAGATCCTGTCTGCGCCCCACGAAACTCTCGAAAGGATTTTTAGAATAGAAAGAGCACGCAGACAGGAAATCTTGAGCCGCCGAACGTGCACACGGAACGTAAGCGCACGGTCGACGGTCAGTCCAAGGAACTTGGTCTCCGGCAAAACTAGAATGGCTGCACGGTCCAAATACAGCTCGGGGTCAGGATGGAGGCCACGCCTCCGACGAAATGAACACACGCTGTCTTGTCGGGAGAAAGAACGAAACCATTGCTATTCGCCGCTTTAAAAATCTGATTAATACTAGACTGCAACTGCCGTTCAATGAAACGCATGCTCGATGACGAGCAGAAGATGTGCAAGTCATCGACATACACAGTAGCCGAAACCGCAGGAGGGAGATTTGTGAGGAGACAATTAATGCGAAGGATGAACAATGTGACAGATAAAATGCAACCTTGAGGAACACCTTGTTCTTGATGGAATGTTGCAGATAGCGTCGTACCCAGGCGCACCTGGAACACCCGATTGCGAAGAAAAAATTTACAATAAAGGTCGGAAGATTCCCTCGCAATCCGCATGCGTGGAGGTCACGGATAATCCCGTGCCGCCACGCACGATCATAGGCTTTCTCGATGTCAAAGAATACAGAAACCAGGTGCTGCCTACGCACGAACGCCTCGCGCACAGATGTCTCAAGGTGCAGGAGATGATCGTGAGGTGAACGATGACGCCGAAAACCGCTTTGTGATGGTGAAAGTAATTGATGATGTTCTAAAAAATGAATTAATCGTGAGTTAACCATGCGTTCGAGAACTTTACACAGACAGCTAGTGAGAGCAATTGGGCGATAACTAGAGGGAGACTTAGGATCCTTGCCAGGCTTCGGAAAAGGTAGAACAAAAGCCTTTCGCCAGGACTCCGGGAAACTGTGTTCTAACCAGATGCGGTTGTATAAGATTAAAAGGTTCTCGAGAGACGACTGGGAGAGATGACGGAGCATGTCGTAGTGGATGTCATCGGGACCGACAGAAGTAGCCCCGGACCGATGCAGAGCCCCCGAAGTTCACACATGCTGAAGGGGAGTTATAACCAGTGTCGGTATACGGCGCAAAAGAGATTCTCTGGCGTTCCGCGGAGGACTGAATCCTATGAAAGGAGGCCGGATACGCCAGATCACTCGAAACGGAGGCAAACGCCTCCCAAACAATCTGCAATCTCCCCGACGTCAGCATATGTGCAGCCGTTACTCTCGAGAATGGCAATCTGGTGTGAACTGTAGGTTCCCCGGATCTTACGAATCCTTTCCCACACAGTTTTCGAATTGGCACGTGAGGTAAGAGATGATACATACTGGATCCAAGACTCCCTCTTGCTACGTCGACGCACCAACCGAGCATAGGATTTAGCACGTTTAAAAGCAACGAGATTAGCCTCGGTTGGATAACGCCGAAAAGTAGACCAGGCCTTGTGTTGAGCTCTCCTAGCCGCTGCGCATTTAGGGTTCCACCAAGGTTTCGGAATTCTGGGGAGCTTCGTAGATGTCTTACGAATTGAAAGATCAGCTGCCTGAAGAATACAAGTTGTGACTTTAAGTACAGCTGCGTCGATTGACTCTTGGGTCACCATTTCAGAAGATATCACCGCGGACGATGTGAAGACCTCCCATCTGGCACAATCCATCCTCCATCGAGGTGGGCGGGAGGCAGAATATGGCACGTTTGCATGGTGCCAGAGGACGATTGGGAAGTGGTCGCTCCCGTGGAGATCCTTACACACCGTCCACGACCAGTCAGCAATGATCGATGGTGAACCCAAGGTCAAATCGATCGCACTGAAAGATCTTGTCGGCTCATGGAAGTAAGTGTCAGCACCGGTGTTTAAAAGGCACACAGAGGCCGAGCACAGAAGAGACTCTATGCGACGACCTCTAGCGCTGGCGCTGACACTACCCCACAAAGGATGATGAGCATTAAAGTCACCCAAAAGAAGGAAGGGAGAGGGCAGCTGATCAATCAAGCTCTCCAGAACAGAGACGCTAACATCCTCATCCGGTGGTAGATAAACACTGCAAACAGTAAGAGGCACAGGCATAGAAATACGAACCGCCACGGCCTGCACAGTTGTGGAAACCGCGACGGAAGATACCGGAACCCTGTGAGGGACGAGAATAGCGACACCCCCACAGGCTATATTTCCAGACGAGTAGTCTGTCCGAAATGCACTGTAGCCTCGAACTGAAAGCAGGTCCGATGGTTTAAGCTTTGTCTCCTGAAGACAAAGGCACACCGGAGAGTACAAATAAAGCAGATGTTTCACGTCATCAAAACTGGTGCGAAAACCTCGGCAGTTCCACTGAATTATTGAACCCATGGGTAAAAATGAAATGAAAAAGGAAATGATTAAACTTGGTCAGCCTCCATTTCCTCTGGTGAGCGTTCGCCCAGATTTGGTGGTGTGTGACCAGGGGCCAAGATTGGTGAATGCTTTGTCCCAAGTGTCTTGGCGGGATTTGCTCGCCGTTGATTGTTTGGCTGAGACTTTGAAGGAGAAGAAATGCTCTTCTTATCCTTGACTTTGGTGTTGGTGTTAGTGTTGGCGTTTTTGCCAGAAGAAGTGGACTGAGTTCCCTTGCTGGTGTTGGAGTGAGTCTGCTTCGGTGAAGTGGCGGGTGCCGCTTTCAGACTCCCTAGCTCGCGACTGGAGTGCCTCCAGTCCGGCTGCGATGATTTCCTCCATATTGAATGGACAGTTAGGGGAGATCTGAACGTCGGTCTGAATGCCAACCGTAGATTTGGCAACCACCACTGAAGCGTATGATCGCCGATCAGATGTAACGGGAACCACTCTTCTTCTGGCCTCAGGATAGGAAATATTTTCCACCGTTTTGAGCCTTTGAATTTCCTTCTCCTCCTTCCACTTGGGACAATCTTTGGCTGATGCTGGGTGTGAACCCTTGCGGTTCACACAAAACTCGGCCTCGGCCACACATTCTGAGAATAGATGCTCTGTGGCACCACAGCGTCCACACCTAGGAGCACTCCTACATGACTGCTGAGAGTGCCCGTACGACTGGCACCTAAAACATCTCAACGGGTTAGGAATGTACGGTCGTACCTCGAGGTGGAGATACCCTGCCTTGATGGATGTAGGCAGGGAAGGGCAGTTGAATGTCAAGATAATGTTCCAGGATGGGACAAACTGCCCATTCCTCCTGAAAGAAATACGCCGCACACCCGTAACATGTTGGCTCCTCAGTTCTTCGAGAAGTTCCTCCTCAGTGCAATCAATAAGATCCCGAGAGGAGACAACACCTCGAGATGAATTTAGGTAACCGTGTGGTGCTATTTTGACCGGAGTCTCAAGCAGCATGCTGGTGCTGATAAGTGTGGAACTGTAGGCCACAGTAGACATCTCAACAAGAAGATCTCCAGACTGGAGCTTCTTGACGCTTTTAGGAGAGCTTGCAATTGATTGCAGCGCTTTGTGGATCCAAAATGGACTTTTGGCACTCAAAGGCTTTGAAGGGTCCAATGAGTGCACAAAAAAGAATCTAGCATTGGAAACATCTGCGACAAATTTTTTGGCGGAAGGACCTGAACCTTCCTCCATACTTCTTTTAGTTTTGGGTTCATGGGAAATTTCATTGAGAGCCATGAAAAAATTTAAAGGATTCATCCGCCGACTTCCCCACCCACAATCGAGCCCAACAAGGGAGAACCGGAGGTCCGCAAGCCCAAGTGGACGCAGGACACGGCTCTAGGGATAGCAAGCGGATATAGCAAGTTGATAGGGCAGACATGCGCTCGGCGAGCACCCAGACTTTCCCATGCCTGGGGAACACCCCTTTGGCATGCCCACCCTATCCCCAGACTCACCCTGTCGTACGAGACGACAAGCCGTTAGAGGTCTGGGCTCCACTCGGCCACAGACCTCATTGACTAGGAGTGGGTTAGTTCCCAGCCGCCCGTTTAGGGTGAAGCAGGGGGCAAAGAGGAATGTTGGCAACTGGCGACAACAACACCCAGGCCTCCAGAAACCTCATCCTCCAGCATCCCCTTTTCCACCTTACGGGTCACCGCACACGGCAAACGTGCAGGCAGGTCTAGCTAACAAGCTCGGAAAAACAAAGAAAGAAACATGAAATGGAGAAGACAGGAAAGAAAACGAGAAACTAAAATCCTGGGCTGGCGCATAATCACAACCTCAGCAACCTACAACTGAGGCGGGTTCATGTATAGTGAAAAAACATAAAAAAGTGAAATTCATCACATATAGTTCATGTTGGCTCGGGCCGTGGGGACGCCATCCCCCATCAGCTGGATGAACAGCTGTCCCTTCGGTTATATAATCGTTCAAGACGAAATGAAATACTGATCCGTCACAAGGTCAGCTCGGGCCGTGGGGGCGCCGCTCCCCAAATAACTGGAAAACCAGTTATCCCCGTGCAGGGGCAATGAGCACTGTGACTGCATACCAAAATCGCTGTTCCGATGTGGTGCAACATAAAAAGTATCTGAAGAAATGCAGAGTTGTATATCATGTCTTTTGTCCCGGTCTCAATGAATACTCAGATGTGGCTGAAACCACAACAGTTGCTCTGCGTGAATGTATATAGCTGATGGCAGCACAGACGTTCCTAATATTGTACTTAAAAAAATTTAGGTGTAGGACGTGAAATATTCTTTACCGATATTTCTAACTTACTCTTATAGATAATCAGCGAAATGCGCGGTGTTGAAACCTCCACGGCCTGATAGGTTTTGTACAAACTTGCAAAATAATTGTCTAACGATTTTCTTCTAAATGCAGTTATACCCACAGGCTGGATTTCTGCTGAGATATTGCTGTCGTACTCACTTGCTGCTTCACAGAAAGTGTAGTCCTCATTCCTGGAATGACTAGATGTTGTACCATTTGAATCCTTTTTCCGATGAATGGCTTGCTTTGCGGACCAAAACGTATGTACTGTGGCGCCGTAAAACACATGGGGGGAGGGGGATATCTACCAAACTGAAACTATTTTCTTCTGCGTGTGACATCTGTACGTCCCACGGGAAGACTCCCCTCCCGGGATGGTTAATTCATATGATTAATTGGGCCAGTGTGCGTACACTAGCTCATTTGTACAGATTAAAATAATTCAAAAGTCGTATTACTAAAGATTTACTCAGAAATAGTTTATGGTCGCGTATGCAGACGAACACGTTAAACGAGAGCAACCGCTGCACAGAAGTCGCCACGATCGTTACTTCAGTTTTATAACATCCTGATAACGTCTAGGACCATCTTGAAAGATTTTTGCCACAAAAAGAATTCGAAACTGCTCAACTTATGAAAACAATGTAACATAAATCATGCCATTTATGTCGTGCTGCTTTAGATAAAACTATTACACTGGCTTGAAAAATCAAGGACGAGACGGTTTTTCGAATGTAACGTCGTGCAAAACGTGCTCCACATCGACTCAAATCATACCATAAGATCTCCAAGATGTAAAAATATGGGATAAGTGAGCAAAACCGTCCAAGCGAGGAATCCAAAGGATACAAAGACACTTTATCGAAAAGGTAGCTTCGAGCACAACTGGACAGAAGACAGAAACGTCCATGTGCCAGACGGCTGCCAAGGAAAATCCAGGCTTTAGTAGGGGATATGATCACCCCTGACTGCGTTGCAGGATTTACAACGTCTTTCCATGCTGAGGACGAGGTTGTCAAGGAGCTGTTGAGGCATCGCGGCCCATTCCTCTTGTAGCGACAATCGCAGCTGAGGAATCGTTGCTGGCGGCTGGTGACGTGCTGTCAAGCGTTTTCCGAGAAGGTCCCACACGTGTTCGATTCGATTTAGGTCCGGGGACCTTGCCGGCCAATCCATGCGTTGAATATCTTCACTCTCCAACAGCTCTGCCACAGCCACTGTACGATGAGGTGTAGCGTTATCGTCCATGAAGAGGAACTCAGGACCCTCAGCACCTCTAAACAGACGCACGTGAGGCAAGAGAACCTCGGTGCAAAAGCGGACACCAGTGACTGAACCTCCTTGGAAGATGTGGAGGTCCGTACGGCCACCAAGCATGATACCGCCCCAAACTAGAACTCCGCCACCTCCAAACCGGTCCCTTTCGATGATGTTGGAGGTGGGATTGCGTGTTCCCTGCTCTCACCAGATGTGCATAAGTTCAGAATCGCTCGTCAGACTAAATTGGCTCTCATCCGTAAAGAGAACTCGACCCCATTGCTCATGTGTCCAGTTCTTGTGTTCCTGGCACCACAGAAACCGCCGTCTCCGATGAGCAGGCGTTAATGGCACACACCGTACTGGTCGTCGTGCAACTTTTGTGTAGCCTCCTGGCCACGGTAAAACGCGATAACGGACGTCCAGTTGTCTGTTGCATGTGCCTTGCGATTTCTCCCGGTGTCTGCCGTCTGTCTCTTCTTGTAGGACAATATACCGGTCGATCCGCCGCCGTGGTTGCTCGTGGACGACCACTGCTAAACTCTCGGACAGCTGTTCCTGTCGTTTGAAATGCTCTCCAAGCTCGTGAAACGATGCTGTGAGCGATCCCGAACTCCTCGGCCACACTAGTCACACTTCAACCTTCTTCCAACTTCCCAATGATGCGACCTCGGGTAAAGTCATTCAGATGTCGTCTACTGGATTGCCTGTTGGGCATAGCACACGGTGGCAGCAACTCGACGTCGTTCAAACTGATGTACACCGTGCAATAGCTTTCACCGAATTGCTGAGCGTACACCGCCGGTGTGCTTTATACCCTTCCGACCCCCCCCCCCAACGTCATGCTGCATATATGCGCATGCCCTGCCGCACCGGACCCTAGTCTATCTCCTGAGTGGTCTTTCGGTCCGTTCTGCCTGCTCGTTCTGCTGTTATGCTAATTTCTCCTCTTCGTCCTTAATTTTTGCACACCAGTGTAATTCAAAATTCCTCGTTATTCCAAAATTACGTAAAATCTGCATAATATTCTCAGCAGCGAAGTTTTCGTGTCCGTGGGCACATATTATTATCTTGTGCTGTTTTTCTCGTTTTTCTTATGTACTGTGTGCTGCTACCCAGAGGGACAATTTCGAAATGAAAAACAGCGTAAATTTCGCGCATGATTCCGTCATCGACCTCATCGAATTCTAACCATTTTGTTGTTGTTGTTTTAGAATAGGAGATATCCTGATGAATGCAGATATACATTCACACATTCACACATTCACGTCACCTAACGGGCACAAAAATATATCGAAAGAATGTGGGAAGTTTAGGGATGTAATGGGGTATGCTTACCTGCATGGGATTCAAAAAGTACTTTTTGTAGTTTACCTCTTGAAACAGAAACCAGCCGATAAAGATAACTGTTCATCAAAAGAAATGAAGAGCACATGGTAAATTCTGTTCGTGCCCATGCTTACCGAATGGAAAAAAGTTTTTTTGTCCTTTTATTTGAAATAAGTTCATTGTAACAATGTCAATATAGAATCATTGAGACAGAAGCTTTGTAAAAAATGTCAATACAGAATTATTGAAATAGAAACTTCGTAACGAATGTCAATTTAGAGTCATTGAGATGGAAACTTAGTAACAAATGTCAGTACAGAATCATTGAGATAAAAAGTTTGTAACAACTGTCAGTATAGAATCATTAAGGTAGAAACTTTGTAACAAATGTCAATATGGAATCATTAAGATAGAGACTTTGCAATAAATGTCAATACACGTGGAATGGATATTAATAACGAGACTGACATTGTAACTTACGTTAAATAAGAAACTTGTATTTTTAACTCTTATCACGCTCAGTGTACTGCCCTTCCGTATCAACTCACAGCTGTGTTCTGACCTTCCAATTGGCAAAGCAGTATTTTAGCTCATCTGGTGTGATCCTTTTGAGAAGCTCAGTCGTTTCCTTCTTCACCACTGTAATGAATCAAAATGGGTCCCCTTGAGTACAGATTTGACTTTAGGTGGGGAAATCATATGGGGCCAAATCTGGCGAGTAGACAAAATGTTCAAGCACTGTAATGCTTTTCTCAGTTATAAACTGCTTCGCTGAAAGCGCTGAATGAGCTGGCAAGTTATTCTAGCGAAGGATGACGCCCTTTTTCCACAACTCTAGTTTCTTTCTTTTGACTAGTTACCTCAAAGTCTCCAGAACCTTTTTGCAGGAATGTGGGTTCACTGTTGCTCCATCGGGAAAAATTGCACCTTTAATATCAAAGAAAACAATTAACGTGGCATTGAACTTGGACTTGTTTTCTTCATCTTTGCACAATGTCAAAGAAAACAAATTATGGCTTCTTGAACGTGGACTTGCTTTATCATCCTTTGTTCATCCTTGGAGACATTCGGGTTTTTCAATGCATCGATTGTTTTTTTCGTTTCAGGGTCGTGTTGCAAGATTCGGATTTCATCACAAGTGATAACACTTTATAAAAGATGAATATGCTGCATAATGTGAGCAAACATGCACTCCACATTATCTTTTAATTCAGGGGTGAGAAGGCTCGGAACCATATCAGCACACATCTTTATCATGCTCAGAATTTCATGTAAAGTTTATTTGTCTAACTGTCTCGATGTTTGCCATTTCTGTTGTCATTCAAATACTCAGTTGTCAATCATTTCGAACAACTGCGTAGATTTTCCCCCATAATTTTCTATTTTTGAAGTGCTTTTTGGTCCCGGACGTTCGTCGACTTCAGTTTCCTCTCAGACTTCACGGATCCTCTTATGCCACGCAAAACGTGCATTCTTCCCAGTAAGCCTCAGTTAACAAATGTAAAGACTAGGAATGCCCTTCAAGCCAAAGAAATACAGAAAAGAAAGAGAAAAATCTTCCTTTCGGATGAAGGAAGAATATTTTTAATTAATTTTATGGAAGTAGAGTTATCTATCAAGTTTTTGAAATCCTGGTTTTTTGTAACTGTGGAGTAAGTTCGATCTATGGGTAGCCGAGCGGATAAGATGCAACTTCTCGCACCGAAGGACTGGGTTCGTTTTACTGATGCTCTGTTTAACCTTTGATTCAGGTTCTCTCCATTTCATTTTTCTGCAATTCTAAAACATAGATGAAAGATTCTTCTTGATCTTCGACTTACAGAATGGTTCTGAAATCACAAAAGAACGAAAAACACGTATAAGTTTCTAGATCTACGATCTTCAGTGCGATTATACATACTTTCGAAATAGCTAGAAGTAGTTGTTCTTTACGGCGTCAAAAGGTACGAGTAGTTATCGGGTTTTAGCAGCACAAAGGACAGATTTTCGAGAACCCAAAGAATCAGGCCGGAAAGCGAAGGAAACAAAAGGAAAACGACGTATGAAATGCGATGAAATGAAATTTGAAACAAAGAAATAGAAAAAGTACAGAAATACACTGCTGGCCACCCAAAATGCAGCACTTAGAAAGGAAGCATCCGATTGGCCTGAGATTCGCAGCATGCGTTGCCCGCGAGAGGACATGCAAACGATTAGAATTGTAGGACATATGCAAATCATGTGCGTCCGGCACGCCACCGATAAACTCTATAAGAAGAGTGCACAGAAGGCATGGTGTAAGTAGTGGAAGTGTGTTGTGCTGCCGGACCTGTGCGTGGGAAGCTTCCTGATGCCTCGTCGCAGAATACGGCAGTCATTCCAGCACGTTTCGGAGTTCGACAGAGGACAAATAGTGGCTTTTCGCGACAGCGGTTTATCGTACAGAGACATCAGCGCCCGTGTGGGACGACATCCAGCCACAGTGATGCGAGTATGGATTCGGTGGGTGCAGGAGGGACGGACGGACCGACGTGAGCGATTGCCGCAGCCACGGCACACAACCGAACGAGAGGACCGGCATGTTGTGGGGCGGGCATTGACGGCTCGCACCGCCACATCACGAACGCTAGCGCAGGAATTAGGGTGTGTTGCGCAACAACCTGTGTCAGTACGTACCGTTAGACGTCGTCTGCAGGAGTGGGGACTTGTCGCACGGCGCCCATTGCTCCGATTACCATTGACGTTACACCACCGGCGAGTGCGGCGGCAGTGGGCCGTTGAACGCCGCACCTGGACTACGGAATGACACGACATTGTCTTCTCCAATGAATCCCGCTTTTGTCTGCAACACCACAATGGTCGAATCCGCGTGTGGCTGAACCGCCGCGAGAGACTGTATGACGCCTGCATTATGCATCGCCATACCGGTCCGTCGCCTGGCGTTATGGTATGGGGCGCAATTGGATGTGAACACCCGCACTCCTCTGGTACGCATTGCTGGTACACTCAACAACCACCGCGCCATCTCCGACGTTTTGGAGCCTGTAATCCTCCCTTACCTGCAGGACCTGCCAGCGGCCACGTTTCTGCAAGACAATGCGCGCCTGCACGTGGCACGCATCGATCAACAATTCTTCACCGCCCACCAGGTGTCACTGCTGCCGTGGCCCGCCTGTTCTCCCGATATGTCGCCCATCGAACACGTCTGGTCGCTGATCGGTAACCGAGTGGCCCGGCAAGCACCACCCGCGTTTACGCCTGATGAACTGTGGCAACGCGTGGAAGCAGCCTGGACCGACATAACCCAAGCCCACATCCAAAGCCTCTTTCGTTCGATGCCGCGGCGTGTAGCGTTCGTTATTGCCAGCCATGGGGGCCACACGAACTATTGATGTCTGCGTGTTCCGCAAGTCGCACGAGCCTGTAAGCTCAATCGTTTCATCTTTGTATCTGTTTTTATGTGTCCAGTAAATCTGGATTTGCTATCTCGTATCCTTCTTGGTGTTGCATTTTGGGTGGCCAGCAGTGTAAAAGTACATTAAATATTGGCATTGAAATTCAAGAAACCATCTGGCAACTGATTTTCGAAACTTTTTAACTTCATGTTTCAATTTTATGACCTCCGGTGTATAAAGATATTTCCCCAGTTTTTGTCAAAAGTACAAACAGAAAAAAAAATTTACATTCATCTTATACGTACACATGTCTACACACTGTAGACATTTTCAAAGAAAAGTTGCCATCAATTCATTTCGTAAATTTCCTAGGGGAAATTTACGAAATAAATTGATTGCGCAAAATAAATTTATTTCTGCCACAGAAGTTTTAAAATAGCAAGAACCTGTTTTAATAAAAAAAAAAAGTATTTTCTGATATAAAGTGAGAAATTAGCTAGTGTTGCCTTCGCAGATTATCAGGTGATTTACGAATCGCATAAAAAATGCTTTAATAGAATTGACTTTGAAACAGTTATCATCATGTTTTCTCATTTCAGGTATCATTCATATGGACATTAAAGAAGAAAACATTCTAGTAAATGATAAATACCAAGTGAAGATAATAGATATGGGACTTTCTCAGGTAAGATGCAAATTAAAAAAAGCATTTCAGTCAAACCGTACAATCTGTGACGTGCTTTGCTAATTAATAAACGTAAAACAAGATGAGTTAAATGAACATGATAGGTTATATATTTTTATATTTACAACTCTTCGGTTCAGAATTGATAAGCCGGCACTGCAGTGGTTTAATCGCTGACCTCTCGTCCGAGTGGAATCGGGTCCGAATCCCGGATGAGGCATGGATGGTGTGTTTCTCCAACGTCAGTGGTTCTTTACCTCCGGCGACTTCTTATATTTGCCCATAATTGTCATTAACTCCATTTCTCTCTCTCTCTCTCTCTCTCTCTCTCTCAAAAATAAATAAATAAATGAAGATTTATAATTTTCTCTCGCTCTCTCCCTTTCTCGTGCAATATAAATTAAGCAAATAAAATGCAATCGAACGAAACACAGTATGAAACTTCTAATTTAACCTTCCTTTGGAGTTTCAGTTTTCTTATGTAAATCTTGCTACTTCTCTGTTGAACATTTTCTTTCGGAACAGCACATTACTTCCCCGTATGGCCTTTACGTTTCGTCAACAGAGACAGTGCGTCAGAAGAAAAAGTCTACGTCGAATGTGCGAGGCGTCCCCCTTTTTTTTGTTTGGGGGTTTAACGACCACCGTAAGCAACTTAATGTGCTATAAGCAACCTTCTATCTCTAATTTAGGGCTATTGGCTCTAGGGGAGGGAGAGAGCCAGTGCCGTAAAACAAACGCAATATTCATCCATGCCTCACCTCTGGGATTCGAACCAGAACCCATCTCGGACGAATGGTCAGAAGCCAGCCCTTAAACCACTGCACCCCCGGGGCTTTCTAGGGATTGTTGCGAGAACGTAGAGAATGTACAGAGTTTTTCTGCTCTCGTTAGATGATTTATTTCTTGCTACTTTAAACTGCATGACATGTCATTGCGGTTATATCAAATTCTGTAGCAGTGTGGCCGCTATACGACGTTTAGCAGTTGATATTAATACAAGTGCTGATTCCGTTCAACCCAAATGTTTAGTGTAATCTGTGTTAAACTAGCTCATTAAAGACTTGAATTAATCTGAAGAGATCAACTACTAGAAACATTATAACAGCTAAATTTTCCTTCTGCGTATTCATATATTGAACACTAAAATGGAAATAAATGCAATTGACGCCATGGTGAAATAGTTATGTCATTGTACTGCTGCATCCGAATCTCTCGAATGCTTAATATCATTCAGTGTGGTTCTCCCTAGTACTTGCATCTATACGTTCGTGACAGGAGGACCTAAGATTATAATACACATATAAATTTAAACCTGGCTCATTAAAGACTTTACTAGCTCATTATAAATTTAAAACTAGCTCATTAAAGACTCATTCAGATCGGTTCTCCCTAGTACTTGCATCTATACGTTCGTGACAGGAGGACCTAAGATTAAAATACACATATAAATTTAAAACTAGCTCATTAAAGACTCATTCAGAGCGGTTATCCCTAGTACTTGCATCTATACGTTTGTGACACAGGAGGACCTAAGATTAAAATGCACATATAAATTTACCTCATAAATGCATGGCAGAAGGAGACGCTTTTTTCTACATTGGCATACGTCATCTTCTTTCCGCTGTTTTCTACTTGTACCCTGCTTGTATAACAAGCATTCCAAGCTTCAACACCTGCTCGAACTGTCGTGAAAGGCAGGTATTGATTATCAAGAATATCCCACAACACAAGACTCCTTTCTTGTATTTTTAACAGCAGTGACAAAAGACTGCAAAATCATTAATTCCGGACGATGTGTGGAAGGGACATCACATATTTTTCGAAGAACCTAATAGCCAGTAGATACATTTTTCACCTTTGGGCGCCGATGTGAAACCCAAATTTGCCGGTGGCGATATTCAAACCCACATCCTTCCGCTCCGGAGCCGAATGCTTTCCCAATTAAGCTCCGCCAGCAAGAGCTTACCACTGCTACTTGCCGTTTTGACATGTGCGTCACCTCTGTTGTACGTCACGTATACCCCCTCCCTCGGTTGAGATAGGCGGTGTTACGAAATCGCAGGTTTCAGGACCACCGCAAACCATGCTTGAAGAAGAAGGAATTTTCACTAATTCCAGATGATTTTCTTTTCCAATTAAGCTACGCCAGCTACTTGCCATCTAGTAATGTGCGTCACTTCTGTAGTATGTAACATATATCCCCCCCCCTTTGAGAAAGGCGGGAGTACGAAATCCGCAGGTTTTGGGTCAGCCGCAAACCATGCTTGAAGTAGTTCTCTGTAGAAGAAATAATTCTAATTAATTCCAAACGATGTCTGGAAGAAGCATCACACATTTTTTGAAGCGTTAAAGAAGGAATTCTCTTTAATTTCAGACCATGTGTGGGTGGAACATCATACATTTTTCGAAGAATCTAACTGCCAGTGGATCCACTTTCACGTTCAGGCGTCAACGTGAAAACTGAATTTTGTCGGTGGTGGACTCGAACCTACATCCTTCTGCTCCCGAGCCGAGTGCTTTCCCAATGAAGCTACGCCGGCAAGGGTTTATCACTGCTACTTGCAGTATTGACATGTGCCTCACCTCCTTAGTACGTTACAGTTGGTGTGCATTGTAAATTGCTCTTTCAGTATAATTTTAATAGTAAAAACAAACCAACGATAAGGACATCCCGCTGAAAATTGCACTCAACAAATTAACCAGAACAGCTAAATAAGGAAAACTTGGACATCATTAAGATGCAAAGTTATTCACAAGCGATACAGTGGAAATCTCCGGAGAAGAACTCAAGTCTGTAAAAATGAACGTTTCACGAAGAAGGCCATAAGATATAACCTTTTCGCAGGTGGTAATTTTCGTACCACGTCTTATTACTCCGGTGCGGCTGTTACCCCAGCTGATTTACGCCGGCAGACTTATCGCTGTATCATTGCCTATTCGATTCATGCGTCACCTCTATAGTAAACGTACATAAATCAAGCTGTCCTTCCATGTAACGCAACAGAAGAAATTTGAAATTTTAATCGTCCTGGAACGGGAGGAATCGAATCCGCATCTCCCAATTTGCGCTCGAGTATGTTAGCCATTACAAATTTCTAGTGACCCTTAATTAGCGACGAGCGACTGCATATAGCAGAATGAGTTGCTCACGGTGATCGTTAAAACTACAATCAATCCCCCCCCCCTTCGAGGAAGGCGGGGGATTTTTCGTTCTGTGGAAGACTTATCACCTAAATATTTCGGTAAACGGTAAAAATGCCCCCGGAAAAAAATACCCCCGGAGAAAATACCCCCGAAAATTGAAAAGCGGAAAAAATGCCCCCGGAAAAAATATCCCCGGAAGAAATACCCCCAGAACAAACGGTTCACTGTAAACTGCCACACAGGAACACTGATGTGCGGCAGTGTTCCGGTGTGGCAATTTACCGGCAACCCTGCCACACATCTTTAAGCAACTTGGCCACAAAAGTTCAAAGGGGGGGGCTACAAAGATTGCCGTTTCTGGGCCTACATTGATAACTTAATTGGGAAACGAATTTCGCGAAAACATTCCATGTAAGCCAAGCGAGAATTGTACTTTAATTTTAAGAAATAAATTGCCGAGGATCCGAGGTGCACTTTGGGGGAGGCTCAACCCCCAACTTCCGTAATATTAGATTCTGGGCCTCTGGAGTCTGTCAGTGTATCCAGGCTGTTCCCCTTGAAGCGCCCGCGAGGTCCGCCAGCTTGGGGGGATCCCCCAAAATGTTAAAATGAACGTAGAGCTGTAAACATTAGAACCATGCTTTACATAATGATTCTGTACACGACCACGAATTTTCAGGAGGGTGGGAAGAATTCACCCTCCCCCGAGTTTCTAAGAGCGCAGACAAGTGTTCAAGGTAAGGGATTTGCTCGTAATTTCTATGTATTTCTAACTATGTATGCCCTTCCCCCTCCCCCAGAAATTTGGTGAAGCCTGTGAAAGGGATACGAAGTGCTTGGTTTGGAGGGCTCTACACCCACCTTCCGTAATTTTATATTCTGGACCTCTAGAATCGGTCAGTGTATCCTCGATGTTACCCCTGAATAGCTCTTAGAAACTAGGGGGATTACCCCACCCTCCTGAAAATTCGTGGTCGTGTACAGAATCATTATATAAAGCATGATACTAATGTTTACAGCTCTACGTCCATTTTAACATTTTGGGGAAGCCCCCCAGCTCATGGACCTCGCGGACACTTCAAGGGGAACTTCCTTGGATACACTGGCAGACTCCAGCGGCCCAGAATATAATATTACGGAAGTTCAGGGTAGAGCCCCCCCCCTACCAAGTGTACCTCGGATCCTCGGCAATTTATTTCTTAAAATTAAAATACAATTCTCGCTTGGCTTACATGGAACGTTTTCGCGAAATTCGTTTCCCAATTCATTTACCAATGTAGGCCCAGAAACGGCAATCTTTGTAGCCCCCCCCCCCTTTGAACTTTTGTGGCAAAGTTGCTGCTGAAAGATGTGTGGCAGGGTTGCCGGTAAATTGCCACACCGGAACACTAAAACACATCAGTGTTCTTGTGTGGCAGTTTACAGTGAACCGTTTGTTCTGGGGGTATTTTTTCCGGGGGCATTATTTCCGTTTTTCAGTTTTCAGGGGTATTTTCTCCGGGGGTATTTTTCCCGGGGGTATTTTTACCTACATCCAAATATTTCAAGCCTAACTGCCAGGAGATTGACTGTCGTCCAGCATAACATGTAAACTTTTTGCCGATTCAAATCCCACCGCCTGCAAAAGAATATATGATATAAACGGTAGCATGTTCGAAGATAAATCAGAAAATGCGGGTTTAATTCCCGTTTCAAATTAAGTTTTTTAAAGGATTGCTACATGGGAAACAGTAAGTAGTCCGGTAGCTGCATGCTAACAGTGATACTTATATGCCTTTCATGAATCTGTGAAGAATTAATTCTTCCTATGATTCGTTTTTGTGTTTTAATCGTTTGCACTCAAAATTCCAAATGCAAAATTTTTGTTTACGCTTTGATGACGCAGTTGCTCATCTTTAAAAGAATATGCAATAAGATGCATGTAGAATCCTCGAAGTAGTTAGCTCCACAATAGAATGAATCTCCGCTGTGCACCTCAGTGATGCAATGTCTATTTTTGTATTTTTTTTTTAACGTTTGCGTTTTTCCTTTTCAGTTTGGTCCAACTTCTTGTACCGGAGCGGGCACCAAAGGCTATCAGGCTCCAGAGTTAGTAATTCATTTGAACGGTGCTGATCGCAGTCGTCCATATAGTAAGTGCATGTATGTTTTATACAAATACAAGTAATCTTTTACTTGAAAGTAGAAAGTAGCATTTGTAAAACACATTTACTTTTCAGTAAGAAAAATATTTTTGTATTCATAAATTGGTAGTCTCTCGGCAAATTGGAATTCCTTCGCAGAACATTCGGGAATGATCTCATCGTGCGGACAAGTGAATCAGTGTTTTAGAACTGCGTTCAATAACACTGGTCGGCAAAAAAAAAAAAATTTTCGAGCCCTGACACCATTCCTGCTGATTCTTATGTAAAACAACCTCCTGAAGCCGAATATGACGCCCGTTTTCCCCTATCACCCACCGTTTTCGGGGAGCCCCCCCCCCCACCTAATTTTATCACTTTCCAATAATTTAGAGGGATGAAAAGGATTATTTTAGCCTTTACATTTCTTCTGAGGGGCTACAGAGGTGAAAAGTTATAAAACATGAACATCTGTAGCAAGGATGTAGATTTGGGGGATTTGCCCCCAATTGTAAAGAAATTAGAAAAAATGATCGATTTTTTACGAATTTTTTATCAATTTTCGGTAATATGTTATGGACATGAATTTTATTTAGAGGGGTGAAAAGGATTATTTATTTTAGCTGTAAAGAATAATATATATAAAGTAAAATATAAATGTAAAATATAATAGATAAATAAGATAAGTACCTTCATTTGGTGCTTGCTTTCCTTTTGTACCCTGAGGTAGAAGTCTCTCGTACCAAACACCAGCAGCACTCTGCTAACATGCTCGTATTCCACTTCCCTGAAAATCTCCTCTCGATCGTATTGATGTCTTGATGGAATCGTTCCCCATGTTCATCGGAAACTGCTCCTAAATTTTCAGGGAAGAAGTCCAGGTGTGAGTGCAGGAAATGCACTTTAAGAGACATGTTACACCCCATGGCCTTGCACGCTGACAGCAATTCCTCGACATGAGCGGCATGATCATCACTTTTGTTGTTACCCAAAAAGTTCTTACACACGTTTTGGAATGCAAGCCAAGCTCTTTTTTCTTTTCGATTCAGGTGTTCAATAAACGTTGAATCTTTGAAAAGTTGTCTAATCTGGGGCCCACGAAAACTCCTTCCTTGATTTTAGTCTCACTAAGACGAGGAAATTTATTTTTCAAAAATTGAAATGCATCACCTGTCTTGTCCATTGCTTTTACAAACTGTTTGATCAATCCCAGTTTGATGTGCAAAGGCGGCAAGTAAATATTTTCCTTCGGGACCAGAGGATCATGAACGACATTTTTCTGACCGGGAGTAAAACTTTCTCGCAGAGGCCAGTTCCATACGATTTAATGATTGTCTCGTGCTCGGCTGTCCCATTCGCATAGGAAGCAGCAGTGTTTTGTGAAGCCTGATTGCAGGCCCGCGAGTACAGCAACAACTTTTAAGTCAGCGCAAAGTTTCCAATTATAATCATGATAACAGATTTTATCAAGAATTCGGCTGATGTTTTCGTACGTCACCTTCATATCCACAGAGTATGCAACCGGGACTGATGGTAACTCATTCCCATTGGCCAACAGGACAACTTTCAAGCTTGTCTTTGATGAGTCTATAAACAGTCGCCATTTGTCTGGGTCACATGTCATCTTCAGTTCTATCATCAATGCATTTGAATTAGGGCAGAACACTAAGCCTTCATCTTCCGAAAAAAGTAATTGCAGGGTTGACTGTCTGGTCCTGTAAGAAGATATTTTTATGCCCTTTTCTAAGAGATTCCACTGCTGAAGTAGAGATCCAAGTAGTTGAGATTTAGTCTTAGGTAACTCCAAATCCCTGACGAGATCATTCAATTCCGACTGAGTAACGAGGTGAGGTTTTCGATGAGCTGAATCAGCAGAACACTCTTTATCATCGGTGGACGTATCATGTGATGGTTCAAGCTGTGGCTCAAAGTATGTCACATCCGTTTCTGGCTCTAGAGTATAGGTTTTTGGTGGCACTGGGATTGGCAATTATTCGTTGTGAGGAACTGGTCTTAGAGCTGAAGGGATATTAGGATACTGAATTGTATGCTTACTTTTGTTGCTAGATAACCCGACGGTGGAAGTCATACAAAAGTAACAATATGTGAGATGACAGCGAGATTCGCGCCAAACTATGGGCACAGCAAATGGCATTGATTTACGGGCACCTTTTAGCCATTTGGTCAAGCTACTGTAACAAGTAGTGCAGCAAACTGTGGGAGCCCAATGCTTGTCCTGATCGCCGAAGCGGAGAAAGGGGTTTTCGTTGCGCTTTAAAAGTCAATTCCCCGCAAACATAGCAGAATCTATCGGGATGATTTATACACTCGCATGGCATAATTAAACAGTAAATAAATGCTCTATATTAATCACAAATTACACTCACGTACTGTAATTCACTTGGAAAAGGCCGGT
The DNA here is from genome assembly GCA_039090855.1 of Macrothele yani. Classification (NCBI taxonomy): domain Eukaryota; kingdom Metazoa; phylum Arthropoda; class Arachnida; order Araneae; family Macrothelidae; genus Macrothele; species Macrothele yani. The sequence goes on from CM077028.1 coordinate 102,892,010, forward strand.
GTAAACAAATTTCTACCGTTTGACACAATTTAAACAACTTGGAAACACGGAATCGCCGCCTAGAACATCGACAAGTAGACTCAACGATCGCAACAGATCAACTGATTGAAGATAATGCTCACAGTGCAGGATTATCGTGATAAGAGCAATGCAAGTTTGACCTTGTCAAAGCCCGTGCAAACCTGTGCGCGATTCCCGTGGGAACCTATTCACGCGAGGTATTGAGAGAGCCAGGGTGGTAGAGTGAATGTTTCGAACTGTTGCTATATATTTTTATTACTATTGCTATATATTTTTATTATTTGCGGGTTTTTTGTGGGAGGATGAGAGTGGCTGGAAGCTGGAATATGTAGCAAATAAGTGAAAAAATTGCCAAAAAAACGGAAAAATCAATCATTTGTAATGATTTCTTTACAATTGAGGGGGAGCAAATCCCCCCCCCAAATCTACCTCCTTGATACAAATGTTCATGTTTTATAACTTTTCACCTCTGTAGCCCCTCAGAAGAAATGTAAAGGCTGAAATAATCCTTTTCATCCCTCCAAATTATCGGAAAGTGATAAAATTAGTTGGGGGAGCCTCCCCCGAAAACGGTGGGTGATGGGGGAAAACGGGGGTCATATTCGGATTCAGGAGGTCGTTTTACATAAGAATCAGCAGGAATGGTGTCAGGACCGATTTTCATGCCGACCAGTGTAATACAGATTTATGTACAGAATTGTAGGAAAGGAGTGTCTGACCCCAGGTCTTAAACAATCCCTTGAAGTAGGAGATTTGGGCTAAAATGCCTGACAGGAAAGTCACACGGAAGCGAGGTAGAAAGGGGTGGAATGCAACCTTATTAATAACCGGGGGGGGGCGACGGCTTTACGTGCCCATCCAGCTCATGGCGGGTATTTAGTGTTTGGAGCGTTCGTACGTGCTGGGATCTAACCTGAGATACATCGATGGCAGTTGAGAACGTTGATCACCAGGACATCCGCGGTCTTGCTCTCCATCATAAACCACTGTTTGGGCAAATAACATTCAAAGGAAAGAGCTATTCGGACATCATCTGTTTATTTATTTATTTATTTACTTATTGTTGATGTGTGTAATCGTTAAATCTGACGTTGATCGACACGTTTTCGAAAATTATTTGACATTCTTTCAGATCCATTATACTCCCATCTGACTTGAACGCAAAGTGTTGGTCCAACCTTAGTCTATGACAACAGTAAATGGGAAAACACTGTGCAAAGAACAAAATCCACTCTTCAGTGATCAGTTGTAAGTACAAATATCGGTTGCACTGAAGCAAAAAAACATATCACATTCAAAAGCAACCGCGGCCGACACTCTTAAATCAAAACCCGCAGCGCCATGTATCAGACAAGAGGTGGTTCAGCATAAAGAACCCACACTCTCAAAAAATTTCTGAAATTCACGAGTCACTTTCCGTGATTACTTTCGTTAATTGACGAAGCATATTTCTGATACAACCTTTTCCGTGAAATGAAGGAAGAAAGTGTGGTGATGCGAACAGCCATCGAAAAAGAAAAAAGAAAGAGCTAGGGAGAGAGCTATGTGTCCTGTGTGTAAGCCCCAGTACGGGAGGTTGTTTATGATGTTTTCTACGGACACGTGCAAATGAGGGGTGAACTGAGAAGGGAGAAGAAAAGGGGAGAGACTTTCTTGGAAGGACACCAGCCAGAGGAATGCTACTTGCGCGTCCAGGCAGTTGCTTGTTTCTTTTGTGAACGAAGGAAGCAATCCGATGTGTTGTTAAATGTTTTATGTTTATGTGTTGTACCGTTTTTGTGTGTTCGTCTGGTTTTATTAAAAACCATTTATTTCAACTTGCTGCTTTTTTAATTGGAACAATGCTTATGTTAATTTGCACCGACCTGCGATGATGAGGAACGGCTGGTCATAACAAGTGCCAAAAATGTTGGCCAACGCTACCACAGAGAATAACATGTGAATGGAATCAACACCACCACATGTAGTAAAACGCTTCGGATAAGCAGGGGGATTCACCCCCACATCCAACACTAACGGAAAATACAACAGAAAGAAACCTGAATTTCACGGATTTTTCGTACAACGGGAAAATTTTGAATTTTCATAAACCTTTCTTTCCGCAATTCCTTTCTTATATTGACGGTAAATTGCTGATTTTAAGATGTGTTAACGGAAAATTCTGAATTTTCATAAACCTTTCTTTCCGCAATTCCTTTCTTATATTGACGGTAAATTGCTGATTTTAAGATGTGTTAACGGAAAATTCTGAATTTTCAGAAACATTTCCGCAATTCCTTTCTTATATTGACGGTAAATTGCTGATTTTAAGATGTGTTAACGGAAAATTCTGAATTTTCAGAAACATTTCCGCAATTCCTTTCTTATATATTGACGGTAAATTGCTGATTTTAAGATGTGTTAACGGAAAATTTTGAATTATCAGAAACCTTTCCGCAATTCCTTTCTTATATTGACGGTAAATTGCTGATTTTAAGATGTGTTAACGAAAAATTTTGAAATCTCAGAAACATTTCCGCAATTCTTGTCGTATATTAACAAGAAAACTCCGTTCTCACTTTTTCCGTATCCACATGACGAAAGCTTCCCAGTAATAGGAGCGATTCGTAGGAATACTAGAGATTTGATTCACTGCTAAATTTTAATCATCTATAGAAGAATCTGATTTTGAAGTTCTATAGCGAAGTCGGATATTGTGGATAGCATTTCGCATGAATTTTTGTTATTGTAGCACAGGATCTTTCCTCTTCTCTCCCTCATTTTGTGCACCAGCTGTTATATATTGTGTTATCGTAAATATATATTGTGTTACCGTAAAAAAAAAACCTGGTACTCTAATTATTGTACAGGTCATTGCAAGATGTCTCTGTCTTCATGCAACGTTCTGTGGAGTCCTTAAGACAGCTATCAAGAGTAAATTTTATATTTGGGAATTTTATGAAATAATACTATAAAATGGCGCAAATCAATGCCTTCGCAGTTATTGACTGTGATGATGAGTTCATTGTGGATGAGAGGGACCCAGTGATGTCTATGAGAATAACCCTTATGCTATGAGGCCATCCCAGCAGTCGTGGACAGTACATTTCACCTTTTCTTAAAGACAACTGACGTTTAAATTTTTCTTAAAGGTTACTGAAAATCATTGTCACTTTAAAAAGATCTCTACTCCAAAAGCCTTCTGTTGCTTTCAAAAATCGCAATGAAAAAATTATTTAATTTGATAAGTACTCCTACAGGAAAGATATTACAAACGTATTCAGAAGAAATAATAAGTTCCAACAGAAAAATAAAATGATTAAATCACTGGCATCAATGACAAAAAAATTCGCCATCGCGCAATTAGGGTTTTACCTGAATGTAAGTGCCAATTCTGAATCTTTCTGGCCCAGTGGTTAAGACGCTCGGTTTCTATTGAGCCAACCCAAACGACCTCGGTTCAAATCCCACCGGCGTGAAATAATTATCTGGAGTAAGACCTGAAAAATTCAACGCCTTTGATTTTGTGAAATTTCTGTCTAAATACGGAAAAACCTGAAACTGTCTTCCCTGAAATGAACGGAATTACTGACTACGGAAGATCTGTGAAAATACAGAAGTTAAAAAAAAAATGCGTTTAAAGATGGGCACCTACTGGCAAATTGTCTGCTAGTTAATTTTCAAAAAAACATTCAGTGAAATCACACCACTTATTTTTTACAGTGCATTCCCAAAACCTTGAAGATAAATCCAGAGTTTCTGGATACGACTGATACTAGCTCGGTTAGGACATATACTTGCCCATCTTTCAATTCTGCTATCCCTCATAAACATGTGAGTTGATCAATAAGTAACTTCCGATTACCTTTCGTGGTGGATTAGGGATACGTAAATTGGTGGCTCCCAATTTTATTACTCTCCTGTGACTAGAGGACGTTGTTTGGCACAGGAGCTTGAATAAACAGCTAACGTGCTGGAGAACAGATTCAAATCAAAATGGCGGCCCGCTTGGAAACATGGTCTCACTCCGAGGTACGCGCGAAATTGGGTTAAACGATGTGACGTGTGGTACCGAAAAAAAAAATTTGCATTTGCAACAATCTGAAGCAAGGTCTGTCTTCATGCAACAAAGCCTTAACACTCGTAAAGTTGCTGCTTGTTGCTGATGGCCTGCTACTGCGTTTTTCCTCCGCCAACACATTGTGCCTGTGTAGGAATTTCGAGCACCATTCTTACGCACTCCGAACATCCACGACTTTGAGGAGCATAGTCTTCTGCAGTCGGCAATGGATCAATCTCAGCTGCTGGCGTTTTCCGTGCTGAATACCGGTCATATCTCCTAGTGATATCATGGGTCGTTATTTTCACTTGAATCTGCTCCCCAGCACGTTGCCATTTTATTCAAACTCCTGTACCAAAAAAGCCGTCTATTCAGGTGAGTGTAATGACAATTTACAACCACACCTAATGTGCCGTCAAAGACAATCGGAAGTTACTTATGGAACATCCTGTGTTTGGTTATTTGCTTACCATGTAGTTGGTCTTCGTTTCCCGATACCCTCTCCTTGAAACGAAATTCAGAGTCTCTGGACGACACGACCTGCCTACTTATTGCTTTTTCATTCATTCTGTTACACCCAATTACACATTTCTTGCATTTTTAAAATACAGCCATCTCGACCTTCATGGTGTCAACAACGCATTAAATGGTCTGCCTAACCATAACATCCGTCAACAGAATAGTTTGCTCTCATATTTTGCAACCATAGACTTTGATTTGCCTAACACAGTAGAACCCGTATAACGAAGTAAATTTCTCCGTCATTTTTTTTCCGGGGATCGAACCCGAGTCCACTTATTCCGGAACTAGTCGCTCTACCAACTGAGCTACGCAGACGTTCGTTCTCGCTGATATCTGCATTTATGTCGTGTGCGTCCTGCGGGGCAGGCACTTCACATCTCACCCCCACCCTCGAAAGAGGGCCGGCGGCATGGCCCACGGGTCAGCCGTGATCACGAATCGTTGCAGGCAGCCATCCACTGGAGAACGTGCAGTTGAGAACTCCCAATCAATCTGGTGTGTGGAATGCAACGTCACACACATTTATTTTTCGAAGCGCTGGAGAAGGGATTCTCTTATTTTTCCTATCTCGCGGTGTGGAAAGAACATCACACCATTGCGAGATCTTTAACGGCCGGGTTATCCGGGAAATTCGGGCGCCATTATAACGAAGTAAATTTCTCCGTCATTTTTGGTAAACGCCGGGGATCGGACTAGAGTCCACTTATTCCGGAACTAGTCGCTGTACCAACTGAGCTACGCAGACGTTCGTTCTCGCTGCTATCTGCCTTTATGTCGTGTGCGTCCTGCGGGGCAGGCACGTCACACCCGCTTATAACGAACCAGTATTAGCGAGATCCCGGAATTTAACAAGCAAAACAGGAACTTTTGTTTGTATAATGTTAATTCAATGCTAATTTGATCGACTTTAACGAACGAAGAATAGTGAAATACCCGGATTTAACGAGGGAGAGAAAAGCTAAGACAATCAATTTTTACCGGCGAAGGAAAGGAAATTTAACGAAATTCCATATTTGTTTGGAACAGAGAAAACTTGCTACATATTATCCTGAATGGAAATTGTGGCTTTTTTTTTTTTTTTTTTTTTTTTTTTTTTGATTGAAGGTTTAACGACCACTGTGAGCAACTCAATGGGCTATAAGCAGTCGCCCGTCCCTAAGTTAGGGTCACTGGTTCCAGGGAAGAGAGAGAGCCAGTGCCATAAGACAAACACAACAACCATGCCTCACCGGGAGTCGAACCCGGACCCCTTTCGGACGAATGATCAGAAGCCATCGCTTAGACCACTGCGCCACCGGGGCGGCATTGTGGCTTTCAGGGGAAATGATGCGACGAGAAAAAACGTCATTTTTCATGGATGTCGTGCAAAGCTGGGAACTAGTTAACTCTGATAAACAGGCTGAAATCAGCTCCAATAAGTATATTCACTGTCTATCAAGAAGGACGAAGCGGCTGGAAGGAGTAAAGAAACTTGTGCAGCAGAAAGCGTTGCTTCCCTCTTAGCTTTGTTGTTCAAAGTTGTCATTTAGAGTGATGATTAGCACTAATCCTTTCGCAATTCTTACCTGCTGAAAGGGCTATAATAATGGCGGTGAATCTAAGAAAGGAGAGAGAATATGTCTGGGTTACTTCTTTCTGCCCATTGGCATGATGTCCATGTCAGGGGCATCATTGTTTCTCCTCATACGGTGGGTCATGGAGCACTGAACACAGTACTAGAAGCAAGCGCTTATCGGTATTACTGACATGAGGAGTGGAAAGGAATTTTTTCTCTGCAGCTTTCGTAAATGACGGTTTCCATGTAAACATTCCTGCTTTGGGACGGCAGAAAATATTGAGCACCATTTGGTTCACACACATCGACCACTTAAAGGATTAAACAGTAGCACACCGCCGATATATTAGGTGTACAAAAAAATTTTAAAGCGTGTTTTGTGTAACGTATACCGCTAATTTACATATCCGACATTCCCCCGCGTTGTCATGTGACCGTAACTGGTCCAGAGTATAAAACGTGACACAGAAGTTTGCCCAACAATCAAACGCACTTGCACATTGGTGGGTGAAAGATGGCAAGCGACGAATTTCGTCAAGGAGAAAGTGCTGCAAAAGCATGTGCATCGATCTGTTCTGTTCTGGGGGAGAAAATTGTATCGAAATGGGGGTGCTAATTTTGGTTCAGGCGGTTTAAAGCAGGTGATTTTGATGTCAGCGATCGTGAATGTAGCGGCGTCCCACAGAAATTTGCACATGAGGAACTGCAAGAACTGCTGGATGAAGATTCATCTCAAACACGAAAAGAACTAGCTGAACAACTGGGGGCAACTCAACAAACCATTTCCAATCGTTTGCGGGCAATGGGAAATATTCAGAAGGAAGGAAAATGGGTGCCACATGACCTGAGTCAGAGGAACAAGTATGAGTGTGTCAGGGTCAACAGGGTCAAACTGTTACTGCTGATCGCTACAAGCAAACAATTGCTGCGATTGAACCAGGAAATCTGTCGGAAACGTCCATTCACAGGCAAAGGATTGTGTCTCGTGAAATTACTGCATGACAACACTAGGCCGCATGTCCCGAAATCGGTCAAGGAAATGTTATTAACTCTTGGCTGGGAGGTTTTGGAGCACTCGGCGTATAGTCCCGACATAGCCTCTTCAGACTGTCATTTCTTCCGATCGATGCAACATGGTTTGTCTGCTGTACGGTTCGGGACATACGACAAAGTGCAAAAATTGCGTTGACGACTTCATCGCGTCACACGACGAAGTATTCTTCATGGCTGGAATCCCTCAGCTGCCCGACCGATTGCGGAAGGTGATAGATAATAACTGCGCATGTTTAGGTATTGTTGTTTTCTCGCAACTTGCATGTTGCGTTGTCTTAAAACGCTTTAAAACTTATTTTGTACACGTAATACAACTGTTGTGCCTGAATCCCGTGAAACGAAGAAATTAGTGTAGCAGTCTACACTGAAGAGCAATTGAATTAGAGATACCTGTCTAGTAACGTGTAGCACCACCTTTCGGCCTGATGACGGCGGCGATTCGTCTCGGCATGGACTCGAAAAGACACCGGAAGCGTTGGGAAGCCATACGGATCAACGACCTAGGAACAAGCTCCCACAGTTCACGAAGATTTGATGGAGGGGGGTCAGAGCCTCGAACATTTATCTCGATGGCATCCCAGATGTGCTCGATGGGATTCAGGTCAGGTGACCTAGCTGGCCAAGGAAGCGAGGTCACGTCCGAATGGTTCATCCAACCATTCGGATACAGTTCGGGAGCGATGGCACGGTGCATTGTCTTTTTGCAGGATGAGGTCCCCAGTGGGATGTTGAAGACACACAAACGGGAGCAAATGGTTGTCCAGGATATCCCGGTAACGTTGACCTGTGAGAGACGATGTCACACGTACCAATGGTCCCATTTTAGACCACGTAAACAGTCCCCAGACAAGAATGCCACCCCCCACCAGCTTGAAAAGTACCCTGCTGGCCAGAAGGATCCATCGCTTCATGTGGTTTGCGCCGTACTCGTATCCTGCCATCCGCATGTACCAACTTGAATCTCGACTCATCAGTCCAGGAAACATTTTTCCACATGTCTAGGGTCCAGTGGCGATGTTCCTGCGCTCATGCTAATCTTTGCACTCTGTGATCTGCGGTCAGCAGCGGTACCCTCGTAGAACGATGGCTTCTGTACCCCATAGCGAGGAGATGGTTCTGGATGGTGTGGCTGCTTACACGTTTTTGTGCACCAGCGTTAAATTGCCGAGTGATTTCTTTGCGCTGTGGCCTGTCTATCAACTGTTACAATGCGAGCTAGCCGACGATTACCCCGCTCATCTATACGCTGTTGTCCACGGCAGTTGGCCCTTGCAAGGATAGTTTTACCGGATTCGATATACTCATGGTGCACCCGTGACACAGTGGCTCGTGAAAATCCCAGTGCCTGCATGACTTCCGAGATGAAGTGACCCATTCGTCGGGCCCCGACAATTTCCCCACGATCAAATGCGTTAGATCCTTCGTCTTACCCATACTGCGTCCGACTCTTACCGATTCCCGTCGCATCACTTCTTATATTGTTGGATCGCTACATACGTCATGTCGTTTCCGTTTACAGGGCCGCCCACATCGCCACATTTGCATAACGCCAGCTGTCTCTAATTCAATTGCTCTTCAGTGTATAACAACAACGTATATGAATGTAAGCATAACAGGAAGTTTTAAGTAATGTAAAACTACTAATTATTGGTAAAATAAAGGAGGCATTTTTTCCTTAATACAAAAAGGCAACTAATCTCTGACACGAAGTTTGAAATGGCAATTTCTTGTAAGAAATGCGTTTATGCGAGGTTGAAAATTATTTTGTGAGAATCGTGCTGCAGAGGAGATGGGAGAGTCCTCCAAGATAATCAAACGGGTATCTTTTATATTAATGTACCTTCCCGACATACCCGTGGGTAGATTGGTTGAATCCGTTCTCGAACGACACATGCGCAGTAGCAACGCAAGCACACCTCGTAGTTGGTAAGCCGTCTGAAGCAATGTTTACGAAGTACGGGCAGCGTTGTTGGCTAAAAATGGAAGTTCCTAGAGGTCGTACCGTGATGCACTGTTACGAAGGCCTGCAACAAGCTTGTGGAGCGTCTGGTTTACCGTATAGTACGGTAGCAAGATGGGTGGCAGCCTTCAAAAAAAGGAAGGAGAAATCTGGCTTGTGCTTCTGGTCGAGGACGTCCAGAGGTGAATAAAAGTCAAGTGCTCGCTTTGTCTGGAGGATGACCGGCGGTGCACAATTCGTGAACTTGCCCACGAAAGTTGTAATATTCGTGAATGTATAGCTAACTGAGCACTACATAAATCAGCTCTTAATAACTTCACTTTTAAGCGCATCAGGAGTCACTCAAATAACTTCAGAAAAGGTTTGTCTTTATTCAGCAAAAACTTCTTTAGCACGACTCAGCCTTGAAAGGCATTTGTGAAGAAATTGAATTACTTGTTAGAGAACGCTTAACGAGAAACCAAAACACCAACTCTAAATATTAAATACGCAGAAGCCAAGAAATCACAACTTCAAGTACTTCAACTTCTGCAACTACTATTATATACCATCAACTCCACACCTTTGCTGATGCTCACACATTATACATATAGTGTTCTGCTCTCATCTGACACATCCTCATACGTTCTGACCTCAAGGTGTTTCCAACCATGCTCTGGCGAGAGAGAAGATGTCCCGTTAAGTTTGAAGAACGCTAAGGAGAATGAACTCAAATTTACATAAAGAAACTAAAATGGAAAGTTAAATTACAGTACACATCACAGAGTAGCCATACACGTACATGTCACAGAGTTTTTTTTGAAAAAACAACCCTGTTAAACATGCGAAAAATCGCATCACGTTAGGTGCCTCATGCTTTAAGTGATGTTGACAAATGGCAACGTTACGAGGCAGCTCGTATCTATTTGGAACAGTATGAGTGTGAAGGGGACATATTTCTACGGAGTATCCATGGCTAAGATGAATCATAGACCCGATGTTATGTACCGGAACTCAAATGCCAGTCTATTTAATAGAGTCATATTGGCTTGCCGCGCCGGACAAAGGTCCGACAGAACCCCAGTAACGTTAAAGTAATGATCATCGCCGTCTATGACTCGGATGGTGTCGTCCTAACACATGCAGTATCTCCAGGAGAGCGTATTATGAGCATTTCCTGGAACATAACCTGCGTCCAACTCTTTGGAAGAAGCGCCGTCATTTGCTGGAGCATACTCCGATAATTTTGCATGAAAACGGTCCCTGCCATGGTGCTAGCTGTGTTATAGGCCTGGTCCGTCGATGGGGTTGGCAATTGTTGTACCACCCTCCCTATTCGACTGACTTAAGTCCCTGTGTTTTCGAAGATGAAAGCACACAACTTCGGAGGATTCGTTTCCAGACTACGGACTACATTTTAACAGCCGTAGACCGGCCCACGGTGAAGATCAACACGTCTTGCCTTATTGATGGCATAAGAGTCTCCCACACAGATGGTAGCGGGTTTGGGATAATTCTGGTGAATATATTGAAGGGATAAAACCGACTAGAGTAGGATCCTATGTTATCCAATGTAAACATTACGTTCTCACTAATAAATTTCCAACCCTTGTATTTTTCCGCCCATGTGGCGCAGTGGTCTAAACGATGGCTTATGAGCATTCGTCCGAGTTGGGTCCGGGTTCGAATCCCGGTGAGTCAATTATGTTGTGTTTGTCTTACGGCACTGGCTCTCTCCCTTCCCTGGAACCAGTGGCCTTAAATTAGGGACGGGCGACTGCTTATAGCTCATTCGGTTGCTCACGGTGATCGTTAAGGTATTTTCGTGTTCGTGCTATGTGGTAGCATTGTAAATTGCTAATCTTTCATCATTTACTCTTATAACGCAGATTATGATATTTGTTCAAAAAATAATGCATTTTGTTTCAATGTTATCTTTCTTTTCTTCAGGTTACCCAGTAGATTATTTTGCCTTAGGTGTTACTGCATACTATACAGGTATGACAGTTTTTCCTGCCCGCTACTATCGACAGTTTAAACCTATAGGAACTGAATTCCAGTCAACGTTCACTAGATCCAGTAAGTAATGTTTTGCCGCATTTCCTGTTAGTATAGCATAATTATATGTAATGCAATATCAATGTACAGTTGGCAAAGACATTGGAAGAGAATAGACTGGCAAAGAGCATGGTACTTCCAGCATAGATTGAAAACCACTATTGTAAGGAGTAGCTAACATGTTTACATGTTTGCGGGCGGGTATTTGGGTTATAAATCTTTACTATTTTGGTATTTAAAGTAATTGCTTTCAAGATGACATGGTAGATTATTTTTTTGTAGTTTTCTTTCTTTTTTTTTTCATTTATCTTCTTTGTGTAAATGGCGGGCCCCGATATGACTTGGTATTTTCCGGTTTACTAGCTTCGTTTTATTTTGTCTCGGATATGAGAAATTGCTAACTACAATTTGATGTTGAAAGTTCTCGGTTAGTACGCGAGCATTCTTTCTGCATGATTTCTGCAGTACATTATAAATTTAATCAAACACCCTTGCTTTTTAATACGCATCTATTCACCGCCAACTCCCAGCATTCGCAGATGGCGCTGAATGTTCGATCAATTCCCGTTCTTTCAGAACCTCTAGCATTACGTTTGCCAGTCTATGCTCCTCTAGTGTCTTTGACAGTTGGTAACGATGCATTTGTTAAGGGTAGTTTATTCAATGGATTCCATACGGAAACGAGTGATTACTGCCATTACTGTGGTCCGATGGATTTCTAAAGTGAGCCACGTGAAATATCTCAAGAAACGCAGTTCACTCACAGTGAATCTACTTCATCACCATCTAGAAATTTGAAGTTTTCCCTACAATAGCCATTTCCTACGATAGCCGGACACCCTTGGTAGTCCTCCGTACCACCCTTACGGCTCAACGGTACGTCGACGACATTCTACGACTTGTTGTGTTGCCATTCCTGTATCAGCATCACTGATAAATTTTTCAACAGGATAATGCACGGCCACGCGCAACCCGGCTCTTCCAGGACTGTCTCCGTAATGTCGACACCCTTCCATGGCCATCCCGATCAAACATATTTGGGACATGAAGGGATGTCACCTACGCCCATCCCGGAATGTTTGCGAACTGACCCGCAATTTGGACGCCATCTTGCATACTATACTTCAGGACAGTGTCCGTGAATTGCATACGTCTCCGCCACGCCGGACAACTGTTTGCATCCGAGCCAAAGGCGGCATTATAACGTACTGACTTGTTCCACTCGTGTAGCTGTTTCATCAAAATAAGTGGCCCAACTGCTCTGGGATTGCAATTATTTCCTTTCCTATACGTGTCCTTGCATATATGAATTTTCATCTTGATTGGACGATTCTTTCTGGGTGCTCCGGTTGTTGTTGTTGTTGTTGTTGTTGGGGGGGGGGAAAGAGTGTGTAGGTGCTCCGTTTTTTCTGGCAAAGAGTGTATTTCCTCGAAGCTAGCATTGCTGCGTTAGCTGTTATACACTGGCGTGCAAAAATTAAGGACGAGATGGTTTTTCAAATGTAACGTCGTGCAGAAGTGCTCCACATTGACTCATATCATGCCATAAGATCCCCATGACGTAAGAATATAAGACAAGTGAGTAAAACCGTCCAAACAAGGAATCCAAAGGATACAAAGGCACTTTATTGAAAAGGTAGCTTCGAGCACAACTGGACAGAAGACAGAAACGTCCATGTGGCAGGCGGCTGCCAAGAAAAATCCAGTCTTTAGTAGGGGATATGATCACCCCTGACTGCGTTACAGGATTTACAACGTCTGTCCATGCTGAGGACGCGGTTGTCAAGGAGCTGTTGAGGCATCGCAGCCCATTCCTCTTGTAGCGCCAAGCGCAGCTGAAAAATCGTTGCTGGCGGCTGGTGACGTGCTGCCAAGCGTCTCCCGAGAAGGTCCCACACGTGTTCGATTGGATTTAGGTCCGGGGACCTTGCGGGCCAATCCATGTGTTGAATATCTTCACTCTCCAACAGCTCTGCGACAGCCACTGTACGATGAGGTGTAGCGTTGTCGTCCATGAAGAGGAACTCAGGACCCACAACACCTCTAAACAGACACACGTGAGGCAGGAGAACCTCGATACAAAAGCGGACACCAGTGACTGTACCTTCTTGGAAGATGTGGATGTCAGCACGGCTACCAAGCATGATACCGCCCCAAATGAGAACTCCGCCACCTCCAAACCGGTCCCTTTCGATGATGTTGGAGGTGTGATTGCGTGTTACCTGCTCTCTCCAGATCTGTATACGTCCAGAATCGCTCGTCAGACTAAATATGCTCTCATCCGTAAAGAGAACTAGATCCCATTGCTAATGTGTCCAGTTTTTGTGTTCCTGGCACCACAGAAACCGCCGTCTCCGATGAGCAGGCGTTAATGGCACACACCGTACTTGTCGTCGTGCAAAATAGACCACCTTTTTGAAGCCTCCTGGCCACTGTAAAACGCGATAACGGACGTCCGGTTTGTTGCCTGTTGCATGTGCCTTGAGATTTCTCCCGCTGTCTGCCGTCTGTTTCTTCTCGCCTGTAGGACAATATACCGGTCGTCCGCCGCCGTGGTTGTTCGTGGAGGACCATTGCTAAACTCTCGGACAGCTGTTCTTGTCGTTTGAAATGACGCGACCTCGGGTAAAGTCATCCAGATGTCGTCTACTGGATTGCCTGTTGGCTGTATCACACGGTGGCAGCAACTCGACGTCGTTGAAACCGATGTACACCGTGCAATAGCTTTCACCGAATTGCTGAGCGTACACCGCCCGTGTGCTTTATACCCTTCCGATATTCCCCCCAACCCCCCTACGTCATGCTGCATATATGCGCATGCCCTACCATACCGGTATCTCCTGAGTGGTCTTTCGGTCCGTTCTACCAGCTCGTTTTGCTGTTATGCTAATTTCTCCTCCTCGTCCTTAATTTTTGCATACCAGTGTACCATTTCAGATATGCCGATTCTTCGGTCAGTGTTGACACTACCGTAATAGTGAAATTTTACGAGATTTTGAATTCCCATGATGATACAGGAGATTACTTTTATTGGCAGACGCTCTTGTACTATGACCGAAAATAAAATTCGCTCAGCACTCCGCTGTTTCTTTTTATATGCATATGCTCAGATAAATTCGATGTTTGAAATACACTCGGTTCTTCCTGTACCTGAGTTCCTGTGGCGTGAATTCGAATATCCGAGAACTGCCTTTATTGTGATCCCTATGTTTTGCATATGAACGCAAATCCAAATATACGCAAGTAAAGCATCTCGGCAATTAATACTTGTGTTCCTCGGCATACATGGAATCCTGCTAGTCATTTTGTTTCCTTCGGCATGGATTCTATGAGGTCCATTTCCGCCCAAAGATTCCTGCGGTAAAACATTGCACAAGTCTGTCAGTATTGGCGGAAAAGGTCATCGACGTCGAACAGCTTTTTCCAAATGTCCTATACATTTTCAATAGCATTGAGATCAGGAGGCTGAGGAGGCCAGATGAGATGCTGGAAGATCTTGTGCTCAACAAACCATTCTTGTAAGATTCTGCCATAAAGACGCTATCACCTGCAGGGAAAACTGTAACATTGCAGTGTACACTTGGTCCGCAACAGCGTTTAAGTAATTTCTAGATGCTATCGCACATTTCACTGGTATCTGCGGATCCATTCCGTACCAACAGAAATTCCCCCAAAATATGGCCCCACCTTCACATCGTTAAAAGAGTCCGCCCTAAAATCGCCTTTTTTATGTTTAAAGGTTTCGAAAATAGGTTTTCGGAAAATCTGAAATTTTCCGTTAGCTTAGTGATCATTCATAAAGTTTTTCTGATTTTTTTTCTCTTTTCTGGCTGCTAAATTTTGTATGGCGCTCAAATAATTGGTAATGTTTGCTCTGGGATTGTGAAGAGATTATTCCGGTAAGGAAAAGAAAACAAAAATGTGTGGAGCTAATAATTTTTTGCAGCTTTAATTGGAATGCCCGCGCAGTATAAAGAAATTGAAACAGAATTGTGTTGACAATATTGCTTTTACTGGAATAATGAAATTCCAGTAACATGAACAACATACACACCGGTAATTTCTTTTAAACCCGGGGGTTTGTTTTTCCTTCGAAACCAGATGTATTTCACATTATTACGTTGTTGTTTTTTTAAATATTATCTCTAGTTGTTTTCACTTCTGGTTTCTGTGAGCTTATCTCATTATTGTTCCAATATATAACCCAGGTTACAGAGCTCTATAAATTATCATCAAACAGAAGTAATCGCTCTTTCCACGTTTATAAGTGAATCACGAAAAAATTCTCATCGGTCGCGATGAGAATTTTTCAAAAGAGCGGTGACTCCTGTTTGATGTTCCTAATCCACGTCACTTGGCTGTATTAATTATTCATTCGCCTCTCTAAATTTTCAATGTACAGTAGCAAGTTTACACATTTTTAGAACGATTTTCCAACGATATAATTAATATTTAAAATAAAATTATTTCTTTCTCAAATGTTCTGACTGACAGCCCTTTAACCGACATTTAGATTTCCAAAATAACAGAGCATTTCTTTGGTAGTTGTACTTTATTCCACTCCTCTTCCACTGCTTTCCATAGTCCAATCATTGTTTTCGATCTGAGTTTACAAAGCGCTCATTTTAGCAGTCCGAAGGCACAATAGTCCATTGGTAACATATGAAGGGATTTTGAAGGAATATGAGCAATATCATCATCATATATCATCGTCAACCATTATCAATCCACTGCTGGACGAAGGTCTCCCCAAGTTTCCTCCACAACGGTCTGTCTTGTGCCAGTCTCCTCCATGTCACCCCTGCATACTTTCGAATTTCATCCACCCATCTTCCATGTGGTCTTCTTCTGGGTCTTTTCCTGTCCCTTGGAATCCAATCTAAAATTTCGGCTGTCCATCGATGATCTGTCCTTCTGGCAGTATGTCCAGCCCATTGCCATTTCAGGGATTTAACTCTGATCATGATGTCTTCCACTCTCGTCATTTTTCGGATCCACGAGTTCCTCTTCTTATCTCTCCTGGTTACAACAAGCATACACCTCTCCATGCTACTTTGAGTTGTCTGCAGCCTTTGTATGTCTCTTTTAGTTAAGGTCCACGTCTCTGCACCATACGTAAGCACTGGAAGGATGCATTGATCAAACACTTTTCTTTTAAGACATAATGGCATATTGCTCTTGAAAATTATGCTGTTTCTTCCAAAAGCTCTCCAGGCAAGTTTTGTACGCCGATTAATTTCTTCATCAATGTGACCCTCACTTGATATCTGCTGTCCAAGATAAACGTACGTGTCTGTTATCTCCAGCTTTTCTCCATCAATCGATAAATCTTCATTTCTTGTAAAAGCATTGAACATCACTTTTGTCTTCTGAAAGTTCATTTTTAATCCCACTTCTTTACTCTTGTCAGCAAGTTCCTGGATCATACTCTGCAGCTCTGATGGGGATGAGCAATATATATATATATATATATATATATATATATATACACACACACTATATTGACAAAAGTCACTATACACCCCTTCAAAAGCAAATAAACGGATCCGCTGCGTTGTTAAGATGCGCGGTATAGCTGCAAACGGTATAAAAACAAGCCTGCAGCTGACCGTGATCATACCGCACTGTGAGGTTGAGTGAAAATGTCGATGAGGAAGAGAACTGACTTTGAGAAAGAAAATATTGTTGGGTGTTATATTAGTGGGCTGTCCATAAAAGAAACTGAGAGGCGTTTAAACATATTCAAGTCAACTGTTTTGGATCTACTGAATAAGTGGGAGACACTTGGCGAGCCTGAAGTAGCAAAACGTACCGGCAGACCAAAGAAAATAAGTGATAGATGTCGCCGAATCCTCGGAAGAGTCGTTACAGCTAATCGACGGAGTACTTCACAAGATCTCAGTGTACAGGTGAGTAAAAATGCTGGAACCTCGGTATGTACACTATAACGAAGTGAATTTCTCCGTCATTTTTATCCGCGCCAGGATTCGAACCCGGGTCCACTCATTCCGGAATAAGTTGCTCTACCATTTGACCTACGCGGACATTTTATTCTGATTCCTATCTGCCTTTATGTCGGGTGCGTCCTTCTGGCAGGTACGTCACATCTCCTGGTACGTTACATCATCTCCCCCTTATTTTTTTTTTTTTTTTTTCGAAGTGCTGCTCTTATTTTTCCTATCTCGCGGTGTGGAAATAACATCACACCAATGCGAGATTTTGAACGGTCGGGTCATCCGGATAGTTCGGGCGCCATTATAACGAAGTAAATTTCTCCGTCATTTTTATCCGCGCCGGGGTTCGAACCCGGGTCCACTCATTCCGGAATAAGTTGCTCTACCAATTAAGCTACGCGGACATTTGTTCTGATTGCTATGTGCCTTTATGTCGTGTGCGTCCTTCTGGCAGGTACGTCACATCTCCTGGTACGTTACAACACTACATGTACCATTCGCAGAGAACTTCATTCCATGGATTACCGTGGTCGTGCGGCTGCTCATAAGCCTTTCATCTCGACTCGTAATGCTACTCGTCGTTTAGCATGGTGTGAAGAACATTTATCGTGGACCGTAGGTCAATGGAAACGGGTCCTATGGACTAATAAATCGAGATACACGATCCATCAGTCTAATGACCGTGTGGAGGTATGGCGGCAGCCGGGGAAACACTGTTTACCACAGTGTACTGTTCCTATGGGAAATTTTGTAGCTGGCAGTGCACTCGCATGGGGGTGTTTTTAGTGGTATGGTCCCGGCACATTGGTTATCGTGGACAAACCTGTTAACCAGCACGTCTAACTATATATTCTGGACAATTATGCCCTACCAACTCTGTGGCAATACTATGGAGCCGAGCCTTGTTAGTACGAGCAGGATAATGCACCGAGCCATAAGAAAGGACTGTTACGGCATGGTTTGACGATAATTCCGTATCGTGTGTGGACTGGCCAGCAAAGATCCCTCATCTTAATCTCATAGAGCACCTATGGGATGAATTAGAGCGCCACATAAGAAGTTTGGAATCAAGGCCTTCTACTAAACAACAGTTAGAGGCAGCATTATGTTCTGAATGAAAGCGCATACCTATCGCTGTGTTCCCAAACCTTGTTGAAAGCCTGTCTCGAAGGGTCAGTGCATGCATTAAGGCCAAAGGTGGACCGACACCGTACTAATATATGTCAATAAATGCTATGTTGTGTTTCTCTTCTTGGTGTCCGGTGACTTTTGTCAATATAGTGTACATATAGATTTGGTACCCGTCTGTTTTTTGTCTTTGTTTTCAAGAAATAAAGTGGTAAATTTAGATGTCTGACTGGTAGCCTTATCCTGACGGCTTTTCTACTCTTTGGCGGCTCTGTGGGTAAAGGAATGGTATGGTGGTTCACTCTTTAAATATAGGAGTTAAAATATTATTTTGGTAATATGCAGAATTGAGTTTAACATTGTTTTCAACTTTCCTTAACTTTAATTTCCTGTTATTGTAAGGGAAACCAACAATAATCATTAAACCTTTACTGAAATTTTCTTTGGATTCTTGGAATTAAGTTTGTAAGTTATTTTCTGCTCTTTTGCGATAGTAAATCGTCCTTTTTTTGTTAGTCGTTTAGGTAGATCCATGCTTCATCAATAGTCACAATAAATTTCCATCTGCCCCCTGCTAAGTGACTTTCATAAAGAAGTCTACACTGTTCTGCGATCAGCCACGTGACTAGGCAAAAGGCGGTGAAATTATGTTTGTTTGTTTTTTGTATGTGTGTGTGTGTGTGTTTTTTTTCGGGGGAGGGGGTTCTTTTTTCAGATTCAAATCTTTGTTTATTGCCTTGCTTACAATTGAAACAGAGATTTTTAACGACTTAGTAATTTCTCTTTCGGTCGGTGGATTTTCTTTCAAGACCAGAGACCTTGCTTCTGAAAAAGTCGTAAAAGTATGTAGCTTCTTTGCATATTCGTGTGATGTTCTTTTTCTTGTTTAAAGCAATGCTTGACGATTTTTCCCTCTATTATTAATAATAGTGCTTAATTTACATTTAGAAATGCTGATTCCATGATTTTCACAGCGCCTTTTTAATTTCAGAATACGAATATTTCTCTTCGTAAAGAGCAAAAACATAACTTTCTATCCACAGCTCGTTTACGCGTGCCGTTTTCTTAGCGAACGATGTTTATCTGCAGCAGATGTTTCTAAACACGGTGTTGCCAGTTTCAATTCTTTGAACTTCTTTTATTTTCTGTAATTTCTTATCAAAACCGTTCTTAAAATGTGTGAACATCCTCTGTAATTCATGATTGGAGTGTTTATCTATAGCACTGTTCCATAACTAACGTAAGAAATGTTTACATCCACAGTGTTAACTTCAGCCCGAGACAGAGAAGTGTTGAAATTCTTCAGCCTCCTTGAGGGCCTTCTGAAAAAAGTAAGTTCTCTTTTGATGGAATTTTGGTGTGCGTTTTCTTTAAATCTACTTCGTAGAATATTAATTTTGGTATGTTCTGAATCTCTGTGTATATCGCATGATTTCTACAGACAAAGGAGCTTTATTTTCGAATGTATAGACCTTCAAAGAAGGTGTGAGTATTTTATACTAGTTACAAGTATACCAGACTATGCACAATCAAAAACGCTTGTAGCGTAAAAGAACGAAGCCACTGGAGGACTCACATACTATGCACAATCAAAAAGCCGCTAGGGCGGTTCCGCTCCAGGAGCACTATTTTGCGCTCTTCTTCATTCATAAAATGAAGAAACTTAACGCCAACGAGAACGACCCAAAATATTTCCAAATATCTATTTAAAAAAATTAACAGCTTATATTTATACCTAGTTTACGGTTTGTATTCTTTTGAATAGCCTTTTTGTCTGCCCCCACCCCCGTCAGTCCTTATTACTGTGCTGCCTTCACGTAGTTGCTTTACGTAGGTAAGGTGAGAATGAAAAAATAAATATAAAGCTGCAAAATCTGGCTGCTATTCTATAAAGCCGAAGTTAATACCTCCCCATTCGCAGGATAACAATTTGGTCACCTCCTGCAGGATTCGTTTAGGGCTGAATACATTGGTTGTCGTTTGTAGGGTATTTCAGTTTACAGCGGCAGGTGAACAATGGGGTTAGGCATTTTATTGTTTCACAATCAACATGTGTGCGTCGACAAGTCCAAAACGTATGGCAACTTTGGAAGTTTTGTGTATTTTGCTCAGGTGTCCTACTCAGCAGTCGCAGTTGGAACATATGCAGGAGCAGTATCACAGAGAAGAAGATACAGAGGTTTAAGTCTGGCTTTTTTAACAGTGCCCCAGTGGTCGTACATGAAACTACGTAAGCATCTATCACGTGATACGGTACCAGTGGCTATATAAGCAGCACCGCGGAGAGAGTTTATAAACCTCGAGTTCGATCCCAGGCAGGTACGAACGCTCCAACCACTAAATACCCGCCGTGCGTCAAATGGGCACGTTAAGCCGTCGGGCCCCGGGTACTGTGCCGCCGTTAATAAATAAGGACGTCGTCCTCCCTCTTTCTACCTCGCTTCCGTGTCACTTTCCAATCGGGCAGTCTAACCCAAATCTCCTAGGTTCCTATTTCTAAGGGTTGTTTAAGACCTGGGGTCAGACACTCCCTTCCTAAAATCCTCTACATATGATCTGAGTTTTTTTTTCCTTGGGGGAAAAAAAAAAAGTCTTTCACGGTTACGGTTTCGACGTCTTAGTTCCATATCCGTCCACTAGAACTCTGCTCTATTGAGATCCTCTGGGCCAACGTTGGGTCAAATTATTGTATAAGCCTCTATGGAATATTTATCGTTGGGTTTCGTACTCTGTGAGCAGAATAAGGCTAGTGTGAATAATTCTCGTGCTGCTTTTGAAAAGAAAGCATATCTTTTTCAGTTTCATGTTCTTTTTCATTCGCAGTGCATCCGCCTGAACAATAAAAAGGACAACCTCAAATGAAATTACATCATACTCTAACAGGACATTTTTTTTTTTTACTGTAGGCATCCTCTGTAGTTTTTGAGATTCAAGTGTATACTACTGTGAAGTGGAAAAGGGTAGAAATAAACTTCATGCTATCATCATCATCATCATCATCATCATCATTGTCAACCATTATCAATCCACTGCTGGACGAAGGTCTCCCCAAGTTTCCTCCACAACGGTCTGTCTTGTGCCAGTCTCCTCCATGTCACCCCTGCATACTTTCGAATTTCATCCACCCATTATATCGAAAATGAAATACAAAATATTTCAAGATCTTTAAGATTTCATCTTCGCTTCCAGTTTTAGTCATACATTTTCCCTTAATAGTATTAATAACGTGCTATTGTTTTGTTCTCTGCTTGGATTGTAATCAAGCACCCCATCTCACACACTAGCCCTCCGCCCACGGGGCACGCCGACTGCACCCCTGTGGCGTAATAAAAATTCGTTTATTTACTGGCGTACAAAAAGTATAATATAGAATCTCCACGCTCTTGCTCTCCACTGGGAAGCCTTTTCAAGGGATTAGATAGACATAAAATGCCTACAGACATAAGCAGCATTTTATGTGCTTTCAAAAAGCCCCACAGTCGAGGGCAAAAGCTTGGCGATTCTACACTCATTCGCAAAAAAATAGTTGCACCCAGAAGGAAGCAACCGACATGAATGAAACTTGGTCGATAGGTTTTGCATCGTGAGATATGCAAAAGAGTCTAGTATCACGCTCGACCGCGCATGTGACGCAAGTAAGGAGGGGGCGTAGTGCTGTGCTGGACAGGCTATATAAGGTCGTCCCGTTGCGCGTGCTGGCCATTCTGACTCGTGCTGTTGTATTGGTTGCATCCTTCGCAAGTGAAGTATGCCTCGGAGAAAAGTTCGGAAGTAATTCGAGCAGTTGGAGGAGTTCGACAGGGCCCGCATCTTCAGGCTCCGGGAGGCTGGGTGGTCTTATCGCCGTATTGCGCGCCATACCGGTCGTGCGGATAGCACGCTCTTGGCGACAGTGGATAGAACAAGATATGCAGCAGCGACAGGAAGGGTTGGGAGACCTAGACGAACCACGGAGAGAGAGGACCGACGGGTTGACCCAACAGACACGATTGCGGATATTCAGCGAACAGTAGTGTCCTCCATGCATCGTCCGAATAGTGTCAGCACCATTGACAGACGGCTGCACGACGTAGGGCTACACGCTCGCAGACCGTTACGATGACAGCCTTTAACGCCATTGCATCGTCGCCAAAGACTGCAATGATGTCGTGCCAGACTGTCATGGAACCACGCAGAATGGCAACGGGTGATCTTCGGTGACGAGTCCCACTTTTGTCTTGGAGTAGATGACCACCAAATCCGTGTGTGAAGGCATCGTGGTCAGCGTCAAGATGAACGGTTTGTTGTCGAGCGTCACACGTCCAGAAGGCCTGGTGTCATGGTGTGGGGTGCAATTGCCTACGATGCCAGATCAGATCATATGTAGAGGATTTTAGAAAGGGAGTGTCTGACCCCAGGTCTTAAACAACCCTTAGAAATAGAAGATTTGGGCTAGAGTGCCCGATAGGAAAGTGACACGGAACCGAGGTAGTGTTATATGGAAATATTCAAACTATATTTAAATTGCAACTTTTGTCATTTTGTGGGCCAACGAGAGCGAGAAATTTCTTCCCCAGTCAGAAAGGCGCCAGGCGCAGATCCATTTCGGAGAAAGGTCATTTTCTCGCCGGACCCCACCCACGGACAAAAGGATAGCGCCATTCTTTCCTCAGCCATCGGCAGAATCTCTAGCCCACGGGTATATACAATGGACCAAGCAATTGAGAATTTATTCTTACGTCAAAGACAGAACGTGTAAGGGAATGGGACAGAGAGCAGGCTTCGTGGCGATCTCGAGGAAAATGTAGGAACGGTTTTGCTCGGAGGCAGACAGACGACGAGGTAGAAAGAGATTTTCACGCGGGTTTGTAGCCACATAAGATAGGAACGAATTTGGCGGGAAAAGCGTAGAGAAGGCCATCCATAACATCTAACTCCCGCTGGAAGTATTTACTATCCGATCTGACCAACCATTATTCCAATATTTCCTCTTCCCCCAATCTGATAAATAAAGATATGTGCAAAAGGAAACATCTGTTATAATGTTCAATTTTTAACTACTTGTTTATTTGCTTCCCTGCTCCAACGACAGGAACCTACAAACGATTCTTCTGATAAGTTGGCGTCTACCACAATACTTGAAATAAATCAAGCCAACAGTAGAAAGGGGAGGAAGACGCCCTTTTTTATTACCGGGAGGGGGGACAGTACCCGGGATCCGACGGCTTAACGTGCCCATCCGACGCACGGCGGGTATTTAGTGGTTCGAACGTTCGTACCTGCCCAGGATAGAACCTGAGGTTATCTCCATGCCAGTCACGAACGATGACCACTAGGCCACCAGCGGTCCTATAATGATGCCAGATCACCTTCGATGTTCATTACAGGCACTTTGACAGCCCAACGTTACGTTAAGGAGGTCCTGCAACCAGTGGCCGTTCCGTTTCTGAACGTTTACTGCGGTGCGATTTTCTAACAGGACAACGCTCGTCCGCATACTGTTGCTGTCTCGAGAGCTTGCCTTCAAGGCATAACGTGTGTGGAGCAGCATCGCCAGACTTATCGCCAATTGAAAATGTGTGGGATGCTATTGGACGCGCTATCCACACTCCATTCCTACCGCACAATCTGCAGGAACTGCGTGAGAAGATTCAAGCTGCATGGGATGGCTTATAACAGGACACCAATAGAAACTTGTACGACTCCATGCCGAGACGTCTGACATGCTGTGTGAGCAAACATGGCGGCCCGACGCCACACTGAGAGAAACTACTTATTGGCATGTAGCTCAATAAATATTGCCCATATCAGTCTCAATGTTTAATCATTTATTGCTCCTGGTAACCTTTACCTTCCTCCCTAATAGCATTGCAATCCGACACACCCTTTTGGGTGTAACTCCTTTTTTTGACAGTGAGTGTATATGTACTTTTTTACGCAAGTAAGTAAACGGATTTTTACTACGCTATAAGCTTTTTCGATTGTGTTAATAGTTTTCATGACTCGTGGCTAAAACATTAGCGAACTTTTCGAAACCACCTAGAAAACGCAAGGCCGTGACATTAGAAAGATGCGTTCCCTCCATTTGTGACGTCATTCTCACGTTACATGAACCGATACATCGGTGTTTAAAACCAATTGGAAGGTTTGGTTTCCACATGACGTCACTAAAAGAGGAAACTCATCTCCTAATGGCATGGCCATGTGTTTTCTAGACGTACTGGACTTATCTTGCAAAGTCAATAGGTATATTGCCACGTCATTATTGTTATTAACCAATTTTTTTCGTGTTTAATAGAGGCTCCGTTACTTCTCAGCTGTATCTGGAACCAAAGGGCTTAGAATTCCATGCTCCCCCTCCTCCAATAAAGACATTGATATTACAGTTCTCGAAATGTTTTCGAAAAAAACATGGTTTCGCTACTTCTTAAACAAGAAAGATGACACCGAATTTTCGAGTGTAATAAGCACGTCTTTTGAATCCGTTCTGACGCAAATTAAATTTACCAAATCTATTCAAAGTCAATGGAACCGGTATGGAAAACAATAGTATCTGACGGAAGAAAGACGTTTTTCAATCGGGTTTTTAATCCCTCATGTATTGCTGTAAACGGAATCGTGAGCTTACAAACTCTTAGAAACAGAGATATCAACAAAAATAAGATGTGACTTACGTCCCCTGGTGGGAAAACCATGCATTATTTTAGGAAGAAAGTATTCTCAAAAGGTTTTTCCATATGAGCGGTATCGGTCGAAGAAAAAAAAGTCGAGTTTTCAGGAGCCCAGATTTTGCAAACAATACTTCAGAAGCAGAAATTAACGCTTATGACCCCTAGTGGCTAAACTATTCTTTACCAAACATTAGAAATTATGTGAAAAATATTTTCTATCAGGTCTTGTATGCGATACAGGAAGAATTTTTCAAATCAGAGCTTTAGGAGCAGAAATATTCCCCTTAGCGGAAAGTCTATGATTTACTTGAAAATTTTGAATTTATAGGAAAAATATTTCACATCGGAAACACTGTCCAACAAAGACGGAATTTTCCAAATCGTACTCCTAGAAGTAGAGATATTGACAAAAATAAAATATACATCTACGCCCCATGGCATAGAAACCATGTATTTTTTCAAGAAGAAAATATTCCTAAAAGGTTTGTCGACATGAGTAGTATCGGTCAACAAACGACTTTTGTTTCAATCGAGATTTTAGAAGCTCATATTTTGCTGCAAATACAACAGAACCGGAAATTAAGACTTACGCCATCTGGTGGCCAAACCATTTCTTACAAAAATTAGAAATTATGGGCAAACGATTTCCGATCAGGAGCTGTATGCGGTGGAGAAAAATTTTTCAAATCGGAGATTTAGAAGCAGAGATATAGGGGGAAACGCAATTCACATTTACGCTCCCTAGCGGAAAGTCTATGAATTACTTGAAAATTTTTAAATTATATGAACCATATGTCACACTAGAAACACTATTCAACAAAGAAGGAATTTTTCAAATCGGACTCCTAGAAGTAGAGATATTGACAAAAATAAGATATACATCTACGCCCCCTGGCGTAGAAACAATGAACTATTTTAAGAAGAAAATGTTTCTAAAAGGTTTTCGACATGACTAGTATCGGTCAACAAACGACGGTTTTTTCAATCGAGAATTTAGAATCTCATATTTTGCTGCAAATAGAACAGAAGCGGAAATTAAGATTTACGCCCCCTGGTGAACAAAATATTTTTTACAAAAATGGAAATTATGTGCAAACGATTTCCCATTCGGAGCTGTATCCGGTGCAGAAAGAATTTTTCAAATCGGAGATTTAGAAGCAGAGATATAGGGGGAAACACAATTTACATTTACGCCCCCTATTGGAAAGTCTTTGAATTACTTGAAAATTTTGAAATTATATGAAAAACATGTCACACGGAAAACACTATCCAACAAAGAAGGAATTTTTCAAATCGGACTCCTAGAAGTAGAGATATTGACAAAAATAATATGTACATCTACGCCCCCGGGCGGAGAAACTGGGCAATATTTTAAGAAGAAAATATTCCGAAAAGGTTTATCAATGTGAGTGGCATCAGTCTACGAAAGAATTTTTTCAATCGATATTTTACAAGCTCCGATTTTATGGCAAATACATCAGAAGCAAAAATTAACACTTACGCCCCCTGGTGGCCAAAATATTATTTGCCAAAAATTTGAAATTATATGCAAAAGCTTTTCCATCAGGAGATGTATCCGCTGAAGAAAAAAATTTTCAAATCGGAGTTTAAGAAGAAGAGTTATCGGGAAAAATGTAATTTACTTTTACGCCCCCTAGCGGAAAATCTATGCGTAATTTGAAAAAGTAACTATATCTAAAATACTCTTCGACATAAATGGAATCGAAACAAAAAAAAATTCAATCGGATGTTTAGAAGCAAATATGTGGAATTAAACGTATTTTTGAATTCGACATCAGCTGTATTTACGCCCTCTAGCGGCAAAATTGTGCATCGTAAAAAAAAACGAAATAAAGGATCATCATTTGCATGTTTCAAGCTTCCGAATGCAAAAGAATTTTTCAAATCGGACTGATAGTTGCAGAGATATCGTGGGTACAGGCGGACGGACGGACGGACATACCGATAACAGAAGCACGATATTTAAAGCAAGGTGAACCTCGATATACCACGTTCTCAGGTTGTCGGCCCAAGAATTTTTACGTGCTAGAACCCCTGCTGATTATCTTTTTCTATTTAGCCACACGTTTCCTGGTTTCTAAGCTAAAGGCTGGACATATTGCCAGAAGGACAGACCATCGATGGACAGCTGAAATTTTAGACTGGATTCCAAGGGACAAAGCTACGTTGACTGTTTTGGGGTCTGTGAAGCGAAAGGTTTATCTTTTCTCTGTGTACGAGCTTTTCTCAGCCTGAAAATAGGATACCCTAAACTTACGAATTATACAATGGGGAAACTGTAAGACGAGACCGATATAATGAGACAAGTGCTGGAAATATCTTTAGGAAACATGAAACTTTACTGGAAATATCGGTACACGACCATTATAGGATCTCTGACGGGCAACCACGTCGCAAAGCGGGAAGTGTCTTTCATTAACTGCCAGACGTAACATGGAAATGTCTGCTACTTAACTTGCTTTGGACCTTGCTTCATATTCAGGAAGAATAATTTCCAGATGGACTATTTACATAATGCTTCAAGAGGAGAGACTGTACGCGAGACGTCTCGTGTTTTGTGCTCCTTTTACTTTCTCAAAGATACGAGAATGTACACAGTAGTATGTTTGCTGGACTAACCGAGATTTGGCAAATTTTCTCTTCACAGATGAGTCCAGAGTTTCTTTGCAAACATATTCTCGATGATTATTATTCATCTGGACATGGTTATAGTGTATGGAACATCAACTAAAGAGATACCAACGCAGGTGGTGGCTCCATGGTTTGATCAGGCATTATTGTTAATAGGAGAACCAATTTTTTCCCGTATTTGATAGACATGCCGTGACTGCTCAGCTGTATCAGTATGTGATGCTTGAACCTTATGTTGGCCTATTTGCATGCTCAGTGGGACCGGAATTCCTTTCATTGAATGATAATTCTCCCATATATAGATTTCATATTGTGGGACAATTTCTTGAAAACATTCAGCATTTCGACTGGCTTGTAAGATCATCTCGTCTCAATTATGCTTAGCATATGGGATATGATGATCTCGGCTTGTAAGATCATCTGGTCTCAATTATGCTTAGCATATGGGATATGATGACCTTTTTCAGAAACCATATTTTCGTAGGGCTCTTGTAGAACAGTATAATCCACTGCCATCATAGCTGACTAACAATCTTCTGAACAACATGAACAGCGTTTTCAGGCCTGTATTACTGTCAAGAGATACCACACCTCTTATTAAGCTAAATTTTTTCATTTGTTCTGGCTTTTTTGTGGTTACATATTTGTGCCTTTAAGTCAACATTGATTTTCTAATCTTTTTTTTTTTTTTTACTTTCTTAGTATCGTAATCACAGTATCATATATTGCTTTTCTACCCTCATTTTTTGTTGACTTTTGTAAAACTTGGCAGTTTTTCGTTATGCTTTGAGTTTCCCTTCTCTAAGCTATAAATTGTAGTCAGTCAAATCCTGATAACTGATATAAATACAGGAACCACGCAATTAGAAAAGCTGTACTGATTAAGAACTACCCTCACCACAGCGTTAATCCGTCTATGAATGTGTGCTATGTGATAAATCTACTTTACTACGAGTTGTAATTACTCAATGAATAGATCAGTAACTTCGAGGACTTGATTGTATCGAACTTATTGACTGTTGTTACCTTATAACACTCTCGAACTCAGAATCACCAAACAGCGTTATGTACTGTGCACAATTTTCCAGTTCTGTTAGAAATATGGACCTTTTTCCTTCGTAACTTAACTTTTGCACTTCAGTCTATGCGCACGCCTTCAAACAAAAAAAGAAAGACAATGCAGGATTTAATTCTATTACCTGAATTGATATGTTCTTAATTTTTTTCATGTTTTAAACGCACGGATTTATTTTATAGGATCCATCAAAGCGCCTTGGTGATGAGGATTTTCTTTCCCATGGATACTTTCATTACGACCGGAAAAAAGAACAGGTAAATTACTGAATTTCAAGCATAAAATCTATTTAAATTCTTATTAGTAAAATGTGATTTTCCTTAGTTTTGCTTTTCTGCAGTGCTGAAGTCTAAAGGAAACGCTAAGTGTGTAATTCAGTTTTGCTAAATTCGTGTGTCTGATGTCTTCCCCTTCCACACTCCGCCCCCCGATAGCTTGTCAATTGCAGGCCTTTTTTTTTTTTTTTTTTTTCTGAAGCGCTCCAAAACTGTGCTTTGGCACCTACCTTAATACAAGAATGTTGGTTTTAAGTTTTGGAGCAATTATTTAAGTATGATACCCTCATAACCGTAACATGTGAGGGTTAAAGATGGCTGGTAGTAGCTTCTCTCGTTTGATTTTTTCCATGCTGTACACGGAAAAAGTTACTTAACTGTACATAATGTATTTTTGTACGTTGTACAGCCTTCCTATAGCGATACATAATACAGTAAAACCTTTTTAAAACGAAACCTCCATAAAACGGAAACTTTGAACGGAACTTTTTTTAATCCAGAAACGAAAGGTAGAAAATTACGTACTGTTTAACCTGTCTAAAGCGAAACCTGCCTAACGGAAATAGCAAAAGAACCTTGTAGCAACGGAAAGATGTTTCCGTTTCTTCAAGTATTTTAATTGAATACGAAACATTACTCGGATAAAATACATTTATTAATTCATTTGCTTGAGTTTGAAGATAATTAAACGGATTGCTTTTGGGCTCTTTACACAAAAACACACTGCAGCACATTTACTCTTAGGGTTTTCCTTAAACACGTAGCGCGACTGAGGTTTATGTTATATGACAAGCGTTGCTCTCTTTGTTGGATGCAACGTTCAAAGGCTTCGCAGCGGGCTGTTTCGTGCGGATTTCAACGAGGCGCTCCGATTTAATTCTCTAGCATTTTTTCACTGAGGTGATCATTCAAAGCCTTTGCTTGCTGTTAGTTGCATTCGTTCGTTTGCTTCTTGCCACGGCGCCAAAGAAGAACGTTCTCGATCTGAATACAAAAGTTGATGTTATTGAAATGCATGAAAAAGAAAGTGCAAGTGTCAAGAATTTTAAAAGTATCGGAAAAACAGAAATTTATAACATTTTAAGGCGAGATAACGGAGCAATGGTAACAGCAAAAGCAATGTTGCAATCAACCCTTGTAATGAAAATCTTGACGAAATAATTGAGCTATATGAAATTGAAGAAAAAAACAATAGCTATGAGGACGATGAAATAGAGGAGGTAAAGTAAATATAAAAACCACATCTAGGATGAAAACATTTCATCAAGCTTGGTAAACATCATTTCTTCGAGATGACCCTCAATTACTTCAGTTAACGAGCACCGTACGTGCTCTCACTTGGCGTCATATTGTGAGTGCTACTCTACAAAAATCAATGTTCGATTATTTATAAAAAAAAAAAGTTTGTGACATTTAGTCGATTAGAGTCTTTACGAAAAATAGTCTCTTAAGTAATCGCTGATTATGTAGAACTTGTCATTGGCATGCCAAAAATTCAAATGTTTACATTTCAATGGCTTCCATGGATTCGCCTGTATAAAACGGAAACCTGTCTAAAACAGAAATGTTTCCAATCCCTTGCATTCCTTTCTAGACAGGTTTCACTGTACACGAAAGGAAATATATGCTGTATGGTGAACATGAAATCAGAAAGTTATCTAATAGATTTCAACTCAATGAAAGGGACATGATTCGTGATTTCAGAGAATACCTACAAGTTCAAGGAAATAAAATACGTAAGCGACTGTTACAGCCAGTGGCGACGCCAGCAGTACAGAACTGGATGGGCTATTGAGGAGCTAAGTGTGGTACAGGGAGGGGGACAGAAATTTTGAAGAACTTTAATTTTTGCCAAAAAAAATCCGTTCAAGTAGATTTTACCCCACGCTGATGTTATCCCCTGGGAAAAAGAAAGTTTTCAGGTATATACACATATACTCTATGTAGCGTTTTTTCAGAGTATGCAGAACTGGAAACCATGGATAGGAACTTCCATGGTCTTTATAAAGTTACTATTTCTTTGCAACTTCAGTTTTATTACGTCATTTTTACTTTTTGTTTTAAATATTTTTTGTCACAAAGCTGTTTATGAATTGTAGTTTATAACCTCGTAAGGAATATCTCTGGCTCTTATTTTGTTAAACTATAATTACAAAAATGGTGTCTTTTTACTTACTCTCTTAGACATTCGCTCAGAGAACACCTTCCATTTCACAGAATAGTACAACACTAAATTTAACAGAAAATTAATTTTATGTAACAAAAGTTCTGTGAATTCAAAAAATGTATTTAGGTTGCCTAAAATCGTAAATGGCTGCACTCTAACTTTTAAAATATTTTTGGAGGGCAGAGCTAGTTTAAGGACCCGCAGGGGCCTGTAACACTACTAACAGCGGAACATGCTCTCCAGGAATATACAAGGTGTTTCAGAACTCATAGGACAAACTTTAAGGGGTAGTAGAGCACATTGCAACAAACATTTTTTGTATAGGAATGTATGGGTGCAAGTGACCCGTTGAGGCACAAACACAAGAAATAGACATGAAAGGACACATAAATAGTTTACTTACAACATCGTTGAAAAGTGCTTCTTTACAGCAATGTTTACAATAATTGCTCAAAATTGCGTCCACCAACAGTAATACATACGTGGCAGCGTCGACGGAGTGATTGGCGTGCAGTTTCAAAGATGCCAGGTATTTCTCGCACACGTGCAGCCGCAACGGATATTCGAGCGACGAGGTCCTCAACGGAGTCAACTGGAGTCATGTAAACGAGGACCTTCAGCTGTCCTCATAGGAAGTAATCGAGGCTCAATAAATCGGGCGATCGGGCTGGCCGACGGACTGGTCCACTACAGCAAATCCATCGCGCCCCCAAAAGTGACATCCAGGTGATTGCGCACATTAATGCTGAGATGGGCTGGCGCCCCATCATGCTGAAACCACAATACTTGTCGGAGGGCCAGTGGTACATCTTGAAGCAATTCTGGTAAAACCTCTTCCAGAAAAATACGATAACATCTGCCATCGAGTCGCGTTGGTAGTAGATATGGGCCAAGCAGGAATTCGTTCACAATACCCGCCCACACATTCACAGAGAATCGTTCTTGGTACGCATGTGGACGTGTAGCGTGTGAGTTAGAGGTTGTCCACACGTGACAGTTGTGCACATTGAAAACACATTCCTGTGTAAAAATCGCCTCATCTGTGAATAGCACATGAGCTAGGAATTTCTTTTGTTTGTGCCTCAACGCGTCACTTGCGCCCATACATTCCTACACAAAAAATGTTTGTTGCAGTGTGCTCTACCATCCCTTAAAGTTTGTCCCATGAGTTCTGAATCACCTTGTATATTTTGCAACTTTCTCGGGGAGAGGAGAGAAATGACTGAATGGTGATAACCTTGGGTATATGTGAAGGGGAAATGGTAATATTTCATAATTTTCATTCAATGTAATTCATACAGAACAGATATTTGGATGGTTGGTCCATTACTTGACTCGTGTGCAGTTGATCTCTAAAGCAACTTGCAGGATGAGTTTACTGAAAACATTTGCTACTGAAATTAATTAAGCCACTTCCTAATCTTAACAAAAAAATGAGCCTATAAACTGTCAGTTGAGTGTAATTTTTATTAAACTTCAGTTAGTTAAGTGGTTCAGGTGAAGCGCTTATGAGACTTGGCAACCGAAAACTCATCAGCTATCCTCAACGTGTTCACTTCTCTCAGTAACTCATGCTCAATACTCATCAAAGAGTGGTAGTTCGGTCTTGTTTGTTTGTTCCACACTGTCTCTTACTTCGTTAAGCATCCACGAATATTCCTCACAGGGCGCTGAAACATAACTCACCACCAAGCCCTGTAACAACACTGGTTGCTACAAATTTCTCAATTTTGAAAAAGGGAGTTTACAACGGCTGTTGGAAATCATTACAGTGAGGTCAATCTTCAACACAATGTCAATAACATACCTATAGAAGAAAAATTTGTAACAAGCAGTGTTTTACAGGGCTTGGTGGTGAGTTGTATTTCAGCGCCCTGTGAGGAGGGTTCGTGGATGCTTCGTTTGCAGCAAGTTTTGTATCGGGGGTTTAACCCGTATTTCTCCCTACTGGAGCAGATAAATATAATACAAATAAAATCGACTAAAGTTAAACTTTGCTATTGCAGTGAAGAAGTTGTTTGTTCAGATGTCAGATGTCATGGGGAATGTCTCCAAGCATTGTCCATTATTTTATTTCCTTCTCTATATTATCATTAACACGTTGATCGCCTGCCCGTTTGTGGCTCGCTTCCTACTTTTTCATTCTCCCTCGATTCTCCGCATTTCCCCAATTCACACCAACCAGCAAGATATTCGCACCTCGCTCTCTCCACTCCTTCCCACCGAATTCCCTGCAACCGAGAGAACCCCCCCCCCAATGCGTCCCCAGCAGAAGAGTGAAGTCCTTGCTTTCCAAGAAAGCGCGGACACTCCTTAAAAATACCTTCACTCTCTGACCCCCTCAGACCATTACCGAGTCCTCTCTTGCGCATCCACGAAACCATAAATCTGACTTTCCTTCTGTTGCGACGCTGAGAGAGTACCTTGACCGTTGCCCAGCTCATCAAAATGGCGGGACAAATGCTTACAATTCGCTATCCTTAAAAGGTTGCTTAACTACACTCCTGATAAATATGGATGCCCGGGTTGCAGTGTACACGGAGCCCGTAGCACTTGCTACATGTGCTACTAGGATAAATCGGCCCTGTTACGGGGGGCGAGAAAGGGGGCTTCAGCCCACCTGTAGTGTCGCGCCTGGTAAATTTTGCGAACCATAGTTGTATCTTCTAAAGAATGTGAAAAGGAATGTGTTTGGACGAATTTGATGACCCCCTCCCCCCAGGAAGTTTGGTCTCTTTCAATCACAGCGATGACTTATTACACTGCTGGCCACCCAAAATGCAACACCAAGAAGGAAGCATCCCATTGGCCTGAAATTCGCAGCATGCGTCGCCCGCGAGAGGACATGCAAACGATTAGCATTGCAGGGCATATGCAAATCATGATGTGCTCCCGGCACGCCACCGAGAAGCACTATAAGATGGGTGCCCAGAAGGCAGGGTGTAAGTGCTGGAAGTGTGTTGTGCTGCCAGACCTGTGCGTGGGAACCTTCCTGATGCCTCGTCGCAGATTACAGTAGTCATTCCAGCACATTTCGGAGTTCGACAGAGGACAAATAGTGGCTTATCGCGACAGCGGTTTATCGTACCGAGACATCGGCGCCGGTGTGGGACGACATCCAGCCACAGTGAGGCGAGTATGGATTCGGTGGGTGCAGGAGAGACGGACGGACCAACGTGAGCGATTACCGCAACTGTGGCACACCACCGAACGAGAGGACCGGCATGTTGTGCGGCGGGCATTGACGGCTCACACCGCCACATCACGAACGTTAGCGCAGGAATTAGGGTGTGTTGCGCAACAACCTGTGCCAGCACGTACCGTTCGGCGTCATCTGAAGAAGCGGGGACTTGTCGCACGGCGCCCATTGCTCCGATTACCATTGACGTTATACCACCGGCGAGTGCGGCGGCAGTGGGCCGTTGAACGCCGCACCTGGACTGCGGAATGGCACGACATTGTCTTCTCCGACGAATCCCGCTTCTGCCTGCAACACCACGATGGTCGGATCCGCGTGTGGCAGCTCCGCGGCGAGAGACTGTATGACGCCTGCATTATGCATCGCCATACCGGTCCGTCGCCTGGCGTATGGTTTGAAGCGCAATTCGATATGACACCCGCACCACTCTGTTACGCATCGCCGATACACTCAACAGTCACCGCTACATCTCCGACGTTTTGGAGCCTGTAGTCCTCTCTTACCTGCAGGACCTGCCAGCGGCCACGTTTCAACAGGACAATGCGCACCCGCACGTGGCACGCGTCGTGCAACAATTCTTCACGGCCCACCAGGTGTCACTGCTGCCGTGGCTCGCTTGTTCTCCCGATGTTTCGCCCATTGAACACGTCTGGTCGCTGATCGGCAACCGAGTGGCCCGGCAAGCACCACCCGCGGCTACGCTTGATGAACTGTGTCAACGCGTGGAAGCAGCCTGGACCGACATACCCCAAGCCCACATCCAAAGCCTCTTTCGTTCGATGCCGCGGCGTGTAGCGTTCGTTATTGCCAGCCATGGGGGCCACACGAACTATTGATGTCTGCATGTTCTGCAAGTCGCACGGGCCTGTAAGCTCAATCGTTTCATCTTTGTATCTGTTGTTATGTGTCCAGTAAATCTGGCTTTGCTATCTCGTGTCCTTCTTGGTGTTGCATTTTGGGTGGCCAGCAGTGTATATCGGTTGCCAGGTTTTTAGCGGAAAATATGCGTCTCACTCACCTTACATACTGATTTAATGGCTAAGGAGATCACGTGCATCACCAGCATTATTCGTCAACATTCTGAAACCTCAACAAGATACCAGGGAGTTTCTTCAAATGGCTGGTAAAAGAACAAAGGTGCAGCTAAGAAACTCAGCAGTAGAGATAACCAGTTCCCTAGACTGGGCTGAGATCTGCACTGCGGCATCAGGCAGATAAATAGAGTATTCTTACCCTATGTTTCCATTTTAATGGTTGCGCTGTTTTTATTTTGCGTATATAATTTCAAAACGTATACACGTATGATATTTCAAGTAGTCTTACAAAACGTTCAACTTTTATTTTTCACCTCGCAAATACTGGTCAGCTCATAGGTGGATAACACTCCAAAATTTTGATAATGAAAAATTGGTGTGAGAAACTACAAAAATATTCAGATCATCATTACCGAACTTTGTTCTTCTTCAGTAAATTTTCAAAACTGAAAAGCAAAATGTCGTGTCTGTTCACTTAAATCATTACTCTTGTTTAGGTCTGAAAATCTTGAGAATTTAAGACTGCTTACGGGAATCAAGCATGCTCTCGGTGAAACTTTAGTAGATAGTGGTTCGAAGCAAGAAAGATCTCATGACCAGTCTAAAAAAGATCTTTATTATTTGTGTGAAGCAAGACCTGGTAAGAAAGAGCGCACATCACTGGTAAGTTGTTTTAATTCATCTTCATTTTTAGCAGTAATTAATATTTGAGTTTCTGTAGGGAGAGTGTGAAGTAAGTGAAGACTAAATTTAAATAAAATGAAAGTACTAGGGACAGAAGACACTACAGATGCCAGTGAAATTGACGTAAAGAATCAGAAGTTTGAAGTCGAAATTTTTGACTGTTTAATTTCTGGAATTATTAAAAGTGAAATGGTACAACTGTTTTAAGTAGAAGACAAGTTACGCCGGAATTCTTTTTTTAGATTTAGATATGCAGCGGAACGACACATTTCTTTAACCAGACAAAACTGAGGAGTTATACTGTTCCTGTGACGTATATATGGACAGAAAGAAGTAATGCTGTGCTTCAAATGCAATTAATCTGAATTTAAAATTGCCACTTTCTTGAAAATTACCAAAAGCATGAGAACGATTCCATTTTAGTTTACTTTCTCTCAAATATTCATAGCAATCCAATATACGAGTACATACACTGAAGTGCCAGAAAAACTGGTGCAGACGAGCTTATGCAAGATACATAGCAACGTCACCTATGCGCGTACTCAGTTGTATCCGCCAGTGCGTATACACTGAGTGGCCACTTTATTATGACCACCTGACAATTTTAAGCAAATTAGCTATGGCTGCACGCTGTTGCCGCCAGAGAGCAAGGCTAGTATAAAAAGGGAAAGCTTAGTGCTTGCGACAGTAGTAGAAGGGATTTTTGGGTGGCGAGATGGGAAAAAAATTCGATTTGACGGACTTTCAACGTGGGATGATTGTAGGAGCTCGGAGCCATGGAGTGAGTATCACCGAAACAGCCGCATTCGTGAAATGTTCGGGCCGCGGGTAGCCTAGTGGGAAACGTTCGTGACTGACACGGAAAGGACCTCAGGTTTGATCCCAGGCAGGTACGAACGCTCGATCCACTAATATCCGTCGTGCGTCGGATGGGTACGTTAAGCCGTTGGACCCCGGGTACTGCAATAAATAAGGACGTCTTCCACCCCCATTCTACTTCGCTCCCGTGTCACTTTCCTATCAGGCACTCTAGCCCAAATCTCCTAGCTTCCAATTTCTAAGGGTTGTTTAAGACCTGGGGTCAGACACTTCCTTCCTAAAATCCTCTACATATGATCATTTGATCGTGAAATGTTCCAGAGCAGCTGTTGTTAAAGTGTTTAAAAACTGGACTGTCAACCAAAAACCTGGGTCTCTACGTGCAACGTGTGGTCGTCATCGATTAGTCACTGCTCGGGCGGAACGGAGAGTGTCCAGACTGGTAACAGACAACAGAAGGGCAACAGTGCAGCAAATTACAGACCATCTTAATCAAGGATCTCCTCAAATGATCTCTGCACGCACTGTTTGTCGTACACTGCATCGGATGGGATATAGCAGCCGAAGGCCTGTTCGAACACCTTTGCTGTCTGCAGTTAACAAGAGAAAACATCTCCAGTTCGCACAGGAGCACAAGGATTGGACAGTCGAAGATTGGAAACAAATTATGTGGTCCGATGAATCACGTTTTCAGTTGCACCATGCCGATGGCCGAGTAAGAATTCGGCGGAAACAGCACGAAAGCATGGACCCCAAATGCATTGCTACAACCCTTCAAGCTGGTGGAGGTAACGTTATGGTTTGGGGAATGTTTTCCTGGCATGCATTGGGCCCTTTAATTCGTGTTGATCAACGTCTGACTGGCACATCATAACTAAACATCGTTGCGGACCAAGTGCATCTTGTCATGTGGATGGTTTATCCCAATGGTGATGGCTACTTTCAACAAGATAATGCGTCCTGCCATAGTGCTCGCATTGTACAGGATTGGTTTCAGGAACATGCAGGTGAGTTTACTTTGCTTAGGTGGCCCTCACAATCGCCAGATCTCAACCTCATTGAGAATTTGTTGGATGAAGTTGAACGAGCCATCAGCCAGCTGGATCCACAACCCTGCAATCTCACACTCCTGGAAAGTGCTATTCATCAAGCATGGTCTCAAATTCCACAAACCACCTATCAACATCTCGTGAAGTCCATGCCACGAAGAATCGGCGCAGTATTAAAGGCAAAAGGTGGCCCAACGAAGTACTGAGGGGGTGGTCATAATAAAGTGGCCACTCAGTGTATAAAGCGATAGACATCCTTGTCAGCTGTCAGAGCTGCTTTCGGCATGAGAATGACAAGTAATAACGATTTAAGCGATTTTCAACGTGGTGTCATAGTTGGCGCTCGTGAGATGGGCCATAGTATTTCGGAGGTAGAAACGAAGTTAGGATTTTCACGGATGACCATTGCATGGGTGTACCGTGACTACAGGAATTCCGACAAAACCTCCAACCTACGATACCAGTGTGTCCTTAAAAAGACATTGGGTGAACGTGACCATCGTCGACTGTCAAGAATCGTTTCACGTGATAGGCGTGCAACCCAGTCGCAGGTATCATCGGAATTCAATGCTGGAGCCTCAACAAGCATCAGCCTCCGGACTGTGCAACGTACCCTGCACGATATGGGCTTTGGAAACCAACGCTCAACTCGAGTACCCTTGATGGGTGCACGACACAGAGCTATGCGCCTCGCTTGGGCAAGGCAACACCACCACTGGACACTTGATGACTGGAAACTAGTAGCCTGGTCTGACGAGTCGCGTTTCCAAGTGTATCGGGTAGATGGAAGGATTCGTGTGGGGCGCAAACCTCATGTAGCCATGGATCCCGCCTGTCAACAGGGAACTGTACCGGCTGGTGGGGGTCCGTAATGGTATGGGGTGTGTTTAGCTGGATCCCCTGGTAGGTCTACAAACGTCTGTGACCGGCCAACGCTATGTGCGCATCCTTTCTGACGAGGTACACCCGTTCATGTCCTGCATTCATGCTGATGGGCTAGGCCTGTTCCAACAGGAAAATGCACCTCCACACAAGTGTCGGGACGCCACATTATGGTTAGAGAGGCATTTATCTGAGTTTGGGGTGTGGCCATTCCCACCCAAGTCCCCAGATCTGAACGTGATAGAACACATTTGGAATGCCATGCAACGTGCTATCGAACGCAGGAGTCCGAGACCTAGGAATACACCTTAATTGTGGAACGCTCTGCAGGAAGTGGGGTGTGCATTGCTTACGGCATATTTCCAGTAGCTAGTAAAGTCCATGCCCCGTCGTATTTCTGCAGTCCTACGTTCCCGTGGGGGCACCTACCAAGCATTAGACTGGTGTACCAGTTTTTCTGGCACTTCAGTGTATACGCCGATGAGCCATTCCATTATGACCACCCCCAGCCTAGAGAAATGAGCGCGTGTGGAGACCGAACGGTGGCGC
Organism: Macrothele yani; assembly: GCA_039090855.1. Taxonomy (NCBI): domain Eukaryota; kingdom Metazoa; phylum Arthropoda; class Arachnida; order Araneae; family Macrothelidae; genus Macrothele; species Macrothele yani. The sequence continues at coordinate 102,931,314 of CM077028.1, forward strand.
AGGTGAAATTTATAGAGCAGCATATATACAACCCGAGGACCGGCTTTTGGTTAGTACAGTGTTCGGAGTCAGAATGGGAAGAGCTACCGATTTATCACAGTTTGTTTGATAAAGGACAAATTGTGATGGCACGGCGGCTCGGAACTACGATCTTGGAAACGGCGCGGCTTGTGGGTTGTTCACTTGCCGCTGTAGTGAGTGCGTATCAAAAGTGGTGCACAGATAGACAAACAACGAACCGTCGTCTAGCAGTGTGTCTGCCGCAGCTCATTGATGCCAGAGGGGGCGGTGACTGTCGCGCATTGTTCACAGCGACGGTAGGGCCACATTGCGACAAATCACTCGCAGCTACAACAGTGTTGATCATGGCAATGCCTCACAGTACACAGTTCATCGCAGCCTTCTACGAATGGGAGTGCGCTACAGAAGACCTAGCCGAGTCCCCATGCTCACTGCACGTCATTGCTAGCAACGCACGAAATGATCCCAAGATCATCGAGATTGGACCGTGGATGATTGGAAGAAAGTGGCCTGGTCTGACGAATCAAGATTCCTGGTGCATCACGTAGACAGCCGAGCGCGGATACGCCTATTACCAACGGAGGCTATGCACCTGGATGAACTGTTGGGAGGAAACTGCGGTGTTATGCTGTGGGTGATGTTTTCTTGGGACACTTTAGGCCCCATTATTCAACAGCACAATATCTGACAGCTGTATAGTATCTGAACATCGTTGCTGAACAAGTTCACCCATTTCCCTGCAGGTGATCGCCATTACTAACAGGATAATGCGCCATCCACATTGCCAGAATCGTCAAGGACTGATTCGAGGAACATGCTGGTAACTCTGTTAATACCCTGGCCTCTAAATTCACCTGACATGAACCCAATCGAACATTTGTTTTTCGACTTGGAAAAGCGGGTTCACGCCAAATCACCACGACCCCGAAATGTACGAAAAACTGGAGGACCTGCTGATTATATTATGGTACCAGATACCCCAGGATACCTATCGCCACCTCATCGAATCGATGCCTCGCCGAGTGGCCACTGTTTTTCGGGCTAAAGGGGGTCTTACAGCTTATTAGGTGGGCGGTCATATTGCAATAGGCTCATAGGTGTATATATCATCATTAACAACAATGATTAATCGACTCACCGAATACACTACACCATATATACAGTATATTATAACACACGACTCACATGAGTGCAAAATCTCCTTTAATAGCATAATATAAACACTCAATATTATAATACACGACTCACATGAGTCGTAATGTCGTAAATACAAACACTCAATATTTTCCGAACTTTCGTACTGAGCTGGGAGGCTTCGTCTAGGCTTAGAACAGTTACAGACTGAAACTGATAACAATAGGCATGCATATAAGATTATCAATGTTTGTTCTTCCTTCTGTATGTCAGTCCCTCTGAGAAAGCGGCACTTGCGCTTCGAACTGGAGGATTGTCAAAATTCTTTCTCTGTCTTATAGGGGAAGATATCAACTTAATATTTCAGACTTCTATTCGTCCGTCCACCGTTCGTCAGTTTGTCTGACCGCCAGTCTGAAAAACTTAAATTTCCGCTTCGAAAAGTCAGATTGCATTTTTTCCCTATTCGATGGAGAAAACATGTGCATTTAAATTCAGATATCTCTTTTTCCATTCACCCATTCGTTATTTATTCCATCCGTACTCAGAAATGATATCTCCTTTTCTAACGGCCACACTGATGAAATTCGTTCTGTGACTGATAGCTACAGGCATGCGGCGATTCTTTCTATGCACTATAGTGGAAAACGTGAGTATAAAATTTAAACATCTTTTCGTCAATCAATCATGAGTCAGTTTGTCTGTCGGTCCGCAGAAACGAAATCTCGGCATCTAATTATCAGACTAAAGAAATTCTTTCCGTAGCTGATATAAACAGGACTGTGCAGATCGTCAAAATCTGTCTTTTCCTGCATCCATCTATTTGTCAGTCTGCAAAATGACGCTTAGTTTTTAGTAGCAAAAATATAACTTGTTTTGAATGGACGTACAGGCAGAAAAACTAACAAATAGGTGGAAGGACGGAAAAAGTATCTGAAACTTTATGCCCATGTTTTCCTTTATGGTGCAGAGAAGGAATTTTAGCAATCCCATATTGTGAAGCGAACCGACAGACGGATGAAAGGAAGTTAATTTATCGATATTCTTGTGCGCGTACCCTGTCTTTATCAGTTACGTTACAGGAAGCATTTCTTCGATTTGGCTTGTTAGAAACAGAGATATCGTTTCTGTGAATGGACGGACAGACAAACTGACTAATAAGAAAAATGTCTGAAATCTTATGTTTCTGTTTCCCCTCATAGGGTAAAGGAATAATTTAGCAAACTGAAAGTCCGAAGCTGAAATATCGTATCTTCAGATAGACAGACAGATTCATGATAAGGACAGACATCGCTAATCTTGTGCACATGCCTGTCTTCATCAGCCACAGAAAAAAATTGTTTAATCTGATCATTAGAAGAGATATCATTTTTAAGCACGAACGGACAGATGGATGGATGAAAGTATGGGCATCTCTAATCTTGTGCAAATACTTATCTCTATCAGTCATTGGAGGAACTTCTTCAATCTGGTAGTTAGTATATTACGGATATGCAAAAGTTTCCGCCATTTTAAGGAGAAAGGAGACAGGAACTATCAGGAAACCAGTACGCATTTATTCAACGAAATATTCGTCGTTAGCATGAATGACCTTTTGTCATTTTTCAGGCAACAGATGAATGCCCCTGATAGAAGGATTCGGGTTTTGAGCTGAAGAACGCAGTGACGAAATTTTCCACCTCTGGAACTGTGGTGAACCGTTGTTGGGCTAGGGCATGTTGCATAGACCGAAACAGATGAAAGTCTGAGGGTGTAGTGTCCGGGGAATAATCCGGGTGCGGTGAAACCTCCCAGTGTAACTGTTCAGGGGTTGATTTCGTGGTGGCCCAACGTGTGGTCTGGCATTATCGTGTAACAGGATGAATGGGTGGTGTCCCTTACTTGTCCATGGGCGTTTTTGTTCGATTGCACCGTTCAGTTTCATCAACTGATCGCTAAATCGTTGTGCAGTGATTGTTTCGCCTGGTTTCAACAGTTAGAAGTACAGTACTCTGTGCATATCCCACCACACACACACACACACACAATAGCACCCTTTTTCCGTGGATATCCTATTTTGTAGTGGATGTTGAAAGCTGGTCTCGGTCAACCCAGGATCGCTTGCGTACAGGGTTGTCGCAATAGACCCATTTTTCATCTCAGGTGACAACCTTCCCCAAGAAATTCTTCCCTTGAAACCTCTTCAGCAACGACACGCAGATGCCCAATCGTTGACCAATACTACGCTCCGTTAAAGCTTGCGGAACCCACTTACCAATCTTCTGGATCTTCCCCAAGGTCTGTAGACGCCGTATCACCGTCGATTGAGCCACTTTCAAACATTTCGCTAGTTGCGTGGTCGATTGTGTGGCATCCTCTTGCAACAGCGATTCCAACTCCTCGTCTGCGAGTTCCTGCGGTCTACCTGCACGTGGCTTGTCTTCCAAGCTTAGATCACCATTCTTAGACCGGGCAAACCATTCTCGACACGTCCGCTCACCCATAATCGTTTCGCCATACGCTTGACATATTGAGCCGTATGCTTCACTCGCACTTTTCCCTAAATTAAACATGAACAACAAACAGTACCGCAAATGAACTTTATCGACCGCCATGCTTGGCTTCATGTACAAACTGACAGCACGGGTCGGAGGCCGAAAAGTCGTCGGAAACTTATGCATAGCCTTAATATTTTTATCAGACGGACAGAAATGTTATACAGTTCTTTCATTAAATCGACATTTCGAAGAGGAAGTATCGTTCTTACATACAAGAAAGAGAGAGAAACAGACGGATGGAAAGACAACACTGATCATAAGCTTTCTTGTACACGATTTGTATGCAACAAAAGGTTGGGAAAGTGACCAATTTGTCTGCGACAAACTGAGATAGACAACGAACTGTCGCGACTCCCTCTCCCATGCACACATATACGCATGCACACACACGCAAGCATTTGTTCATCCACTGTAAAAAAGGTAAAAACATTCTTGAAATTCACGAGCCGTTTTCCTTGATTCTTTCCGTGAATTAACGCAGCATATAATCTAATTCAACTTTTTCCGTGAAATGACGGGGGTAAAAAGAACCTGAATTTCACGGATTTTTTTGCACTTCCAGGAAAATTCTGAATTGTCAGAAAACTTTCCGTAATTCTTTTCTTATATTAACGGGAAAATTCTGCTCACACTCTTTCTGTATCAATATGATGGAAAATTTCCGGCCGTAAAAGCGATTCGCTGGAATACTTGAGTGATTCACTTTTAAATTTCAATCGTCTGTCGGAGGACCTGATTTTGTCGTTCTTTAGCAAGATCGGATATTGTGATTAGCACACCGCATGATATTTAGGCAATTGTGACAACAGATATTCCTTTCCCTCTGTCCTTTTTTGGTGCACCAACTATTGTATATGTGCTACCGTAAGAAACCGTGTACTTAAATTATTGTATGGGGTGTTGCATGATTTATATGTATCCGTCTGTGGACACAGAGGAGAAAAGACAGAGGTCCAATTCTCGTGTTTATGGCAGCGCCCCAGTGATCGGACATGAAACTACGATAGCGTCTGTCACGTGATACGGTACCAGTGGCTATAAAAGTAGCCACACGGAGAGAACTGTAAACTCGAACCGTGGATGGCCTAGTGGTCAACGTTCATGACAGCCACGGACAAACCACAGGTTCGACCCCAGTCAGGTGCGAACGCTCGGACAACTAAATATCCGCCGTGCATCGGATGGGCATGTTAAGCCGTTGGACACCGGGTACTGGCCCCCAGTAATAAATAAGGGCGTCTTCCTCCCCCTTTCTACCTCACTTCCGTGTGACTTTCCTGTCGGGCACTCTAGCCCAAATGTCCTAGCTTCCTATTTCTAAGGGTTGCTTAAGACCTGACCTCAATCACTGTCTTCCTAAAATCCTCTACATCTGATCTGAGTTGTAAACTCTTGGAAAAAAAAGCAGACGATTACGGTTCAACGTTTTAGTTCCATGTCCGTCCACTGGCGCGCTGTTCTATTGAGATCTTCGGAGCCAAATTTTTGCCTTGAGTCTCTATGGAAGATATACCTCTGAGTCTCCTGCTCTGTGTCTGTGGATCCCTTAACACAAAAAACTATTATAGCTATCAAAAGTAGATTTTATACAGGGTGTTCCACTAGGTATTCCCCCCAAAAGAACCAATTGTTTTCTTTCCACTCTACATAAAAACACGACGTTTGGGTTTACAAGTAACCTTGATCCTTGAGAGTGATTTTCCTGATAAGCGCGAGAGTGATTTTTCTGATAGGGCGATGACGCATTGTGACGTCACCCCACCAGATGGCCAGGTACGCCATAGGCGTAACCACTGAGGGTCGGGGAGTCAGGACCCCTTCAGATTTTCAGAGTCGGGGATCCCCAATGTGAAGCGACCCAAATTTTTCATGAATATAATGATATAATGCACACTTTTTTATGATGTAAAACCGACTAAACTCAATAATATAAGATTGTGATTTTTCGTATAGAATGCAAACACTTGTATAATGTGTACTTAATAAAACAGCGATATCGATTCCTAATAAGCAAAGCCAGGCTCTATAACTTTGTAAATTAAATTTCTGCCCTATCTATCATAGTTTTACAGTTGTGTTCGCTGTGTTCCACAATTCGCCAACAGAGGCGCTTACGTCGTGCCCGTTAGATCGCACCTCGGCAACTGTTTTGCTCCTGCGTGTGTGTGCGTGTGTAGGAGGTGGTAGCAAACTATTTTATACAGGATGTATATATTATTGTATTTATACAGGGTGATTCAGCTAAGCGTGTACAAACCTCTGGAAGGGGTAGGTTGCACAAAGACAAATCGGAATCACATAGCAATGCAGGGTCAGAAACGCCATCTTCATGTGCTAGGGTGCAGAGAGGACGAGAAATGAAAGAGCAGCACGTAAGAGAACAAAGTGATTTTTATTACTCACAAGACATTTGCGAAATGCATTGAGGTTACAGAAGGTGTTCACAGTTGCGACCATGAGCTATAACACACGTTTGACATCGTCAGCTCATGGAATCACGTACATTTTGGAAACTTCCTGGCGTGTCTCGGACTTCCGAAGCAGCTACAGAGATGCGTGCTACAAGGTCGTCATCACTTTGAACGGGGGTGTCGTACACCAGTCCTTTGATGTAAACCCAGAAGAAGTATTAAAGGCATACTAAGTCCGGCGATCTTGCTGGCCAATGAACGGGACCACCACACCCGATCCACTGATGTCCAAATGTCATGTTTAAGTGATGACGAACGTCATTGCTGAAATGGGCGGGGGTCCCCATCGTGCTGGAACCATATTGCACGGAGCAGCGACTGAGGGACCTGTTATTCGTTCAATAGCTCTGGCAAGACGTCCTCCAGAATTATCCGGTAACTCCTTCCGTCCAGACGAGGAGGCATGAGGTATCCGCCAATTAAATGGTCCTCGACAATGCCGGCCCAAATACTGGCAGCAAAACAGTCCGCTGCTCCGTATGCCAGGTGCATATCAGCCAATTTCGGCGTTTGTGAATTCAGTCATCCTATTACTTCTGCGGGTGGTTTGCAAATGATGGTATCCTGAAAGAACGTATGAGAAGTCTCGCGGCCGAACAACGCCATCTACCGCATGAAGATGGCGTTTCCGACCCTGCATTGCTATGTGATTCCGATTTGTCTTTGTGCAACGTACCCCTCCCAGAAGTTTGTACACGCTTAGCTGAATCACCCTGTATGTATACATACTGTATAATCTGGGGGGTCCGATCACTGTGTTTGTGTGATCGGACCCCTCCCTCCAGATTTTGAAACATGGTTACGCGACTGAGGCACGCTAATTCTGTCCGGAAGTGGTCTGTGTATTTTATTGTGTCGTTGAACGTCGTTCAAGAGGATTGTGTATAAGTTGCGCAGATGGTGTTTATTTTGATAAGTTATTGGTTAACAAAGTCTATAAAGGTAACACAGCGTGAATTCCTGGTGAAGTTTGGGAGAAGAAAAGCACCAGACAAACTTTACATCGACATGTTAGCGAAGAAATTTGAAACCACGGGCAGTGTTTTGAACCAATACAGGGGCAGACGTCCTAATTTGACGGAAGAAAAAATCGAAGAGGTGAAGCACAGGCTGTTGGCATCACCGAAGAAGTCATTACGGCGTTCGTCACAAGAAACTGGGTATTCTGTTTCCAAAAAGAGCAGCAAGGAAAGCCTTGCTTCAACCGTACCGTGTGACAGCTGTGCAAGAGTTGCTACAACTGGATCTTGAAGAATGTGCGTCTTATTGACATCGGTTTCTGATATTTTTACTCGTAACTCCGAACATTTTGGATTTCATATGGTTCAATGACGTCGCATGCGTTTCATTTAGACGGGTATGTAAATTCCCAAAACTTCCACGTCTGGGCTACAGATAACCTACATGAATTACACGAAACCCCATTACATCCTCCAAAAGCTGATGTTCTGTGTGCTGTGTCCCGAACCAGAATAATTGAACCCATTTTCTTCAGGAGCTTGGTACACTCGGCGTCATGTGTGAACATTTTCAGACAGTTCGTGGACCAATTAACCGATGTCGATTTGGCAACGGGGTACTTTCAACAGGATAGAGCGACATGCCTCACGTCCCGTGTGAGCATGAGTGAAATCTCCTCTTTCTTCGGTGGCCAAGTGATCTCCAAAGAACTGTAACCACCTTGTTCACCCGATTTGATTCCTCCCAATTTTTTCTTATGGGCATATTTGTAGTGTTGTGCTTACAACAATAAGCCTCGCACGTTAGGACACTTAAAAAGAAACATCAGCGCAGCAATCTGGACTACTGATGAGGACCTGCTGCGGAGTACCTTCGATAATATGCAGCATGGCGTTCGAGTGTCTTTGGATGTCAGTGAAGAACATATCCAGCATTTATTGTGAATGTTACTACATTCCAATGAACTAAGGTGCGTTGTAAACCAACTGTCATGTTTTTAAGTAGAGCAAAATGTGACTGATTCTTTGGGAGGACTACCTAGTGAAACACCTTGTTATTAGGGGTTTTGTAAAACTATTCTATAAAGCAGTACATTTTACTTTTTCTTTAACACAATTGGAAATCATTGTCAGTTTGTAAAGATATCGAGTTCCGAAACACTCTGTTGCTTCAAAAAATCACAAAAGAAAGCAGTTTGTGATAAGTTCTCTTATAGAAAAAAATAAAAAAATTATTATAAACCTACACTGGTGTGCAAAAATTAAGCACGAAGAGTGGAAATTAGCATAACAGCGGAACGAGCAGGCAGAACGGACCGAAAGACCACTCAGGAGATAGACTAGGGTCAGGTACGGTAGGGCATGCGCATATATGCAGCATGACGTACGGAGGGGGAGGTGTTGGAAGAGTATAAAGCACACGGGAGGTGTACGCTCAGCAGTTCGGTGAAAGCTATTGCACGGTGTACATCGGTTTCAACGACGTCGAGTTGCTGCCACCGTGTGATATGGCCAACAGGCAATCCAGTAGACGACATGTTGATGACTTTACCCGAGGTCGCACCATTGGGAAGTTGGAAGAAGGTCGAAGTGTGACTAGTGTGGCCGAGGAGTTCGAGATCACTCACAGCATCGTTTCACGAGCTTGGAAGGCATTTCAAACGACAGGAACAGCTGTCCGAGAGTTTAGCAGTGGTCCTCCACGAGCAACCACGGCGGCGGACGACCGGTATATTGTCCTACAGGTGAGAAGAGACAGACGGCAGACAGCGGGAGAAATCTCAAGGCACATGCAACAGACAACTGGACGTCCGTTATCGCGTTTTACCGTCGCCAGGAAGCTTCATAAAGGTGGTCTATTTGCACGACGACCAGTACGGTGTGTGCCATTAACGCCTGCTCATCGGAGACGGCGGTTTCTGTGGTGCCACGAACACAAGAACTGGACACAACAGCAATGGGGTCAAGTTCTCTTTACGGATGAGAACCGATTTAGTCTGACGAGCGATTCTGGACGTATGCACATTTGGAGAGAGCAGGGAACACGCAATCACACCTCCAACATCATCGAAAGGGACCGGTTTGGAGGTAGCGGAGTTTTCGTTTGGGGCAGTATCATGCTTGGTAGCCGTACTGACCTCCACATCTTCCGAGGAGGTTCAGTCACTGGTGTCCTCTATTGTACCGAGGCTCTCCTGCCTCACGTGCGTCTGTTTAGAGTTGCTGTGGGTCCTGAGTTCCTCTTCATGGACGACAACGCTACACCTCATCGTACAGTGGCTGTCGCAGAGCTGTTGGAGAGTGAAGATATTCAACGCATGGATTGGCCTGCAAGATCCCCGTACCTAAATCCAATAGAGCACGTGTGGGACCTTCTCGGGAGACGCTTGGCAGCACGACACCAGCCACCAGCAACGATTTTTCAGCTGCGATTGGCGCTACAAGAGGAATGGGCAGCGATGCCTCAACAGCTCCTTGACAACCTCGTCCTCAGCTTGGACAGACGTTGTAAATCCTGCAGCGCAGTCAAGGGTGATCATATCCCCTACTAAAGACTAGATTTTTCTTGGCAGCCGCCTGTCACATGGACGTTTCTGTCTTCTGTCCAGTTGTGCTCGAAGCTACCTTTTCAATAAAGTGCCTTTGTATCCTTTGGATTCCTTGTTTGGACGGTTTTGCTCACTTGTCCCATATTCTTACATCTTGGGGATCTTATGGTATGATTTGAGTCGATGTGGAGCACTTCTGCACTACGTTACATTCGAAAAACAGTCTCGTCCTTAATTTTTACACGCCAGCTATTTATAAAAATAATAAGCTCTAATAAAAAATGACTAATTAATCCGTATTCATGGCGAAAAACATTTCATCATCGCGCGGTTCAAGTAGTTTTTATTTCCATCTTATACGTGGTAAAATGTTAATTGTATTTCTTGGTAGGTCGGTAGCGCGGTTCGAACCCCACCACGTGCAAACGGAAAGGATTAGTTCACTTCGTGCACTAGGAAAGAATCTCTGATAATATGGCTAAAAAAGACAAAATCGAATTTTTTGTAAAATTCCTCTTTGTGAAAATCCCTGTCCGTGACGAGGATTGAAATGGATCTCTCTCACTCCGGAGTAAGTTGCTCTCCCAACTAAGCTGCATGGACTGAATGTATTGCTGCAGATTTGTTGTCTTGACACGGGCTTTCTCTCCGTAGTACGTCACACTGTATAAAAACAGAAAAACCCGAAATTGACTTTTCTAAAAATAACGGAATTAGTGGCAATGGAGAATCAGTCAAAATACTGGAGTTAGAAACGGGAACCTTTCAAAACGGAAATTTCGTTAAGACTTTGGCTTACCGGGACCTTTGCTGCACGTTATTTTCGGGAATTTTCCGTGAATTCACACCATTTATACTGATGACCACCTAAAATGCAACACCAAGAAGGACACGAGATAGCAAACCCAAATTTACTGGACACATAACAACAGATACAAAGATGAAACGATTGAGCTTACAGGCCCGTGCGACTTGCAGAACACGCAGACATCAATAGTTCGTGTGGCCCCCATGGCTGGCAATAACGAACGCTACACGCCGCGGCATCAAACGAAAGAGCCTTTGGATGTGGGCTTGGGGTATGTCGGTCCAGGCTACTTCCACACGTTACCACAGTTCATCAGACATAGCCGCGGGTGGTGCTTGCCGGGCCCACTCGCCTGCCGATCAGTGACCAGACGTGTTCGATGGGAGACATATCGGGAGAACAGGGGAGCCACGGCAGCAGTGACACCTGGTGGGCCGTGAAGAATTGTTGCACGACCGGTGCCACGTGTGGGCGCGTATTGTCCTATTGAAACGTGGCCGCTGGCAGGTCCTGCAGGTGAGGACCTGCCAGCGTCCACGAGTGGTGCTTGCCGCGAGCAGGTGCTTGCCGGGCCACTCGGTTGCCGATCAGCGACCAGACGTGTTCGATGGGCGAAACATCGGGAGAACTGGCGAGCAACGGCAGCAGTGACACCTGGTGGACCGTGAAGAATTGTTGCACGATGCGTGCCACGTGCGGCCGCGCATTGTCCTGTTGAAACGTGGCAGTTGGCATGTCCTGCAGGTAAGGGAGGACTACAGGCTCCAAAACGTCGGAGATGTAGCGGTGGCTGTTGAGTGTACCGGCGATGTGTACCAGAGGGATGCGGGTGTCATATCCAATTGGGCTCCAAACCATAACGTCAGGCGACCGATCGGTATGGCGATGCATAATGCAGGCGTCATACAGTCTCTCGCCGCTGTGCCGCCAAACGTGGATCCGACCATCGTGGTTTTGCAGGCAGAAGCGGGATTCATCGGATGAGGCAATATCGTGCCATTCCGTAGTCCAGGTGTGGCGTTCAACGGCACACTGCCGCCGCGCTCGTCGGTGGTGTAACGTCTATGGTTATCGGAGCAATAGGCGCCGTGCGACAAGTCCCCGCTCCTGCAGACGACACAGGTTGCTGCGCAACACACCCTAATTCCTGCGCTAATGTTCGTGATGTGGCGGTGCGAGCCGTCAATACCCGCCGCACAACATGCCTGTTCTCTTGTTCGGTGGTGTGCCGCGGCTGCGGCAATCGCTCACGTCGGTCCGTCCGTCCCTCCTGCACCCACCGAATCCCTACTCACCTCACTGTGGCTGGATGTCGTCCCACACGGGCGCTGATGTCTTGGTGCGATAGACCGCTGTCGCGATAAGCCACTATTCGTTCTCTGTCGAACTCCGAAACGTGCTGGAATGACTGCCGTATTCTGCGACGAGGCATTAGGAAGCTTCCCACGCACAGGTCCGGCAGCACAACACACTTCCACTAATTACACCCAGCATTCTGTACACCCTTCTTATAGTGCTTCTCGGTAGCGTGCCGGACGCACATGATTTGCATATGCCCTGCAATGCTAATCGTTTGCATGTCCTCTCGCGGGCGACGCATGCTGCGAATTTCCGGCCAATCGGGTGCTTCCTTCTTGGTGTTGCATTTTGGGTGGCCAGCAGTGTATTTTTTACAACGTACGACACGTACAGACAGGAGTACACGAGTATATGTTCATGCGAGCAGGAAAAACACACATAGTTGAAAGATTTTTCGCAATAGCATTACACTATTGCGGTTCATGAGTACTGCGTTACAATGGGAATATCTGCACTGTCAGAAAAAAGTTGCCACTTTTCATTAATGACAAAATACAGGAATTTTAATACCACCCGTTAAACAGCAATTGAGGGATATGTCCATACGGTGCACTGTCTTAGATGTTAAAATGGTAGAAATACTTTTTTTCTGTTTCGCTTAACTCATTAAATTTTTTCTCTTAGTATTAGACAATGACACCACTAGTATTAATTGATAGAGTCGTTATGATAATTAAGGAGAATAAGTTATCAGTTATTTTTAGAATTTCATGACTTCGAACATCAGTGAACAAAATGAGAATGAAATGACGAAAAATATAAACCGGAGAAAAATCCCAGGTAGTTAAGTAGCATTAAATGGTGTACAATGATAATAAAAATTCTAAACTGTAAATCAGAAGTGCCAGGGCAATTCGCTATCACTCATCATTGGTTGTGTATGGGCAAAGTTTGATGATTTTAGGCATTTTATTTATTAATTTCTCTCGATCGACGAGCTCATTAACAAATACTGTCTTTGTCTCAGTGTTTTTGTCTCTGTCTCCCTTTATGTCTGTCTGTGCCTCTCTCTCTCTCTCTCTCTCTCTCTCTCTCTCTCTCTCTCTGCCCATCCCTCTGTATCTGTCTCTCCCTGTGCCTCTCTCTCTCTCTGTATCTGCCTCTTTCTCTATCTCTGTGTCTCTCCCACTGTCTCCCTCTCGTGTTGTCTCTTTGTGTCTCTTTCTATATCTCTTTCTATCTCTGCCTGTGCCTCTCTCTGTATCTGCCTCTCTTTGTCTCTGCGTCTCTAAGACTCTGTCTCTGTTTGTCTATTTGTACTTGTGTCTATCTCTCTCTGTGTGTCTCTGTATCTGTCTCTATCTGTGTCTCTAAGACGCTGTCTCCATCTGTCTATCTGCACTTGTGTCTATCTCTCTCTCTCTGTGTCTCTGTATCTGTCTTTCTCTCTCTCTCTCTCTCTCTCTCTCTCTCTCTCTCTCTGTCTCTCTCTCTGTCACTATCTTACTCTGCCTCTCTTTGTCTCTGTCTGTCCATCTGAATTTATCTCTCTCTATTTCTGTCTCTCTGTCACTGTGTCTGACTCTGCCTCTCCCTCTCTCTCTCTCTCTCTCTCTCTCTCTCTCTCTGTCTGTCTCTCTGTATTTGTGTTTATCTCTCTCTGTGTATCTGTCTCTCTCTCTGTCACTGTATCTGCCTCTGCCTCTCTCTATTTGTCTCCCCCTACCTCTCCCTCCCTCTATCTGTCTGTCTGTCTGTGTCTGTCTGTCTCTGTCACTGTATTTGCCTCTGCCTCTCTATATCTGTCTCTCCCTACCTCTCCCTACCTCTGTCTCTCTCTCTTTGTCTCTCTCTCTCTCTCTTTGTGAACTACATACATCACGTTTAATAAGTTGTGCTCATAACAGTTACGTTCCTTTTTTGATATTTGCATCTGCGTGATTCTCGCAGCAGCAAAGAATGTCAAAATTTCGTAACGTAGATCATATGCACATTGTACACATGCGTTTTCCATAGCATAAGATTTGTTTCGAGAATCACATATAAGTTATAGAATCACAATTAAGTTAAGTTTAATTTATTACAATCGGCTAAACTCCGATTGTAATAAAACTTAATTGCATAAAACACTAATAACGAATGTCATGCATTATAGCACGGAAAGAGCCACGTACGAACGCTTAGTCATGCGAGCCTCGTCGTCGAAGAAACTGAAAAATCTGTGCCTCAAAAGGCAAAGCACAAGAAGCCCTTCTTCTACAGAATTAGACGCACGATCTGGCGCGCCTTTCTGCCATGCGGGTCTAGGAAAATAAAAGAAACTTGAAACGTTTCAATTCAAGTCTCGGGCTATTATGGACAGCCTTGTCTTATCACTCCGGAAACAGGACTATTGGAAGTTTCTTGGATTTTCAAAAAGGGCAAAGGAAAAGATCAAACTTCGGCATTTTCTAACAGGTAAGTTGCAAAATAATTCTGGCTTTTTATTTAAAGCATTAGTTGCCATAAACTGAATACTGTTGCATTCTGTGAATTCCGTGCTCTAGATTTTTCTTTTTCTTTTTTGCTTTCGGGATATTTTTTTCTGTTGTGTTAACTACTGCATGTTAAATAAACGCTTAACTACTCAAAAGTTGGAAGATGTTGACTATATGGAGAGATTTTCTGGAGTATCGCTGTTGAGCTCAGAGGGAAAACTTGAAGATGCTTTGCCAAGTCATTTAAGCTTGTACCACATTTTTAGAAAACTTTTCAGGTGTTCTCTTGAAACAATCATCAAGAGCTCTACTGCTTAAACTGACAACTGCAAATCCGCAATAGACACCTATTTAAAATGTTTTTTCTCTTCCTTTTGACCCTCAACACATTTCGTTACGCTTCCCGTGTTAAATGTCACAAGCAGGGCCTGATTAACACACAGGTTAACAGGGTTAGAAATCCCTTTTTTGAATTTTTTGTAGAATTACCCAATCACTGTTAAACTTCTTATTATTGATATTATTATTATTATTATTATTATTATTATTATTATTATTATTATTATTATTATTGTGAAAGTAATATTATATGTGAGTTTTTGTTTCAGACTGCTATTGCTGCAATGCTTTCATTAAAGGAACAGTTTCAATATAAATATATATATATATATCATCATCATCATCATTGTCAACCATTATCAATCCACTGCTGGACGAAGGTCTCCCCAAGTTTCCTCCACAACGGTCTGTCTTGTGCCAGTCTCCTCCATGTCACTCCCGCATATTTACGAATTTCATCCACCCATCTCCCATGTGGTCTTTTTCTGGGTCTTTTCCTGTCCCTTGGAATCCAATCTAAAATTTCGGCTGTCCATCTATGGTCTGTCCTTCTGGCAGTATGTCCAGCCCATTGCCATTTCAGGGATTTAACTCTGATCATGATGTCTTCCACTCTCGTCATTTTTCGGATCCACGAGTTCCTCTTCTTATCTCTCCTGGTTATACCAAGCATGCACCTCTCCATGCTGCTTTGAGTTGTCTGCAGCCTTTGTATGTCTCTTTTAGTTAAGGTCCACGTCTCTGCACCATACGTAAGCACTGGAAGGATGCATTGATCAAACACTTTTCTTTTAAGACATAATGGCATATTGCTCTTGAAAATTATGCTGTTTCTTCCAAAAGCTCTCCAGGCAAGTTTTGTACGCCGATCAATTTCTTCACCAATGTGACCCTCACTTGATATCTGCTGTCCAAGATAAACATACGTATCTGTTATCTCCAGTTTTTCTCCATCAATCGATAAATCTTCATTTCTTGTAAAAGCATTGAACATCACTTTTGTCTTCTGAAAGTTCATTTTTAATCCCACTTCTTTACTCTTGTCAGCAAGTTCCTGGATCATACTCTGTAGCTCTGATGGGGTAGTTGCAAAAATGACTATGTCATCAGCAAAACGAAGGTGGGTTAGATAATCTCCATTAATCTTTATCCCTTTGTTTTCCCAGTTCAGTGATTGAAAGACATTTTCCAATGTGGCATTAAAGAGCTTCGGAGATATGGTGTCACCTTGTCTCACTCCCTTTCCAATTTTTATGTGTGTTGTATTTTCAAACAGCCGAATCTTTGCACTTGCATTTTCATAGATGTTATTAATAATATTAATGTATGCATCTTCAATACCGCAGGATTTCAGAGCCGTGGTAACTGCTGATGGTTTCACCGAATCAAAGGCTTTTTCATAATCGATAAAAGCCATGCACAATGGAAGTTCATATTCCCACGCTCTTTCAATTAGTTCTCTCAGTACGTGGATATGATCTATTGTGCTGTAGCCACTCCTGAATCCAGCTTGTTCTCTCGGTTGAGCCATGTCCAGTGTTACCTTCAAGCGGTGTGAAAGAACTTTAGTGAAGATTTTATAAACCACTGATAGGAGGCTGATAGGTCTGTAGTTCCTGAGATCCTCAATGTCACCTTTTTTATGTAGCAGGATCATTGTGGCATTGTTCCAATCCTCAGGAATCTTCCCTTCATTAAGGCATCGAGTAAAAATTTGGGCGAGTACTGTTTCAATTTCTCCACTTGCTTCTTGTATGATGTCTATAGTAATTCCATCTTCTCCTGGAGCTTTCCCCCGCTTCATGTTCTTGATTGCATGAGCAACTTCTGCTGGGAGGACTGGAAGAACTCTGGTACCTTTCATGATGTCTGGAGTACATGTATCATCCCTTTCATATAATTTGGAGTAGAAATCTTTCACTCTTGTCAAAATTTCGCCTCTATTTCTTGTTATAGAACCATCTTCTTTTCTCAGAGCCATAATCTGTTTTCTTCCCTTACTGAGATGTCCCTTTGCTATCTTTAGGCTTTGGTTATTTTCAATTGCTTTCCTCACTAGTTCACAGTTGAATTTCCTTACGTCTTCAGTGATACTTTTTCGTGCTGTCTTGCATAGCTCTATATATTCCACTTTGGAAGTCACATCTTCTTTAGTTGTCCCCATCTCTCTTCTTTTTTGCATCAACATTTTGGTTTTTCCTGATAATTTGTTTACATGCAACTTGTTCTTAGACCCAGCTAATTTTGTTGCTGTTTCCATAAGAGCTTTGGTTACTTTTCTGTTAACTTCCGAAATATCCACTTCTTCCGATGTTAGGCCTTCTAAAGCAGAGAATCTGTTCTTCAGTTCCAACTTGAAAGTGTTATGGTGTTTTTTAAGGTTGGTTATGTCAATACATTTTGTTTGTCTTATGAGCTTGCCACGTTCCAGTTTAGTGTTGAGGTGCATCTTACATCTCACCAATCTATGGTCACTACCTGTGTTGAACTTGTTTAGCACACTGCAGTCTTCTATGACGAATTTTTTGTTACACATAAAAAAATCAATTTCACTTGTCGTCCCAATTGGATGTCTCCATGTCCATTTCCTGTGTGGCTTTTTCTTGAAAAAGGAATTCAAGGTGAAAAATCCTTCTACCTCTGCAAACTCAACGAGAGTATTTCCACGCTGGTTTCTGTTGCCGTGACCGAATTTACCTACTGAAGTTTCATTCTGTTGCCGGTGCCCTATTTTTGCATTGAAATCTCCCATAATTATTTTCAAGTGCTGCTTACCTTTATTATTTAGATGACGAATTTCCTCATAAAATTCTTCAATTTCTTCTTCAGGATGACTTGTGGTGGGTGCATAAGTTTGAATAATCTGAGCCTGGTATCTTCTCGATAGTTGGATAACGAGTCGTGCAGCTCTGTCAGAGGAACTTTCAACTTCTACCACTTTATCCTTCAGTTTCTTGTTTATTATAAATCCAACACCACTAGTTCTGCCAGTATCTGTCCCACGATAGTAGTAGAGATGTCCACTTTTCAGTTCAATGAGATCTCCATTTCTCCTTACCTCACTTAGTCGGACGATGTCCCACTTGATCCTTTGTAGTTCCTCTTCCAATTCAAGAAGCCTTGAATCAGAAGATAGGGAGCGTCCGTTGTAGGTAGCCAAGGTCAGCATCAAATGGCAGCCTAGTCCGGTCCTCCGGGGATTCTTAGCACCCTCTGCCTTCATGTCGCACTGGCCGCTGCCTTGGCCAGGTACATTCCAGCTGCCGGAGACTGAGGGCCAAGATTTAAGTTGTAGAGTCATTTTGGAGGTGTTTGGCCATAACTCACCACGCTGGCCAAGCGGGTTGGTGAGTGTGGGATAGCATTTCCTCTGATCCCGATGGTATAGTTATACCGCTATATATATATATATATATATATATATATATATATATATATATATATATATACCTGTGTCATCATCGTCACCATCCCCAACCATTATCAACCCGCTGCTGGATGAAGGTCTCCCCAAATTTCTTCAACAATTGTCTGTCTACGGCCTGTCTCCTCCATGTCACTCCAGCATACTTTCGAATTTCATCCATCCATCTCCCATGGGGGTCTTCTTCTGGGTCTTTTCTTGTCCCTCGAAATCCAGTCTAAAATTTCGGTTGTCCATCGGTGGTCCGTTCTTCTGGCAACATGTCCAGCACATTGCCGTTTCAATGATTTCACTCTGGTCATGATGTCGTCCACTCCAATCATTTTCCTTATCCACAAGTTTCTCTTCTTATATTTCCTGGTTACACCAAGCATGCATCTCTCCATGATTCTTTGAGTAGTCTGCAGTCTTTGTATGTCTTTTTTAGTTAAGGTCCGTGTCTCTGCTCCATACGTCAGCACTGGCAGGATGCATTGGTTAAACACTTTCCTTTTGAGACATAATGGCATATCGTAGGAAAATGCACCTCAACACCATGACACCAGGCCTTCTGGACGTGTAACGATCGACAACAAACCGTTCGTTTTGGCACTGACCACGGTGCCTCCACACACGGATTCGGTGGTCGTCTCCTACAAGACAAAAGCGGGACTCGTAAGTGACTGCGTGGCCCCATGACAGTCGGGCACGACACCAATGCAGTTTTTGACGACGATGCACTGGTGTTAAGGGCAGTACTCGTAACGGTCTGTGTGCTCGTAGTCCTACGTCGTGCAGCCGTCTGCGAATGGTGCTTGCACTAATCGGAAGATGCATGGAGGGCACCACTGCTCGCTGAATATCCGCAATCGTGGCTGTTGGGTCACTCTGCGCATGTCGGACAACCCGTTAGTCCTCTCCCTTCGTAGTTCGTCTAGGTCTCTCAGACCCTGCTTGTCGCTGCTGCGTGCCTTTTTCTATCCACTGCCGCCAACATCGTGCTATGGTGATATCCGCACGACCGGTATGGCGCACAATACGGCGATAAGACCATCCCGCCACCCGGAGCCCGAAGATGCGGGCCCTGGCAAACTACTCCAACTGCTCGAATTCCTTCCGAACTTTTCCCCGAGGCATACTTCACTTGCAAAGGATGCAACCAACACAACAGCATGAGTCAGAATGGCAAGCGCGCGCAACGGGATGACTTTATATAGCCTGTCAGGCACAGCGTTAGCCCCCTCCTTTCTTGCATACACGACCCCTCACATTTGCGGCTGAGCGTTATACTTGAATCATTTGCATGTCTCACGATGTCAGACCTACCCACCAAGTTTCATTCCTGTCGATTGCTTTCTTCTTATGAGTGTATGATCCTGATAAGGAATCTACAAATTTAATAAAAATAGCTTTTCGGACCTTTAAATTTTTATAAATACATCGATAACATCGTCAAACTCTGCTTCATGCACAGGTTATATTGGAGGCCATCTAAAAAGCATGCTCCTATTTCTACCACGCGTCCACCAATCGCTTAGGTTGATTTTCCGCTCTGAGCTTGAACATCCACCAAACAAGACCCCCTTATCCCCTTATAGTGGAATACAAAATACACACTGAAGTGCCAGAAAAACTGGTACACCAGTCTAATACTCGGTAGGTCCCCCACGGGAGCGCAGGACTGCAGAAATACGACGGGACATGGATTCCACTAGCTTCTGGAAACATGCTGTAGGCAATGTACACCATACTTCCTGCAGAGCGTTCCATAATTCGGGTGTATTCGGAGGTCTCGGATTCCTGTGTTCGATAGCGCGTTGCATGACATCCCAAATGTGTTCTATCACGTTCAGATCTGTGGACTTGGGTGGGAATGACAACACCCCAAACTCATATTAATGCTCCTCTAACCATAATGTGGCGTCCCGACACTTGTGTGGAGGTGCATTGTCCTGTTGGAACAGGTCCAACCCATCAGCATGAATGCAGGACATGAACGGGTGTACCTCGTCAGAAAGATGCGCACATTGCGTTGGCCGGTCACAGACGTTTGTAGACGTACCAGGGGTCCCAGTGAAGTCCAGCTAAATACATCTCATACCATTACGGACCCCCACCAGCCGGTACAGTTCCCTGTTGACAGGCGGGATCCATTGCTTCATGGGGTTTGCGCCACACACGAATCCTTCAATCTGCCCGATACAGATGGAAACGCGAATCGTCAGACCAGGCTACTTGTTTCCAGTCATCAAGTGTCCAGTGGCGGTGTTGCCGTGCCCAAGCGAGGCGCATAGCTCGGGGACGTGCACCCATGAAGGGGACTCGAGTTGGGCGTCTGCTCTCAAAACCCATATCGTGCAGGGTACGTTGCAGAGTCCGGACGCTGGTGCTTGTTGAGGCTCCAGCACTGAATTCCGATGATACATGAGAGAGTGTTGCACGCCTATCGCGTGAAACTATTCTTGACAGTCGACGATGGTCACGTTCACCCAATGTATTTTTACGGCCAGACTGGTACCGTAGGTTGGAGGTTTTGCCGGAATTCATGTAGTCACGGTACACCCTTGCAATGGTCGTCCGTGAAAATACGAACTTCGTTTCTACCTCCAAAATACTATGGCCCATCTCACGAGCGCCAACTATGACACCGCGTTGGAAATCGCTTAAATCGTTATTACTTGTCATTCTCATGCCGAAAACAGCTCTGACAGCTGGCAAGGATGTCTATCGCTTTATATACGCACTGGGGGAAGCAACCGAGTACGCGTATAGGTGACGTTGCTATGTATTTTGCATAAGCTCGTCTGTGCCAGTTTTTCTGACACTTCAGTGTACATGGAAGCTGCAGCTCGCCTAATGTAGAACTAAACTTTTAAATCCTTTCTTATCACTTAAGCATAACACTGTACCATCCGTAATCCAACCCATTATTATGTCTTTAGCAATAAATATTCTCCGTCCCTATCTTGCCCTCTTGCTGAAGTACCGGAGGAACTACTTTGGGGCAGACTGCGGTGCCCGTTGACCGCTGTTAAGAGGTTTCGTTGTTCGGAGGTAATTTTTAATGTTAAATCCTATGGAAGCTGTTTGATACCAACCAAAACTTACCGTTGCTCAGAGGTTACCGTTTTTCGGAGGTGTCCGTTAATGGAGGTTTTACTGTACTTTACCTTGGATTTTGAAGACATTCGTAGCCTTTAACTGATGACTTAGCTTAAGATGCATCAATTAAGTATCTTAGTTCCACTCTGGAAGAAAAATCAATTGTAAATACTGCTGAAGCAGGAAAATTCTTACTTCATCGAGAATTTAGACAGGAGAGTAACAGCATTCATCCCCTCGATAAAGACAACGAATTTTTGCATGTTAAAGTTGATGATGAAGACCACTTGAACATCTCGTCACGTGGAAATGAAAAACTTCCGAAATTCAGCGGCAGGCGATAAAGAAGAAAACGGTTCTCACATACCCGTTCGAAACAGTTAGGGAATATTTTTTTCCGTTGATGTGATTCCCTGAGGGCGAACCATTGAATAAATTTCACTTCCGTTGCACCCAACTGAAAATCCCTAAGAGTGGGGGTCAAATGCCCACAAGCTACGTACCACTGGTGCATTGCAATGGTTCTCAAGCTTGTAAAAATACACTCTATGCCAAAAAAAATGAAGCATCCAGAAGGAATCATCCAATCGAGATGAAAATTGGAATGTGCAATGTACATGAATTGGAAAGGGAATGATTGGAATTGCAGAGAACTTAGACCATTTATTCGGATAAAACAGCTACACGAGTGGAACAAGTCAATACGCTGTAGCGCCACCTCTGACTCGGATACAAGCGGCTATCCAGCGTCACGTAGACACATACAGTTCAAGCATACTGTCCTGAGCTATAGCATGCCAGATGGAGTCCAAATTGCGGGCTAGTTCACCGACATACCGGGATGGGCGCAAGTGGCGTTCTATCATGTCCCAAACATGTTCGATCGGTGAGAGGTCGGGTGATCGGGCTGGCAATGGCAGGGTATCGGAATTACGGAGGCAGATCTGGTAGAGCCGTGCCGTGTGTGGCCTGGCATTATCCTGTTGAAAAATTGTTCGGTGGCGCTGCGACAAGAATGGCAACACAACAGGTGGTAGAATGTCGTCAATGTACCGTTGAGCCGTGAGGGTGGAACGGAGGACTTCCAAGGGTGTCCGGCTATTGTGGAAAATGGCTGCCCAGACAATCCCTCTCTGTGTGTGAGCCGTGTGCCGTTCCACAGTAAAGGCAGGTTCGTCTCCAGACATGTATGTGCTCGTCATCGACGCCCTGCAAACCGTGGCTCATCACTGAAGACAACACGACGCCACTGGACACTATCACACATTGATTGGACCCGATACCACTGCAACCGTTGCCGAAGATGCTCGCTGGTCAGTGGTGGGCGGGGGAGTGGTCTTCTCGAATGTAGTTCTCGTGTCTCAAGTCGTCTGGCAACGGTCCGGATGTCACTTCCGTACCTGTAGATGACTCAGCATGGCCACGGATGGATGAGAGCGATGAACTCAGTTCTGTTCGTGCGGCTCCCGCAATCGCTCGATCCTCGCGTCCTGTCATTGCCCTCGGCCATCCACTGCCCTCGCGTGCCACTGGGTTGTGCCCTCCTCCAGCCATTGGCGCCAACATCGTCCGATTGCCCATGTCGCTCCGTCCCAAATGCTTGGCGAATTGACCAACCGGCCTCTCTCGGCCGAATTGTACGTCATGTCTCAAACTCGGTCAACTACTCGTATTTTGCCGGATCCGACGTCGAGGCATCCTAACAGTTCGTAGAGGTTGGTGAAACCTCAGTCCGCTGTTGCAATTGTCCCTTCATGCGAGCTTTGCTTTTGATATACCCTCGTCCATGCCCGGTTCCGATGTGCGCCGTGGCGGGCCACTATTCAGTCATTGGTCGTTATTTTTTAATCATTTGCATATTCGGCCCTAAGGTACTTGCATGCGGAGTTTCATCAGGATCGGACGACTTTCCCGGATGCTTCGTTTTTTGTTTTGTTTTGTTTCCTTTGCAGAGAGTATGTATATTGTTTTGATTACTCTTGAAGTATAATTATTTAATCTATTTGTGTTGATGACTTAATGTTAGGTTTGACTTATTGCCCGTGATAACTGTTAACTTAACGAAGCATTTTCAAATTTCTGTAACTAAACGCTTGTATATTATTTAGAATAAACGGTTGAGAGTCAATGAGTCGGAAGTGGAACTTACAATTCAATGTCCCTTTCTATTTTTTAACTGGCACATCATAGAGGAGCGCCATCTTACTTAGAGATTACGGGAACTTGAAAACACTAAAGTAATCTGCCTCGTAGATTCTTTTTCCAAATATGGTCAAGCTGGGGAAAATAAGCCATTGTTTATGCTGAGAATGATGATGAACTTTGTGATAGAGAGTAAAGCAAATTGTATCATTCGCTGAGCAAAAGACAGCATGCATATAACATTAAGTCACTCACCTGTGAGAAAAAAAGCGATGAAATTATTGAACATCATACAGGACGGAGAAGAAAGAAGTTATAAAAACAATAAAATCTGAGGAATCATAGATTAGAATATTATTAAGATACCTTCTAACTCACTTGCTGACCGTATCAGTGCTTGTGTTGTCCCGAAAAGCTGGCATGCCTCGTATTCATGCTGCTCAAATATCCGTCTATCCGCTTCACTAAACAGGCTGCAAATGTGATCATTTATTACTTACACCTCTAAATTTTAGCTCGTTACTTTGTATCTAAACAGGCTGCAAATGTGATCATTTGTTATAACAGATGATCACATTTGCAGATGGTTTTGGCTCTTCCCTTTGTATCTAAACAGGCTACATTTGTTACTTACTCACTAACTTTCATCTAGTTCCTTTGAATCGTCCCTGAGACATTTTTTTTTTTTTTTTTTATTGGAATTTTAACGACCACCGTGAGCAACTCAATGGGCTATAAGCAGTCGCCCGTCCCTAATTTCGGGTCACTGGTTCCAGGGAAGGGAGAGAGCCAGTACCGTAAGACAAACACAACATCCATGTCTGACCGGGATTCGAACCCGGACCCCTTACGGACGAGTGATTAGAGGCCAGCGCCTTAGACCACTGCGCCACCGGGGCGGCACATTTCTTTTGGGTGAGGAAAATTTGTTTAGACAATTGCATTTATAATGAATTGTGTCTCGATGAAGGATGATTCGTGTTAAAAACGTTGAAAGTTAAAATATCGACTAAACACGATAAAACACATATGTAGTACACATACACTACATGTAATTAAGCTTTACTGCTAAAACACATACCACATGAGATCTTTCGGGGATCACAACGTCCCCACCTTCAGATGTAACATTCACGAGTAAAACCAAGATATACAGTATATACTTGAACAGCAATTGAATTAGAAATACCTGTCTAGTAACGTGTAGCACTACCTTTCGCCCTGATGACGGCGGCGATTCGTCTCGGCATGGACTCGACAATACACCGAAAGCGTTGGGAAGCCATACGGATCCACGACCCCTGAACAAGCTCCTACAGTTCACGAAGATTTGATGCAGGGAGTCAGAGCCTCGAACATCTCTCTCGATGGCATCACAGATGTGCTCGATGGGATTCAGGTCAGGTGACCTAGCTGGACAAGGAAGCGAGGTCACGTCGGTGGAGTGTTCATCCAACCATTCGGATACAATTCATGAGCGATGGCACGGTGCATTGTCTTGTTGCAGGATGAGGTCCCCAGTGGGATGATGAAGACGCACAAACGGGAGCAAATGGTCTTCCAGGATATCCCGATAACGTTGACCTGTGAGGGGCGATGTCACACGTACCAGGGGTCCCATTTCACTCCACGTAAACAGTCCGGAGACGAGAATGTCACCCCCCACCAGCTTGAAGAGTACCCTGCTGACAAGAAGGATCCATCGCTTCATATGGTTTGCTTTGCGCCGTACTAGTATCCTGCCATCCGCATGTACCAACGTGAATCTCGACTCATTAGTCCAGGCAACATTTTTCCACATGTCTAGGGTCCAGTGGCGATGTTCCCGCGCTCATGCTAATCTTTGCACCCTGTGATGTGCGATCAGCAGCGGTACACTCGTGGGACGATGGCTTCTGTACCACATAGCGAGGAGATGGTTCTGGATGGTGTGGCTGCTTACACGTTTTTGTGCACCAGCTTTAAATTGCCGAGTGATTTCTTGTACTGTGGCCCGTCTATCCGCTGTTACAATGCGAGGTAGTCGACGATGACCTCGCTCATCCACACGCTGTTGTCCACGACAGTTGGCCCTTGCAGAGATGGTTTTACCGGATTCGATGTACTCACGGTACATCCGTGACATAGTGGCTCGTGAAAATCCCAGTGCCTGCACGACTTCCGAGATGGAGTGACCCATTCTTCGGGCCCCGACAATTCTTTCGTCTTACCCATACTGCGTCCGACTCTCTTACTTCCCCGCACGGGGATAACTGGTTTTCCAGTTATTTGGGGAGCGGCGCCCCACGGCCCGAGCTGACCTTGCGACTGGTCAACATCTGATGTCATGCCACAGCTTGTTTTTTCTTATTTTGGTGCTGTTGGTGTTTGCAGGGACGGCTCTTCATCCAGCTGTTGGGGAGTCGCGTCCCCACGTTCCCGAGCTGGTCTTGTGTCTCGCTTTTTCGTTTTATTTATTTTCTCCACTGGCTAGTTGCCCGTGTTGTATTCTCTACCTAATCGCTACCACGTTATGTACTAACACCCCGGTCTTGTGGTTTTGTTACCCTCCACCACTAACTGATTTATATTAACCGCTCAGTTCGTAGGTTGCTGAGATTCCGTTTAGGTTCCCTTCCAGGATTTGTCTTCTTTGGATTTCTTTTTTTTTTCCTTTTAGCTGGTTTGGGTACTAGACCTACCTGCATGTTTGCCGCGTGCGGAGACCCGTGAGGCGGAAATGGGATGTCTGGCGGCTGAGGTCGCAGGAGACCGGATAAGTGCCTCCTGTGTACCAACACTCCTCTTCGACCCCGGCTTCGCTGTAAACGGGAGGCTAGAGACTAACCCACCTCTAGTCAGAAGTCATGTACCAAGTTGTGTACAGGGCTTTAGCGGCTTTTTTTGTCGTATGGCACGTCAGGGTGAGCCCTGGGGCTGTGGGATCATGCCAAAGGCGTTGGCATGACGGTACCAGGAGGCCGAAGTGTCCGCCGAGTGCGTGTGATCACAGCCAACGGACTATATCTGCAACGTATAAGCTCCAGAACTGTGTCCAGCGTCATTTTCTCGGCTTGCGGACCTCCAGTTCTCCCTTTGTAGGACTCGGTGGTGGGTGGAGTAGTTTGCAGACGAATCTTCCTCCTTTTTTCCATGGGCAAAAACAAAAAGAAAACCTCCAAATTTAAGTCACCTGCGGAAATGTTTGTTGACAACGACTCTCCTTCGTCTTCTCAACCTACCAAGTCTCATACCCTTAAACGGCCTTTAGACCTTGACCAAGAATGTGGAACCTCTTCTTCGGCTGCTGTACCAGTCGCTCCGAAGCGTCGTCTCCCCTCGATTGCTGTGACTACGCATGCTACACACTTACTTGTAGAATCCATCGATCCGAATGAGAGACTGTCCACCAGATCTCCATTTTTCATTTCTAAAGCTTTGGACGCTGCGGTTGGCCCCTTGAAGTCTGTGAGGAAGCTTCGCTCTGGGGACCTGCTTGTTCAAACTTGCAGTGTTTCTCAGAGTAACGCTTTTCTGCACCTCTCTAGTCTTCAAGGCATTCCTGTCAAAGTGACACCTCACCCGTTTCTTAACACCTCTCGGGGTGTTATTTCGGAGTTTGATCTCTTGCCATGCAGTGAAGAAGAATTAGTGACTGAACTTGCAGACCAAGGTGTTATTGCTGCACGTCGTATGATGTTCCGGCGTGATGGTTCTTTAATTAAGTCTAAAAATGTCATCTTGACTTTTAACTCCCCGAAAGTTCCGACCGAAATCAAGGCTGGCTACTTGGTCTGTGGAGTTCGCCCGTACATTCCCAGTCCTCTGCGCTGTTTCAAGTGCCAGAGGTACGGGCATTCACAACGATTCTGTAAGAGTTCCGCTCGTTGCGCTACTTGTGGCTCCGGTGGACATGACGGGGAGGGTTGCACTTCTGCGGCCTGCTGTGTTAACTGTGGTGAGGCCCATGCTGCTTACTCCCGCAACTGTATGAAATGGAAGGACGAGATGGCGATCCAGCGTCTCAAGACCCTGGAAGGCCTCTCGTACCCTGCTGCCAAAGCCAGGTTGGGTATACCCACCGTCCGTCAGCGTAGTTTTGCCGCAGTGGTTAAGTCTCTGCCACCACCCGTGCAGCCCTTTGTTCCGCGCATTGTGGCTCTCGCCGCACTTGCCAAGAGATCTACCGTTGAACAGGCGACACAGGTGGATTTCACCGAGCTCCAGCTTATTCGACCAGCTGAGTCTGCGCCTTCTCTTTTGAAGACACCCGCCTCTTCCGGTTCCCAGCAGCCAGCCTGCACGTGCGGAAGACCCGGCCCTCAATCCGCAAAGGTGTGCAGTGTCCATCAAACTGTCTCGGCCTCAGCGAGGTCCCCACCCTCAACCACCATCATAGAGGAACATGGGGGGGAGGAGAGTGACAGTTCGTCCCCAGCCTCAACCAGCATTGCAGAGGAACATGGAGGGGAGGAGAGTGACAGTTCGTCCCCGCCCTCTGCCAGCATTGCAGAGGAGTGTGGGGGAGGAGAGTGACTTTTCGTGTCCCTCAATTAGTGAATTTCGTTATAAATCTGATTAACTACCTTGTCTTCCCAGCTTTCATCATACTCTTTTTCAACTTTTAACAAGCCTGTCTGCTCTTACTCATTTTCCACGCTTTTACGTTTCTGTGGCTGTTCGTTCTTTGTCTGGCGCTCTTTGGCCAAACCTGGCCCTTGCGCCACTAAAATCCACTAACCAACCAACCAACCAACCGACTCTCTTACTGATTCCCGTCGCATCACTTCTTATATTGTCGGATCGCTGCATACGTCATGTCGTTTCCGTTTACAGGGCCGCCCACAGCGCCATATTTGCATAACGCCAGCTGTCTCTAATTCAATTGCTCTTCAGTGTATAACATACCATCGTCAGAAACCAGCAATATCGCAACGCCATCTAGGATTTACACAATGCATTTAAAATAAATATTGAAAATTTTAAAATAAAATAGTCCATGGTTTCGATATAACTTTAGGGACATAATCATTACAGGAAAGAGATCAGAATGATGCAATATATAGGCTCTCCATAAATAATAACAGTCAGAGATTACCTTGAGAGTTTATAATGGATACCTCATTCCACTTTGGAGTACGGGAACCAGTCGTAACCAGACGAGACATGGTGGTTGTTAACTTGCCATTACGAAGATCATATTTATGCTCCTTGACTCTGGTACTCAAGTTTCATTTTGTAGAGCCAATATATACAGTATCATTAGTGTCTGGAACAACGGCTTGTAGAGGTATGGTGTACACGCCGTATCTAGTATGTGGAGGCACCCTGCCCCGATCCTTCTTGATTAAGGCATAAAAATTTCTAGTCGTGAGGCCAAAGTCAATTTATATGGTTTGCACTTTTTTCTTAATACATTAACAACCCTGGGCACATACGTAAGTGATCCCACAAAACGGGGTTTACGTAAGTCTCTAGAAAGAGTCGAACATTAGACTTCTTACTTATACGTCAAGTCAAATTGAAAAAAAAATTGCGTCGAATTTCAGAAACATGATTAGCTTTATCCAAATGACTGAAAAATCTTCAAGTTTTAGAAAACTTTTGATTGCAAGCTTCAAACAACATTTTAGCATTAGACATAGGTATGAGATTTTTTTAATAGATGATATCATTACGCCCTAGAATTCGAGGGCCCTTCTTGTTAATGGCATCAACAGTTTCATACCACGCTTCCAGAAAATTTATTAAATGTGAACACCATGCATAAATACTTAAAACTTTCATGCAGTAGTTTCCATAAATTAAGAAAGCAAAATAAAAAAAACTACATTATTTGCGAAAGAAGAGTTGGAAATGCATGGAACTTGGGTATGTGACGTGAAATGTAATACGGAGTCAGGGTATCTTATGCAAATGAGTACCGATGTTTATGCAAATGAGCTGTAGTATAAAAGGAGCTGTTGTGGAGGTGTGCGTCACATCGTTTGCGGACTGTAAAGAAAGGATTTCGAGAAAACAGATTTGTTGTAAAGGCTGCGAGACATCACTTAA
The DNA here is from genome assembly GCA_039090855.1 of Macrothele yani. Lineage (NCBI taxonomy): Eukaryota > Metazoa > Arthropoda > Arachnida > Araneae > Macrothelidae > Macrothele > Macrothele yani. The sequence goes on from CM077028.1 coordinate 102,960,588, forward strand.
TAACAGATGAACTGAGGTGGAGAGTGATTGGAATACCAGAGGTAGACCAAAGTCAGATGGAAGCTGCGAAATGGCTTCGTGAGAGTCTTTCTGTGGCTCATAGACTGTGGAACCAATTTCAAAATGCGTTTTCAGCTTCCCGAAAGTACAGCAAAGGAAGTCCTAGGGCTAAAACATCCGTGGATAACCGATATCTCCGATTAACAGCGCGAAGGAATAGGACGGCTGCCCCGACACAACTGCAATCTGTCCTTGCTGCGACTACAGGAACGGTGGTATCTGTTTCTATTGCGTACAGAAGGCCTCACGAAGGAAGTCTTCATGTTAAGTGACCAGCACTCTGCGTACCTTTTACCCTCCTTCCAGGGAAAGCGTTTAAATTGGACAAGACTTCATGTCGATTGGGCTGAAAACCAATGGAGGTCGGTACTCTTCACAGATGAGTACAGATTTGCTTTTTTTACAGAGCAATTTCAGCCGTTCTCTGATCTGGAGAGAACGAGTGACAAGCTGTTATTCCTTCTATGACCCGGGAAAGGAATACTTATGGTGGAGACAGCGCGTTGGTTTGGGTTGGCATCTCGTTAGGTGAACGCACAGACCTCTATGTGCTTCTATGAAGAACCATGAATGTTTGACTCTATTGGGTTCGATGTCCTGGACCTCTATGTTCGTCCTTATGCCGGTGGCATAGGAGATACACTTCGCCTACAAGACGATAACGCTCGTCCCCACCTTGCGAGGATGGTAAAATAATATCTTCAAGGGAAGACCATTGTACGTATGGATTGGCCAGCCATTCTCCCGACCTTAATCTGATGGAGCGTGTCTGGGATGCTTTAAGGAAACATGTTGCTGCCCTCAATCCCTACCCCTGACCCTCTGCAAGACCTGGAGAGGCTTAGACAAGCTTTGCACGAACAATGGTCGTTGCTATCTACTGTGATTTTAGGCATCATCATTAACAGCATGAAACATCGCTGTGAGGGATGACCACACTCCCAAGTGAGGTATTTTGCCTATTTCATTTCGGCACCTTATTTTTCACTTAGCTCTGAATATGGTCATTTTTGTCGGAATGAAGTGTTTCTTACAAAATGTTTCAGGGTCTTTCTCTAACGTACAATGTCATACAGATTTTCATCAAGGTTTATAACATTTCATGATGAAATTTTAGAGCTTTTGCGATTTTTCCCTTTTTCTCCTTAATTTATGGAAATCAATGTACTTTGCATTGCGTTCGACTTCTAGATTTTGTTAAGTGTTCTAAACTTAAAACATCCAAATTTGTGATTTTAGCCGCAAAGATCCATCTAGTTATTCCGGGTTTGAATTGATGAGCCATTAGCCCATTCGTCAGAGAATGAGTCTACACAGTATTCTAAGCCAACAAATCCTGATGGCGGAATTTAAAAAAGTGGTTTAACAAAAGAGGTAAGTTTATTAGCATATATTTTGTTGCTGTTTTGCATGCGTTTCATTTAATCACCAGTACTTTTACTGTTGTAAAGATCTCAATATTGCTGTAACTCGGTGTTTCCCAACCTGGACGGTATTGCCCCCACGAGGCATTTATGATTTTCAGGGGGCGGCAAATCGTAAGGGGACGTTGGAGGGGTGTTTAGGTTTTTATGGGTATTATAGCAATAATTTTATGTTGATAATGCAGACAACAAAGTTTTTAACAGAAGGGTCTTAAATTTATTTTAACATTTATGTTTTATAATTTTGTGTGGCAGTACGTTTAATTACTTATGTTTATGAAGGCTTTTGACAGGTGATAAAAATTATATTTGTTGTTGTACTTTGTTGCTTTTTTTAATACGATTGTACAGTATGACTTGATTTTTAATTTTTCTCCCCTGGGTTCTTATATTTTCACTAAAAGATCTTGAAGGAAATTAATTAAAACTTATAAAATTTACTTATACATTTGTACATATTCATAATAATTGCTGAGTTTGAAATAATTAAATATGAATGTACAATGTAACAGGAATTTAAGGTTATTATCGCGGATTTCAGCATGCTTATTACATTTGACTGGGTAGCCAGCAGTCAAATGTAATAAGCATGCTGAAATCCGTTCCCAGAAGTGGGCCCTAGGATAAAAAAGGTTGGGAAACACTGCTTTAACTGAACGTATTCCCACGTAATTCATTCAGTAAGAGCCGCTCGCCTGAAATTAAGCCCAAAATTTGTCGATTCACGAGTCTCTGTGGTATAAGAGAATACAGGTTAAATAAATTTGAAGGCAGTGGCATGTAACAGTCTTCCAACGGCACTTCATTTTTAAAAACTGAAATACTGAAATATGTGAGTCAACGAACACTCCATATTCCCGTGAAGAACAGAAATTATTCCGATGTAGTGGACCAAATGTACCGATTATCAAAAATACTCGTAAATCGTCCATTTAAGTCTGTAAGGCTTCCATTTCAGCATGTTGTATATACAGTGTTTGGCCACTTTTTTAGGGCCAATCTTACGTTATGTCTATCGGTAGTAACACTCGTAGATCATATACTGTAACTACTGACATTGCAGTACCATGTTTGAACTGTAAAAGAAGTCGAGCCAGAAAAATTTTATCTACGTAAATTTATCATCACTACTTACCTAGGTTCAATCTGGCAGCAACATCCATATTTAGTTTCGAATTTCAGGGAACAGCATTTGAATATTGTTCCCAGAATCCAGCCGAGATAGTCATTTGCATACAAGCTATCTGTTTTATTGATATTATTGTTGTGTCTTGCTTTATCGCAGTGCATTAGGTGTTATGAGCTGGTTGTTAGCCACTCCACAAATCAAATAGGTCCTGGGAATCGCATCAGAATCAAGCTATCTGTTTTATCGATATTATTGTTGTTGTGTCGTGCTTTATCGCAGTGTATTAGGTGTTATGGGCTGGTTGTTAGCCACTCCACGAATCAAATAGGTCCTGGGAATCGCATCAGAATCAGCACAGGATCAAGCTATCTGTTTTATCGATATTATTGTTGTGTCGTGCTTTATCGCAGTGTATTAGGTGTTATGGGCTGGTTGTTAGCCACTCCACAAATCAAATAGGTCCTGGGAATCGCATCAGAATCAGCACAGGATCAAGCTATCTGTTTTATCGATATTATTGTTGTGTCGTGCTTTATCGCAGTGTATTAGGTGTTATGGGCTGGTTGTTAGCCACTCCACAAATCAAATAGGTCCTGGGAATTGCATCAGAATCAGCACAGGATGTGGTCTGTTCCCCAGTAATGTGGGCTTTTGAGAAGAGATGGTGTTATCTCCTATAGGCCTAAAGAATGTAAGTTTTTTTTTCAGGTTCCTGGACATTGCTCCGAGCGTACCATTTACCACTGGCAAGATGCAAACTTTCTTTCCCGGTGACGTTATAGTACCAATCGCAGGTCTTGATGCTTTGAGCCATTTTTGTATTTCTTTCCTTCGATCCTACTGTCACCGAGAACTGTGATGTCAATTATCCATGCCGGCTTTTTTCAGTCACAACTGTGCATAGTGTACTGTGTTCAGGATGGTTTTCTACTTGCAACCAAAATTCCATAAAACCCCTTTCATTCGCAATTTTCAACAATTTCCTTTGATTTACAGTTCCACTAGTTGTTTCTTATAGGGAAACCTGTAACGTACCAGGAGATGTGACGTACCTGCCAGAAGGACGCACACGACATAAAGGCAGATAGGAATCAGAATAAAATGTCCGCGTAGCTCAATTGGTAGAGCAACTTATTCCGGAATGAGGGGACCCGGGTTCGAATCCTGGCGCGGATAAAAATGACGGAGAAATTCACTTCGTTATAATGGCGCCCGAACTATCCGGATGACCCGACCGTTCACAAACTCGCAATGGTGTGATGTTATTTCCACACCGCGAGATAAGAAAAATAAGAGCAGCACTTCAAAAAAAAAAAAAAAATAAGAGGGGGATGATGTAACGTACCAGGAGATGTGACGTACCTGCCAGAAGGACGCACACGACATAAAGGCAGATAGGAATCAGAATAAAATGTCCGCGTAGCTCAACTGGTAGAGCAACTTATTCCGGAATGAGTGGACCAGGGTTCGAATCCTGGCACGGATAAAAATGACGGAGAAATTCACTTCGTTATAAACCATATTTCTTGCATAAATTCCAGTATACCATAGCTGCAACTTTAGCATAACTTTGCTTATAGCTAGGTTGGTAGATAATGCAGTCACTGACTAGATGGTCAATTGTTTCATCCTTTGCCTTGCATAAATTACGGTGTACCATACCTGCAACCCTATCATGACGTTGTTTATATCCACATTAGTAGAGAGTGCAATCATTCACTAATTGGTCAACTGTTCTATACTTGGCCTTGCATAAATTCTACTGTACCATAACTGCAACTTTGTCATGGCGTTGTTATAGACAAGTTAGGAGATCTTAGAGCAGGCACTGACCATATGGACACATGTTTCATCCTTGGTCTTACACAGTCGATACTTGCTAATTTTATCGAGGTCCTAAATTTGTGTTGAAATATTGTTTGTTTGAAATAGCTGTTCTCGTGCTGCTAGGGTGAAGCCTTCAGTTTCGTTTTACAGATCCACTTCCAGGAATTCTACCGGTCAGTTTTTCCATTAATGTCTTTCTGTCATTGTCTTGAAAACTGGGTTTTCGTCCTGTTCAGATTATTATTATTATTATTATTATTATAAATATACGAAACACAGCCAATGACAATCAAACAAAAACAGCAAAATTATCATTGACCGATGTTGTTGAGCTGATACGAGTTACCACCGAAGACCTAAGTATCGGTCAAGAATCGGCGTAAAATGTATGATACCCCAAGTAAAGCTGTATTCTGCAGTTTTGTAGGTGGTATATCAGAAAGCTACAATTTTTCGAAATGATCTATACATTTTTTGGCATCGTTCCAAGTGCCCCGATGACAATGGGGACTACCATTGTGTGTTTAGGTAAATTCTATGGCCAGGTATCTATATTTAGTCTTTTTTTCCAGTTCTTTTTCATCGACTCTGGCATCTCCAGTAATCGCAATATCAATTATCCAGACTTTCCGATTTTCTATGACTGTTATGTCTGGTGTATTATGTTCTAGGTGCCAATCGTTTGAATTCGAAAATCCCACAAGATCTTGACTTGATCATTTTCTACGACTTTTTCAGCCTGATGTCCCCATGAGTTTTTCGATGCTGGCCGATTGTGCTTTCTGCACAATGTCCAGCGAATCAATTTTGCAACCCTGTCATGTTCAGCTTTGTAATCTGCCTGTGCAATTTTGCTACATTCACATATAAGATGAGACACAGTTTCATCTTTTTCTTGACAAAGTCGACACTGGATTATCACTGACTTTCTGGATTTTAGCCTTCATAACATTTGTTTGCAATCCCTGTTCTTGTGCAGCAAAAATCAGACCTTCTGTTTGATTTTTGATGGAACCCAATTTCAGCCATGCCCAAATCAAGTTGTTATCATATTTTCCTTCAATGTTCTTTAGAAATTGTCCATGCAGTGGCTTGTTCTTCCAGCCATCTAATCTGCTTTCAAACTGCTTTCTCTTGTATTCAGCCTTGCTTTCTGTTGTTTTTAATATATTTTCATTATTCACTGCTTGAAGTAGCTTTTCTCTGCTTCTGTTGACGTAATCATTCAGGCTTCTTTTTTCTTCCTCTACTACCTATTGTACTTGTAGTAGTCGTCTGCCTCCAATATTCCGAGGTAAATATAATCTGTGCTATTATTACACTGACGGAAAAAAAAATCCCAACACCACGAAAAAATAGTTGTAGAGGAATGAAATGGCGGCAATACATTTGTATAGGTAACATATTTAATCGATTAAGGTTTCAAGATCACAGCTTAATGTAAGCGCGAGAAGAGCCATTTTAAATGTGAAATGCTGGTACATTAATAACCGGTGTAACCGCCAGAATGTTGAATGCAAGCACGCAAACGTTCATGCATTGTATCGTACAGGTGCTGGATGTCAGTTTGTGGGATGGAGTTCCATGCCTGTTGCACTTGGTCGGTCAATACACGGACGGTTAATGCTGGTTGGGGGTGACGCTGGAGTTGTCGTCCAATGATGTCCCATACGTGCTCGATTGGTGAAAGATCTGGTGATCTAGCAGGCCACGGCAACATGTCGACACTCTGTAGAGCATGTTGGGTTACAACAGAGGTATGCGAGCGAGCGTTATCCTGTTGGAAAACACCCCCTGGAATGCTGTTCATGAATGGCAGCACAACAGGTGGAATCACCAGACCGACGTACAACTGTGCCGTCAGGGTGCGTGGGATAACCACGCGAGTGCTCCTGCTGTCATAGGAAATTGCTCCCCAGACCATAACTCCAGGTGAAGGTCCAGTGTGTCTCGGCCGCAGACAGGTTGGTTGCAGGCGCTCACCTGGCCTCCTTCTAACCAACACACGGCCATCACTGGCACCCAGGCAGAACCCGCTTTCATCAGAAAACACAACAGATCTCCACTCCGTCCTCCAATGAGCTCTAGCTTGACACCACTGACGTCTCAAACGGCAGTGGTTTGGAGTAAGTGGAATGCACGCTACAGGGCGTCTGGCTCGGAGCTGTCCTTCAAGTAACCGATTTGTAACAGTTCGTTGTGTCACTGTGGTGGCAACTGAAGCTCGAATTGCTGCCGCAAACGCAGTGCGATGCGCCACGGCCATACGCCGTACACGACGGTCTTCCCTCTCAGTTGTGCCACGTGGCCGGCCGGAACCCGGTCTTCTTGAGGCAGTACCTTCCCTTGACCACCGCTGCCAACAATCATGCACAGTTGCTACATTCCTGCCAAGTCGTTCTGCAATATTGCGGAAAGAAAATCCACCTTCTCGTAGCCCTATTACACGACCTCGTTCAAACTCCGTGAGCCGTTGATAATGGCTTCTTCGTCTTCTTAAAGGCATTCTTGACTAACATCAACACACTACGTCGAATCTGAACAATAACTAACGCTCACGAACGTTACAGCGCGTATTTACAGCAAACCTGCTTTGCATGTTCCAAGGGGGCAACTAGCACCACACGTATACGCAGAGCGCGAAATTTACATAGACGTCATCTTACAGATGTACTCTCACCGCCTTCCAACTGTCGTTTATATAACACAACCCCTTCTTGGTGTTGGGATTTTTTTCCGCCAGTGTATTATTCTACCTCTTCCTGAGGTTTTTTCTTCTCTTCCTTCCGGGACGGGTACGACGTACCAAGTCTGGGAAGTGGTATTTCTTCCTCTCAGTTGTCCAGGAACTTCCTTACTATCCTACAAGTGTTCAGAATAGCTGCCTTCTGTAGTTCCATGTAGGTGTTAGGTGGAAAGTCTAGTGTCTGTATAGATCTGTGAATGGTCTTAGGTACAACTACTGTGGCTGATATTACTATGGGGACTGTGGTGACGTTCTCCATATGCCCCATTTCCTTGACTTCGTATCGTAGGTAGTTATACATTGACAGCTTCTCTCCGTGCGTCTTCTGGATGTTGCACGTGTTGGGCACGGCTATGTCAATGAGGTATGTTGACTTCTTCTTGGCGACCAGGCTGACGTCGGGCCGATTGATCGATCTGTCCCAGAACATCTTGTGGGTGTTGTTGTTATTATTATCAGTATTATTATTATTGTTGTTGTTGTTATTGCTGTTGCTGCTGTAGTAGTTTTTTGTTTGTTTTTTCGTCACTTATTCCGTGTTTTCCTACCAGCTTGATCAACGTAGTGCAAAGTTGCAATTGAAACCCTTCAAACCTGAACTTCTATCATCTACGAGAAACGTGGCATTTCTTCATTTCCTTTCGATTAAAAAAGAAAAGAAAAATAACTAATTTATGCAAGAGCCATCCCTAAATAGCTTCAATATTGTTTCTGTGACAACTGTTTCAAGTGCTTCGAATTGGTAAATCTGATGCCACAGCAGAATGTGTTAGAATAGCCTTGTGACTGTGCAATATGGACGACAACAGGATGTGTATGGTCTATTTTAAGGGAAGATTAACGACATTCATGAGAAATTCTAAGGGCTATAAATAGCTGCCATTCCTTTATTTTGTGGCTGTATTTTCAGGGAAGGAAGACAACCAGTGCTGTAAGGCAAATGCAATACTCACGCCTTATGCGGAAATCGAACCCAACTCAGACGAATTGCCAAAAAGCTTCGCCTCTGACCGCTCGACCATTAGGACGGCTGTGCGGCCTATGATTATGTAACATGAACGACAGTAGAATCAACCATATGATTGTGCTACATAGCCAGCCGAAAGGTAGGGTTTCTGGTTGTAGAAGACAAACGATGGCCGGTGGTAGGACTGGGGACTGTGCAATATGTACGACGGGCATACACACACGGAGGAACACATTAACATCATAGGAGGATGCTTCTATAACATCCTCCTATGATGGTCATAGTGTATCAATCTGGACAAGACTGTTTATGTAAACTATGAAAACGTTATTTAGTAGGTGACAAGGATCAAATACGCATCCTTCTGCTCCGGAGCCTAATGTCTTCCCAGTTAAGCTATACCGACGAAATTTATCGCCACAACTTGAATAGGCTTTACCTCTGTAGTACGCTACACGTATCCTAAGGGGGCACGAAAATCACAGACTTCGGTTCCGCCGTAAACCATGCTTAAGTAACACTCTGTAGAAGAAGGAATTCTCACTAATTCCAGACGATGTGTGGAAGGAACATTACACATTTTTCGAAGAACCCAACAGCCAGTATATTCATTTTCACAATTGGGCGCTAATGTGAAAACACAAATTTGCCGGTGACGAGAATCAAATAGGCATATTTATGCTCCGGAGCCGAATGCTTACCCAATTACCTCTGTAGTACGTCACAAAATGTATTGATATTTACGTTCTCTCATCATGCAAGGACATATCACAGACATGGAAATTCCATTCTGAGTGAAACCTGAGATATTATGTGATGTATATTAGAATAAAAACAATGCCCAGTACCACATGGTTGCATTTTTAAAGACGAATGATTGTGTGGCTTTATGGTATTGGGCACACTGAGTTATCACTAGCCTCACAACCTCAAGTCTTAAAGATCTTTTGGGGCCGGAAGGGGGATTAACAACCACCGTGAGCAACTCGATGGGCTATAAATATTCGCCCGTCCCTAATTTAGGGCACTGGTCTCAGGAAAGGGAGAGAGCCAGTACCAGAAGACAAACACAACACCCATGTCTCATCCAGAGTCCGTACTGGAACCCATCTCGCACGAATGATCAGAAGTCAGCGTTTAGACCACTGCACCACCGAAGTGACCTTGAAAACATACGTGGCACATATGGATCAAAATGCGTCATTACAACCTTATAAGTCAGAACGTATTAGTTTCCTGAATTTTCTGGGAGCTTCATCAGAGACATGCATGCGATCAGATACCTGCCTTGAGGTTGGAGGACTAGGATTATTCATGGATTTTTAGCACGGTGATTATTGTTCCAGATACTGATCAATAATCCCGTGCTGATTGTTGATCAGTATCTCACATTTCATCCAGTAGCGCACTCAGAAATTTCCCGGGAAGAGGGGGGGCGTGGGCCGTGGCACATAGAATTTCCCATGGTTGGGGGTGAAAATTTACCGGGAAAAAAGTCAGGTACTGTAACAATTAAGAAGGAGGTTGACTCTTGTACATTTATTCTTATCCAGTTACTAGTAATGTTGCAGTACAAGAAAGTTAAATGATTAGAAGCAATAGATGAAATTTTTTTCCTGGTTAAATTTTTCTAAACTTATTTAACACAACTACTCCCTTATAATCATTGTAAGTTATAGTTATACGGTACATGATTAAGAAGCAGTGGCGCAACCAGGAATTCCTGTTGATCAGATCAGATCATATGTAGAGGATTTTAGGAAGGGAGTGCTTGACTCCAGGTCTTAAATAACCCTCACAAATAGGAAGCTAGGAGATTTGGGCTAGAGTGCCCGATAAGAAAGTCACACGGAAGCGAGGTAGAAAGGGGGAGGAGCACGCCTTATTTATTACCGGGGGAACAGTACTCGGGGTCCGACGGCTTAATGTGCCCATCCGACGGGTATTTAGTAGTTCGAGCATTCGTACCTGCCCAGGATCGAACCTGAGGTTTCCTGCATGGCAGTCAAGAACACTGACCACTAGGTCACCCGAGGCCCCTGGAATTCCTGTTGGAGGGGGCTAGCTATAAATATATTAGGGTGGTCCAAAAAAAAAAGTTTTAAATATTCTTTCTCTAAAACTTTTATTTTATGCCATTGTATGTGAATGATAAGTACACCAAAGGGTTTTACAAAAAAAAAAGAAAAAACGATATTTAGGGGTCGCCCAATATTTAACTTTTGGGTACTACATAACTGAAAATGAAATATTCCGAAAATTGAATAATTATGACATAAGAGATGCCTTCGATGGTGAAGGAAACTGTTTTCTATGATTTTCCACCAGTCGAAGAATGAACTGCTTTTGTTCTTCATCCTTGGTAAGTGACTGGTTGTATTTTTTAATCAAACTGATGCCTCGCTCGGCAGTGTCATTCTCAACCCTCATCTTACAGCAACGTTCACGAAGTTCAATGAAAACAGGATCATTTCTCCACTGTTGGTGTTCCATTTTCAGAAACGCTTTTGATTTAATTTTTCCTCCAACAAGAAGGACATAGAAGAAGAAGCTAGTCCTTTCAGTTATAAAATTTTCTAGATTGAGATCTTTTTCCTCAGATATTGCTATATGTCGCGGAAAATCGGGCAGCTGTGCACGTTTCAGATTCTTGACCATTTTTTCTTTAGTTTTCGTGGGCACTCGATCGTCAAAAAAAGCTAAGGCTACCAAGTGCTCAGAAAGAAACTAAACGTGCCTGGCAAAAGCATTGTAGGCTTTCTCGCCAATTTTTTTATTAGGGTAAAGCTTTAGGAGACTTAGAAACTGGATATCATTATATGGAGCTCTAATTCCAAGTGGAGCTTCATTCCAATACTTTACATAAACCAGGCTTACAAACAAAGCCAAATTCACTGTATTTATTGTCTCTCGATGTGTTAACTGAACCTGATTTTGAAAGAGGAATATTTTTAGAGCGTAAATGCCTTTAGCCAGCCATCGAGCATGATGTGTAGGGCCAGGAGCTCGAAATGTTTCCGTGCCACTTCCTCCACCAAGAAACAAAAGAGACAAGCGCAGAAGTTCTTGATAATCGTCTTTTGGTTGCTGTTTTCCCAATGCATTTGGTAAATACTCCAGCATTTCTTGTCGTAATCTGTTTAATATAGGATCCTGAAAGAGGTCAATGTCTGCTGCACTATAATCACTTTGATCAATCGTTGGCAACCTTTTCTGAAAGCGGTTGAAGGGTGCAGTTTCTTGACCTTCATTAGAACCGAATACACATAAGAAAACAGCTGAAAGCATAATTTCCGTAACATGATGGCGGCATGCAATCCAAACGAGTTCACTGCCTAGGGTTTTTTCAATTGTTGTGCAAGCTCCTGTGTGAAGTCCATTATTACTCGCTGTCGTATCAAACACAAGTCCTTTGATTTCAGACTTAACATTCCATTTCTCGATTGCTTCAACGCAAGCTTGTGCCTGAGCTTTCCCTGTTCCTCTGTCTATCTTGGGAATTCCCAAAAGCTGTTCTTGGCCATTTCCAGTGAGAAGTATAGCAATGCGATCAACTGTCACCTTGGATTCATCAATATCAGGCAAACGTTTGCCAACCAAATGTAAAAGAAAAGGCCCCTCCAAAGACGATTTCTTTTGTTCAGCTGCTGCGGCTTTCTGTCTTTCTAATCTTCTAGAGCGCCTAATGGAGCTTCGGGAAAGGGTGATTTCGGAAATATCGTGTCCAAGCGCCCCTGCAACGGCTCCAGCAACGAATACAGCTCCTCTATCCGGAAGATTGACTCGATCCAGGGCTCCGACGACTTCTGGTAACGTAAATATATTTTTACGTCGTTTGGATGGTAATGGAGTAGAAGGTGCGGCAGATGTGGACACTACAGGTTGATATTCGCCTTCGCTTTCGGAGCTATGTGAAGGTGATGAAGAAAGCTCTGCAGTTTTCCCAGGAAGATATTTGCTCTCTCTTTCTTTATATTTCTCTGTCGCCTTTCTATCTTTTTCCTTCCGCTGTCTTTTCCTAATTTCTTTTTCTGTTGAATTTAAGTCAGCACCACTCATACTACATGAAAAAACATCTTCTCTTTGTTTCTGGAGGAATACCTGGTCTTCGTCGTTTTTCATTTGCATTATAGCATTTTTCACGGCAACATCAAACGATTCTTCTAGATTACCTTTGAACATATTCTCACACCCACTGTCATTTTCTCCTTAACGAGTACGGTGCTTCTTCACAGCTAAATATTGTTCATAAAGTTTTGAGAGTTTTCTCACACACGAATCAATCCGCTGTGTAGGAATGATCGCACGCTTCCAAACAATCACAACTGCTTCACAGGTCAATTTGTAACTCACTGACAAGCTCTTGCCCTCTTCTAAATGATAAAAATGGACCATCCGGAGCACATCCAATCCACGGGGAAGTCTGGCTGCAGAGAAGTTAGAGATTGGCTTTCCAAGAAGCCAGTTAGTGGGGGCAGATCTCAAGCTAGATGTCGACATGGTTGTTTACACCTGAAAAGAAGAGAAATTTGAGCTAGCTTACCAAAAAGTAAACTTCTGGGCGACCACTAAACTTCCACGTATGGAGCTAAAATTTGGTGCACACATTACTACATCATGATGGACAAAAACTACGCTATGTGGAGCCATGATTTGAATACCTTTTTTTTTTTTTCATATATATATGTAAGGTCAGGTGATGCGTAACATCACAGCCTCTCCTTGACAAATGTCACCCCGCTTTCTCGTGGTACATCCTGTTCCCACTAAAGAGGCTCTGACGACCGCCAATAGCGGTATAACTATACCATCGGGATTAGAGGAAATGCTATCCCACACTCACAAACCCGCTTGGCCAGCGTGGTGAGTTATGGCCAAACCCCTTTAAAATGACTCCAAAACTTAAATCTTGGCCCTCAGTCTCCGGCAGCTGGAATGTACCTGGCCAAGGCAGCGGCCAGTGCGACATGAAGGCAGAGGGTCCTAAGAATCCCCTGAGGACCGGACTATGCTGCCATCTGATGCTGACCTTGGCTACGTATAAAGGACGCTACCTATCTTCGGATTCAAGGCTTCTTGAATTGGAAGAGGAACTACAAAGGATCAAGTGGGAAATCGTCAGGTTAAGTGAGGTAAGGAGAAAAGGAGAAGATCTCATTGAATTGAAAAGTGGACAGCTCTTCTACTGTCGTGGGACAGAGACTGGCAGAACTAGTGGTGTTGGATTTATAATAAACAAGAAACTGAAGAATGAAGTTGTAGAAGTTGAACGTTCCTCTGACAGAGCTGCACGACTCGTTATCCAACTCTCGAGAAGATACCAGGCTCAGATTATTCAAACTTATGCACCCACCACAAGTCATCCTGAAGAAGAAATTGAAGAATTTTATGAGAAAATTCGTCATCTAAATAGTAAAGGTAAGCAGCACTTGAAGATAATTATGGGAGATTCCAATGCTAAAATAGGGCAATGGCAACAGAATGAAACTTCAGTAGGTAAATTCGGTCACGGCAAACAGAAACTAGCGTGGAAATACTCTCGTTGAGTTTGCAGAGCCAGAAGGGTTTTTCATCTTGAACTCCTTTTTCAAGAACAAGCCACACAGAGAATGGACATGGAGACATCCAAATGGGACGACTAGTGAAATTGATTTTATTATGTGTTACCAAAAATTCGTCATAGAAGACTGCAGTGTGCTAAACAAGTTCAACACAGGTAGTGACCATAGATAGATTGGTGAGATGTAAGATGCACCTCAACACTAAACTCGAACGTGGCAAGCTCATAAGATAAACAAAATATATTGACATAACCAACCTTAAAAAACACCATAATACCTTCAAGTTGGAACTGAAGAATAGATTCTCTGCTTTAGAAGGCCTAACATCAGAAGAAGTGGATATTTCTGAAGTTAACAGAAAAGTAACCAAAGCTCTTATGGAAACAGCAACAAAATCAGCTGGGTCTAAGAACAAGTTGCATGTGAACAAATTATCAGGAAAAACCAAAATGTTGATGCAAAAAAAGAAGACAGATGAGGACAACTAAAGAAGATGTGACTTCCAAAGTGGAATATATAGAGCTATGCAAGACAGTACGAAACAGTATCACTGAAGACGTAAGGAAATTCAACTGTGAACTAGAGAGGAAAGCAATTGAAAACAACCAAAGCCTAAAGATAGCAAAGGGACATCTCAGTAGGGGAAGAAAACAGGTTATAGCACTAAGAAAAGAAGATGGTTCTGTAACAAGAAATAGAGGCGTAATTTTGACAAGAGTGAAAGATTTCTACTCCAAATTATATGAAAGGGATGATACATGTACTCCAGACATCATGAAAGGTACCAGTACCAGAGTTCTTCCAGTCCTCCCAGCAAAGGTTGCACATGCACATGCAATCAAGAACATGAAGCGGGGAAAAGCTCCAGGAGAAGATGGAATTACTGTAGACATCCTACAAGAAGCAAGTGGAGAAATCAAAACAGTACTCGCCCAAATTTTCACTCGATACCTTAATGAAGGGAAGATTCCTGAGGATTGGAACAACGCTACAATGATCCTGCTACATAAAAAAGGTGACATTGAGGATCTCAGGAACTGCAGACCTATCAGCCTCCTGTCAGTGGTTTATGAAATCTTCACTAAAGTTCTTTCACACCGCTTGAAGGTAACACTGGACATGGCTCAACCGAGAGAACAAGCTGGATTCAGGAGTGGCTACAGCACAATAGATCATATACACGTACTGAGAGAACTAATTGAAAGAGCGAGGGAATATGAACTTCCATTGTGCATGGCTTTTATCGATTATGAAAAAGCCTTTGATTCGGTGAAACCATCAGCAGTTACAATGGCTCTGAAATCCTGCGGTATTGAAGATGCATGCATTAATATTATTAATAACATCTATGAAAATGCAAGTGCAAATATTCGGCTATTTGAAAATACAACACACATAGAAATTGGAAAGGGAGTGAGACAAGGTGACACCATATCTCCGAAGCTCTTTAATGCCACATTGGAAAATGATTTCAATCACTGAACTGGAAAAACAAAGGGATAAAGATTAATGGAGATTATCTAACCCACCTTCGTTTTGATGATGACGTAGTCATTTTTGCAACTACCCCATCAGAGCAGCAGAGTATGATCCAGGAACTTGTTGACAAGAGTAAAGAAGTGGGATTAAAAATGAACTTTCAGAAGACAAAAGTGATGTTCAATGTTTTTACAAGAAATGAAGATTTATCGATTGATGGAGAAAAGCTGGAGATAACAGATGCGTACGTTTATCTTGGACAGCAGATATCAAGTGAGGGTCACATTGATGAAGAAATTAATCGGCGTACAAAACTTGCCTGGAGAGCTTTTGGAAGAAACAGCATAATTTTCAAGAGCAATATGCCATTATGTCTTAAAAGAAAAGTGTTTGATCAATGCATCCTTCCAGTGCTTACGTATGGTGCATAGACGTGGACCTTAGCTAAAAGAGACATACAAAGGCTGCAGACAACTCAAAGTAGCATGGAGAGGTGCATGCTTGGTGTAACCAGGAGAGATAAGAAGAGGAACTCGTGGATCCGAAAAATGACAAGAGTGGAAGACATCATGATCAGAGTTAAATCCCTGGAATGGCAATGGATGGAAATATTGCCAGAAGGACAGACCATCGATGGACAGCTGAAATTTTAGATTGGATTCCAAGGGACAGGAAAAGACCCAGAAGAAGACCACATGGGAGATGGGTGAATGAAATTCGAAAGTATGCGGGAGTGACATGGAGGAGACTGGCACAAGACAGACCGTTGTGGAGGAAACTTGGGGGGACCTTCGTCCAGCAGTGGATTGATAATGGTTGACAATGATGATGATGATGATGATGATGATATAACATACGTACAGAATGTGTTACGCAAGTTGGACGTACGTTGCTCTTAATCTCTTGTGGGCTTTGGGAAGAAGACACTATGTCAGACAGTATGTAATTTTTTGAACATGTAAAATAATATTTTCGAGTGTTTAATTTGTGACGTACGTCGCAAATTAAACATAATAAATATCTTTGGGGATTTGGGAAGAAGACACCATGTAATAGAAGACACAATGTCAGTCACTATGTGATTTTTTGATCATGTAAAATAATAATTTTGAATGTTTAATTTGTGACGTATGATGCTCTTAATCTCTTTGGAGGTGGCTTAAGCCTCCAAAGTCCCCTCTGTGGTGCGCCAATGTTAAGAAGTATATGTAGATCGCATATCGTGACTTTTTGTTTCAAACTTCGACGTAATAATTCTGCGATGGGACCCGGGCCCATCGGGGGCCCCTGGCCCTATCAGCTACCCCTGTGGGTGCGCCGCTGTTTCCACCTAAAATTGTGTCACATCCAGTTTTAGCATGATACGTGCTCAATTTTTATTGGATTTTCTGTTTATTGCTCCTCTTAAAAGAATTAAAATGAGAAATTTTGGCAAGAATAAGGTGTGCAATTTGAACATGTTCAGCACGTCTTTAGTAAAAAAAGATCGTGCTTATGTTATCCGTTTCTCCGTCCGTCCGTCTGTCAGTCCGTCTGTCTGTAGACACGATATCTCTGCAACTAATAGTCCGATTTGAAAAATTCTTTTTGCATTAGGAAGCTTGAAATGTTCGAATGATGATCCCTTATTTCGGTTTCTTTTTTTTTTTTTTTTTTTTTTTTTTTACGAAGCACAATTTCGCCGCTAGAGGGCGCAAATGCAGATTATATCGAATTCAAAATACATTTTTTTCCATATATTTGCTCCTAAACATCCAATTCAAAAAAATATTTTACCTTTCGATTCCATTCATGTCGAAGACTGTTTCAGATATAGTCACTTTTTCAAGTTACGCATAGATTCTCCGCTACGAGGCGTAAAAACAAATTGCGTTTTCCCCGATATCTCTGCTTCTAAAGCTCCGATTGGAAAAAAAAATTCTGCAGCGGATACAGCTCCTGATGGGAAATATTTTCCATATAAATTCTAATTTTTGCTGTAAAACGGTTGGCCACCAGACCAGGAGGTGTAAGTGTTGATTTGTGCTTCTGATGTATTTGCAGCAAAATCTGAGTTTCGAAAATCTCGATTGAAAAAATTCTTCCGTGGACCGATACTACTCACGTCGATAAACCTGTTTGGAATATTTTTTTCTTAAAACAATACATGGATTCTCCGCCAGGGAGCGTAGATGTATATTTTATTTTTGTCATTATCTCTGCTTCTAACGGCCCAATTTGAAAAATTTCTTCTTGTTGAATACAGTTTCCAGTGCGACGCGTTTCTCGTATAATTTCAAAATTTTCAAGTAATTCGTTGAATTTCCGCTAGGTGGAGTATAGGTAAATTGCGCTTTCCCCGGTATCTGTGCTTCTAAAGCTCCTATTTGAAAAAATTTCCTGCACCTGATACAGTGCCCGGTGGGAAGTGTTTTGATTGTAAGTTCTAATTTCTTGTAAATTATAGTTTGGCCACCAGGGTGCGTAAGCGTTAATTTCTGCTTCGGAGGTATTTGCAGCAAAATCTGAGCTTCTAAAAGCTCGATTGAAAAAATGTTTGGTGGACCGATAGCGCTCATGTCAATAAACATTTGAGAATATTTTCTTCTTAAAATAATTTGTGGTTTTTCCGTCAAGGGGCGTAGACGTATAACTTATTTCTGTCAATATATCTGCCTCTAAAAGTCGGATTTGAAAAATTCCATCTCTGTTAGATAGCGTTTCCGGGGTAAAATGTTTCTCATATAATTTCAAAATTTTCAAGTAATGTATAGACTTTTCGCTAGGGGGCGTAAAGGTAAATCGCTTTTTCCTCGATATCTCTGCTTCTAAAACTCCGATCTGAAAAATTATTTCTGCACCGGATACAGCTCCTGATAGGAAATGCTTGCATATAATTTCTAATATTTGATAAAGAATGGTTTGGTGACCAGGGGGCGTAAGCGTTAATTTCTGTGTCTGATGTACGTATTTGCAGCAAAATCTGAGCTCCTGAAAACTCGATTGAAAAAATTTCGTGGACCGATACCGCTCACTTCGAAAAACCTTTTGACAATACTTTCTTCTTAAATTAATGCATGGTTTTTCCACCAGGGAGCGTAAAGTCATATCTTATTTTTGTCAATATCTCTGCTTGTAAGAGTCTGATTTGAAAAATTATTTCTTTGTTGGAGAGCGTTTCCGTTGGGAATGTTTCACATAATTTCAAACTTTTCTTAGAGCACAAATCTGCCACCAGAGGACGTAAACTCACGTTTCCGTTTACAGCAATATCTGTGGGACTAAAACCCCGATTGAAAAACTTCTTTCTTCGGTCAGATACCACTAACTATGCAAACTCTGTGTGTGTATTTTCTTTCCGAAATAATGCACACTTTTGCCGCTAGGGGCCCAAATGCTTATTCTGTTTTTTCTCAATATCACTGCTTTTACATGTACGATTTCAAAAATTATTTCAACACCGGATGGCATTTCCCTTGTAGAACACTTCAGGCTAGTATATGAGGAATTTTGTAGTTCACAGTTTTGTCGGTAGGTGATGTTTCGGCAATTTGCAGCTGTATCGCCATTTCTTCTAAAAACGTTATTGAGAAATTTCTTCTTTACTGTATGCCATTCGCTACAACAGAGATGTGGAACATTATCCTCTTTAAATAAAGCGAAGATTTCTCGCTAGCTGCGTAAAGGTCGAAAAAAAAATTTTTTTTTTTTCGCAATATCTGCTTCCGGGGGACGTATTTGAAAAGTTATTTTCCCTTAGCATAGCTTTTTCCATGACGAATATTTTTATATTTTTCGCCCATTTTCAGCTTTTACGTTATGCAAATTTTTTCCGCTAGCAGACGTAGACTTATATCATGTTTCCTTCTATATTTCTCCTTTTAACTTTTCGATTTGGAAATCTCTTTGTCTGTGGTACCTTCCTTGTAGTATGGGTAATTTTTTGTTCGCCATTTGTTAATTTTTGCAGCATGTTTTTTAGCCGCTGGTGGAACTAAGTAGATGTTTCTACAAATTTTGTATTTCTGGATGTTTTATCGATTGTTGGAACAAGTTGATTGTTTTCGAAACCGGTTCCAGTGACTTTGAATAACTTTGATAAGTTTAATTCGCGTCAGAACGGATTCAAATGACGTGCTCATTACATCCGAAAATTCGGTGTCATCTTTCTTGTTTATAACATTATTTCAGCATTAAGAACCATTGTATAATTAATACCGAGTCTGAATATTTTCCTTAAATTTCGTAATGGTTTCCTTGGTATTTTGAAATATTAGTTAATATCCAAAATGTCATCCCATGAGAAGAAAGTTAAAATGTTCATGAAATCTTGACCTTCGGATATGAATGGGGTTAATTCGGGGAGGATCTCACCGGAGCACTGCTGCAGTACTTCTTCACTTTTGGCGAATTTTTCAGTATTAGCCGAAGCTCCGAAATACACATTTCTTTTGCACACCCTAACGCACGAGCGAGATTTTACCGTTAGAATCAACCCTGCTTTCGCTAAAGGCTTTGAATATGCATTTCAGTCACTAATTCTACCTTTAATAACAAATAGTGATGGGCAAACTTTGTCGATTCCAATAATTTGGCTTCCTTGCGGTAGTACTGTATATTGGTCTCATCCAACACTTAGGGCTCCTGCACTTTTTTGGTTAGAAACTAAGCCCTGGGTATGACGTGCATATCGCAAGTGAAATAAGTGTAGGCATTCGTCTTTCCTGGTTATTTCAGTTTTTGATAGCAATATTCGTTCTCATTTGCTGCAATAATTACTTAAAAATCCGTTTTTCATTTCAGGTAAATTAAACATAAGAAACGTTGGCGCCAAAACATTTTGTCCACCGTCCGTTTGTGACATCAATTAGCCTGAGAGTTTCAGCAAGCAACCCGGGAACACCGAATGATTGGTACCTCTTGAAAACACCCGGAGCGCGGATATACTCTTGATTTCAAAGTTAAGTTCTCTTCACGGGACTTTAAGAATCTATTCTTGGCATTTTCGAGAGTTATCCACTCTCATTTTTAATATCAAGAGTTATCCACTAACAATAAAAATTTCGCAACCAAAAAAGTGTAGACATGTTTTGCTTTACATATACTTCTTGTCTTTAATATCAAACCTAAAGTTAATGGTGGTCGCTACACTAAGGACATTGGAGTGCTTAATTTTTTAACAACCTCGTACTAACACCCATTCCCCTCTCTTCTGTAATGAAAAAGAATGCAGAGTTTCAAATTGTCATTTTTAACTTAATTTCGTTTTAAATTTGAAGTATTTAAATTAATTCATTTAATTACAATTACAACAAATGTAAACTCGAGATCTTCAATTGTAGTGCAATAATTTTAGATCAGTTTTAATATTGAAATGTTGATGTTTTCTGTATCTTCGGTGGAATTCTGAGAATGTGGAGATGACACCCAGTTGCTTTGCTGCTGAGCAGGGTTGCATGGCTTTCCTTTCTCTTTTTCTGTTCAGAAGTTGTTGTTTTTTTCCGGGGTTTTTGTGTGTGTGCGCGTGTGGCCTTTGTTAGGACGAGCAACAGATTCCGTATGCGGACAGCAAGGAAGCCAAATTTTGAGTTTCATAACGCTGCAGTTTGAACAAGGGACAGAGCGAATGGCGGATCCTTTGTGTTCTTTTCGTGATGGCTGGGTAGTCTGGTTTATTGGGGTGGCGCCCCACTGAGTTCCAGGTTTAGGAAACAGACAGAGCAGAGCATCCTAAGTTAAGGGCAATTAAGAGCAATAAAGATAAAGACCCACCATAAGTAAAGAAAATGAACCCTGTTACAACAATTAAGTGTACCAGACCCAAATTCTTTGAGCGTTCAGTTGATATCCACGTCCATCAGGCGCATAGGCGTAGCGTCGTGGGGGGAAGGGGGACACGAAGGGGCTTGTTCCCTCAACTTTAGAAAAATTTAATGCGAGGATAAGCCTACCATGGAGCAGCAAATATGAATGACAGATTTAATGAAGTCGCTTTGAAGTTCAAAGAGGAAGAACCAAGAACTTTACGCACACACACTGTGCTGTGCTCACTTTTAGATTTGGCTGTGATTTGTTTTTGTTAGGAAATAAAACCACGGAAAAATGCTATCAATGTAGAGAACATATTACATAACATTATTCATGTATCAACAATATGATTTGTAAATTTAAAAGAATTTTTAAAGAAAGAGGACTTCATTTTCAGAAAACTTAGTTAGCATCTTGTCAAAAATAAACTGGACCTTTTGCATAGATTGTTCTTCTTCGAATCGCTTCAACGTATTGTTCTTCTTCATGAATCGCTTCAACGTCTAACGAGTACAATGTGCTCGTTTGATGCCCGGCTCAGTCGGTCTCCCTGCGAATGAGGCCGCTGACGCTGCCGCCCAACAAGGCCATGATGAGGGCCTGGCCAGTGATGTATTCAGGCATCTTCTCTGGGGTGCTTAGCCAAAACCCCCTGGAGAGAAAGCCCCTGCGTACCAAATGCGAAGGGGTGTGACGTCACGGTCAGAGAGCCATCGCAATCCCTCTCTCCAGAGGGGTCAAAGGGCAAACGTAAGGGGAGTGCCGATCTTAGCTTCGCGTTCATGCGGCATTGGTTAGTGTTGAACTTTCGGTTGGCGTGCACGTGAATTAGCGTTTTAATACATGCGTGGAAAATATTAGGTGCCTTTATATAGATCTAATTACAAAGCACGCCCAAAAGCCACTGTTTTCAGCTTTCCGAAAGATGAAACTGAAAGCCTTCGAAGATGGATTTCTTTCATACCAATAAAGGATTTCGAACCCACCGTGAATTCAAAGGTTAGTTAAGCCTAACTGTTCTCACGATAGCATGTTCTGCGTACAATTAAATTTAAAGTAAGTTGTGGTACTGATTGAGGTTCGGATTAGAGAACTATGAACTTGAATTGTCTACATTGAACTCTTCTACAAAGTAGCACTTTAATTCCTAGTTGAATTCATAGTCACATGCATAAGGATAGCTTCAGGAATATTGGCAGTTAAACCTTTCTCTCAGCAAGAAGCACATCGTGCAAAAAAAGAAAGTACACTGAAGTGCCAGAAAAACAGGTACACCAGTCTAATACTTGGTTGGTCCCCCACGGGAGCGCAGGACTGCAGAAATACGACGGAGCATGGATTCCACTAGCTTCTGAAAATATGCTGTAGGCAATGCACACCATACTTCCTGCAGAGCGTTCACCAATTCGGGTGTATTCCGAGGTCTCGATGAATGCTCCTATAACCATACTGTGGCTTCCCGACACTTGTGTGGAGGTGCATTGTCCTATTGGTACAGGCCGAGCTCATCAGCATGAATGCAGGACATGAACGGGTGTACCTCGTCAGAAAGGATACGCACATAGCGTTGGCCGGTCACAGACGTTTGTAGACGTACCAGGGATCCCAGTGAAGTCCAGCTAAACACAACCCATACCATTTCGGACACACCCCTCAACCACCACCACCAGCCGGTACAGTTCCCTGTTGACAGGCGGGATCCATGGCTTGAGGGAGTTTGCGCCACGCACGAATCCTTCCATCAGCCCAATACAGTTGGAAACGCGACGTCAGACCAGGCTACTTGTTTCCAGTCATAAAGTGTCCAGTGGCGGTGGTGTCGTGCCCAAGCGAGGCGCATAGCTCTGTGTCGTGCACCCATCACGAGGACTCGAGTTGGGCTTCGGCTCCCAAATCCCATATCGTGCAGGGTACGTGACGCTGATGCTTGTTGAAGCTCCAGCATTGAATGCCGATGATACCTGCGAGAGTGTTGCACACCTATCGCGTGAAGCGTTTCTTGACAGCCCACAATGGTCACGTTCACCCAATGCCTTTTTACGGCCACACTGGTATCGTAGGTTGGAGGTTTTGCTGGAATTCTTGTAGTCACGATACACCCTTGTAATGGTCGTCCGTGAAAATCCGAACTTCGTTTCTACCTCCGAAATACTATAGACCCATCTCACGAGCGCCAACTATGACACCGCGTTGAAAATCGCTTAAATCACTATTACTTGTCATTCTCATGCCGAAAACAGCTCTGACAGCTGGCAAGGATGTATATTGCTTTATGTACGCACTGGCGGACGCAACCGAGTACGCGCATAGGGGACGTTGCTATGTATTTTGCATAAGCTTGTCTGTACCAGTTTTTCTGGCACTTCAGTGTACTTATGCATAATGAAGGAACACATTTGTTGATGCTTGTGTTTTCCGTTTTGGGGGCGAGTCTGTTAATGTGTTATTTGATATTTTCAATATCTGTTTCAGTTGAAAAATGAAAGAAAAATAAAAGTTTGCTTTACAGTTAATATACTGCTGGAGAAAATTAATACCTTTTGTGCAATTTTGTGTACAATTTTTTTTTTTTTACAAAGTTGGAAAAAAAGGGAAGTGACTTTCTGATTTCCCAGCATAAAATTTGCAATGCTATGTGCATAAAGTCGAAGATATCCAAATTAATACCTTCCATATTCATCTAAAAGACCTTTTTCCTGAGTGATTTTAAGTTATAATTTTGTTTTTTACTTTCTAGAAGTAGTTGCAAGATATGAGCACACATCTTACCGTATTTTTAGGAAATACACATGTGCATACTTACTAAATCAGAAATTTTGCTTTCGCGTTCGTTACGTAATTAGAGAACAGTCTGTTTTTTTTTTTTTTTTTTTTTAGTAATTAGAAAGCGAAGGGAATTTCTAAAAGTTTAAAGTGAAATGATTATGTTCATAAAGTCCTACCAATTTGCCATTCACGCACTTAAAAAAAATCATTAATAGTTGCGAAAATGCTTAACGTGAAATGCTGGGCTTTTCATATTATGCGTGAAAAAAACTATCATGTTTGTGTTCCTTTAGTCAAATTGAATACTAAAGAAAAAATTTCCTGAAATATTTATTTTTAAGACCCGTACATGAAATCGTTTCCCAGCACAAGAGCAAAATTTTAGAATTCCCCGATTCACATATATCATTGCAGGAAACTGAGAAAATAAATGAAAGCTAGGGATCTAAGCTTTTGATGTTATCTAAGGATAAAAAATACAGAGAAAAAAACGGTCAATTTATTGCTGTGTGCTGGAATTGTCCAGTATCGCACTCGAGAATCTATTTCTCACGGTAAACACCACTTTTTTTTCTGGAGCAGCGAGCTCCAGGCTTGAGTCGGCCCACTTGCTCTAACGTCACAGACCAGTTCGGAGGCTTTCTTAATCTTCAGGGGTTTTGGCTTAGCACCCCCGCAAATCTATGAATATCCTCCATAGGTTTTTTGGCGATCTCCCCTTATATTTATTCTAATTGTGTTCGTTTATAACTGAATATTTAGAAAAATTAATTTAAAAAATTAAGAAAGTGAGGGAAAATATAATAATAAAAAAAAAAAAAAAACATCCACGTGGACTTCAATCTGAAATTTCTATCATCCTTCAACAAAACATTAACCCTTTAAGTGGCCGATGCGCTTAAACCAAATGGTGCCTTAAATTGCCTGCTCTCTCCAAACAGAAATGTTCAGAAGGAAGCTTAATTTTATGAAAACTACTACAAAACAATTCCTTGCCCTCTCTCATCTAAGCAGTACTGATCGTTCTCCTATCACAGGTTTATAGTTCGTAATCCTTTATTAATTTAGAATAAAAGAGTAATAGATGGATTACTGTACGCAGTCATTCTAGAATATTTTGTTCTTTGTTCCATGAGCCAAGGCATGATGGGGTAGTCCCACTTGATACGGACATCATACCACTGTATAGAAAGAAAGACTTCAAAATCTCTCTCGTTTTTGAGTTCGTCGCCATTGTTATGGCTCGTTTTAGCAGATAATCAGTGAGAAAGGATTAGTGGTAATCATACTTGTAAATGACCATTTTGAACAACACACCTAAGGAGAAAGTAAAGTTTTTTTGGATGAACAGGTTCACTCATTCTAGCCGCGTTTGGGCCACTATTTAGACAGCGAATATATTCCTTTGAGCTGATTTCAGCCCATTTTTTAACCCCGAGTTAATTCGTTCCAGCCAGTTAAAGGATTAAATAATTCTCACTGAAGGGGCAATTTTTCAAGTACTGATAACTCCGACTACTTCAGCAATAAAAACCTAATTACACACAGTAGGGATGTTTGCACTGCAATACTTCATCATGTTTTGGAAGCTGGCATTCAGTTTTATTTCAGTCTTCTGGATGCCGACATTCCATGTATACGGTTAAGCCTCAGTGTAGCTAACGTGACGTTAGTGCTTCTAATACAACAAAATATTTGTTACCTAATTTTTAACAATAGCAAATTATTAGAAATTGTTCTTATAATAAGGTATTTTTTCTGGCGGTGGTGGTTTACACTCTGTGACAAAAAAATCGAGGCACCTCAAACTGAACTGGTATCGAAACGGTTAGTTAGTTTTGGGGTTTTTTACTACTATTTGCTAATCTAAAGGGACTGAAACCAAATGGCAAGGAAAGGGCTTACACCATACGTTTTCAGGTAACACTGTAATCAGTGGCGCTCACATCAGTACTTTAGGGAGGGGGCTAAGAAAAATCCTTACCTCCTTTAAGGCTGTCAAACATTATGAGCATTGTCTGTTTTTCTATGTCACGTATTACTAACACGGTTTCTAAATTTTTGTTTTGCAGAATTGTTATTCCCAGAATCCGATAGATGGCGATAGGTGTGGCCTTATGAGGAATGTATGAGAAATGCGCAATCAGTAGTCATGTCATCCGTACAGCAGAAGGCGATATGTGTGTTATGGCTTGCAGAATTAAAATCTGCCATTAAAGTTAAAAGACGGTACCGTTTAGAGTATGGTTGTAATCAGGGCTGTAGTGGAAGGTATACGGCGGTATAGCCGTATACCCTCTGGTTTTTGTTTTGTTTTTTTGTTTTTTTTGAAAAAATAGCGTTTACTTTCAATACCCATATTATCAACAGAACTTTAATTTCGAACAACATCGCTGCTAAAAGCTGAACATGTAATAAAAAGAACCATGAGAATTGTAGAGACCTTCGGAGAAAATCCTGTGGAAAAAAACTCATTGAGCATTAGCAGCGAACGAGGAATAATTATTTAAAAATATCCCATTGATTCCTAACAACAAAATTGTACCTATTAACCAAACCAGTTTATTCAAAGCACGGTTGACAGGATGAAATCAAGACTGTGTTCAGATTCAAACAGTGAAAATGTACTTCTTAAAGATATTTCTTCATTAGAGCGAATAAATATTAAAAACAGACGACGTTCGCTATGGAGAACTAGAATCAAGGCGAATCTGTAGACGTTTTAATGTTGATGAAATGCAAGCTATTCAGAGACTGAGAGACAAAACTGAAAACGTCCAAGTTGTACCAGAAAGCTTATAACCCCTCTTAAGAACGATTTCAACTCTGCCTTGTTCGACAGTTGAATACGAACGAGGATTCAGTTTAATGAACACCATTATAACCGATCTCAGATCATCTTTGTTAATCTCCAACGTATCTAACCTGATGTTCATAAATTCAAATGGACTGCCCATTGAACAATTTAATCCAAAAAAATATGTAAGATCTTGGTTGACGAATCATCGTTCAGCAACTGAACTGATAGTAGATCAAGAGTTTCTTTTAGAGAAGAACAGGGCTGTAAGGACTCATCTCGTCAGGTTTTTTTCTTTTTTTGATTGGAGGTTTAACGACCACTGTTAGCAACTCAATGGGCTATAAGCATTCGCCCGTCCCTAATTTAGGATCACTGGTTCCAGGGAAGGGAAAGAGCCAGTGCCGAAAGACAAACACGACATCCATGCCTCACGGGATTTGAACCCGGACTCCTTTCAGACGAATGATCAGAGGCCATCGCTTAGACCACTGCGCCACCGGGGAGCTCAGGCTTTATGGGATATATTTCAATAAAAATAAAAAATAATCTTGTGCATGCTATTCAACATGTCATAATTGGCAGGAGAGAGGGGAGAAGATACTTTATTCATATCGGTAAGTGAGTTCATAGTCATAATTGTTAAAAAGGCACGGTACCGTGCCTTTTTTTATTTCATTTTTTTTTATCCAACCTCTGTTTTTTTAGGATTTGCACATAATATACCCTCTGCTGATTTTACGACTACAGCACTGGTTGTAATTCTCCGTCAACGAATTCAATTAAGCGGTGGATGAAACAGTTTAAAGAAACTAGCAATGTGGAACATCGTAGAGGGGCCGGCAGGCCTAGCGTCAGCGGTGAGACAGTTGACCAAGTCAATGAAAGTTTCCGACGAAGTCCCAAGAAATCCGTTCGTAAAGCAAGCAGGGAACTGTGCATTCCGAAATCGACAGTTCACGATATCTAGCACAAGAAATTAAAGTTTCATGCTTATAAAATTCAAATAGTGCAGAAGATGCATGTAAATGATCACACTCTGCGATACGATTTCGCTGTGGATATGCAGAATCGAGTGCAAAACGACGAAAACTTTCTCAGTACTGTAATTTTTAGTGATGAATCCACATTTCATGTATCAGGTATTGTGAATCGTCACAACTGTAGGATATGGGGCAGTGAACCGCCTCATGCTGCTGTTGAACTGGAACGTAATTTTCCAAAATTAATGTATGGTGCGCCCTATCAAAAAGAGAAGTAATTGTCCCTTTCTACTGCGAAAAAAACATAAATAATGACATTTACTTGGATGTGCTAGAAAATTTGGCTGTACACCAAATCAAAAGATATGACAACGTCGTTTTCCAACGAAACGACGCGCCTCCGCATTGGTCAACGTGTGTACGTAAGTACCTAAATGAGCATTTCCCCAACAGATGGATTGGGCGTGGTGGTCTCATTCCGTAGCCTCCTCACTCTCCAGATCTAACTCCATTGGATTATTTCATGTGGGGTTATGTGAAGGATCGTGTTTATCAGATGCTTTGTAATGATTTGCAGGACTGAAGCAGCGTATCACAGCTGCTATTAATTCCATAACTCCTCAGATGTTTGAAAATAATGGCATGAAATCGAGTATCGCTTGGACGTACTACGAGCAACCAAGGGATCACAAATCGAAATTTATTAACTTGTGTAGTTACATTGTAAGTTAGTACAGTCAGTTTCTTTTTATCTGTTTAATGTTTTG
Organism: Macrothele yani; assembly: GCA_039090855.1. NCBI lineage: Eukaryota > Metazoa > Arthropoda > Arachnida > Araneae > Macrothelidae > Macrothele > Macrothele yani. Next base: position 102,988,881 of record CM077028.1, read on the forward strand.
TTTTATATAATTTTGTAATGTGTCCAATAATTCTCGAACACCCTGTTACAGCGAAAATAATTGATACTGTTTGACTATTAGTAAATAGCTAACAAGTATTTTATTTTGAAATGTGAAAGGTCTGTCAAAAACTCACATGCTTTTTTTCTGCTCTGTTCATTATATTTATTTATAAAGTTACAAAGAAACAACCAATAAATGTTTTAGCTGATTTTAAAAATTGTCATTGCAACTTCATATTACATGTGTGATGATGGTGTGTAAAAACTATATATCAAATGAATTAAAAGTTTGCAGCATTTATCTTTTTTTTTTTTTTTTTTTTTTTTTGTCAACGCATTATAACTAATTTATACAATTAAAGCTATAATTACAGTTTAGAACATTGTGATGGTAAAAACTAATTCCGCCATAATATTTAGTACTTTTCAGAGAAAGCAAACTGCAAATTTCGCTTGTTTTTAGAAAACGTATCTATAGCCAATTCTACCAAATTCAGCTCTTTCTCTTTATTTTGTCTCTGTGAACACTTAATAAGCACAAGCTTGAAAGACGCTTTTCACTCATTGTGCTCCTCAGCCATGTCTTCACTCGCCTGAGGATACTGAATGACCTTTCCATAGTGCGTGTTGTTGGCCGAATTGTCATATAATTCAGTAGAGCCCTCTTAACTGAAGGAAAAATGCAGTTTCTGAGAGGAGATCACTTAGCTTAACTTTCTCACCACAGTCCTTGTTTTTCCATAAATCATACCAGGTTCTAGCTTCCGCTTCCAGATTTTCTGTCATAAAACTGACAGTTCCTTCATAGCTTTGACAAAAACATCTTTTTTCATTTTTTTCATCATGTTGGGATGAATTAAAATTGCTTTGAATGGCGTCTCATTGAGATCTGTAAATCTTGATGCAAGCAACATAATTAGAGAGTCTAAGTAAGGAATAAATACAGCTACTCTGTAGTAAGCAAGTGGAGTGGCCACTGGAATTTTCGAACGGTGAGTTTGTCTTGTAGACGTTCTAGACATTTTGATGTCAATTTCCTGAAAATCACATGTATCTCTTACTTCCATGAAAATTTCAGCAAATTCTTCTTCTGATTCCATCCTGTGCTTCCGAAAAACCTCCAGAAGTTCCTTCTTTATGTGTCGATGTACAGAATGCAAGTCAAAATCTACAGACTGTAATTTGTTCACAACTGGCTCCAGATATGAAGAATACCTCGATATGACACGATGAGCACTACAGATGATGTTGCAGTGTCTAACTGGAAGGCTTGTGAGCGTGTTTCTGGGTTCGCCTCACCATCAATAGAAAGATTACTAAAAGCTTCCTTGATGGTTACAAAATATTTAGAAAAATGCCGTATACACTTGTATTTTTCAGACCATCTTGTTTCACAAAGACTAGGAATGTTTGGAACTTTTTCATTCTAATAGTGCTCTCCCTAAAAAATCTGGTTACTTGCTTTATTGTTCCAATTGTGTTTCTGATTTCTGGCACAAGATTGAGGTCATTCACCACTAGGTTCAATCGATGGGATGCACATTGAAATATACAACTTTTGGATATTCCTCTATGTTCCTTTGTTGAATACCAGTATCTTTACCAGCCATCGTGGAGCATCCGTCAAACCCTAAACCAATACGCTTAGTCATTTCTAGTCCTAGCTTTTCCGTGAATTGCAAAATAGCATCTGCTACACTTTCTGCATCTAATTTCTCAAGCTCGCTAGGACTAGGAATTCTTCTTTTATCATACAACCAACAACAGTATCTTATTCCAAGAGACATTTGCTCTTTGCCTTTAATATCAGCAGTTTCATCAGCCAGCAAAGAAAATGCTTCACATTCACTGACCTCTTTTACAATCGTTTCTGGATTATACACTAGCGTGCAAAAATTAAGGACGAGACGGTTTTTCGAATGTAACGTCGTGCAGAAGTGCTCCACATCGACTCAAATCATACCATAAGATCCCCAAGATGTATGAATATGAGACAAGTGAGCAAAACCGTCCAAACAAGGAACCCAAAGGATACAAAGGCACTTTAGTGAAAAGGTAGCTTCGAGCACAACTAGACAGAAGACAGAAACCTCCATGTGACAGGCGGCTGCCAAGAAAAATCCAGTCTTTAGTAGGGGATATGATCACCCATGACTGCGTTGCAGGATTTACAACGTCTGTCCATGCTGAGGACGAGGTTGTCAAGGAACTGTTGAGGCATCGCGGCCCATTCCTCTTGTAGGCCAATCGCAGCTGCGGAATAGTTGCTGGCGGCTTGTGACGTGCTGCCACGCGTCTCCCGAGAAGGTCCCACACGTGTTCGATTGGATTTAGGTCCGGGGACCTTGCGGGTCAATCCATGCGTTGAATATCTTCACTCTCCAAAAGCTCTGCGACAGCCACTGTACGATGAGGTGTAGCGTTGTCGTCCATGAAGAGGGACTCAGGACCCACAGCACCTCTAAACAGACGCACGTGAGGCAGGAGAACCTCGGTACAATAGCGGACAGCAGTGACTGAACCTCCTTCGAAGATGTGGAGGTCAGTACGGCTACCAAGCATGATACCGCCCCAAACGAGAACTCCGCCACCTCCAAACCGGTCCCTTTCGATGATGTTGGAGGTGTGATTGCGAGTTCCCGGCTCTCTCCAGATGTGTACACGTACAGAATCGCTCATCAGACTAAATCGGCTCTCATCCGTAAAGAGAACTCGACCTCATTGCTGATGTGTCCAGTTCTTGTGTTCCTGGCACCACAGAAACCGCCGTCTCCGATTAGCATGCGTTAATGGCACACAACGTACTGGTCGTCGTGCAAATAGATCCCCTTTGTGCAGACTCCTGGCCACGGTAAAACGCGATAACGGACGTCCAGTTGTCTGTTGCATGTGCCTTGCGATTTCTTCAACTGTCTGCTGCCTGTCTCTTCTCGTCTGTAGGACAACATACCGGTCGTCCGCCGCTGTGGTTGCTCGTGGACGACCACTGCTAAACTCTCGGACAGCTGTTCCTGTCGTTTGAAATGCTATCCAAGCTCGTGAAACGATGCTGTGACCGATCCCGAACTCCTCGGCCACACTAGTCACACTTCGACCTTCTTCCAACTTCCCAATGACGCGACCTCGGGTAAAGTCATCCAGATGTTGTCTACTGGATTGCCTGTTGGCCATATCACACGATGGCAGCAACTCGATGTTGTTCAAACCGATGCACACCGTGCAATAGCTTTTACCGAATCGCTGAGCATACACCACCCGTGTGCTTTATACCCTTCCAACACTCCCCCCCCACGTCATGCTGCATATATGCGCATGCCCTACCGTACCGGACCCTAGTCTATCTCCTGAGTGGTCTTTCGGTCCGTTCTGCTTGCTCGTTCCGCTGTTATGCTAATTTCTGCTCTTCTTCCTTAATTTTTGCACACCAGTGTAGATCCACAAATGTTGATCAAATCATCTTGTACTCTGTAAGAAGTATATTTAGATTTTCCTGAGTGTGTCCTTAGGTGGTCTTCAAGAATTTTATCTCCTGCGTCAATGCGGAAACGAAGTAGGTCTTCAAAATTCCCACTTTGTGATAGTTTTCCGCGAAGTGAAATATCATGAACACCACAAAATATTATTGTTTGCATAATAGATTTAAGTTTGGTTCTGTTGATCTGAATTAGTTCAGCTCTAGCTGAGTCCAAATTACATTTTCCTTTCCACGGAATTACAGAAGTGTTTGGCATCAGTCACAGCTTTTTTTTTCTTTTTTTGAGGTTTAACGACCACCGTGAGCAACTCAATGGGCTATAAGCAGTCGCCCGTCCCTAATTTAGGGTCACTGGTTCCAGGGAAGGGAGAGAGCTAGTGCCGTAAGACAAAACACAACATCCATGCCTCACCGGGATTCGAACCCGGACCCCTTACGGACGAATGATCACAGCGCCTTAGACCACTGCGCCACCGGGGAGGCCACAGCTTTTTGGTGCCACTGGGATTTGACATTTGCCCTTGCATCTTCATGGAAATGTTTAAAGTCCTTTTGAGCGTTAGCCACGAAGGCATCGAAAATACCTCTTTTTAAAGTCGGTTTAAACAACACACAATACTTACAAAGTCCGCCTTTTAAAGAATTAGAATATACCAACCAGGGATATGCGTCCAACCAGCTCTTCTGAAATTGGCGTTCATCTTTACCAAAATGGAAAACACCTGTCTTAAAATCGTGAGTAAAAACCTTTACCAGTGGATTTGTTAACAGTTGGTACTTTATATCATCTGAAACATATGAACATGAATAATCCAAATATTGGCCTAAATCATAACGTACTGCAAAAATTTCACCACTACGAGTGTTTTTATGGTCACTGGAATGTGTTTGCTCGACTATTCTTTCTGCTGAAGTTGAAGGATGAGTAAATAAATTTTCTGTTCCTTTTGAAGGCACCAAAAATTGTTTCAAAGCAATCCCACAAGGAGGTATTTCTCTTGTAGTAGATTGCTGTTGCTCTAGCGTCGCCTTTTTCACGGCTGTCCCACTGGTCTGATCAAAAAACCTCCGTGCATCCATTGTCAGACAGAATTACAGAATTAAAATAATAATTCACAGTTCTGTATCCACAGCTACGAATCAGTTCAACACTTAACAGAACTATCGAACAGTAACAAAGTCAATAGCAGACTTTAAGAAATGTAGCGCAGGAACATCGCTACAGAAACAATCGCATTCGATTTGCAAAACTGAGAAATCTCAAAATCAACTCACCTCACTCTGACTAGCAAGTGTGCTGATCATGATCATATGTAGAGGATTTTAGGAAGAGAGTGTCTGACCCCAGGTCTTAAACAACCCTTAGAAATAGGAAACTAGGAGATTTGGGCTAGAGCGCCCCATAGGAAAGTGACACGGAAGCGAAGCGGAAAGGGGAAGGAATACGCCCTTATTTATTACTGGGGGGGGAAGTACCCGGGGTCCGACGGCTTAACGTGCCCATCCGACGCACGGCGGATATTTAGTGGATCGATGCCTGGAATCGAACCTGAGGCCCTTTCCGTGGCAGTCACGAACGTTGCCCACTCGGCCACCCGCGGACTAGCAAGTGGCAAATGCTTCGCTTTTTATAGCGAAATTAAAATTCTACGGAGATCGACAACAGCGGAGAACATTCTAGTCGTTTCGAAAGCCCTGCGGTCTGCGGAAACTATTGGTTAGAACGGACCAATGGGCAGTCAGTTCTATCACACGACACAGGCGCAGCTCACATCCGCGCATGCGTACCACCCCCTCCCCTCAGCCACTCTCTCTTCTAAAAGCATTACTGATTCATCGGTTCGTACTTCGTAATCAGATGTGTTGACACTGTCACCAGCAATTCATTGTCGTACTTTCGAAAGAAACGCATAGCAGAATCAAGCAAATCAAATTTTTAAAATAAAGAAGTCTGATAATTGCAATCAATCATTAATATCTTATTATTTTTAAAAATGCTTTAAAAAACGGTTTCGTCTATTTAAGTGTTTTAAATTTATCAAAAATTTGGCTATACCAACGGCTGGGGGAGGGGGCTCGAGTCCCCCAACCCTGTGGGCGTCCTTGACTGTAATGATTCCTCAATAATCAGAAACACGCTTCTACTAAGGCGAGGACATTTTTACCACTCCTAATGTCTTGAGAGGATTTTCTCCAGCTCAACCTTACCTTTACTAGCGTCCTCAATATGTTACACCACTCCATGGTAAAATCCGCAGTCCATTACTGAATTAAAACAAAGGTAAAACATTTTTACATTTTTAATCACTTGTATGTGTAGATTTCTTGGAATCTGCATTTGCTGCGATATAAGAGCATAAAAAAATTTTTTTACACTATTTAAAATTTTTGCATATATTAATATATACACTGCTGGCCACCCAAAATGCACCACCAAGAGGGACACGAGATAGCAAAGCCAGATTTACTGGACACATAACAACAGATACAAAAAGATGAAACGACCGAGCTTACAGGCCCGTGCGACTTGCGGAACACGCAGACATCAATAGTTCGTGTGGCCCCCATGGCTGACAATAACGGCCGCTATACGCCGCGGCATCGAACGAAAGAGGCTTTGGATGTGGGCTTGGGGTATGTCGGTCCAGGCTTCTTCCACACGTTGCCACAGTTCATCAGACATAGCCGCGGGTGGTGCTTGCCGGGCCCACTCGCCTGCCGATCAGCGACCAGACGTGTTCGATGGGAGACATATCGGGAGAACAGGGGAGCCACGGCAGCAGTGACACCTGGTGGGCCGTGAAGAATTTTTGCACGACCGGTGCCACGTGCGGGCGCGTATTGTCCTATTGAAACGTGGCCGCTGGCAGGTCCTGCAGGTGAGGGAGGACTACAGACTCCAAAACGTCGGAGATGTAGCGAACACGTCTGGTCGCTGATCGGCTGCACCCCTCTGTACCGGCGATGCGTACCAGAGGGGTGCGGGTGTCATATCCAACTGCGCCCCAAACGATAACGCCAGGCGACGGACCCATATGGCGATGCATAATGCAGGCGTAATGCAGGGAGTTATGGCCAAACCCCTCCAAAATAACTGTACAACTTAAATCTTGGTCCTCAGTCTCTGGAAGCTGTTATGTACATGGTCAAGGCAGCGGTCAGTGCGACATGAAGGCAGAGGGTGCTAAGAATCACCTGATGACCGGACTAGGCTGCCATTTGATGTTGACCTTCGCAACTTACAATGGACGCTCCCTATCTTCTGATTCAAGGCTTCTTGAATTGGAAGAGGAACTACAAAGGATTAAGTGGGACATCGTCGGGCTAAGTGAAGTAAGGAGAAGATCTCATTGAACTGAAAAGTGGACAGCTCTTCTACTATCGTGGGACAGATACTGGCAGAACTAGTGGTGTTGAAATTATAATAAACAAGAAACTGAAGGATAAAGTTGTAGAAGTTGAAAGTTCCTCTAACGGAGCTGCACGACTCGTTATCAAACTCTCGAGAAGATACCAGGCTCAGAATATTCACACTTATGCACCCACTACAAGTCATCCTGAAGAAAAAATTGAAGAATTTTATGAGGAAATTCGTCATCTAAATAATAAAGGCAAGCAGTGCTTGAAGATTATTATGGGAAATTTCAATGCAAAAATAGGGCAACGGCAACAGAATGAAACTTCAGTAGGTAAATTCGGTCACGGCGACAAAAACTAGCGTGAAAATAATCTCGTAGAGTTTGCAGAGGCAGAAAAGTTTTTTATCATGAACTCCTTTTTCAAGAAAAAGCCGCAAAGGAAATGAACATGGAGGTACACCAATGGATTGACTAGTGAAATTAATTTTATTATGTGTAACAAGAAATTTGTCATGGAAAACTGCAGTGTTTGTCATGGAAGACTAAAAGTTCAACACAAGTACTGACCATAGAATGGTAAGACGTAAGATGCACCTCAATGCTAAACTCGAGCGTGGCAACCTCATAAAACAAAGTGTATTGACATGACGAACTTTAAAAAACATCATAATACCTTCAAATTGGAACTGAGGAACAGATTTTATGCTCTAGAAAGTCTAATGTCGGAAGAAGTGGACATCTCTGAAGTTAACAGAAAACTCACCAAGGCTCTTATGGAAACAGCAACAAAATTAGCTGGATCTAAGAACAAGTTGCATGTGAACAAATTATCAGGAAAACCCAAAATGTTGATGCAAAAAAGAAGAGATATCAGAACCAGTAAAGAATATGACTTCCAAAGTGGAATATATAGAGCCATGCAAGACAGATCGAAAAATTATCACTGAATACGTAAGGAAATTCAACTGTGAACTAGTGAGGAAAGCAATTGAAAACAACCAACGCCTGAAGATAGCAAAGCGGCATCTCAGTAAGCGAAGAAAACAGGTTATAACACTAAGAAAAGAAGATGGTTCTGTAACAAGAAATAGAGGCGAAATTTTGACAAGAGTGAAAGATTTCTACTCCAAATTATATGAAAGGGATGATACATGTACTTCAGACATCATGAAAGGTACCAGTACCAGAGTTCTTCCAGTCCTCCCAGCAAAGGTTGCACATGCACATGCAATCAAGAACATGAAGCAGGGAAAAGCTCCAGGAGAAGATGGAATTACTGTACTGTAGCCATCATACAAGAAGCAAGTGGAGAAATTGAAACAGTACTCGCCCAGGTTTTCACACGATGCCTTAATGAAGGAAAGATTCCTGAGGATTGGAACAACGCTACAATGATCCGGCTACATAAAAAAGGTGACATTGAGGATCTCAGGAACTACAGACCTATCAGCCTCCTGTCAGTGGTTTATAAAATCTTCACTAAAGTTCTTTCACACCGCTTGAAGGTAACACTGGAAGGTGACATTGAGGGTCTCAGGAACTACAGACCTATAAGTGGTTTATAAAATCTTCACTAAAGTTCTTTCACACCGCTTGAAGGTAACACTGGACATGGCTCAACCGAGAGAACAAGCTGGATTCAGGAGTGGCTACAGCACAATAGATCATATCCACGTACTGAGAGAACTAATTGAAAGTGCGAGGGAATATGAACTTAAACTGTGCATGGCTTTTATCAATTGTGAAAAGGCCTTTGATTCGGTGAAACCATCAGCAGTTACAATGGCTTTGAAATCCTGCGGTATTGAAGACATATGTAGTAATATCATTAATAACATCTATGAAAATGCAAATGCGAAGATTCGGCTGTTTGAGACTACAGCGCACATAAAACTTGGAAAGGGAGTGAAACAAGGTGACACCATATCTCCCAAACTCTCTAATGCCATTTTGGAAAATATCGTTCAATCACTGAACTGGGAAAACAAAGGGATAAAGATTAATTGAGATTATCTAACCCGCCTTCGTTTTGCTGATGACATAGTCATTTTTGCAACTACCCCATCAGAGCTGCAGAGTATGATCCAAGAACTTGCTGACAAGAGTAAAGAAGTGAGATTAAAAATGAACTTTCAGAAGACAAAAGTGATGTCCAATGCTTTTTCAAGAAAAAATGAAGATTTATCGATTGATGGAGAAAAGCTGGAGATAACAGACACGTACGTTAATCTTGGAAAGCAGATATCAAGTGAGGGACACATTGATGAAGAAATTAATCGGCGTACAAAACTTGCCTGGAGAGCTTTTGGAAGAAACAGCATAATTTTCAAGAGCAATATGCCATTATGTCTTAAAAGAAAAGTGTTTGATCAATGCATTCTGCCAGTGTTTACGTATGGAGCAGAGACATGGAACTTAACTAAACAAGTTAGTAAAATCATGCAATGCATTGATTATGATACGCTTTCCAACATACCAGAAATTATTACTCAAGTTATGAGAATAATGGCTGTAGAATAAATCTCGCTCCTGCGTCCTGACCTTTGACCCCATTTCGATGATATTCAACAGAACCGGTTCACTATACCTCCGGAACAACATGATAACGTTTTGTCGCAATCGAAACATTTTTTGGTAAGTAATGATGCACAAGGGCAATGGTATGGATCCCACTCCAGTGTCCTGACCTTTGACCCCATTTCGCCCATTTTCAATAGGGTTCGTCCCCAGTGGCTCCCTACCACATACTAAAATTTCATCGAAATCGAACCATTTTTACGCAAGTTATGACGCATAAGGGCAATGAAACAAATCCCGCTCTTATTTCCTGCCTCACCTTTGACCCCATTTCGCCCATTTTCAATAGGGTTCGTGCGCAGGTGGTTCCCTACCACATACTAAAATTTCATCGAAATCGAACCATATTTACGCATGTTATGACGCATAAAGGCAATGGAATGGATTCCACTTTTATGCCCTGACCTTTGACCCCATTTCGCCCATTTTCAATAGGGTTCGTCCTCAGGTGGTTCCTTACCAAATACCAAAATTTCATCGAAATCGAACCGTTTTTACGCAAGTTATGACGCATAAGGGAAATGGAATAAATCCCGCCCTCATGCCCTGCCTAACCTTTGACCCCAATTTGCCAATTTTCAATAGGGTTCGTGCCCAGGTAGTTGCCTACCACATACTGAAATTTCATCGAAATCGAACCATATTTACGCCTGTTATGACGCATAAAGGCAATGAAATGGATCCCGCTCTTATGGCGTGACCTTTGATCCAACTTCACCCATTTTCAATAGGGTTCGTCCCCTGGTGGTCCCCTACCACATACTAAAATTTCATCGAAATCGAACCATTTTTACGCAAGTTATGACGCATAAGGGAAATTGAATGGACCCTGCTCTTATGCCGTGACCTTTGACCCCACTTCACCCATTTTTAATAGGGTTCGTCCCCTGATGGTCCCCTACCACATACTAAAATTTCATCGAAATCGAACCATTTTTACGTGAGTTATCGTGCCGACAGACGGACAGAAATAGCTGGAGCATATACGCTTCTTCAACTTACGATTGGAAAGCGTAAAAAAGACATGCAAATACTGCAGCAACTCAAAGAAGCATGGAGCGATGCATGCTTGGTGTAACTAGGAAGTATAAGAAGAGAAACTTGTGGATAAGGAAAATGACAGGAGTGGACGACATCATGACCAGAGTGAAATCACTGAAATGGCAGTGGGCTGGACATGTTGCCAAAAGAACGGACCACCGATGTACGACCGAAATTTTAGACTGGATTCTGAGGGACGGGAAAAGACCCAGAAGAAGACCCCATGGGAGATGAAATTTGGGGAGACCTTCATTCAGCAGTGTATTGCTAATGGTTGATGATGATGATGATATAAATAACAAAACTGTGATTATATGTATATAATCAGTCAACAAGTTTTAGCCCCCGCGAAATTTGTAATTGCCCCCTCGGAAAAAACTCTGAACGCAACACTAGCCTGTCATTCGTCCTGGTGGGCAGTTCGATTTCCCTATATCCAGAGACCGACTTAAGACAAATGGGGCCCTGGACACAAACAACTTATGGACCTCCATCCCCGGGCATGAATTGCACTTTTAATAAATTAACAATGGTACTTGCGTATTAAGGCAAGCACCCTGGTGATTTGCGTAATTATTCTATAATTGCGCGTATAATTGTAAAAAGCACAAGAAGTGTTGCCTTGATACACAAGTACTATCTGCTTTAATAAATGCAAGAAACAATAAATGTTCAAAAATTGTAAAATAAAAGTAAACATTTTATCTCCATCTTTCAAATGGATATTAATAATCGCTTTTTTGAAGCAACATATCGATGCATATTTACGCTCCGTGAAAATTAACTGTTGCCCGCCGCCGTCGCCATTTTTGCTGCCCATAATAATAAAAATTAAATGTTAGTGCTCAAATCTGGGCACGGGACACGTGTGCCCTTGCGTAAATCAGACTCTGCCTATATCAGTTTTCGTCACAGATGGTTTAGCGAACATTATTTTCGGAGTTCCTCAGCCAGCAATTACGAACTGGCACCAGGACGTTAAATGGCTACCTTTTTCAGATCCGGGGACGTTCCTCCCCGACGTGCTTCTGTGGCTCGGGTCCAGAGACTTACTCACTACCTCCTCTCCTGCCCGGCTGCGTATAAACAATCCGTATAGTGATATATGTGAGGCAAAATTCTGGCCAATGACAGGCCTCTTTTGAACAGCTATGGGGCGGAGCTTCAGTAAAGTCACGTGTTCACAACAAACCTCGTATGTGTCAATGTACGGAATAGCTATTCTAACACGCCGTGTTGCATGTAGCTGGTGTGAACTTTGTCGAAAGTGTTTCATTTCTCAAGGATTACAATTTTTCTAAGGTAAGTCGTTTTTTGTTTTTTTTGCTTATAAATATTGTGTTAAAGTTCGCTCGCATCTACTTTTGTTTCATTGCTGCTTGTATAATTATTGTGTATATAATCATTCAATTCGTCATGTCCAACCCCTTTGCCCATTATGAAGGTTAAGGAAGCCTGAATAGTTTCAATGTTATTTATTAGTGATAGTACACTGGTGTGCAAAAATTAAGGACGAAGAGGAGAATTAGCATAACAGCGGAACGAGCAGGCAGAACGGAACGAAAGACCACTCAGGAGATAGACTAGGGTCCGGTACGGTAGGGCATGCGCATATATGCAGCATGACGTAGGGGATGGGGGAGTGTCGGAAGGTATAAAGCACACGGGCGTTGTACGCTCAGCAATTCGCAGGCCGCAGGTAGCTGAGTGGACAACGTTCGTGACTGCCACGGGAAGGGCCCCAGGTTCGATCACAGCAGGTACGAACGCTCGATCCACTAAATATCCGCCGTGCGTCGGATGGGCACGTTAAGCCGTCGGACCCCGGGTACTGGCCTCCGGTAATAAATAAGGGCGTCTTCCTCCCCTTTCTACTTCACTTCCGTGTCACTTTCCTATCGGATTCTAGCCCAAATCTCCTACTTTCCTATTTCTAAGGGTTGTTTAAGACCTGGGGTCAGACACTCCCTTCCAAAAATCCTCTACATATGATCATGCTCAGCAATTCTTTGGGCCGCGGGTGGCCTAGTGGTCAGCGTTCGTGACTGCCACGGAAGAGACCTCAGGTTCGATCCTGGGCAGGTACGAACGTTCGAACCGCTAAATACCCGCCGTGCGTCGGATGGGCACGTTAAGCCGTCGGACCCCGTGTACTGGCCCCCCGGTAATAAATAAGGCCTGCGACCTCCCTTCCGTGTCCCTTTCCTATCGGGCACTCTAGCCCAAATCTCTTAGCTTCCTATTTCTAAGGGTTGTTTAAGACCTGGGGTCAGACACTCCCTTCCTAAAATCCTCTACATATGATCTGATCTGATCTTATCTGCTCAGCAATTCGGTGAAAGCTATTGCACGGTTAAAACGACGTCGAGTTGCTGCTACCGTGTAATATGGCCGACAGGCAATCCAGTAGACGACATCTGGATGACTTTACCCGAGGTCGCGTCATTGGGAAGTTGGAAGAAGGTCGAAGTGTAACTAGTGTGGCCGAGGAGTTTGGGATCGCTCACAGCATCATTTCAAGAGCTTGGACAGCATTTCAAATGACAGGAACAGCTGTCATAGAGTTTAGCAGTGGTCGTCCACGAGCAACCACAGCGGCGGACGACCGGTATGTTGTCCTACAGGCAAGAAGGGACAGACGGCAGACAGCGGGATAAATCGCAAGGCACATGCAACAGACAACTGGACGTCCGTTATCGCGTTTTACCGTGGCCAGGAGGCTGCACAAAGGTGGTCTATTTGCACGACGACCAGTACGGTGTGTGCCATTAACGCATGCTCATCGGAGACGGCGGTTTCTGTGGTGCGATGAACACAAGAACTAGACACATCAGCAATGGGGTCGAGTTCTCTTAACGGATGAGAGCTGATTCAGTCTGACGAGCTATTCTGGACGTATTCACATCTCGAGAGAGCAGGGAACACGCAATCACACCTCCAACATCATCGAAAGGGACCGGTTTGGAGGTGGAGGAGTTCTCGTTTGGGGAGGTATCATGCTTGGTAGCCGTACTTACCTCCACATCGTCCAAGGAGGTTCAGTAACTGGTGTCCGCTATTGTACCGAGGTTCTCCTGCCTCACGTGCGTCTGTTTAGAGGTGCTGTGTGTCCTGAGTTCCTCTTCATGGACGACAACGCTACACCTCATCGTACAGTGGCTATCGCAGAGCTGTTGGAGAGTGAAAATATTAAACGCACAGATTGGCCCGGAAGATCCCCGGACCTAAATCCAATCGAACACGTGTGGGACCTTCTCGGGAGGCGCTTGGCAGCACGTCACCAGCCGCCAACAACGATTCCACAGCTGCGATTGGCGCTACAAGTGGAATGGGCCGCGATGCCTCAACAGCTCCTTGACAACCTTGTCCTCAGCATGGACAGACGTTGTAAATCCTGCAACGCAGTCAGGGGTGATCATATCCCCTACTAAAGACTGGATTTTTCTTGGCAGCCGCCTATCACATGGACGTTTCTGTCTTCTGTCCAGTTGTGCTCAAAGCTACCTCTTCAATAAAGTGCCTTTGTATTCCTTGTTTGGACGGTTTTGCTCACTTGTCCCATATTCTTACATCTTGAGGATCTTATGGTATGATATGAGTCGATGTGGAGCACTTCTGTACGACGTTACATTCGAAAAACCGTCTCGTCCTTAATTTTTGCACGCCAGTGTATTTAGAATGAGAGAAGGTAGGTCAATGAGTTCTCCCAACCCACTCCGGCTTAGGGTTCCAGGAATCAGTGACGTCAGTGGAACCCTCTTGGAGCTGTCCTACGCTCTCTCTCCACAGTGCAGAACTTCACTCGGTATATAGTGAACTCATTTTCAGATCAGGCAGTTATATTTCTTTGTTGAATCAACAGAGGATTTTACGATCGTCCGGTATCAAGTGATTTCAAGCACAGGTTGAAAATGCTATTGTTCGGATGAAAGCTTCCGCTGCCGGCAAACGGCAACGTTAAAAATGACAAAGCAGTTCCTGCTGGAACATAAGGGCAACCGGGGCTGTTGCCCAGGGCCCCTCACTTAAAGAAAAAAAAATCATTTTAAATCAATTTTTGTAGAATCTTTTAAAATTATTATTTTTTTGGAAGTTTTGGATCGCGTGCTTAAAAAGATTTTTATTAAGTATTTTTTGTTTCGAACCCCCCCGCCCCCTCTTACTTTCTGAATAGGTTATCGCCCTTCGTCGAACAGATACCGAGATTTTCAGATTTCAAATGATTCTTATGGCCACCTTAATATTTTTCGTATTCATGAAATATCAAATTAAATTTCATTTTGCGGGCCCTACTTTTATATATTCAACAATTTGTGTATAAACCAAATACTTAATTTTAACAAATGAAAAAAATCAATCACTACAACATGCATATGACAAAAAATTATTTTTATGAATTTATTTTAGAAAAGTCCTTAAATATTTAATACACAAAAATATTCGCTACGCAGGTATCTTTTTATCACTTTGTGAGGAAGTTTTTATAAAAGTCACAATACAACCTCGACCTGGAAAGAAAATCGTAGACACTTTTTACTCTCTCTCTCTCTCTCTCTCTCGGAATTTTCAATCCATTTTATGGTCTTTTTCTTAAGCTTAAAGCCAATACGTATTTCTGTTAGATAATCATTATGTTTTTAGGACAGTTTTCGTGTGTGTTCTTTACGAACGGCATTTTTCCCGTAACGATTTTATTAAAATATGAGATTTATTTTGCAGTGCCCGCAATGAAATTTTGCTCCGGGCCCGCAATGAAATTTCGCCCAGGGCCCCGCCAAACCTCCAATTCGGCCCTGCGACAAAAACAAAATAATAAGTGCCAATTTATTTTTCA
The DNA here is from genome assembly GCA_039090855.1 of Macrothele yani. Taxonomy (NCBI): domain Eukaryota; kingdom Metazoa; phylum Arthropoda; class Arachnida; order Araneae; family Macrothelidae; genus Macrothele; species Macrothele yani. The sequence continues at coordinate 103,004,169 of CM077028.1, forward strand.
ATTTAATGGAAACACAAGACGAGTCAGAAAATTCGAACGCCTATGAGATGGACAATGCGTCTATAAATACTTGCAATTTTGTTAATCCTGAAGAAGTAGCCATCATTGGCTGCTCGTCGTTGGAAAAATAGGTGAAGAGGTACAAAAGCAGTATGAAAAGATATATACTGTCTAAAATGAAAATCCCTTAATGAGGACTTACTTATTTTTTGTAAATTAAATCAATTTTTCTTCCTCTTAAAGCTGCAAATTTGTCGATTATGTCGTCATAAGTTGGTTAGATGATTGTTTCTTCGTGAGCATCAATAAAATGCCTTCCTGAATAGAAATATTTGCCAGAGAAGCAAGTCTATCTTGGTAACTAGTGTTTCTTGCGCAAGTTTATATTCTTTTAAGAAAACTTCTTTCCACTGGCACACTTATAGATGTAATTGTTAAACTGAGGAAAACCAATTTATAATCTTCTATAAAAATGTCTTTGTCTCCGTGAAACACTCGAAGGAGTTCTTGAGTCAATATATTCCTTAATTTTTCATCGGCATATACAAGACTCAGTTCATTTTTAAGGCGCTGGTGTTTAGTAAATATGTTTCAGTAAAAATGTAGATTTTCAAGAGCGCAAGTAGGAAAGCAAGCATTAAATTATTCGAATTTGGTTGTGTCAGCAAGTCAGACAAATTGAAGTTTCTTACAGTCTTGAAATCTTATATCCATTTCCATAAGAATGTGGTCCAAAATTTCAAAATACAGTTTTTTATAATTTTGAAAAATTATTTCCTGTGTAAGAGCAGCATATTCCCGTGCTTATTTCTGTGATTTTGCTAGCTTTTCCAAACTGTGTTTCAAATACCTCATTTTTCCTTTTATGGCTCAAAATTTCGCGAGGTTGTTTTTTTTATTTTTATTTTTTTTTTATTTGAGTTACACAGTAGTTTATGTTTAGTTATTTTTTTTTTCAAAAGTTCGAATAATGAATCGGTGGAGCCAAAAATGTAAATTCAAAAGTGTTCATATCATTCAAAAACCCCTTGGCAATATGAACTGATTTTTTGTCTGATTATTCGCTATTCGTCAGAAATCCGAACCCTTTCCTTCAATTTATCCCAATCTTCAACAACTACTCTTACTATTTTCGAAGTGGAGGACCTTCGAGTTTCTGTTATGGTTGGTCTGCATCTTGCGGTTGTTGATATCATTGTATAAGACCGCTTCGTAGAATGGTGAACAAACGAAGCAATTCCACTGAGGCTTGCAAAAAGTATTCGACACTTAGAAAAACTCTGGTGTAATACAAGATTCAAACGATGAACTAAGCATTAAACAAAAACAGCTTGAGAAGCTTTATCCTCGACTTTTTTTTCTGTAGCCCATTTAAGTGTCCAGACATTATACTTGCCCCATCGTAGCATTGTCCTATTTATTTGTGTTGGTAATCAAACTGTTCCAAAATTTTGTCTGGCATTTTGTATAAAGCTCCTGACGTTCTATCTTCATTCACATCATGGAAACCCAAACATCCCTGAACCAATACACCTTCCGAATCAACAATCAAAAATTATTTAATTTTTGACGTGATTGTTTATATATTCAGAAATACATTCAATTAATTCATTTTGAATAGTTTTTTTATCCTTTCGTATTGATTTTCAATTTCTAAAGAACTTCTTCATATCAACAATGAAAGTAATTCAATGAAATTTCCACGATTTATCGAGTCCATGCTTTCGTCATGGCCATGGAATGCTAGTTCTTGTTTTCTCAAATACAGTATAGACTAATACTGCGTCAATCACTGTCTGCAGGAAAAGTCTATTTAAACGAACGTTTTCGTTAAAATGCGTTTTCAAAAGCCTAGCATTCTTCCTCAGGGCATTGGCAATGGTGTTTTGAATTTTTTCAAAATTCCTTAACATTAATCCGCATTTCAGGTGTTCGGTAGAATCACGATGTTTATAAAGTGACCGTGTTACGCTTAATAAATCTGAGAATCCGTCTTTATTCCACGCCGAATGTTTATTACTAAAAAGTAAGCAGGGCCCCCAAAAAAAATTAACGCAGAAGTGCTGCAAATCCATTTATATTCAGTAAACCAACAATTTTTAAAATTAATATTGTTAGATTTACCACTCTTCTTGATTTCGTTCTTGGCAACAATTGTCAGTGAATCCGTTGGTCGTCCTTGAAGCAAAATGTCTCTTTCATCTTCATCTTTCCACAGAGTAAATGGAGTTTGCAATAAATTACAAACAATGTCGTCCACAGGATGCTAAAAACTAAAACTATCACTATTAGTTAAATTGTACACAAACCTAAAATATCAGTTAAAGCTTTCAACAAATAATCACAAAGCACGAAAGAACAAATTCCTTTCGGAAAATAATGTACCACAGCATTACAAGAAAAAAAAGCCCTAGCAGATTGAATGGTAGTCCGCCCACTCCACCGTGATCTCTCACGACTTTACGCTCAAAAACTGAAAGATGCAGAGGTAAGGCGGGCGAAGCTGAAACACTTCACTTGAGCGAGCAGATTGGGGAGGGTGACGTCACGGTTACCATGGCAACTTGGCGGAAAACTGCAGACTTCCAAGCATTCTCATTTCGGCTCTTCACTTGCAGTGTTTTGCGTATAAGGATTTGTTTTCCGTATTAAGCGCGCCATGTGAATTAATAACTGTTCAAAATTTTGGTATTTTGGAACTGAATAAAGGCAAAAAAGAATATATTATAAAAAAATACTGAATAAAACTTTATTTTGAGTAAAATAGGTGAAGAGGCACTTCTTTTTTTTTTTTTTTTTTTTGATTGGAGGTTTAACGACCACCGTGAGCAACTCAATGGGCTATAAGCAGTCGCCCGTCCCTAATTTAGGGTCACTGGTTCCAGGGAAGGAAGAGAACCAGTGCCGTAAGACAAACACAACATTCATGCCTCACCGGGATTCGAACCCGGACCACGTTCGGACGAATGATCAGAGGCCATCGCTTAGACCACTGCGCCACTGGGGCGGCGAAGAGGCATTTCACCTACTTCACCTGAAAAAGCCGCCACTGGTAGCCATACGTTATTTTGCTGGATATTTAGTCTTTGTTCAATAGGATAAAGAATTGGAAACGTTTTCCTACTTAACGGGGAACCAAAATAAAGGCTGGATTAAGACTTTATCAAAAGGTAGGCTAATTATATCAAACAGCATTTGGATATAAACTGTCAAACAGTTTGAATCAGTTTTTTTTTCAGAATTTCATGGAGCTAGCATATATAAATCCCAAGAGGCCATAAACAAACTTAAGTCGAAATTGAAATTAAACTTTCCCGAACTTGACGTGGTTGTCATTAAAACATATGTGAGGGCAAGAACATTTTTCGTATAAAATGTATTAACGATGTCAACCAACAAAACTTAATGAAGAGAAAAAACCAAGCACATGCATTGAATTCCAGGGAGTTAAAAAAAAGGAAACAATGGAGGGAAAGTTCCAAGTTTTAGTAATCGGTAAGTTTGTTTTAATTCTGTAATTCCTATTTTAAAAAATCCTGCCTAAGGATCACGCATTTCACCATTCTTTACCACTACGAAAGAAGACTGCTGGGAACCAACTACGTCACAGGCCTCCACGAGGGGTGATCACCCGCTGTTTGTTTCATGGTTTGTTTACAATCTTTGACCTACCTCTCTCATTCTAACTACCTTGGTTTTATATTAGCTAAATAAGTGTCGCTGTAACTAAAATCTACGATAAAATGCTTTCTATGTGTGTGTTTGTGGTGGAAAATTGTTGAAAATAAATCAAACGAAATTATAACTGCCTTAAAATATCTTGCATATTACGAAAACCTAAAGTTTGGTACGTGAGCTTAAACTGGCGAAGATAACCAACGGATCTCCCAGTTTGTTGTGATCACGAGACTCTACTGAAGCTCCGCCCCTAAGGTGTTCGAAAGTAGGCCTGTCATTGGCCAGAATTGTGCTTCACATATCTCAATGTACGGAATGCCTATACGCTGCCCGGCTGGCGGCACATATTGGAGGGGTTGTTTTGGGATGACAACCCGTCCTTCTCTAACTTCCGACTCCTCCCAAGCGTATTCTTTGTTGGACTTTCTGGATGCTTCCGCAGCGAAAAGTAAAGTTCGTGCCTTGGAGAAATCCATATAGAGCCTTTGCACGTGACGTAAAAAAACTGTCTGTTAGACTTCCGGGTGGTTAGAAAGTATCCGAGTTGGTTTCTCTCCATGCTTTTCAATGGCTGCTGCTGCTGTAAATAGAATTAAAAAAACTGTTCTTTCTGACAAAGTTTGCCATCTTAATGTGGTGGAAAAGCAACGTTACGAAGAAAAGCTTAGAAATAATGCCATAGAAGATCCATATGACACATCTGAAAGATATTCTTATCGTCTGGAAGTTTGTGTTGCTACGGTCCTCCCTGATCTGAACTATCATGATATTTATAACTATTTAATAGGCAGTTTTTCGTGTTATACCGGAAAAGCTCTAAAAGCTTATAAAAGCCTTGATGCATATAAATATTTTATCAATGGGTGGGTTAGAAATGTATTAATTCTGAAGACTGAAAACGAAAAATTTCTTATCTGGTCTAAGGTAAGTTGTTACATATCTGACTGGTTCCAGTGTGTATGGGTAGTTCCAGTTTGTATTGCAATTAAAAAAAAAGAAAATACCGACTTACCATATCCTGAAAAACGGACTATTTTTTCACCAAAAAAAAAAAGAAATCCGGGAAAACGGATTACAAAGTAACGTATGACAGCACCCTCTAATTCTATATGGACATATATCCTTAAATTTTGGTTCCGAAAAATAGGCATCTGTTTCAGTATTTAGAAAGCAGTAACAGTACGAAATCTTGAAAGTTCACGAAAGCTTAACAATTTCCGATTCGACAGCAAAATTAATCTGTCATGCATTCAAAGCATTTTTAACAGAATAACAAAGATTTACGTAAATACTTGAAAATAATACATAAGAGTGAGCAAGAAAATGCACCGATATATATTCGACTATTGATTAACCTAGAAAAATATGCAGATTTACGATACCTGAAATGAAGTGTTTACTGCAGATCCTGTCATACGGCCTGGGCGACCATGCCTTCCGCTTCACATCTATTTTCCACATAATCAGGCGTTTTTTCGCCGTTGTAAAGCGATAAAAGGAAATTTCACTACCTTACTCGTACTTTGAGAAGCACACATACGCCACACAACTTTTAACCATTTCAAAATCTTCAAACAATCTAGTGACAGAGGGTCCAGAAATCGCTTCCCCATGTTAATCCTACGGGAACCTTAGCAGCCGAACTTTCTCTTCACCACCCTGAAGTAATCGTGACGTCAAAAATGTCGTCCTGCAAAGGGTCTATAGTGCTCACCAGACGTTTCACTCTGTAAAAACCTTATCTAACTTCCCACTACTCATGAGCGTCTTCCATAATAGACTTTCGTTATGCTTCCGTATCGACACGAGTGGTCCGGGCATCTAAGTGTTTCATCGTGATCACCAGACATTTCTCTCTATAACAACACGGCCAACTAGTTGATGTGAGATACAAACTTTGACTATAAACCTCATCTCCTTCACCAAAAAGAATTTCACAACTGGCAACAATTATTGTACGTAAACAAAGCAACAGTGTGTGACTGTGATTACTGTGGTTACCGGTGTTGCTGCGAAGTTAACGTTCCGTGTTTATATTCAGGTTGTAGTTGTTCGTAGGGTATAACCAAATCTGATTTACATGCTGTGAGTAGAACGTGGAATAATGTCGAAATTAATGGTAACTGCAAAAGCCTTCTGTGCTATAGAAGCCGTTAGCCCTCGTGAGTTGTCACAGCTTAGTGAGCAGGAGTTGCGGCCACTTTTGCCATGTTTAGTTCGCATGGCACTGTGTGCACCTCTTGATCAGAGTGCTCAGTGGGCTGAGAAAAGGAAAGTTATACTCCAACTTTTATCAGGAATTGAACTCGTGAATTCGTTAGTGGCACTGTTGTCTATTGACTTCCATGCTTTGGAAGTAGATGTTAAGAAAGAACAGCACATGCGGTAAGGAGTGATACGTTATATTCGTGTCTACCTTTTTCGTTCTGTGTGTATATTTAGTAGTAAAAATGGGGCTGAGTTTCTGTAGTACATACTAATTCAGTTAGTCGCTAACTGACTGTTGTATTAATTTGGGGAGGAGGTATGGCCATGTATACCAGGTGTGGACGTAAAAGTCCAATAGGACATACCAGGGCGGTAAATGTGTAGATTAGCGTAGAAGTCCTGCACCTGTAGACCGAAAGTCAATTTTTGATGTTTGAAGTGAACTTATACAGCCTAATGTTAAAGTTAGGAATACATATTATACATAATTTTAAAGGAAATTTTATGCTGAGTTCAAATATTTTTACAGGATGTTATTACAAGTAATAGAAGTGAAGTTACACGCAAAAGTACAGCATCTAGTCATAAAAAGCAAAAAATAGTGGAATATGTGAAATTAGTGTACAGTGCATTTAACGTAAAATTACTGTACAGTACATTATTGAAACTTGCTGGACACTTAAAATAACTTACCAACAACCAAAATGCACTCTAATATTTAATTGGATAACCACGATTTCTTAGTAACAAAGTGCACCTTCTTGGCGTGGAACTAATGAGCTTCTCTAGTGTAGAGGTCTGCACGGGCCTTAATTTAGAAAGCCCGGCCTGTTTAAAAATTTTTAATTAAAGCTCAGCCATATTTCTCCTGTTTCCAAGGCCCGGGCCGGCCCGTAAAATTTTAACAATTACCAAACCACGAATTTGACACCTGGTGCACTCGGTCATTCAACTCCTGAAGAGTTTTCGTTTTCTTAATTGCTACACGTATTCTATTGCAGTAAACATTAATTCAGAATATTTCTGAGACTCTGTATAAGTCACGTGACGTACGAGGAGGAGGGGGCTTGTGTACTAAAAAAATTGCATAGAAAGGACAATTTCCATGCCTTTCAAATTTTTTGGGTTTTTAAATTATTATACCCTACCTCCGGATCCAGAAATATCCTTGGGGATAAAGGGGGTGGGTTAATTCAAAAAGTACGAAATATCCAGAATTATGAGTTCAATCGTTCTACTGGGAGAAGACTTTAGGGGCCGCCCCGGTGGCGCAGTGGTCTAAGCGATGGCTTCTGATCATTCGTCCGAAAAGGGTCCGGGTTCGAATCCCGGTGAGGCATGGATGTTGTGTTTGTCTTAAGGCACTGGCTCTCTCCCTTCCCTGGAACGTGTGACCCTAAATTAGGGATGGACGACTGCTTATAGCCCATTGAGTTGCTCACGGTGGTCGTTAAACCTCCAATCAAAAAAAAAAAAAAAAAAAAAAAGAAACTTTAGGGTCATTCCATGTCAAATTATCACAATTTATAATATTTTTCTATCTCACCAACTTAGATTTTAATAAAAGTTGGCATACTTAATGATCCTATGTAGTTATGAAAAAAATGCATGTTTTTTAAGCTCACAGGGGGAAAAGATATTTAAGCTTAAATTTTCAAAATTTCATTAAAAAATGGCCTACTAGTGATACTTCAACTATCTGTAAATCAGCCGCCAATTGAGATATGGAGTTGGAGGTGGTCTCATTTTAAAGCCCCTTTAATGGGCTTTTGTATGATATACAACACAATAGAGTTTATAAAAAAACACAAAATCCAACTGAAAATTTCAAAAATGGATTTTTTTTTTTTTAATTTTGAAAAAAATCTCAAAATCAGTTTGTACTTATCTGTAACTATCCACAAAATATTTTTTTGGGATCATAAGATATAAGAAGTAACACATATGCATGATCAAGAGAAAATAATGGGATCCTAATTTGCCAAGTACCTAACAAAAAAGAAATTTCCACAGCATAATTTTTGAACAATATTTATGAATGCTGCTTTCTGTGTGTATTACTTTTCTCTTTCTGTTCTGTCCTGACAGTTTGTTCAATTTTAGGTGATGTAATTGAAACTCATAGCTTGAAAAATGCAAGCTGAAACAGGTGTGAACATGTTGGATCATGCAACAGATCCATTCCCCTTCTCTCCACATTACTGCATTTGGCTCAGTCTCCCAGCAGAGTTTGTCCCCTTGCCTTTATTTATTGTTGATAAATGTGAATGTAGTGTAAATGATTTTGAATGTGGAGTGATAGTGTGAGACAGTTTTTTGTTAGTAAGTTTTCAACAAAACCTCTCTAAAATGGCTAAGAAATGGGCCTTAAATTGTTTTAATCCATTTAAAAAATGAAACCACTCCAATATAAGGAAGGGATTAAGACTAGTGACAACATGGATGTGTTCCCTTTTTCCTGAAACACAAATGATAGCTAAAGTTTGTGACAGCTGTAGGAAAAAACTGAGCAAGATGATGAAAACTGAGGTTACAAAAGATAAAATTACCAAGTACTAGCCAGGATGTAGGTTATGATTGCAGTACCTATTGCGATAGTGATCCTGCTGTATTATTTCCTTCAGAAGCTTTATAAAAACATTTAAAACATCCCTCCAAGACATAGGAGAGTTCCCCATTGACCAGAAAAAGGCAGAATATAAACGAAATTCTACTGAAAAAGTTAAAAGAATCAATACTGCTGTAAAGCACAAACTTCTTATCAATGCAGAGTCTTCTGACAGTGAAGTTGAGTCCCAAGATGAAACTATTTTAAGTCACCTGAAAACAAAATTCCAAACTTTGACGAACAGAAAGGAAAAGCTCATGATGCTGACTATTTTGCCTGAATCATGGAGTATTAAGAAGATTGTGCAGGAATTTAATACACCAAGTTATATGGTGAGACAGTCAAAGAAACTTTTGAAACAAAAAGGAATTCTATCTACTCCAGATCAGATACCTGGAAAAACTACTTGCGAAAACAGCTGAAACTATAAAAACATTTTATGATAGTGATGAGGTCAGCAGACCTATGCCTGGCATGAAAGACTGTTTCCATGAAGGACAGCACTGGCCAAAAAATTCATGTCTCCAAATGCCTAATGCTTAATAATTTAAAGGAGGTGTACATATTTTTTAAAGAAAAGTTTCCAAACGTACATGTGGGTTTTCCAAAATTTACAGAGCTGCGCCCAAAGAATTGTGTTCTAGCTGGTCAGAGTGGTACGCATGCAGTTTGTGTGTGTACCATACATCAGAACATAAAACTCATGACTGAAAATGCCAAGTTATCATCAATTACTAATGGTGAAATAAAAAACTACAAAAGATGTCCTTGTAAAGATAGTATGCAACCCAGCATCAATGGACTGCCACTTGGGTAGTTGAGCATCCTGCCCTGGAGTTCAAGTAATCCAAAGTTTGCTAGAAAATGCCTTCAAAGAAAATCTGATCAAGACTGTAACTTTTCGCCAGTGGATATCTGTAGACAGATGAACCTTAGAGACATTGCAAAAAACAGTCACTGAATTTGTCAACTTATTTTGTGAGAAATTTTTCATTTTACTTCGCCATGACTTCATAGTTAAACAACAAAGTTCATTTATGAATCATGTCAAAAAATATTTGTCCGATTCAGAAATTGCTGTTGTGTGTGATTTTTCAGAAAACTATTCTTTTGTCATGCAAGACGAAGCACAATCCTATCATTGGACCAGCAACCAAGCTACAGTGCATCCATTTGTTGTATATTTTAAAACAGAAAAAATTCAGCATATCAGCTTTGTTGTGATTTCAGACTGTCTCGAACACAATACTACAGCTGTGTATTTATTTCAACAGAAGAAACTTTTAGACTTTTTGAAGAGCAGATTTGAGAAACTGCCCAAAAGAATCTATTATTTTTCTGATGGCTGTGCTGCACAATATAAAAACAAGAACTTTTTAAATTTATGTCACCATAAAAATATTTCAACATTGCAGCAGAAAGGCATTTTTCTGCTACAGCTCATGGCAAAGGGGCATGTGATGGTGTTTGGGAGAAGATCAAAAGGTTGGCAGCAAGAACAAGTCTTCAAAGACCATACGAGGACCAAATAATGACGCCGAGATAACTATGAATGGGCGAAAGAAAACATTTCAAAAACTGACTTCACATTTGTTACACAGGAAGAGTACATTGCAACAGTGTTAATTTTTGACAGATCGTTTCAGCAAGGCACAAACTGTACCAGGAAGTCAGAAACTACATGCTTTCATACCTTTAAGTGAAACAAAAATGTCAGTCAAACCTTTCTGTTTTGCTCAAATATCAGTTGAACATACTGTAACCAGGGCATGAAATTTTCGTTTGCCAGCTCGCCATTGGCGAATGAAGAATTGTCGTTGGCGAGTAAAACTTTTCTCATTGAATTACTGCAATTTCGTTGTTGACAGCCGTGGCTATTATGATGGTAAAAGTTTTTTTTTTTTTTTTAAATATGTGGCACGTATGTGGTGCTGCTGATATGTTGAATTTGTTTTCTGTAATTACTTTTTTCCCCCTCTGAAATTTACACACTGATGAGTAAACGTTTTCAAAGCAATTTTTTTTTTCTCTTCCATAAACTGCTGGGTTCTCGGTGCTCATATTGCTCGTTTGAAGTCTGTAAAGATCACTCTGCAGGCTTGTTTATGTGCCACTACTGGGAAATTGGGAAATGACTCACTTGAATGAACTTTGACCAGCGGAGCGGAGAGGGGGGGGGGGGTTAATCCCATCAAGAGATGCAGGCCACAGCAGATACAATCCCTCAAACTCAAATAAATAAAGAAAAGCAAAAAATAAACAAGACAAACTTCGTTTACGGGGGAAAAATAAAAACGTGCACTATTTTAATCGTATTTTTAAAAACTGGGAAGAGCAGTGTTTTTTCTGTGCCAAAACAATTTTTGCAAGTATTTTACTGTTAAAAAAAGTGTGAATCACTGTAGATACTAATTTTCCAAGAAAACTGCTCACTGTCAACGGTTGATCGGAGGATTTTCCTCGTTATCGTTAAATTCATGAAATGTTTACCTAATAGAAAAAATATTTGGAAGATGTGAATGAATAATAAAAAATTATAGTAAGATAAAAATGTGAATTTAAACACAGTATTTCTATCCTATGTAACCAAATGGTTTAACTTTAGGGATTGGCTCATAAAATGACTGCTTTCTACGCGTCCCCGGTTTAATAGGGCTACAGCTGCTAACGTGTGTGTGGCACATCGGCAACGTTTGCTCCCAAGATGACTAAATTAACACTTCGGCAAAACCTTAAATTTTTATTATAAATACCATATATACTCGCGTAAAAGCCGAAAGTTTTTGGAAGAAATTCTTTTTTTTTTTTAACTGAAAGTGTCTGCTTATATGCAGGTCCCGATTTTTTTGTCAATTTTCTAGCTGTTGAACTAGGGGTTGGCCGCCCCGGTGGCGCAGTGGCCTGAGCGATGGCCTCTGATCATTTGTCCAAAAGGGGTCTGGGTTCGAATCCCGGTGAGGCATGGATGTTGTGTTTGTCTTACGGTACTGGCTTTCTTCCTTCCCTGGAACCAGTGACCCTAAATTTGGGACGGGTGACTGCTTATAGCCCATTGAGTTGCTCACGATAGTCATTAAACCTCCAATCAATCAAAAAAAAAAAAAGAACTGGGGGCTCGGTTTATACGCGAGTATGTACGGTATGTAAAATGCTGTTGTTTTTTCGCTAGCAGCATTCTCCTTTCATGTGAAGTCATGATCTTTGATTGGAGATTACAACCTTTGCAAAGCCTTTGCGCATTGTGAGCTATCAAAGTTCTTTCTGAATTGGTGGAATCCTTAAAACAAATTGAAAGTGATGTATATTATTGGATTATTCTTATAAAACCATGCATGCATAATTGTGTAAACCAATGCTATCTGTCGTTTGGTGGACAAGGGTTCGAAATGCTAAAATACCTGCCGGGTTTTGATTTACCGGTAAAATTTATGGAAATGCAACTTGCTTTACCGGCAGTGTTAATTTTACAGATTTGATTCTTCGATTTTTTTTCTGATGATTTTGCAGTTAGCATTAAGACTTTTTATTTAACATAATCCATTTAAATTGAAGCACCAATAATGATACAAATAAACTTCTCAGTTACTTGGGAACATTTGTCTGCAGTTTTCCCCACATGTTGCTTCGGGTTGTTTCAAATGTTAAAGAACTTACACCGCGGGCAAACGGTATGTAAACAGCTGCAGCTGGGCTTGTTTATTTCTCGACGTGTTGACAGACATACGAACATCCTCCATTGGAACAAGTCTTTATTACTCCTAGTTCGAAATGCTATCTTAGAACGTAGTTATCATAGAAAAATAATTCAAGCGGATTTTAAATCTGTGGAATTTTTGAGCCCAGATCGATACCCAACATGACGGAATTAAAAAAAAGCTGCCAGTTTTGTGAAATTAAAAATTCATTGGGGCGTGGTTTCTTAACTTATCTGGCAATAACTAACGAAAGAATGCAGTATTTTAGGAAATTAAAAAATAAATAAATCCAATGCTCATTCGACCGAGTGCTTCTCCAGCAATGATTTATTTTGCTGGTTCTTTAGTCAGTAAGTTTTCTACACTTTCCAACCGTAGATTGTAATATGTTCCAGATTTGTCTGTCCGTACGATAATTTGAAGGATGTCTTCACTGGATTCAACGAAATTAGTATGTTGGGGTTTATACTAATTCATCGTATGATGTTCGTAACTAAAATCTAAACCTTTATTTCTTGATAACAACTTTCAGTTGATCTCGGCTTTTCTAGCTGACCAGCTCGATCGGATAACTTGGTAGTCGCTATTTTTTCCTCTGCAAATTGCATCTCTTTAAGCTGTTGCTGTTTTACTATAGCAGTTTTAGTTGCATTTTTTTTTTTCGCTATGAGCAGCAATATAAGGAGGGGGGTGAGTACTATAAACTATCGAAACATTCCATGATGTGAATTCTGCGAAATTCTTGTGTATTGCAAAATATGAAAAATACGCATTTTGCACTATGTGTCTATGTAATTTCAGCGTTTCGCATGGTTACGAAATTAACTTCCTTTGTTAAAAGTTTTTATGAACTGGATGCAAATCACGCAAAATGTTCACTTCGTTTTTAGTTGGGCATAATTTACCAATTAGTGTCCCTCAGTCACTAATTTATTTCATTTGACTGTCTCATTGTCCGTCACTCCGTAAGATAAACCTAGTATGAAAATGGTTCGTTTTTGAAAATTTTTAGTTTGTTCCGTGACTGCGTGGGATACAATCCTATTGTATTTGGGGGTCTTCCATAAAATCAAGTTTTTATCTCTTTATAGATCAAAATGATAGCATAGTAATGAGAAATTATGTATAGATTCTATTTTAATCGAAATAAACGTGCCGATAAATTCAAACATCTGTAGTCATATTATATCATTAACATATCATTTTTTCATTGATATGTTCGATATATTTAATCAATACGCGCAACAAGTAATTTCATCGAATATATCAATAATTTTTTTTTTTTTATGGATTTTGGTTTTTGAAAGTTCCCATGTATGAGCTAAAGAGTGGCGAGTGGGTATTTTTTTTTATTTTTTTTTTTTTTGCGAGTGCATTTGATCTGGAAATTTCTCCCCCTGCTGTAACAATATGTACAGGAAAGACTGCTTTTCAGTGATATATGTGGTTATGTCATTGCACTCTACAGTGACAATTGGTGTTTGGCCTATATTTTAGCAAAACAGGAAGAGAAGGATGAAGTAAAGTTAACATTTCTTCGCCCAGCAGGTCCATCTCCTTCATTTGCTTATCCTAAAAATCCAGATGTTCTGGGGATTCTGCCAACATATGTCCTGTGTAAAGTGAACCCTGTAACACCAACTGGCCGTACATAAACTCTCTGTGCTCAAGAACTGCAACAAGCTAATCAAGCCTTCCATCCGTTCACTAGCTCAAGAAAATACTGAAAATATGACCACTTGTGTAAATATGGATTGAACTAAATAAAACAATCATGTGAGTTAATCTTTTTAATGATAAAACTGCATATGCGCCTATTGATTTGATAATTATATTGCACTGTGTATTTGTTTTCTTCATTTTTATGGCCCCACATCATTGGAGATACATAGGATCACTACCTAGATATAATATAACAAACAAAAAATCCCAAAAGCTACAGTATATGGGGAGGGGGGGTGAAGTACAAAACAGCAATTCTGGGTCACATTTATCTTGATCATGCATATGTGTTACCTCTAATATCTTATGATCCCAAAAAATATTTTGTGGGTAGTTACAGATAAGTATAAACTAATTTTGAGATTTTTTTCAAACTTAAAAAAAAATCCGTTTTTGAGAAAATCGATTTTGAAATTTTCAATTGGATTTTTAATTTTTTTTAATTTTATAAACCCTATTGTGTTGTATATCATAGAAAAGCCCACTAAAGGAGCTTTAAAATGAGACCACTTCCAGCTCCATATCTGGTAAAAATTGGCATTTTTGCACTACACCATAGGACCATTAAGCATCCCAAATTTCATAAAAATATAAGGAGGTCAGTCTGAAACAGTGTGATGAGTTGACGTGGAATGGCCCTTTATGGCTTTATAAACTGCACCTATCTCTACTGGCATATCATATCGCTGGAACCTAATATGTTTCTCTCGTGTGTGTGGGTGGAACACATTTGTGCTGCTTAATGCGATTTTCCAGATTTTGTGCTATCGTAACTCTAAAAGTTTTTGCATTTAGTGCACTGCACATTATTTTCCGGCCGACTAGTTTCAGAACGCGACAGTAATTTAAAATATTTCCAAATATCACTTTTCTCCTTTATATGGTCTACAAGCACATATTCTCCGAAAGAGATTTTTTGCGAAAATCTATTCTTAAACTCCATAATAAGTATGAAATAGTATTTATCAGCAACACTGAACTGAGCATATGCTAAGAAAAACGACAGACTGCCCAACTAACCAGTGTCACAGAAGTTTTGCAAACGGCCACTTGAGAGTACAAATGGGGAAAATACGGCACAGATTTATACACAGAAGTAAGTTTCTCCCAGCCCATTTCTCTCATGCTGTTAAGACAACTTAAATGATTTTCACACCTCTAGAGAATAAAAAGGGCTGCCGACCAGAACAATAAAATAGATCGTCTGCGAGCTGTGGCTCGGTTTAGAAATGCTGCAGTTAATAGCCTGCCTTGAAGCATGAGAGGAGGGTGAAAGTTGAGAGAGAGATATATAGAGAGGACCACATTCACATTGAAAAGCTAAGGGAGCTGACCCACTCCAATTGTTTTGTAGGAGGGGAGGATGTCATAAAACTTCAATTTTTTCCATCAGCGGAAATTATTCAATCTTATCCTGCTGCTGTATGTTGCGAGTTTTCTAAACAAGAAAGGTACTGTACAGCGATTGTTTTGTTCATAAAAGAAAAAAAAAAGAACCCTGCTTGACCCATGTCTGTTTTACTACAAATATTGAAGGCCCGGCCCGGCCCGGCCCATTTTTCCAACTTAGAAATGAGCAAAGGCCCGGCTCGGGCCTTATGGGCCGGCCCTGGCCCGTGCAGACTTCTACTCTAGTTGTCCATTAGTGATAACACTGCCAAACGACCCTTACAGACTCGATTAGTGCTGTTTTAGATGTGGGTCCTTGTTGAAGGATCTTTTGCTTCAATATCACCCACAGATTCTCTATGGGATTAACCGGCCACTGAAGTTTTCTTATAACTTTTCGATTAAACCACTCTTCAACGAACTTTAACTGATGACATGGCGCGTTGTCGTCCTGAAAGATAAAATTCCACAAACAATTGTCTTGTGCAGATGGTAGCAGTTTGGACGACCAAAATATCCACATATTTTGATCCATTCAATGTGCCATCAACAATGTGCAGACGGCCAACACCACTGGCTGAAATACAGGACCATAACATCACCAAATGTAGGTGCTTGATTGTTGGTTGGGTGCAGCATGCCTTACATCTTTCACCAGCCCGACGACATACATAATTATTTCCGTTATTAGCGGAAATAGTAACAGTTGTTTCATCACTGAAAATAACATTTTTCCATTCATCAACAGTTCAATTCTTGTGTGCCTTGGCCCAAGCAATTCTTTTGAGCCGTTGTTGTTCTGTAAGGAAAGGTTTTCGTGCAGTCAGTCCATTTTCTTATAGCCTACAACGAACTGTACATGCAGATTAAAGATCCAGACTTACAATTTTTGCTAGCAGACATTGGCCACCAAGACCAAAATTGTTAGTGGCCATAAAAAAAAACTCAGTGGCCAAACTTTGAAAAAAAAAAAAATCAAATTGTATATTTCATACTAAATTATTTTTATAAAATTGCTTAGTATAATATCAGTATGTTTTATTTTAAATATTTCAGTTATAGTATTCTTAAAAGTTGAAACTGAAGTAATAAAACAATGCAGGAGAGTGGGAACACCGCGCGGGGAGGGGAGTGTGCTTACGGGAGAAATCTTTGCACCGTCCGACTTCCGGTTTTGGAAATTTTCCCGCTATTTCAAGCTGCTATTTCGAAACTTTCCCGCTATTTTCAAGCTGAAATACAAATATTTATGCACTTAAATAATACTTAACAATGATACTGGGCAGAGGCAACATCGCGAGAAAAAAGGAATTAAGATTGCGGGAAAAAATTTGAACACCGTCGACCTTCCGTTTTCGAAATTTTCGTAAAGATGGAATTCTGTTCTCCGACGACCCCCCCCCCCCCAATTGTGTTCACTTGTTCATTGACCTCGCGAATGACCAAAATAATAACGAAAAAGGCGGAGTTCCTCGATTTCGCTGAAGAATCTGATGTCTGAGATTACGGGGATTTTTTTTGCTGCGTCTAACCTCCGTTTTCGCACATTTGTTGCCTACAGTTTCAAGCTGAAATACTTTTATGCAATAAAATCATATTTAACAATAAAACTTTACACTAAGGCAACATTGGGAGAAAAAAATTACGATTACTATAACTCCATTCAACTACCGTTTTTGAAAGTTTTGAGACACGAAATACCGTCTCCAGACGCAGACGGAATTTCACATACCCAACCCACAAATTGTCTTCAGTTTTACGCTGATCCTGAGAACGATCTAAATGATGACAAAAAAAAAAACGCGGAATTCCACGAGTCCGCTTAAGAATCTCGTGCATATCATAAAACAATAAAATTAAAAAAAAAAAATGAAAATTCGTAGAATCCGTAGTTTCGACAGCGAGGTCCGTAGTCAGCCAACTAAATCCGTAGAAACTACGGACATTCCGTAGTAGTTCGCAGGTATGGAAATATTATTAAAGTAAAATTACCTCGAAAATCTGGAATCGTCCGGAGATCCGGACTATGGCAATTCCGAATTTTAGAATTTTTCTATGGAATATGCAGGCTTTTTCAGCGAACATTCATTAAAAATAATAAAAATAAAATGCCTAACTTCTAAAGTTTTCATCGGATTTTGATGAAATTTCACGTGGGAGTTTATTTTGACGTGTCTTGGTTACTGTTAAATTTGCATTCAGTTATTTAAAAAATTGGAGAATTTTATTTAAATAAAAATTTCTCCCAGTTGGACTTTTAGGACGCAGACAGTTGAGCTGTCCACCACCAGCTTTCATCCCCACCGCAACCTCTTTCCCTTACGATGAACCATCAGCCTTGGCGCATTCTTAGTGATCAAAAACCGACGCCCTCGCCTTTTTTTAAAAACTTTTTTTTTTTTCCTTTTTGCTGTTCAAGAAGAATGAAAAAGGTGATGGCCGACTTCCGTACAACTCAAATTGTGTGCCATTTCGTGCGAGTTCCGTACAAGTTAAAAAAAAATTTCGTACAATACAAGTTAAATAAAATAAATGTTTTCCCCGTACAGGTCGCCAAAATTGGCGATTTAATCAAACATTTTTAGTCGCCAGGACGATAAAGTTTATCGCCTGTGGCGATCTGGCGACCGTGATTCTGGATCTTTAGTGCAGATGCAATAATGCCTACTTCATTCTCCCATTTATTTCTTAAATCAGTGGCTGTTTCTTAAACCTTGATTTTAAGGAACGACGAATCAACATGCGATCATCACGTTCAGTACACAGGCTTTGTCGACCTGTTCTTTTTCCCACACATTCAGTTTCTGCAGCTCTTTTAATAGTGTGCAAGACAGTGGAATGATCAGAGCCACATTTAACAGCAATTTTACTACTACTGAATCCACATTCATGTAATAATTTTTTGCCCTGGTTTGAGGAGGCAGGACCAATTTTCATGTCTTTGACATGTCAAAATTCAAATATCACCAGGAATTCTACATAAACTTCTGTCAACTGACCGCAAGCAGCTGCGTTCTAAGTTAGCAGACAATTCTACATCCTTTTTTATCTCACTAGTGGACGTCGGAAAAAGCTATAGTGGTTTACAGGGGCGTGAACATTTTTTCAGAACTGGATTTGTGTTTCATCACTTGCACATTTTTTTTTTTGTAACTTCTCCTCTCTTACTGGTAATAACATTCTGTAAAAATATTTGAATTTAGCATAAAATTTCCTTTAAAGTGATGTATAATATGTGTTCCTGAGTTGACTTTAAACATCAAAAATCGACTTATGGTCTACTGGTGCAGGACTTTTGGCCACAACTGTACTTAGTTGGATGCAGGGCCGTAGCTTAGGGGATGCCAATGAAAGGTTCAACAAACTGATAAATCACACAATGCCATGTTTAAAAAAATAAAAGGCTCACTTAAGGTGTGATATATCAATCTGAGAGGAAAAACTTGTGAATCAGCTGATTAAAATCATGTCAATCATGCCATCCATATAGAAATTAGAAGTTTTAACACTGAAGTGTTTTTACAGAAGCATGTTTAAGACTTGGCAGATCAAAGTGTGGGAAACTATTGCAATCGTACACCATATATACCTGTCCATTTCCTTGTAAACATTATGATTACAAATTTTAGAAATGCTTTGCATTTTGTGGCCAGTCCATTGCAAAAGCTTAGGCACAAATAAATATTGACGCTAAAACAAAAATGTGAAGCAAAGAAAAACAGACATTGAAAAGCAAGTGAAACATTTCAAGCCGTGTCACACTACACACAGGGTTTGCATAAGACCTGAAAAATGAAAATTTTCATTTCCAATCCTGGAAATCCTTGAAAACAGTAGATTTTCTCAATTATCAAGTCCTGGAAAATTGTATTTTTTCGTGTAAAGTCCTTGAAATCGGGAAACTTTATTTTGAAGTGCAGATGTTGTTTTTTCTATAAAAGTAAATCCTGCCGTCATGCCTACCTTCTCTTTGTGTTGTAAACTGGGCGATGAAAGGCTCTGAGTCTGGGCTATCGCGCTAGAATTCCGGCATGGTGCAAAGTGGCCTTGAAGGGAGGACGTGTAGCGAGCAACAGGCATGCACACATTGATTGGCTAAAAGAGAATTTGGAGACGAAATCAGTGATGGGGTGAGGGTTCCCCTTTAAAAGTACCAAGTCTCCATCGCTGAAGTGGAAGCATCAAGCAGTGGCCATCTGGGCTCAATAACCAATCCTCGCCCAGTGCACACTGTGTCACGTGTCCCATGAAATGCTTGCCGACTGCACTAGTTGCTAAATGCGCCTGTCTTTGCATGAGCTCCATCTAAAAAAAAAAAAAATCATGTTTTCCATTCCATTGCTCGCATTGATACAGCAGTTACTTTAAGGAAAGAATTCTCAGACTGCGTCTCAAAATTTGTAAAAAAGCCAGTAAAAGTTTATTACAATTTTAATAGAAATGCCATTGCTGACCTTAAAAAATTCAAAGCCAATGATAAAGTTGTAGCACTGAGAGCAGATAAGAGCAAAGTTTTGGTATTGGTAGAAAAAGAGAAGTATTACAATAAAATGGAAGCTGAATTGAGCAAGCCTTATTATGAAGAACTCAATGGTAACTCTATAGATCAAACTGTCAAAAATCTTAAGAAATTAATCAGCTCTTTAAGAAATAAAAAACAGCCTAATGAGCTCTTCAAAAACTTCTCCAAAATCCAGTCAAGAATTCCACAGATCTATGGTACGATAAAAGTTCACAAAGAAGGCCATCCAGTAAGACCTATAATAGACACTAGAAAATCGCCACTCTCCAACATTAATTATTATTTACTTGGTCACCTCAGAGATATGTTCCCTTCTCCTCCCTACCTACTAAAAAATTCCATGCAGCTAAAAGGAAAGCTGGACAACTTGCCAGAATTAATTCATCCAGTAATGGCAAGCCTGGATATAGTCTCTATGTATACCAACATTAACCTGGACCTCCTACTGGAATTCATTGCAGATGACCTTGCGGAAAAAATAGTATTCCATAATCACAATAAAGAAATACTACTTGGCATATATGAACTGCTCCTATTTTCCTTCAAGAATAATTTCTTCCAGTTTGGAAAGAAATATTACAGGCAAACTTCAGGACTTGCAATGGGTTCTCCACTAGCACCTCTGCTAGCAAATTATTATATAAGTAAACTAGAAGCAAAAATCCTTATACAACCCTCCTTGTTTGCTCTCTATGTAAGGTACATGGATGATGTCCTAATTATAGTAGATACTGTGGACCAATCTCTACCCTCTCAGATTCTGGAAGAATTTAACTTACTAGAGAATACCTTGCAGTACACCCTAGAACAGGAAAGAGACCATAGCATCAATTACCTAGATTTAACCTTGACCTCAAGAGAGGGGAAAATATTCACTCAGCTTTTTAGAAAACCCACCAACACAGGGAAGATGTTAGACTTCTGCTCATTCCACCCTGATTATATTAAATCGAATACGGCGAGACAATTTTTGGAAAAGATTGAAATCCTGGTCTCTTCAGCTGCTCAGAAAGATCTTCACAAAGAAGAATTAAAGGAAATATTGGCAGAAAACAATTACCCCTCCCCATATGTTGAGAAAATATTTAAACAAGTGCCAAAAAAGAAGCAGGAGAAAACCAACTTCAAATTCACCAGCAAAATTACGTACCACAAGGGACTTTTCGAGAACCTGAAAAGGATCGGAGCAAAATATAATATCAGGCTAGCTCCAGATCTTAATAACAAAATTAAGAAATTCCTGCCAGCTTTAAAGCAGAAAGAATTGGACATCCAATTGCAGGAGGGAGTAATTTACTGCATCGACTGTAACTGCGGACTCAGCTATATAGGAGAAACAGGGAGAAGTATTAAGGTCCGAATGAAAGAACACGAAGCAGCTATTAGGAACATTGGGAACAAAACAGGGCTAGACAGACATATACAAGCAAGTGGACACTCCATAAATTGGGACTCAGTGAAAATAATCGCCCACCAGTCAAACTTAGTAAAGAGGAAACTAGAAGAAGGGATCGAAATAGCAAGAAGAAGAAGTACCACAATTAACGATAATTGCGGATGGACTCTTCCAATTGAGTGGCAGCAACTACTCCAGTGACATAGTCTTGATGACGAACTAGGCTTTAGTTCGAAAATTTGACAACCAACTTTGATGAAAAATAACCTCTATAAGACCCATAAAAAAGCTATTCCACAATTTGTTACTTTGTTCATTTAAGAGCAAGATTCTGAGAGATAGACCCACATAACATTAGGGGGTGATACATACCATCTCCAATTTTCCCCCAAAAAATTACCAGTTGTTACAACCCTTACTAAATGGTTAAATCCAAAATTTTTTGTTCCTTTGTTGTACTGTTCACATTTTGTGATCCGTCAAAGTTCACCTTTAAAAATGAAAATATTGGTGTCTTTGTGATGCATAAAAAATGTTTTCGTCCATACAATGCTGCACAAACAACTTGCCACTTGCATTTCTTCTGTTATGGAATGCACTAGCATAGACCTTTGTAAAACATACAAGAAGTGCATGGCAAGTCAATTGCGCAAGGTCATGCAATGCCACATTTTCCAATATTTTTCGCTAATTTTCAAGCCAAAATGCATCTTGCACACTCGATTTGCCACTGCAAATGAGGTGTCATTGCATAGAGCTATATTAGTACTATTAATTAATACATAAAACATTGAGGCAAGTTCAATGCACTGGCATTTATTTGGTACCAAATTCCAAAAATTTCAGAATTTGGCACACATTTGGACTTATATCTCACTGCGCGAACAGTATATTGAGACAACGCTGTGACTATTTAAACACTCCTTTATTTTACTTAATAGGAAATTAAACTTTAATGAGGCAAGTTGAACAGAAAAAAATAAAATAATTTTTTTTTCCCATGGAGAAAATTTCTTTCCTTTTCTTAATCTCAGTAATAAATGAATCGTGGCTTTCCTAGATGATCATATGATAGTTACAATAGACAGATTATGTGAATTACTTAGGAATAAAGGATGTTAATTCTTAGCGTCAAATTTTCGGGTAGTAACCCTACCCTTCATCAGGATGAACACTACAGTAAGTGTTGCCAACATTGGGTATAACTCTAACCTTTAAAATCATTTAATGTAGTCCCTCTTCTGCGCTCAATCTCAAGACCTTCCAACAGTTTTCTCTTGAAAAAATGTTTTTGGTGGGTCAGAATTTCTATTGAGTCCCATAGGATTTTATGTCCAGTAGATTGAACATGTCTGTCAAGGCCAGTTTTATTTGTCATGTTTTTTATGGCTGCTTTGTTCTTTCAGCCTGGTCTTAAGCTGTCTGCCTGTTTCTTCTACATAGCTAAGACCACATTCACACTTGATATTGTAGACTACTACTCCTTTTAACAAGATGTTAGTTCCTTGCTGCTTTAATTTAGGAAGGCAGTTATTGATCTTATTTTCTAAACCTGGAGCTAGTCTAATTTGAAATTTTTTGCTAATCCTTTGAAGTTTTTCAAAAAGGCCCTTATGGTAGGTGTACATGACAAATAAAACTGGCTTTGACAGACATGCTCAATGTACTGGACATAAAATCCTGTGGAACTCGGTAAAGATCCAGACTTACAAATTTTGCTAGTAGACATTGGCCACCAAGACCAAAATTGTTAGTGGCCATAAAAAAAAACTCAGTGGCCAAACTTTGAAAAAAAAATCAAATTGTATATTTCATACTAAATTATTTTTATAAAATTGCTTAGTATAATATCAGTATGTTTTATTTTGCATATTTCAGTTATAGTATTCTTAAAAGTTGAAACTGAAGTAATAAAACAATGCAGGAGATTGGGAACATTGCACGGGGAGGGGAGTGTGCTTACGGGAGAAATCTTTGCACCGTCCGACTTCCGGTTTTGGAAATTTTCCCGCTATTTTCAAGCTGAAATACAAATATTTATGCAGTTAAATATTACTTAACAATAATACTGGGCACAGGCACCATCGCGAGAAAAAGGAATTACGATTGCGGAAAAAAACTGAACTCCGACGACCTTCCGTTTTTGAAATTTTCGTAAAGATGGAATTCCGTCCGACGACGACAATCCCCTGTCCCCCCCCCCCCCCCACACACACACACCAAACTCCTAAATTGCGTCCACTGGTTCATTGATCTCGCGACTGACCAAAATAATAACGAAAAAGGCGGAGTTCCTCGATTTCGCGGAAGAATCTGATGTCTGAGATTACGGGGAAATTTTGCGCCGCCTAACCTCCGTTTTCGCACATTGTTGCCTACAGTTACAAGCTGAAATACTTTTATACAATAAAATCATATTTAACAATAAAACTTTGCACTAAGGCAACATCGGGAGAAAAAAAATTACGATTACTGTAACTCCATTCAACTACCGTTTTCGAAAGTTTTGAGACACGAAATACCGTCTCCAGACGGAACTCCACCCACCCGCAAATTGTCTTCAGTTTTACGCTGATCTTGAGAACGATCTAAATGATGACAAAAAAAACGCGGAATTCCGCGAGTCCGCTTAAGAATCTCGTGCATATCTTAAAACAATAAAATTAAAAAAAAATGAAAATTCGTAGAATCCGTAGTTTCGACAGCCAGGTCCGTAGTTAGCCAACTAAATCCATAGAAACTACGAACATTCCGTAGTATTTCGCAGGTATGGAAATATTATTACAGTACAACCTCGAAAATCCGTAATCGTCCGGAGATCCGGACTATGGCAATTCCGAATTTTAGAATTTTCCTATGGAATATGCAGGCTTTCAGCGAACATTCATTAAAAATAATAAAAAGGAAATGTCTAACTTCTGAAGTTTTCATCGGATTTCGACGAAATTTCACATGGGAGTTTATTTTGATGTGCCTTGGTTACTGTTAAATTTGCATTCAGTTATTTAAAAAATTGGAGAATTTTTTTAAATAAAAATTTCTCCCAGTTGGACTTTTCCGACGCAGACAGTCTTTCATCCCCACCGCAACCTCGTTCCCCTACGATGAACCATCAGACTTGGTGCATTCTTTGTGATCAAAAGCCGACGTCCTCGCCTTTTTTATAAACTTTTTTTTTTCTTTTTTGCTGTTCAAGTAGAATGAAAAAGGTGATGGCCGACTTCCGTACAACTCAAATTGTGTGCCATTTCGTGCGATTTCCGTACATTTGGAGTAAAATTTTTCAAAAAGATGCGAGTTCCGTACAAGCCAAAAAAATTTTTTCTTGAAATACAAGTTAAATAAAATAAATGTTTTCCCCATACAGGTCGCCAGAATTGGCTATTTAATCAAACGTTTTTAGTCGCCACGACGACGAAGTTTATCGCCAGTGGCGACCTGGCTGGCGAACGTGAGTCTGGATCTTTAGGACTCGGTAGAAATTCTGACTCCTCCAAAAGCATTTCTTCAAGAGAAAACTGTTGGAAGGTCTTGATATTGAGAGAAGAAGAGGAACTACATTAAATAATTTTAAAGGTTGGAGTTTTACCCAATGTTGGCAACACTTACTGTAGTGTTCGTTCTGATGAAGGGTAGGGTTACTACCCAAAAATTTGACGCTAAGAATTAACATCCTTTATTCCTAAGTAATTCCCATAATCTGTCTTTTTTTAATGTTGCATTTTTTAATCAATTTTTATTTCTCTATTCTACTCATTTACAACCACTTTTTGTACTGAGGCAAGTTGAACAGTATGTCTTTTAAGCAAGAAACCTTAAATGGACCAGCTCCAGAAAGTTGTATAGGACCAAAAAAGATTGTGCTTCGGTGCACAGTGTCGTTATCAGCACGCAATGGCCACTTAAACTCCTCAGCTCCTCTGTGGTGAAGAAATTTCATTTGAAACATGTCATCGCCTCAATTTTCTAGAAGTTTGCCAATGTAAAACCACTTGTCATACATAACAGCATTGTAAGAATGTGGCTGAAGTTCATATTTGCAGTCTTGATCAGCAAGCAGTTTAATCTAATTCCTAATATTCTCCCTCTCAGAAATCTGAGACTGATGAAATTTTAAAATAGATTTTTAATGCCATCATTTTCAATTTATCTTCAAAGAATGTAATTTTCATTTTTATGTTTCTAAAATTCTTACTCTTATTTTGAAAATAAGAACTAAAACAATCAAAGTGATATATCCTATTTCAAAAGAAATTCTAAATTAGTTGTGTTGAGAATAGAAAGGAAATAAATAACATTGCATTTCATAAATTAAAAAATAACATACCTCATTATTTTTTATGATGGCAGGGCGAAGTTTGTCATCTTGTTCAACTGCTGCGTCTTCGACACTGCAACTAAACATTTCAGTCTTAGTTTTCATTTTGCTGAAATGTGACATCAACTGTTCCTGCGTGAGATATTCATCTGGACAAAATTTCTTTTGTCTGTCAAATGAAAGATTTCTCATCATCTTTACAACATTATGTGCTGTTAATTTAATGCCTATATTGCATTTATTAAAGCATTCTTGAAGGAACTGTTTTGGGTTTCAGTCATTTGACTTTTCTTTTGGATTTCAGTCCCCATCCTTCTTCACACACTAGACTTGAATAGAATTGACTTTTTTCATATGTACTTGGTTTTTCAAAATCTGTAGTACTTTGATAGTTTCTTTTTTACTACTGTTTCCATTCTTTTTGCAAATGCATTTTTTGCTTTGTCTTGCCCTGTGAGTATTTTAGGAGTCTGGTATTCTCCTCCAGCAATATGTAGGGACAAATCGTCAGCAGTTTCAAATGTCGAAGGGCAGTTGTCTTCTAGGCAAAACATTAAAGTGACAAACTTTCGGCTAAAGGATGCTGTCTTAATTTTCAAGGTTTGGTCTGATTTTTGCCTGGAACTGAATGCAAAAATAATGGCAAATTTGAAAAGTGAAAATCCTCCAAATACGTGGCGTCAGTGAATAAACAAAGACATCGCTCTTTCCACGTTTAGCAACAGGAAAATTGTTATTCAGCAGCCGCCGGGGTATCGAACCCCGAATCTCTCGATATCTAGCCGAGCTCGAGCGCGTTAGCCTTACACATAAGGCTAACATGCTCGGCTAGATATCGAGAGATTCAGGGTTCGATTCCCTGGAGGCGGCCGAATAACAATTTTTCAGTTGCTGCGCGTTGCTAAATGCGGAAAGAGCGATGTTTTTATTTATTCAATGGCAAATTTACAGTTAAAATTCAAATTACTGTATGGGATTTTTTTCTTATTTCCAATTCCAAAATACTTCCAAAGTCATTCCACTGTCTTCAAATTTCACAGAGTGATATAACTGGATAACTGATATTTTAATAGAGCCAATAAAACTTTCTTTTTTGTTGATTTCAATGACAGAAATCTTCGCATTCTTTATTTGTTCCTTAAAAAAAGAGCATCACACACATCATTTGCTGAGGCAACATCATGACCCTCACAGCTCACTTACATATGATCTTATATACATCTTTGCAACAGCACTCTCCCTATCGGCCTTGTCTTTCCCTCTCTGAGATTCATTGTAATCATGCAGGAGTACTTTCAACCTTAATTTTTTGGCCATGAGGTAACGACTCTTGGCACAGACATTACCAGAATAACAACCAGCATTGTCAGTTTTAACGTAGAGGTTTTTTATACATGAGGGAAATTTATCTAGTTTGAATTGATTCCGTGTATGCTGAGACACACATAAGGTAGATAGTGCATCTTGGTCACAGCTCTCAAGAACAATGAAATAAACTGCTTTATCCACCTTTCCATTAACCTCAGTAACAAATACATCAACATGTACTGATATGCCTCTTTTTTTCAAAATAATCCTACCGTTTTTCAAGGTAGTTCTGTGGCAGTATTTTTTGACACTAGTCTTGCAGCTAGAATGCTGTTTCTTCATCTGTTTGATCCAGTGCTACAGCCTTTGCCTTTTCTTGATGGAAACCTCTCATAATGTGCCTCATGTATTCCACGACATGCTTACTCACAATGTTAAAATCATAAACCATTTCATTCTTTTCAGCACAATCTTTGAGATTTGTGATTGCGATACATTTCATCTAGAGATGACAAAAGCGATTGACATTGGAAACAGTTGACATGGTGATCATGATCACATACGACCTTCATGTCACGGAAGCAATATTCTCTGCATATAAGTAACAAATAACTCGCATATAAAATCGAATTAGACTCTTGTTTATAAGCAAATATATCATATGTTTATATATTAGAGCTTGTAACTTTAATAAATCAGTTATGTTTGTTTGAAATGCTGTTGCCAGATACCAAAATGTAAGAAACCAACATCTAGAAAAGAAATTTTCTCTATGGAAAAAAAAAATAATTTAATTTTTTCTGTTCAACTTGCCTCATTAAAGTTTAATTTCCTATTAAGTATAATAAAGGAGTGTTTAAATAGTCACAGTGTTGTCTCAATATACTGTTTGCGCAGCAAGATATTTAAGAGTCCAAATGTGTGCCAAATTCTGAAATTTTTGGAATTTGGTGCCAAATTACTGCCAGTGTATTGAACTTGCCTCAATGTTTTTTGCATTAATTAATAGTACTAGCATAGCTCTATCAAATGGCACCTCATTTGCAGTGGCAAATCGAGTGTGCGAGATGCAATTCAGACTTGAAAATGGTGAAAAACATTGTAAAACATGAAATTTCGTGACCTTGCGCTTGCTATTGACTTGCCATGCACTTCTTGTATGCTTTACAAAGGTCTATGCTAGTACATTCCATAACAGAAGAAATGCAGGTGGCAAGTTGTTTGCACAGCACAGCATTGCATGGACAAAAGCATTTTTCATGTATAACAAAAACACCGATTTCTTCATTTTTAAGGATGAGCTTTGACTGATCACAAAATGTGAACAGTACAACATAGGGACAAAAATTTTGGATTTTACCATCTAGTAAGGGATTCTTCACTTAATACATGAAACTGCGACAACCTAGAAATCAGATATGCCTGGCATGCTAGTGGGGTTTTTTTATTGTTATTGTTCTACATTGTAACATCAACCACATAAAAAAACTCGAAAATTACATTTTTCCGTGTAATTTTCAAGTGTTGTGATGTGATTGATATGTGTAAAACAGTAAAAAAAGTATCGTGTCAAGCATATCTGATTGCTAGGTTAATAATTCTGTCTTACAGACATTTTTGGAATAGCAGAATGTAGAGAAATTTTGTATGTAAATACACATAATCGTGAAAGGTTCATAAACAATTTATTGAAACATAAAAATATCTACGAATTTTGATTATATATGATCACAGGCATATGGGTCTCCAAAGTGAGATGTCAGATTTCTTCTTATAAGATCATTAATAGGAAATATGATCTCATCTTACTTACAAACAACTATAACAGTCACAGCAAAGACCAGGTTTCTGATTAAGCT
The DNA here is from genome assembly GCA_039090855.1 of Macrothele yani. Classification (NCBI taxonomy): domain Eukaryota; kingdom Metazoa; phylum Arthropoda; class Arachnida; order Araneae; family Macrothelidae; genus Macrothele; species Macrothele yani. The sequence continues at coordinate 103,032,872 of CM077028.1, forward strand.
CAGGAGACAGTGAATCCCATTCCTCAAGAGGATGGTACGTTTTGGCGGAGGGGTTCTAGGAGGGGGCTGATCGCTTGCATGCTATCTGCAACTTTTCTTCTCCCTAAAGCATCCCACGCATGCTTAGTAGCAATCCTTGCAAAAGTGTTTATAATTTTCTGTGGGCATTGTGGATAGCAAGGTCTGAATTCTACTAGGCAAATGAAAAAGCTACTGGCCACTGATCATCAGGAAGGGGGATGAAAATACTATATCAAAAAGGAATCTCAAATGTCATCAGCACAAAAGTGTCGTATTTTCACTTTTCCCATGTAGCCATCTGCTCAGAAAACTTGGAAATTGTATCACTCTGGAGTGGAAATCAAACCCACATCTCCCCAGTTTCCATTCAGGCATGCTACCATTACACCATCCAAGACAATGAAGTTCCATGCAGCTGAAGCTATGCGGATGTAGCTTAGGAATTTGAATTATACCATTCAGATTTGCCATAGTTGAAATCTTCCGATGCTCCCTCATAGCATCAACTAGCCATTTGCCATCCAGTTATGGATATAGGTTGCAAGTTCCAGAGCTTCAGAGAACATCTTGGGAACCAATGGAAAATGAATCCTGTGGCACCTTTGTGCCAATAAATGAATTATTGGCACAAAGGTGCCACAGTCTCATGCTATGTCATCAATTCATCCATTATACAGCTATCCCTTTCAGAGATGCTACCTTCTGGACATTAACTATCAGAAACCAACTTGACTTTTTCTCAGTAATTTTTGATAACCAACACATGGTGTCAATTTCATCCAGCATAATAATTTTCAGTATCCATATCAATATTGCAATAAGCAGGGCGGTTCGTCATTAGGAGGCCAGAGGGGGCCGGGCCCCACCTAAAAATTTCTATTTTTAGATTTTTTTTTTTTCCCTGATTCTTATTCTCTCTCTTAACTACATGGTGATAAACCTTTCCCTTCAAAAACCATTACCTAAGGGAAAAGTTTCCTTCAAAAACGAAAAACTATTCCCTGAGGAAAGAGATCACATACAGAGTGTGAGGTTATTGGGGCCAGCTCCAACAGGCCCCAGTAACATCACTACGCAAGCGAAGAGGAGACGATTTTCTCCCAGTCTCATTCAGTATGATGACCTACATACAACACTGCCTTAACGCGTGTACAAAAAAGCTGTGATCTGGACCGCACTAATTTGATTGGCCAAGAGAGTATCCATTTCCTTAACGCTGTGGGTTGATAGAGAAGCTTACCCCGACCAAGCTCAAAGTTCAGTTAGTTGTTTTTTCTGTGTGTGTGTGTGTCTCTCGGTGATGTGTTGTTCCTTTGTGTCGTGACTTTTTTGCTTGTCGATTACAATGAATGGAGTGGATATTTTGTTAAAATCTCCGTTCTTTGCTTTAAATCTGGAAGAAAAGCTTCACCTAAAGAAACTAGTGCTTATCACCCCAAGAATTTTTAGTTTGAGCTTCACTTAAAAAAACACAGTGCTCATCATCCCAAGAATTTGAGTCGAAAAGCTTCACTTAAAAAAATTGGTGCTTATCAGCCCAAGAATTTGAGTTTCCAAGAGTATGAAGTTTACAAAGCGCTTTGCAGAACTAATTTCAGTTTTAACTAAGATGATTTTCTATGTTAAAAATAAATATACAAATGAGAAAACCTGTAAGTATAATTTGCACATGAGTACATATATGTTTTTCGGTTTCACAAGTTCTTTAAAAAAAAAGGTTAAACCTTTCAAATAATGCAAATGGTAGTATGGTACTCATTCTATATGGGACGAAATTCATGAAACATTCCCTCCCTGCATATATTTGGAGTTATTATTTTCTCACTACATTTTTTTATCCTGTGAATCCTGTGATTAATTCCTCAGTTGAGAAATCTGAAGAAACACAAAGCACAACTAACATAAATTAATGCTCATATGTTTTAAGGTACAAATTTTATTTAAGGAGTTTTAACATTTTTCTGTTATTAGTTATGCATTCTATTCTGAGGAAATTTTTTTTGTGTGCAATACAGTAGTTGAGACATTACTACCTGATTTGGGCATTATTGTGAGTCAAGGGGTAAACAGAGGCAGAGTAAAGGAATCTTGGGGGTGGTAAGGTGGGGTTCTGAATAGTTGGCCTAATAATGACAGTTTTTTTTACTTCATTGTTTGACTTCGGCTACTTTCCCTACCTGTTTCAGTTGCCACGAGCCGCCACTGGCAATAAGTAATATTACTTGCCAACTTTTACGGATTTCTGCCTAATTTTACTGATTTACAGGTAGAAGTCTTTTTTTACGGATTTTTTAATATTTCGATTGCTCAACTGAAATATTTCTATCCCCTGCAACCATCCCCTTAGATTTTCTACCGGACCTTACGAGCGCTATGTTACGCGATGACATCATCTTTGACTCGCCGGTATCGTGCAGAGTGATCAAGTATAACGATGGCTCCGCTTCGTGATCTCGTGCGGTAACTCTCTCCCCACGGGAGTGCTCACGTCGCGTGCCTACCAGAGTTCTCCAAAATGCATAATTACGCGTCTAGTACGCAACGAAGAGTGTGTTTAGGCATTGAAATTTTATCAACGTGTAAAAATATGCGTCGAGAATTTTTCTCCGCGCGTAAAACTACGCATCGAAGAATTTTACCAATTCGTAAAAATACGCATCGGGACGGTATTTCGTCTTTCAGAGACAGAAAGTAAACAAAATAAAGATTTTTTTCCGTAATCGTAATTTCTTTTTCCCGTGATGTTGTCTCTGTCCAGTATTGTTATTATATATCATTTTATTCCATAAATATTTGTATTTCAGTTTGAAAATGGAGGAAAAATTCCCGAAAACGGAAATTCGACGGCGAAAAAATTTTGCTGTAATTTTTAGGCATGAGAGTGCAACGGCTTCGAGGAATTTCTCCTTTTCCGTCATAATTTGAGTTATCCTCGAGGTCGATGCATAACTGAACAGAAATTTTGGGGCAATTAGTAGTGGTGGAGAGTATTTTCGGCCTGAAACTTTCGAAAACGGAAGTTAGACGCAGAAAAGATTTATCCCGTAATTGTAATTTTATTTTTCACGTGATGTTTCCTCTGCCTAGTATTGTTGTTAAATATCATTTTATTTCAACTTGAAAATGGAGGGAAAATGTCCGAAAATGGAAATCGGACATAGCAAAGATTCTCCTGTAACTAATTTTTTTTTTCCCCAATGGTGATCAGAACATGTATCCTGTATTCTTAAATACCCCCCCCCCCAATATTTTGCATTTCAGTTTGATAAACGGTGGGGAAGGGGGGTCTGAAAACGAAAGTGACGAAGCTGAAAAAATTGTAAAAATTGATGCATGGTGTTCAAAAGTATTTATATTTTCAAAGTTACACTTCATCTTTTATCTAAAATAGTGAAAGCTGTCATGCATTCCTGATGGATAAAATTGTTATCCAAGGGCAGTAAAAAAAATAAAGAAAGAAATGGCAAGGGGAACAAAGATATCAGCAAATTAGTTTAGTATTGAAGCACCACAGGTTTGCAAGGCTAACATTGAACAAAATTAGGATTTTACTTTATGGTTTTTTAAATCATTATTTTAAGCACAGATAATACTAGTTCAGTTATTGTGGCATGTGCAGATATTTTTACTGCATATTTATTAATATACAGTACAATTCCGAAAATCTGCACAACTTGGTTCCAGAGGTTGTGCAGATTGTTGAATTTTGTGGATTTTAGAGAATATGTGTGTGTTTACTAGTACATACGTATTGTATAATACTAGTTCAAATGGGATGGTATGTATGTACAAATTATAGGCTTTCATTTGTTTAATAATTAGTAAAATTAATTAGTAATATATGTATTTGATACTGTAATTAGTAGTATTTGGAATTTATATAGATATATACAGTATTTAATAAGTAAGTAAAATATAGGGAACAATTTCATAATACAGTACTGTATTAATTAATTGAATTTTTATTTAACAAATACTGTATATGTCAATCAAACATTCTGGCTGGCAAACATTCCATCAATGGTCAATTGTAAAGTTTTTCCTGAAGTCTATAAATCATCATTATTTCCTCTGCTGAAACACATTTCTGCTGTTCTAAAAAATTATGTATTGTTCTTCCAACCAAAATTCCATCACCTAAGGATTTTTTTTGGTAGTAGAATCCTCGCTGTCAGTGTCTGAATCGCCTGCATCAGGATTAATCACACTAGCCATGATTTCATCATCAGTCATCGTTTGGAGTTCACACTTGCTGAAGATTCCATCCATTCAACTATGTCTTCTTCTCTAAACGCATTCATCATTGACACATTTGCTTGTTTGGCATATGTTAGAAGCTCTGTAACCTTTGATTTGGCCTTCAAAGCTATGAAACCTTTGAACTCGTAATCCTCGGGTTCAGAGTCAATAAATATTGATGCTGGCCATAACTTATGCCATGCGTCTATCAGAGTATTGAGTACAGGCAGTCCTTCATTGTGAAATCTTGAATGAGCATTTTGATTGTTTGAAACGATTTATCAGAGTTCAACAGTTTCCTTAGGAATTCTCCTTTGTAGTTGCACTCCCAACTGTTAACTATGCCCTGTTCCATGGGCTGAATTAATGAAGTTGTGTTTGGGGGTAAGAACATAACTGTAACATTATTTGAAATTAAATCTTCAGGATGTGCCATGCAGATGTCCCATACCAACAAAATTTTACAGTCTGGAGCAAGACCGACCTCCACACCGTGCCTCCTAGCATCTTTAACAAAGTGATTATTGAACCAGTCTGTAACCTAGGCTGATGACTTTACCTGCACCGTCTTAGTGTAGACCTCGCAGGGAAATGCGGAACTCTCTCGAATAGTTTGGGATTAATAGGATCCCTGACGGCGTTCCGACAGCTAGCCTGTCAGTCACCGGAAACCACAGTCTTCCGCTCGGACAGATTCGGTCTAGAGACCTGTGAGTATCTGCCTCCCCCACGGGACCAGTACCTTACACCCTTCTGTCACAACCCGTGTGTGCGACGTGCCATGGGCAGTTGGGGCAAGCAACTTTTTCAAAAATATCCCATCTCGTGGCCGGGAGATCGCCCGCCAACGCGAGTTTTTGGGACAAAAGTCCTTTATTTGGTATCTAAAATGAAAAATTACATTGACATTGCACTATGAAGGTCTCATGCACCCCTCTCACAAATATTCAGGCACTGAAAACACATTGATCACACACAGAAATATTTACATGGTCCGCAGCGCTAGAGCCAGTGCTGTGGTGATGACCCCGGGCCAGGGTCATCAAAAATACCTTGGTCAATAGACCCAAAAGCTCAATATCGAGAGCAGCGTACCTCCGAGGGTTCAACCATCTGTCAACCATAGTTGACCCGGCTCTTCCTTTGCTCAAGTTCCCTAATAAGACTAGGACACGTCTTACTGAAGCTGGAGTGAGAGACGTCCAGCTTGAGGCGGAACTTGGCATTCGCAGCAGTGCAATTGCTGCACTTCAGTGCGGCTGCACACTGGTGGTGCTGGTGCCCAACTTCACCGCAATTGCCGCACCTTGCTTCTGACTCGGGGCAGTTGCCTCGGAAATGACCGAAGCCATTACACCGAAAGCACCTGACCTCCCTCAAAAATTCCTTTAGGCGGAGCACTGACCAACCCAAGTTCAGTGTCTTCCGCCTCACCAAGTGCTTGAAGGCCTTACGCTCCATGTCTGCCACCCAGTGGACCCTACCTCCCTTGCCCTTGATGGGGAAACAGGCTTTAAACCCGTTCTCGAATTCTGGGTTTTTGCCCGCAAACCGCCTCCTCGAACTCTTTCCCTGAGAGATCCCCGTCGACCCCACAAACTATCAACCGGGGGTATCTCTTTCGTGGGGCCATGGGGAGTGTGCAATCGAGCTCCCCGGGATGGGAACACTCCACCGCGACCCCTCCTTTCCTAATGCCCCGAAAGCTCTTGACCCCTATCTGCAGTTTAGTTGGGTTGACTGCAGTTTTCAGGGTCTTCTTCGTGTCCTCTGAGGACGCACTCTCGACTGTCGGGTAGACCAAAAGCACGTCTCCCGTCTCCCGACTTTTTCTTCTTTTTATTCTCAATCGGGGCGGGCGAAAACCCTTTCGCCATGTTAGCCCCTTTCCTAGCCACTTCGGCGTAGGAAACCACTTTCGCGTCGGCTTTGCAGCTCGACTCCTGCCGAACGGACAGCCTGCCTTCAATATAGGCTACCCGATCGGCTTGCTCGTAACAAGCCTTATTGATACTATTCAGGGCCGCTTTCACCTTTTCTCTCCCTGAGGAAGTGACCTGCGAGTCCAAGAGAACGGACTCAACTTCCCCAATGAGGGTGAAAATGCAGCTCATGAAAGCCTCAGGTTTTGTAAGCACCGGGGGTGTCCTGGGATGCTTGTATCCCACCAAAGGTATCTCTGGGGGACCAGCGGACGACCCCTCAGGAGCCCGAGAGGGTTCGGGCTGGGGTGGTGTTTTACCCTTCCTTCCCAAGGGCAGAACTGGCAAGGGTGTGCTTACACCACTAGCTGACTGAGAAGGCTCAGTCGAGACTCCCTTCGTGGGTGTAGCGGCTTTAAAGCCCTTCGCCGGGGGAAGAGTTTTTGACGGCTTCCTCTTGGCATTGGGCTCTACCTTCCGGCTGTTCTCGGAAGAAGGGATAAGCCCTTTAGCACTGCCGACAGGGCTTGGTAGTGCTTCTGCCGCTACCTTCTGCGTCCCAGGCGATTTGGGGGCTGACCCCCTTAGGTTTCACTTTTACCCTTCTGGGTAGCTGACATCTCTGTGAGAGAGATGCAAAACACAAACTTCTTCTAAGTACTGAGTGGGCACCCTGGGGTTCTCCCACTCGAGTCTAACCTTAGAAACCGGGCGCTCGGGCTTTGGGCTGACAAGGGATCAAAGAGTCCCTTCGTCAGCGGGACCGGAACGGCGTCGACGCACCTGAAACTGATGCCAGAGTCTCTATGCGGGCTGAACGGAACTTCGCCCTCACAAGGGCGTTTTCACTAAGTCCCGTCACTGCTCTAATTTATAGGGAACCTAAGTTACACCTATTCTTAAAAGAAAAACAATCGCGAGATCGGGATGAAACCCGTCTCGTGGTTGAAATCGTCAGTTCTGCTTGACACTGCAGTATTGCTCAACCAAGTCACACACAGAGAACTCTCACCCGGTCGGCATCAGAATGACCGGTCGAACCAGTCTGTAGCGAGTTCTTTGGTCATCCATGATTTTTTATTACTGCGGTAGATCACGGGTAATACCTTTAAGCCCTTCAAAGCCCTAGGACAAGCACTTTTTTTTCAATCACAAATGGCATACATTTATGATTTCCAGAGGCACTGGAACAAAGAGCAACTGTTACTCTTTCGTTGTCTTCCTTAACACCGGAAGGTCCTACTTCATCAGCACACACTAGAGTATATCTTGGTAGAAAACACCAGATAAGTGTAGTTTCATCCAGGTTATAAATTTGATCAGGAGAAAGAGCTTCCTCCTGGACAAATTTGGCAAACACATCCAGAAACTCTTCTGCAGCTACCTTATCTGCCGATTCTTGCTCCCCTCAGGATTTCAAGTAACAAATTCCATGTCTTTGTTTGAAGAGGGATAGCCATCCAACTGAAAAATTACAAGGCTCATCAATCTTCAGTTGCTGATGAAATAGCTTGGCTTTTTCACATAAGAGTGGACCTGTAATTGGCATACCATCGTTACGCTTTTGCCGAAACCACTCATAAACAACAGCATCGAGGGTGGAGTTTCTGGCTTCATGCATCGTTTTGTGATCAGCAATTTCAGAATTGCTATCACTCATTGCATAGAATTGCAATATCTTGTCTCAGTTTTTCTTAATATCGTACACAGTCCGAACAGCAATACCAAAAATCTCCGCAACATGCTTTGGTTCACTGCCATTTGCAACAGCTGTGCTTTCTCTTCACTTCTGCCATTTTTTCAAATTTCCAAACAATTATTCAAAAAATTTCACCTTAAGACGTGAAACAAGACATGAAAAAACAGATTCTCACAGCACGTGTACCGGGAAAAAATGTAAACACGCAATGCTAAGTTGCCAGATTGCTCGCTTGATATGTGCTTTATTTGAACTTCAATCTCTCAATACTATACCATCATTTTTGACGCAAAAAAATGTACATCATTAATATTTTTCAAATAGAGAAAACACAAAAAAGATTTTAAAAACTTTTAAAAAGATCTTTAAAAAAAATTTTATGTGGAAAATGGAAAATAAAAATTTCAATTTCTGAAGTCTTTTTTTTTTTTTTTTTACCCGTCTGTTAACTGTAACTGATGTTCGAATCCATGCGGATTTTAGGGAATTGCAGATTTTAGGAGTGCGGATTTTCAGAATTGTACTGTAATTGCGTTTTATTTTATGGTAAATGGCGTTCGCTCAAAAGTTTTAACTGATGCACGTTTTCCAAAGTTGGTAAGTATGATATCGATAATGATATGGATACATAGTGAGTTCTCAAACACTGAAGACTAAGTTCAATTGTCTAGGGAAGATAAGCTCGTCGGATTTTTCTGGTCATCTGTGTGAAATTATACTCACACTACCCCAAAGAAACTTTCAAAAGACTGCAACGCTCATATATTTGAGTGAATTCAAACAGCATATAGTTTTTCTCAGCGCTCACTTATGTACATATACGCCTGAATAAAGAACAAATACGAGAGGAGATCCTGATGACTATCAGATCCACGTATGTTATTTTTTGATGAACCTAAGTTCTAATATTACCATACTGATTATTTGACATCTGAATATCATTATAAAAGAGCAAGAAATTGAATATTCCATTTTCATCACCACCCTAAGGGAGCTTTTGAACCAGGATTACCTAACCATTTTCATGCAATTAATAGAAGATATATCAACATGTAAGGTCAAGTGATGCGTAACATCACAGCCTCTCCTTGACAAATGTCAACCCCGCCTTCTCGTGGTGCATCCTGTTCCCACTAAAGGGGCTCTGGTGACCGCCAATAGTGGTATAACTATACCATCGGGATTAGAGGAAATGCTATCCCACACTCGCCAACCCGCTTGGCCAGCGTGGTGAGTTATGGCCAAACCCTTCCAAAATGACTCCACAGCTTAAATCTTGGCCCTCAGTCTCCGGCAGCTGGAATGTACCTGGCCAAGGCAGCGAGCGGCCAGTGTGACATGAAGGCACAGTGTGCTAAGAATCCCCGGAGGACCGGACTAGGCTGCCATCTGATGCTGACCTTGGCTACGTATAATGGACGCTCCCTATCTTCTGATTCAAGGCTTCTTGAATTGGAAGAGGAACTACAAAGGATTAAGTGGGACATCGTCTGGCTAAGTGAGGTAAGGAGAAAAGGAGATCTCATTGAACTGAAAAGTGGACATCTCTTCTACTATCGTGGGACAGATACTGGCAGAACTAGTGGTATTGGATTTATAATAAACAAGAAACCGAAGGATAAAGTTGTAGAAGTTGAAAGTTCCTCTGACATAGCTGCACAACTCGTTATCCAACTCTCGAGAAGATACCAGGCTCAGATAATTCAAACTTATGCACCCACCACAACTCTTCCTGAAGAAGAAATTGAAGAATTTTATGAGGAAATTCGTCATCTAAGTAATAAAGGTAAGCAGCACTTGAAGATAATTATGGGAGATTTCAATGCAAAAATAGGGCAACAGCAACAGAATGAAACTTCAGTAGGTAAATTCGGTCACGGCAACAGAAACCAGCGTGGAAATACTCTCGTAGAGTTTGCAGAGGCAGAAGGGTTTTTCATCATGAACTTTTTTTCAAGAAAAAGCACAGGAAATGGACATGGAGACATCCAAATGGGACGACAAGTGAAATTGATTTTATTATGTGTAACAAAAAATTCGTCATAGAAGACTGCAGTGTGCTAAACAAGTTCAACACAGGTAGTGACCATAGATTGGTGAGATGTAAGATGCACCTCAACACCAAACTCGAACGTGGCAAGCTCATAAGACAAAAAAAATGTATTGACATAACCAACCTTAAAAAACACCATAATACCTTCAAGTTGGAACTGAAGAACAGATTCTCTGCTTTAGAAGGCCTAACATCGGAAGAAGTGGATATTTCTGAAGTTAACAGAAAAGTAACCAAAGCTCTTATGGAAACAGCAACAAAATTAGCTGGGTCTAAAAACAAGTTGCATGTGAACAAATTATCAGGAAAAACAAAAATGTTGATGCAAAAAAGAAGAGAGATGAGGGCAACTAAAGAAGATGGGACTTCCAAAGTGGAATACATAGAGCTATGCAAGACAGTACGAAAAAGTATCACTGAAGACGTAAGGAAATTCAACTGTGAACTAGTAAGGAAAGCAATTGAAAACAACCAAAGCCTAAAGATAGCAAAGGGACATCTCAGTAAGGGAAGAAAACAGATTATGGCACTGAGAAAAGAGATGGTTCTGTAACAAGAAATAGAGGCGAAATTTTGACAAGAGTGAAAGATTTCTACTCCAAGTTATATGAAAGGGATGATGCATGTACTCCAGACATCATGGAAGGTACCAGTACCAGAGTTCTTCCAGTCCTCCCAGCAGAAGTTGCACATGCAATCAAGAACATGAAGTGGGGAAAAGCTCCAGGAGAAGATGGAATTACTGTAGACATCATACAAGAAGCAAGTGGAGAAATCGAAACAGTACTCGCTCAAATTTTCACTCGATGCCTTAATGTAGGGAAGATTCCTGAGGATTGGAACAACGCTATAATGATCCTGCTACATAAAAAAGGTGACATTGAGGATCTCAGGAACTACAGACCTATCAGTCTCCTATCAGTGGTTTATAAAATCTTCACTAAAGTTCTTTCACACCGCTTGAAGGTAACACTGGACATGGCTCAACCGAGAGAACAAGCTGGATTCAGGAGTGGCTACAGCACAATAGATCATATCCACGTACTGAGAGAACTAATTGAAAGAGCGAGGGAATATGAATTTCCATTGTGCATGGCTTTTATCGATTATGAAAAAGCCTTTGATTCGGTGAAACCATCAGCAGTTACAATGGCTCTGAAATCGTGCGGTATTGAAGATGCATACATTAATATTATTAATAACATCTATGAAAATGCAAGTGCAAAGATTCGTCTGTTTGAAAATACAACACACATAAAAATTGGAAAGGAAGTGAGACAAGGTGACACCATATCTCCGAAGCTCTTTAACGCCACGTTGGAAAATGTCTTTCAATCACTAAACTGGGAAAACAAAGGGATAAAGATTAATGGAGATTATCTAACTGACCTTCGTTTTGCTGATGACATAGTCATTTTTGCAACTACCCCATCAGAGCTGCAGAGTATGATCCAAGAACTTGCTGACAAGAGTAAAGAAGTGGGATTAAAAATGAACTTTCAGAAGACAAAAGAGATGTTCAATGCTTTTACACGAAATGAAGATTTATCGATTGATGGAGAAAAGCTAGAGATAACGGACACGTACGTTTATCTTGGACAACAGATATCAAGTGAGGGTCACATTGATGAAGAAATTAATCGGCGTACAAAACTTGCCTGGAGAGCTTTTGGAAGGAACAGCATAATTTTCAAGAGCAATATGCCATTATGTCTTAAAAGAAAAGTGTTTGATCAATGCATCCTTCCAGTGTTTACGTATGGTGCAGAGACGTGGACCTTAACTAAAAGAGAATACAAAGGCTGCAGACAACTCAAATAAGCATGGAGAGGTGTATGCTTGGTGTAAACCAGGAGAGATGAGAAGAGGAACTCATGGATCCAAAAAATGACAAGAGTGGAAGACATCATGATCAGAGTTAAATCCCTGAAATGGCAATGGGCTGAACATACTGCCAGAAGGACAGACCATCGATGGACAGCCAAAATTTTAGATTGGATTCCAAGGGACAGGAAAAGACACAGAAAAAAACCACATGGGAGATGGGTGGATGAAATTCGAAAGTATGCGGGAGTGACATGGAGGAGACTGGCACAAGACAGACCGTTGTGGAGGAAACTTGGGGAGACCTTCGTCCAGCAGTGGATTGATAATGGTTGACGATGACGATATCAACATAGAAGGGTAAGAGTGCCTTAGTTGATTAACATTTTATATTTGAACTGCATGCACATTAGAATCAATATCTCATTCCAAGAAATGAAGTATAGCAGCATTATTAGTGTGACCTGTTAAACAACCAACACTGTAAATATCAGAGTTTTAAGTCATTCAGGCCACCAGATATCTCAGAAGATCAGAATTTCTCCTGGAATGAACTGCAAAAGGTGATATTTTGTGCCCAACTGTTGAAAGCATAGGTGTGAAAGAATGTTTAAAACAGATTTTTTTTTTTTCATTTTTACAAATGAAAATAAGACTTTTCTGATTAATTTTTTATATTTACACTCTTTGCTGAAAAAAGTGTTCAAAGCACCCTGAGAAAGTTGTTATATCGTGATAAAACTCTGCAGGCAAATAGCTCGGCTGAATATGCAAATGATTAAAAAATAATGATCAACAGCAAAATAGTGGCTTGTCACAGCATGTGGTAACTGCGCATCAAGGAGGGTATATCAAAAGCAAAGCTCGCGCACAGGGACAATTGTGACAGCTGACTGCAGTTTCATTAACCTTTACCTACTGTGAGAATGCCTTGACATCAGATCCGTGCAAAATATGAGCAGTTAAGTGAGTTTGAGAGAGGATGTACACTGAAGAGCAATTGAATTACAGATACCTGTCTAGTAATGTGTAGCACCACCTTTCGTCCTGATGACGGCGGCGATTCGTCTCGGCCTGCACTCTACAAGACACAGGAAGCGTTGGGAAGCCATACGGATCAACGACCCCTGAACAAGCTCCCACAGTTCACGAAGATTTGATGGAGGAGGGGGGTCAGAGCCTCGAACATCTCTCCCGATAGCATCGCAGATGTGCTCGATGGGATATTTCTCTCGATGGCATGCCAGATGTGCTCGATGGGATTGACGCGCAAAGGGTCATCTAGGATATCCCGGTAATGTTGACCTGTGAGAGACGATGTCACACGTACCAGAGGTCCCATATCAGTTCGTGTAAACAGAATACCACCCCCACTAGCTTGAAGAGTACCCTGCTGGCAAGAAGGATCCATCGCTTCATGTGGTTTGCTGCCATCCACACGTACCAACGTGAATCTCGACTCATCAGTCCAGGCAACATTTTCCCACGTGTCTAGGGTTCAGTGGCGATGTTCCTGTGCCCATGCTAATCTTTGCACCCTGTGATGTGCGGTCAGCAGCGGTAACCTCGTGGGACTATTGCTTCTGTACTCCATAGCGAGGAGATGGTTTTGGATGGTGTGGCTGCTTACACGTTTTTGTGCCGAGGGATTTCTTGCATTGTGGCTCGTCTATCCGCCATTACAATGCGAGCTAGCTGACAATGACCGTGCTCATCCATGCGCTGTTGTCCCTTGCAGGGATGGTTTTACCGGATTCGATGTACTCACGGTGCACCCGTGACACAGTGGCTCATGAAAATTCCAGTGCCTGCACGACTTCCGATATGGAGTGACCCATTCGGCGGGCCCCGACAGTTTGCCCACGATCAAATGAGCTTAGATCCTTCGTCTTACCTGTACTGTGTCCGACTCTTACTGATTCCCGTCGCATTACTCCTTATATTGTCGTATCACTGCATACGTCATGTTGTTTCCGTTTACAGGGCCGCCCACAGTGCCACATTTGCATAACGCCAGCTATCTCTAATTCAATTGCTCTTCAGTGTATAATTGGGCTGAAAGAGGTCTGTTGGTCAATTTGCTACATCACCAAGCATGTGAGTCCATGTGATGTGGCAATCAGACAATTTTAATGCCAATTGATTGAGGAGGGCACAACTCGGCAGCACGCGGGCAGTGGACGTCTGAGGGCAGCGACAAAATGAGGATCGATCGATTACAAGAGCCACACAAACAAACAGAACTGAATTGTCACTCTCAACCATCCGTGACTATATTGCATTGTCTACAGGTACGGAAATGGCCATCCGGACCATTGCCAGACAACATGTGGTATGGGGACTACATTGGAGTCTGCCGCCTACCACTGACCAGTAATCATTGCAGTGGTATTGGGCCCAATCAGCATGGTATAGTGTTCAGTGGCATCTTGGGATCTTCAGTGATGAGTCACTCTTTTCATTTGGTGCCGAGGACCAGCCTATACATGTCTAGAGATGAGCCTGCCAGCACACATATCTTGCCTTTACCGTGGAACAGCACACGGCTCACACACCAGGAGTGACCATCTTGGGAGCAATTTCCTTTGATAGCTGAACACCCTTGGTTGTCCTCTGAACCGTCCTCACAGCTCAATAATATGTCAGCAATATTCTACCACCTGTTGTGTTGCCATTTCTGTCACATCACCACCAAGCAATTTTTCAACAGGATAATGCCCGGCCACACGTGGCACTACTCTCCCAGGCCTGCCTCTATAATGTTGATACCATTCCGTGGCCAGCCTGATCACCTGACCTCTCACCGATCAAGCATGTTTGCGACATGATGGGACTCTACCTATGCCCATCTGGAAAGTTGGCAAACTGGCCCATGATTTGGACACCATTTGGCATGCTATACCTCGACAGTATCGGTGAACTGTACGAGTCCATCCATGCCACACCAGGTAGCCGCTTGTATCTGAGCCAGAGGTGGTGCTACAGTGTACTGACTTGTTCCATTCATGTAGCTGTTTTATCTGAATAAATGGCTGTTCTGAAATTGCAATAATTTCCTTTCCTATACATATACATTGCACATGCCAATTTTCATTTTGACTGGATAATTCCTTCTGGGTGCGTCATTCTCTTTTGGCAAAGAGTGTACAATGTAATGTGAACTATAGCTGTGGTCAATGGTTGCTTATTTCTTTGTGTATTTTATCATTTGTTGTTTTATTGCTGTGTGTTTGTGGCATTCCTGATATTTCTAACACATCAAATGATATATGTAACTAAAGCCATATTCTTTTGTCAGATTAAAATTGGGTGGACATTTGGGAGAAAGCATTTTAGTTTCAGCCTTTTCTAATGGCTTGGCTCTCGAGTTTGAGCGGGCTGATGCTGCTAAACGGTTGCGCCTTTTCCTTAGTGAATTGCTGGCTGTTATGGGACAGGTAAGCAATTTAATTTACTCCTTCTGTGATATGTTTCCTGAATGTGTTGTGATTTTAAGTACACTCACGGACAATGAAATTTGTCACCGATGAGAAAACATGCTACAACCGCAAAACTTTGCAAATAGCTAGAGTGCATGCTGGTATGCAAATGATCCATGTTTGGTGCGAGTGCTCATGACCGCATACCTTGTGGTTGTGCTGCAAGTGTGAACCGGCAGCCTTATAAACTGGTGTGTAGTCGATGCCCCATGAAAGTGAAAAACACCGGCCGACACAAGCAAGAGTACAGAGTGGCAAGAAAGACGGGTAGACGGCGTCGATTTACACAACTTACGGACTTTGAGAGAGGTCTGATATCGAGCTGAAAACCGCGGGTGGTTGGCGCACCGTATAGCCCACCATGTGGATCGTTCTGACCATACCATCTGACTGTGTTGGGAGCAGTGGGCACGTGATGGCAACGCCACACGCCAGAGTGGCTCCAGACGGACCAGAAGGATCACCGCTAGAGAGGATCGATGGATTGTGCACCGGGCATGAACGGACCCCATGGGGACCCGGTCCACTATACAGGCAAATGTAGCAGCTCCTGTGTGCCCACAAACCATTTCCTGAAGCCTTGCGGAAGCAAATCTGCGATCCCAGCGCCCCTTACATGTGCTGCCATTAACACCGGAACATCGCCAGCTCTGTGTGCAGTGGTGCCAGGCCAGAGCGGCGTGGAACGCCACAGACTGGTGACATGTGGTGTTTAGCAATGAGTGCTGCTTTGTTTTGGGGACAGATGATCAGCGTGTCCGCGTGTGGAGGTCCCCAGGTCAATGGCACAATCCCAACCTTGCTGTCGAGTGACCACACCTTCCCCCACTGCAAGCATTATGGTCTGGGGAGCCAATGCCTACGATAGCCGATCAGCTCTAGTAGTGGTACGTAGACCATTGACGGGCCAGCGGTATGTGGATGAAATCCTACGGCCCCACATGCTCCCTTTCCTGGCCGGGATTCCAGGTGTGCTATACCAGCAAGATAATGCCCGCCCGCACATGTCTCGGGTTGCCCGAGACTGCCTATGTCATGTCCAGACACTTCCATGGCCTGCCCGCTCCCTGGACATGTCCCTTATTGAGCATGTGTGAGACCAGTTAAAATGCCAGCTGTCACCGGTGCCACACTATCCAGGATTTGGAACACCCCATCCAACACATGTGGGCCAGTCTGCCACAGGACAACATCAGGCGTCTGTTCACCTCCATGCTGGACCGTATTGCAGCATGTATCGCCTCACGAAGCAGTGCGACACGCTGTTGAAGATGACCAGACAGCATGCCACAGATCCTTCTGTAAATTGTCCTGTAGCTCTGTTTTTGCCATCATGTGTATCATTCATCTGTATCATTACGTCCATAAAATTTCAGTTCAATCCGATGCTTCCTTCTTGGTGCGCAAATTTCATTGTCCGTGAGTGTAGTTCATTGAATAGTAAGCTTTTGGTAAATAGAGGTAGTTGATCTTGCACTGTTAAGGGAAGGGAATATGTAAAGGAACTTTTATGTTTCCTAAAGGCTTCTATTCCCTGCTTGCTGAACCTGCCAACCTCTTGCATTTCAGCAAATGCCATGAGGCTATCTCAGTCTGTGGTGATGTAATCACTTGTAGCAAGTTTGTGGGTTGTGAAGAGTAGGAGAACCAGGCTCATAAATGTGATATAACACAAATTAGAGCCTAGAAGTATAGTTGAGTCTCTTTAAATTCTCTCTCCTTTAACCGCCGCCCTCACTTTTCACCTACGGGGTTTGCAATTCCCCTGGAATTCTGGAATTTGATTTCACTTTTATCCAGGCCTGGAAAGTCCTTGATTTTTCATATTTTTGTGAAATGTCATAGTATAATCCTGAAAAAAAAAAAAAATTGGAATGAAAAATTTCTTTTGTCAAAAACTTTAGATTTTTTGCATCCAGCTCCCTGCGGTGTCTGCTTGCAATGACATCACTTCCATGGAAAGTGGAGACCTGATGTCGTTTCATGTGACACTGACTGCTGGGCAAAATGCTTAATAGCCATATTTCCAGTGACCTTGGTTTGTGGTGTAGCATTTGCATGCAACTGGATTCACAACAACGCATGGAAACCTCCCCACTAGTCCAAGATGGCCGTTTCCTCTAGCATGCCCTTCCTGCCACCAATGTGCATGGGAATAGATGACTATGGAATTAGGAATCTTTAGTACCATGGCAAAGTTGTTTTGTATTATTATCATTGTGCTAAGTTCCAGATTGCTTAATATAAGTTTTTTACAGAGAAATTTTTATACAGGCAAATTTTGCCACTTCATTGAAGATGTGACGCACACACAAGAACACTCAGTAACAGCAAAACCTGTAGGACTTCATAAAAATTCCAAATGCATAGTAAATTTCACCTGAGTTTGATAAGTATAAAACAAAGCACTATGATTCTAGCAAAAATGTAAGCTTCTGGAATTTTTTTGGTGAACTCCTGGAAAAGCCAAGGAATTTATTCTATGTAAATGTGTATGTACCCCACACCTACTGTAGCCCTGGAACGTGTTTCCCAAATTTCCATTCAAAGAGGCTAATTCACATTCTTATTTTTTGTAGTTCACGGAGTATTTTATGGAACTTGGCCTCAAGTGTTTCATCATCCCTTCCCCTGCCATGACTTTAATGGTTCATTTCTCACTTTGCTTGCAACAGTGGATTACTGCATCTGAAGTTACATGGTTGTTAAAGTGTAACACCCTTTACAGTGTCCGAATTACTCAGTGGTCCGCTGGCCATTGGCCAGTAAAACTTCCTTCGGACCACTGAACTATTGATTTTACTGGCCCGGATGGCTAGAAAATTTTTTGTTGTTTTTTCTAATTTGTCACAAGTTAAAAAATGAATTTCTCTTTCTTTTACATTGCTGTATTATTTTTCTTTTTAGGCTGCAAACTAATGATAGGTTTAAAAACAAATATTGGAGATAATTCCATTGAAACAATATGTTGTTTTCTATATACATATGTTGTAAATGTCTTTAAATTTTTCTTTATTTTTATTTTTTACGGACCAGTGGGCATTTTTGTGGACCAGTGGTTTGCAAATTCTAGTGGTCCGCTGGGCCAGTAGAAGATTTATTTCTAATTCTAACACTGCTTCAGTACCTTGAGAGCAATGAGACAGAGGCATGTTGTGCTACAAATTGACTTGCGTAAAAGGCACTCCCACTTTTTTCAAGTGGGCAACAGCTTTTTATACATTTACTGCATTTTGTTCAATGCATTTACTGCACTCCAACGTGGTTTATCACAAATGTGACTCCCGCTTATCTCTCAGTCTTGTTTTCAACCGAATTCTGCAGCAATGAGAGCTGTCTTGAATGTCCATGAAATTTTTTTAAATTTGTGAGTGCAGAGGAAAAAATTCGTCCTTCAAGCCAGTAATTTATTGCGATTCATTTTTTAAAATTTTGTGGGAAACATGTTAATAGATAGCCAGTGGGAGATATCCTAAATGAAAGACACAAGTTATGGTCTTGGAAAAGTTACACTCAGTAAAGAAAATAAAAGAAATGGCAAACATAATAAGCTGGAGCAAGCCCTAGTATTATGGATAGAACAAATGTTTACTAAACAAGATCTCATCACAGATCAAATTTTTCAGGAAAAGGCTCCCTGCAATTTGGAATACAGCTGGAAATTTTCACTGACAGTGAAGTTTTAAATTAATTTCTCTCCGCATTGGCACCTATACCTATCAGGACCATGTTACATCTCCCCATCAATATATTGTTTATAAAATTAATGCCTTCCTTGTTTCTCCAGATGTAGGTTAAAAGAGAGAAAAAAATTTAAAAGCCTCTGTCTGAAAAGACTTACCATATATACTTGCATATAAGCTAGCCTCAAATTTCAAAATTTTGGAAAACATTTTATTAAAATGAATTATGCAAATTTCTGATATTATATTTTGTAAAAACTTTCAAAGCACGATTCACAATTAAAGTTTCCAAATACTTTGTTGTGACACCTATGGCATTAGCATTTTTTGAAAGACCTGATAACCATTTCTGGTGAAATTGCATCTCGCAGTTATTTCACCCAAGAAGTAACAAGGCCAGTATTGGCCTCGTCACCCTGGAGCAGGAATCAAACCAGCATTTCCTGATTTCTGTTCAAACATGCTACTATTATGCCACCCAGGACAACAAAGTTCAAAGCAGATGTAGCTTAGAAATCTGAATACCATTCGGATTTGCGCTTGGCGAAGCAATCTGATGCTTCCATGTAGCATCAACACCATAGTTCCTCATAGCTTGAGAAATCTGAACAGTATTCAAATGTGTATATACTCATTTCTCTGTGGCACTTCTGTTTGATGACTGACTAATTTCAAAGGCCATTTAGCTCCTGAGAACACTCACTGTACACTCCTCAATTTTTTTTAGTGTTTATCTTTTTGGTGCCTGGTACAATCAAAAATGCAATCTATGAAGTTGATGCTTGTATGCTTTGTTATCTAAAAGAAGCTATCACAGTCTTTAGTTGAAATGTCTTCCACACTGTATTGCCACAAGTCTTCATTAAAATAAAATCAGTGGATGCTTGTTTGTAGGATCATGAGAACCACTTCCAACACTTAATATCACCTACTTGCAACATGTGACCAAAAAGTATCAGACTGGTTGCATAAGTTCAGAATTGCACAACATAACACGAAGTGGTTTGACACAGGTTGACCTTGGAACCTACTACGAATGTGCCATGGGGTAATGTGTCCCCTACTTGTCTGGTTTTTTTACAGTAGTGCTTTGTTCTTACATGTGTGAAACTGTTTGTTGCATTCATCATGTTGGAAAAAATTTGATCAATGAATTTTCATTAGAGTTTGTCAAAAACTTGCAAAGACAGTACTAAAGTTACAGAAAATCTATGAGAGAATTGTATGAGTTGTACACACACACACACACACACACAGTTGATGAGTGATATAAACATTTTAAAAATAATTGTGAAAGTGTTAAGAGTGATGAACAGTCTGGGAGGTCCGCAACCAGCAAAAGTGAAAACAATATCGAACTTGAGTGCACAGCTGTGCCGGAAAATCACCGAATCACTATTCATGAATTACTTCAACATTTGTTTCAGTTCAGTTGGTTCTTGAGGACAATTTGGGTATGAGATTTGTCTTAGCAAAATTGCTCTCAGCTTAGCAAAAACAGGTCAGTGTTTTTTCAGCTGCTACTGACCTGTTTGAGTGTGTCAAAAACTACACAAACTTTTTAAAAACTATCATAACTGATGCTGAATCATCAGTTTATAGATATGACCCCAAAACTAAGGCCCGGTCTTCACAGTGGAAAACCCCAAACTCTCCCAGACCCCCCGAAAAAAAACAGCACCACAGAGCAACAGCAATGTCATGACAATGCTGACTGTTTTTTTTTTCAATCACGAGGGAATTGTGCATCTTGAATACACTCCATCAGGTCAGACAATCAACAAGGAGTACTAGTGTCAAGTTTTGTTGCATTTGAGGGAGCCAGTTCTTTGCAAAAGGCCAGCATTGCATAAGAGTGACAAGTGGCAACTCTACTGTGACAGTGCGCTGGCCCATGTAACATAACTTGTGTAGCAGTTTCTTGTTGAGCAATGCATTGCATAGGTCCAACAGTCACGAGCTCACTTCCTGCAACTTCTTTCCTCTTTCCAAAAATCAAGTACCACTTGAAAGGAAAGAGATTTTAAGATATTGTAGAGATACAACGGAACGCAGTGAAGTAACTGTTCGCTATTTCAGAAGATGACTTAAAATGCTTCGAGCAGTGGAAACAGCACAGAGCTAAGTGTGTGGCTGTGGAAGTGGACTACTTCGAAGCTGATCAAGTTTTAAATATGTGTCTTGTACTTTTTTTTAATAAATCCAGTCTGGTTATTTTTTTATCACACTTTGTATAAGTGCATTCATTATATCTACTTCCATTATACTCTATTTATAATGAAAGTATTATAATCTATTTCCAACAGGTTCACATGAACTTTTTTCTACTCACCCTGTGGAGTCAAAACATGATTCCCTGACATTTTAAATTTCTTTTCTTTTTCCCTTTATGTTTTTTTTTTTTCCCCCGTGTATGTTTTTACTTGTTTTGTGTCGCAATATTTCTATTTAGCTTTTTTGTTGCCATTTTTTGATACAATTACATATACCACAATTTTTTTTTTATCTTTCAGGTTAAAGAAGGGAGGTTGGACTACGGAATTCAGAATTCTGAACTTTTTGAAAGCTGTGTATATTTAGAAGAAATAGCTGATGTACTGTGCATTGCTCAAGCTGGTAAGACATCATCATTAAGCATGTTAAAAAATGAACCTACAAGCAGATAGCAGTTTAGGGATTTTTTAACATGTATCTGTTTTTCAAAACAAAAAAAGAATTGTACTTAACATTTAAAATCTCTTTTGGCAGCTGTATAAAATGAGCTGTACACTTCATAATATATATACCATTCTAACAGTTTTCTAAGTTTATTTACTAATAGAGTTGCACAATGATTTTTTGTATTGGCTAAGTTTTGTTATTCAAAGATTTTTGAGAATATGTAGTTGCCATTTGTCAATTTCTTTCAGGGAATTTTTAGCGAATCATTTATTTCTAGAGTTTAACAACTGTCCATATCCTGGTTTGTGTGTTAGTTTTGTATGTATCATAAATGCTATATGATGAGTTAAACCATGTATATGGAGCCTGCTAACTGCCATCCCAGTGATGAAGTGGTCTAAGCGCTGGCTTCAGACCATTCGTCAACAATGGGTCCGGGTTCGAATCCAGTGAAGTAAACATCAAATATACTGCTGAAATAAAAAAATTCAGTAAAGTAATATTATTCAACATTTGTAACATTTTTTTCATTTTTTCAAGATTTTTACATTTAGCAAACACTTTTGTCATTATTTATTACATGTTTTTAAAAATATTGGGACTTTTTTCAATATTATTTGGGTGTCTTTGTGCCATCCACCAAGCAAAACTTATTGTGCTGCCAGGGATGAGAATGTTCCAAAATTATTAGAACCTCAACTTTTTCTGACAAAGACAAAGCTGCATGTTCATCCCCTCATTGGCAGCCCCAATGGCGCAGTGGTCTAAGCAATGGCTTCTGATTATTCATCCGAAAGGGTTCTGGGTTTGAATTCCGGTGAGGCATGGATGATGTGATTGTCTTACGACACTGGTTCTCTCCCTTCCCTGGAACCAGTGGCCCTAAATTAGAGATGGGTGACTGCATATAGCCCATTGAGTTGCTTATGGTGGTCGTCAAACCTCCAATCAAAAAAAAAAAAACACATCCCCTCGTCTGCTCTCATTTCTCTTCTTGATTATATATTTTTCTGATCATGTTTTCGTTTTTTATATTTTTCAGGAATAGTATAAAAGAGCAACATCGCATTTTTTTTTCAGATTGTTTTCTAATGAACTGCATGTCTCTTATTTCTGAGGTATCTTCTTCAAAACCAATCAGTAGAGCAAGCCTTTTGCCTCCTTCCCCTTTTTTTAAAGCAAAATTAAATTTCAAAATTGCTGCTTATATGTTCGTGATGAAATGTGGGCCATTTGTATGACACTTAAAATGGTTTTCACAGCAGAGTGAACAGTGTAGTAATGATTTTTGACATTTAATTTCACCTAAAATCTGTTTTCCGATTTCTCTTACTCACTTTTTGCTGTATCAAGGGGCAGAGCAAGAATTTTTTTCTTTTGTTTAAAGCGAAATTAATTTTCAGAAATCCTACTATATGCACACCGTATAGAGAAAACAACTTTATGGGGAAGGAAAGATGTCACCAAAAAGTTGTTTGATTTTGAACTTTAATTCTTTTTTGTAAATAAAATAAAAAATGCTGGCACCTTTTGTCTGTTAATATAGCAAGAAGTGAGTTAGCAATCAGAAATTCTGCATTTTCAGGGAAATTAAACTTTGAAAAGTAATAATCCATTTTGATGGTAAAATCAAATATGGAAGCCTTTGTTTTTCACAAAAATACAGTGATAATATTTTCAGAAAAATAAAATCTTCAACTACAGTGGCTGTGCTCTCAAAACGTCATGAAGTGTTTGTAAATGTATTCGGAAAATCAGTTTTTAAAAATGTATTAGGGAAAGCAGTGTTCCGCATAAGTAATTGAGAACACTGTTAATTATAAATTAAAAAAAAAACTGGAAATATGTGCCAGCTTTATTCTCATAAACCTGCTTCTAAAGTAACCCAAGAAATCCTAAAAGTTTCTGCAATCACTCCTCGTGGTCTCCACAATTTTGTCAACCCTGGAAGAGAGAAGATGTAAGAAATCCTTCAAAATTTTCACTTTATTTACGAAACATTTTGGAGTGATGTCTTCGGCATCATGGTGTAAGGGTATTAGGCTATACACCTCTTGGTTCTCTGATGTTAGAACAGGGTGTCTATTAGTAATGAAAATAATGAAAGTCACAAAAGTCATGAATTCAGGAAAGGGTCATGAAAGTCGAGAAAAAATCACGGATTTTGCTTTTAGGGTCATGAATTTCTTTTTACTTTTAGTAATTATACATTTTTGGCGACAATCTAAGTAATTTTCCATGCACCTACCATATAAT
Organism: Macrothele yani; assembly: GCA_039090855.1. NCBI lineage: Eukaryota > Metazoa > Arthropoda > Arachnida > Araneae > Macrothelidae > Macrothele > Macrothele yani. Next base: position 103,056,709 of record CM077028.1, read on the forward strand.
AGATAAATGTGGTTTCCGTATAAATATTCAAGTATTGAAAAAACAGGGTGCACTTGTGCTCTCCTCCACAGAAAACTGTTAAAGCAAAAAATATTTTAGCGTACAGATATATGTACAAAATGTGGTTTACAAAATTTTGTGGCCAATTTAGCAATTTCTTATATTGCTTATAGAATCATGACATTTTTCAAATATAAATGTTGAATAAAAGTGTGTAATGAAATCTTTAGCACAATGTTGAGTATTCAGTTTACTTCAGGCACAGTCAAAGTATGATGAGTTAGATTTTTGTCACTAGCAGAAGGGCAGGGGCACTTTTTTGTAGAAAAGGGGGAAATATATGTGTACAGAACTTTTTAAATTGCAATGAAATTGCATTTCCCAAATTTGGTAGACACCCTGTAGAAAATACAGCATGGGAACTGAGATAAGCCAAGTCTTGACTAGAATGTCAATGTGTTAGTGCTTTGCGTGTGTGTACACATTTATGTGCACACATATGGAACCAAAAATGCCTGCATATCCGTTGTATGAATGTTGCTTAGTAGTGATAGATCGACTATCATGTTCAAATCCTTTGATTCACTTGCTTGTTTGAGGTATTGTTAAGATTTCAGTTATCTGTGTTCAATAATGCACTTATTTCTGCTTATAGAACTCCCTGGACTGTTGCATATACCAGACATAGCAGAAGCATTGCTTCATGTTAGAAATGGAATACCACTATTATGCAGATTAGTTGCTAATTCGCCAGACTGTTTTAAAGAAGGTATGCTTTCTTGACTATTCTAGTTTTCACTGCATGCATAAAATGATACCTACTTTGAAAATTTATTAAAAGAATGTATACAATGCATTTGTGTTAGCATTAAAAAATGTCTGAATATTCAGTTATTAAAATAAGTATGACCTACAAACATTTTGGGGATAATATTATGTTCTCATAAAACGTGATACATAGGGAATATTGTGGTATAATATTGTGGTATAAATTTCTCCAGATGTAAAAATAATTTTTCTATTCTGACTTTTATTAGAAGTGCAGATAATAGGATAATACAAATGTTCATTATGCCAACTAGCAGAAAAATTTGAAAATTCAATTATTTTGGCTGCGGTCACCGCTACCTTTGTGTGTGTGTGTGCTGTGTGGGGAAAAAAACTGCAACAGAGAAAATATCAAATACATTCAGAATCTTGATCATGATCGCAGCAATTGAGTGCAGAAGTAATCTCATAACTATCATTCTGAAGTAGAAATGGTTTGCTGAATGCAAACACACATGCACCACCTAGCCTACACATGTGTGTACACTAAAATAGGAAATATATGCATCAGGAAAAGTGAAAAACATATATAAAAATGCTGGTGTGCTTTTAGTTATCAGAAGCAGTTTTCCTATGTGTTTTATAAAAACAGAGATATTGTGTTAAATTCAGTTATGTTGTTGTGCCACCTAACAAGAAAACTGCACATCAAAGAATTTGTTAATGAGTAGATCATTGTTCTTGTGATTTCATCAAACAAATGCAAAACAAATTTCTCCAGACTTACAGCTATGATGATAATATGTCCAGGGCTTGAAAAATATCATGGCCGAGATTCCCGGGGCATGTAAATTATTGGGGTGGGCAAGTAAAAATGAAATCTAGTTGCCCAAAATGGGCAACTAGATTTAAAGAAAAAAAAAGTTTGGAATGGAAAATTTTCTACTCTAGAAAAAAAAAAAAGGGTTGCGTGTTTTTCATTTTACTGCAAATCACCGGAAGTTGTATTATTGTTACGGAATGAGTGCCAAGGCCAAGAGAATAGTTCTTCTTCAATTATATTATGCTCTACATCCAGAAATTGGGGCCATACATAGTTTTGCTACAGCTGTTGTTTACTGTTAACGACGTGATGCATGCCTCGGATGAAACTCCTCCGGTGTTTAGTGACAAAATGCGTAAACTGCCATGAAACTGGAGGATGCAGACTAATGGGCAAAAAAGTTGTGCTTTATGAGGAGGGAGCACCTTTGGGAGGGGGTGACAACGGAATATTTATTGTGCAGCCCCGGGTTGGATTTGGTCTCTGATACAACTTACGCGAGTGAGGAAGGGGAAAGTGGATGCCCCCCCACACACACACACAAACTGACAGCGGTACTGTACTACTGAAACAAAAGCTAAGTTTCGTTTAAACCTTAGCCGGGAAAAGTTTGTGTTAGCTGTGGATATAAGTTGTATTTAGTAATGGACAGGGCACGATAAATATGCTCTAGTTCTAGGAGCCAGCTCCGAAATTTAAGCGCCAGGTGAAACAAAGTCAATAATGCATGAACAAAAACATGTTTGGTTATGACACTGGAACAAAAAGTAGTAAACCATATTTGTTGTCACTTTTTTCTTTTTACCCAAACCACTTATCGCAAAATAAAGTTCCAATTTGCTTCATAATTTTCTTTTTCCATTCTTTCAGTAGATGATTTCAAAAAAATTAAAATTTGAGATTTCGATTTTATTAAAATACTATTTGCGGATGTCATATTTTGTACATATTAATTCAAAATACCATATTTTTTTCCTTTGTATAATTTGTAGACCAAAAAATTCAGAAAAAAATTTCCTTCATGAGATTCGCAAGGGCGTATAATCCAAAGGCTGTGAAAAAAAAATCCCATGTATAATCTGTGGTAGCATGAAATTCTGAGAAAAACAATTTTTTCCTTCGCATAATTTGCGACAGCATGTCTCAGACCGTGATATTTAAAAAAAAACATTTAAAAAAATAAACGACAGTTCATACCTGCAAACATTGGCAACAGCCTTGTTACTAATAATTAGTATTGCATGGCATACATAAACTATTTTACAAAATGATCCATCTCTTTGTAGAAAACAGATATGTGCCCGAACAAAACATTACAACAAACAAGGACTCTAATGAAACAAACTTAACACCTGTGAAACACAAAGTTGATTCCCCAGCAATGACATGATTGCGAGATTTAAGTTCAAAACTTCTACCAGTAAAAATCAGTAAGATGCGTTCAGAATTCCACGATACTCGACAGACAGAAAATCCAAGCAAATAAACTCGCGGTGCACGAACCTCCACTTACCATATGATCATACTGCCTCTAGAATTGCAGTTTAAGACAAAATGAGACAAAAAAAAAGTGGGGTGGGGGGGCTGAATATTTTAACTGGTGAAAAAACGAAACAGACAGCAAGAATGCAGACTACTGTCAGTTTGTCTTTTGTTGACTCTGCAACTTCACACACTGACTCTGCAACTTCACACACTGCTTAATTTTTCTTTCTGCTGATATCATTCTCTCCCTACTTTTTCATTGTTGCTTTTCTTTCTTTTTCTTATTTTTTGTGCTCTCTAATAAAAACCAATAGGCTGTGGACCATGAGTGCATGATATCAAAGCTTCAACTGTTTTAGATAAGTGGTGTAACTTTGGGAATATTAAATTAATACTTTTGAACACCATGCATCAATTTTTACAAATTATCACCACTTCCTTTATCAAGATTAAATGCAAAAACTTATGGGGTGGGGGACATTTAGCAGCGCTGGCGAGTGGGAACATTGCTGGGGGGGGGGAGATAGCAATTACGAGAAATCCATCTGACTTCCGGTCTTGAAAATTTTTCTCCTATTTTTAAGCTGAAGTACAAAAATTTATGCAGTAAAATGATACTTAAAAGTACTGAACAGAAGCAACATCACGAGAAGAAAGAAATTATGATTCTGAAAAAAATCTGAACTCTGTCGACTTCCCGTTTTCGAAAGTTTCGTAAACATAGAATTTCGCCCTCCTACAACCCCCCCCCCAACCAACCAACTAAATTATGTGTACTTGTACATCGATCTCCTGAGTGGCCAAAATAACGGAATTGGCAGAATTTCTTGAATTTGCGGAAGACTCTCATTCCTGAAGATTAGGAGGAAATTTTTGCGACATCTAACTTCTGTTTCCACAGATTCTTGCCAACAGTTTCAAGCTGAAATACGAACATTTATGCTAAAAAATGATAGTTAATAAGAATACTAGACACAAATGCAGCATTGGGAGAAAAAATTACGATTAGGGCAAATCCTTTTTATCCATTTAATGTACTACTGTTTTCGAAAGCTTTGAAACCTGAAATACAGTCCCCAGACAAAAAATGACCCCCCACCCTCTTCATGACAAACAAAAACAAAGAATTCTGCAAATACGCTTAAGAATTGTATGCATATCATAAAATAATAGCAAAATAATTTTTTTTAAACAAAATGAAAATTCGTAGAATCCGTAGTTTCAAGAGGAAGTTCCATAGGACAGTCATATGATCTGCACTCTTCTTCTTGGTTACTCAGTCCAAGGACTTGTTGTATCGTGTTAATCATGAATCGTAATTTCTGACAAAACAAAAACAACAACTGCAATTCACAAGATCGACTCAGAAATCCAAAGATGTAAGAAAGAAATGATAGTCTTATTGAAAAAGTAACTGTCATTTTGAAGTACTTTTCTATGTTACTTTTAAGTAAATAAAGAACTAAAATCGCTAGCTGTTGCATTATTGTAGTTCATAAGTTACACTAATGAACTCCGTTGAAATTGCGGACAGTCCATAGCATTGTCTTATTTCTGAATACATTTCAACTGAATGCCAAAAGAAAAAAAAATCCTTAACTATACTATTAGTGCACCAAAACTAGGTAATGCGATTTGCAGAATGGTTACATGCTACGGAATAGCTCTGCGGGATTCCCGAGTGTCACGGATTCTCATACCACGTTGGCTTCCCGCACGCACAAATAGTAGCGCCTTCTATATACACTGAAGAGCAATTGAATTAGAACCGCTGGCATTATGCAAATGTGGCGCTGTGGGCGGGCGACCCTGTAAACAGAAACGACATGACGTATGCAGCGATCCGACAATTATAAGGAGTGATGCGACGGGAATCAGTAAGAGTTGGATGCAGTTATGGGTAAGACGAAGGATCTAAGCGCATTTGATCGTGGGCAAATTGTCAGGGCCTGATGAATGGGTCACTCCATCTCGAAAGTCATGCAGGCACTGGGATTTTCACGAGCCACTGGGTCACTGGTGCACCGTGAATACATCGAATCCGGTAAAACCATCCCTGCTATGGCCAACTGCCGTGGACAACAGCGTGTGGATGAGCGGGGTCATCGTCGGCTAGCTCGCATTGTAATAGCGGATAGACAGGCCACAGTCAAAGAAATCACTCTGCAATTTAACACTGGTGCACAAAAACGTGTAAACAGCCACACCATCCAGAACCATCTCCTTGCTATGGGGTACAGAAGCCATCATCCCACGAGGGTACCACTGCTGACTGCACATCACAGGGTGCAAAGATTTAGCATGGGCACTGGAACATCGCCACTGGAGCCTAGTCATGTCAGAAAATGTTGCCTGGACAGATGAGTCGAGATTCACGTTGGTACATGCAGATGGCAAGATACGAGTACGGCACAAACCACATGAAGCAATGGATCCTTCTTGCCAGCAGGGTACTCTTCAAGCTGGTGGGGGCGCCGCCCCGGTGGCGCAGTGGTCTAAGCGATGGCCTCTGATCATTCGTCCGAAAGGGGTCCGGTTTGGAATCCCAATGAGACATGGATGTTGTGTTTGTCTTAAGGCACTGGCTCTCTCCCTTCCCTGGAACCAGTGACCCTAAATTAAGGACGGGCAACTGCTTATAGCCCATTGAGTTGCTCACAGTGGTCGTTAAACCTCCAATTAAAAAAAAAAAAAAAAAAAAAGCTGGTGGGGGTGGCATTCTTGTCTGGGGACTGTTTACGTGGACTGAAATAGGACCCGTGGTACGTGTGACATCGTCCCTCACTGGTCAATGTTACCGGGATATCCTGGACGAACATTTGCTCCCGTTTGTGTGTCTTCAACATCCCACTGGGAACCTCATCCTGCAACAAGACAATGCACCGTGCCATCGCTCCTGAGTTGTATCCGAATGGTTGGATGAACACTCCACCGACGTGACCTCGCTTCCTTGGCCAGCTAGGTCACCTGAGCTCAATCCCATTGAGCACATCTGGGATGCTATCGAGAGAGATGTTCGAGGCTCTGAACCCCCTCCATCAAATCTTTGAACAGTGGGAGCTTGTTCAGGGGTCGTGGATCCGTATGGCTTCCCAACGCTTCCGGTGTCTTGCCGAGTCCATGCCGAGACGAATCGCCGCCGTCATTAGGGAGAAAGGTGGTGCTACACGTTACTAGACAGGTATCTGTAATTCAGTTGCCCTTCAGTGTATATATACACTATATATATATATATACAATGCTCTTCAGTGTATATATACACTGAAGAGCAATTGAATTAGAGATACCTGTCTAGTAACGTGTAGCACCACCTTTCTCCCTAGTGACGGCAGCGATTCGTCTTGGCATGCACTAGACAAGACACCGGAAGCAAACATCTCTCTCGATGGCATCCCAGATGTGCTCGATGGGATTTAGGTCAGGTGACCTAGCTGGCCAAGGAAGCGAGGTCACGTCGGTGGAGTGTTCATTCAACCATTCGGATATAATTCGGGAGCGATGGCAGGGTGCATTGTCTTGTTGCAGGATGAGGTTCCCAGTGGGATGTTGAAGACACACAAATGGGAGCAAATGGTCGTCCAGGATATCCAGGTAACGTTGACCTGTGAGGGATGATGTTACCCTTACCAGGGGTCCCATTTCAGTCCACGTAAACAGTGCCCGGATGAGAATGCCACCCCACCAGCTTGAAGAGTACTCTGCCGGCAAGAAGGATTCATCACTTCGTGTGGTTTATGCCGTACTCGTATCCTGCCATCCGCATGTACCAATGTGAATTTCGACTCATCAGTCCAGGCAACATTTTTCCACATGTCTAGAGTCCAGTGGCGATGTTCCCGTGCCCATGCTAATCTTTGCACCCTGTGATGTGCGGTCAGAAAAGCTAAAGGTGGCTTCCGAAAATATATATATACACTGAGTGATCACTGAATTATGACCGCCTCTATCAAAAGTGGATGCAGCCCTTTGACCGCATGATTTCCAAGAGACCGGGTGTGACTGACGAGTACTAAATAAATCGGAAATTAAAAATTGAGGTGAACGATGTTCATACACTGGCGTGCAAAAATGAAGGATGAGAAGGCTTTTCGCATGTAATGTCGTGCAGAAGTGCTCCACATCGACTCAAATCATGCCAGAATATCCCCAAGATGTAAGAATATGGTACAAGTGAGCAAAACCGTCCAAACAAGGAATCCTAAGGATACAAAGACACTTTATTGAAAAGGTAGCTTCCAGCACAACTGGACAGAAGACAGAAACGTCCATGTGACAGGCGGCTGCCAAGCAAAATCCAGTCTTTAGTAGGGGATATGATCACCCCTGACTGCGTTGCAGGATTTACAATGGCTGTCCATGCTGAGGACGAGGTTATCAAGAAGCTGTTGAGGCATTGTGGCACATTCCTCTTGTTGCGCCAATCGCAGCTGCGGAATCGTTGCTGGTGGCTGGTGATGTGCTGCCAAGCGTCTCCCGAGAAGGTTCCACGCGTGTTCGATTGGATTTAGGTCCGGGGGACCTTGCGGGCCAATCCATGCATTGAATATCTTCACTTTCCAAGAGTTCTGCGACAGCCACTGTACGATGAGGTGTAGCGTTGTCGTCCATGAAGAGGAACTCGAGGAACCACAGCACCTCTAAACAGACTCACGTGAGGCAGGAGAACCTCAGTACAACAGCGGACACCAGTGACTGAACCTCCTTGGAAGATGTGCAGGTCAGTACAGCTACCAAGCATGATACCGCTCCAAACGAGAACTCCGCCACCTCCAAACCGGTCCCTTTCGATGATGTTGGAGGTGTGATTGCGTGTTCCCTGCTCTCTCCAGATGTGTATACGTCCAGAGTCGCTCGTCTGACTAAATCGGCTCTCATCTATAAAGAGAACTCGACCCCATTGCTGGTGTGTCCAATTCTTGTTTTCCTGACACCACAGAAACCGCTGTCTCCGATGAGCAGGCGTTAATGGCACACAACGTTCTGGTCGTCGTGCAAATAGACCACCTTTCTGCAGCCTCCTGGCCACAGTAAAACGCGATAATGGACGTCCAGTTGTCTGTTGTATGTGCCGTGCGATTTCTCCCGCTATCTGCCATCTGTCTCTTATCGCTTGTTGGACAATATACCGGTCGTCCGCTGCCGTGGTTGCTCGTGGACGACCACTACTAAACTCTCGGACAGCTGTTCCTGTCGTTTGAAATGCTCTCTAAGCTCGTGAAACGATACTGTGAGCGATCCCGAACTCCTCGGCCACACTAGTCACATTTCAATCTTCTTCTAACTTCTCAATGACGCGACCTCAGGGAAAGTCATCCAGATGTCATCTACTGGATTGCCTGTTGGCCATATCACACGGTGGCAGCAACTCGACTTCGTTCAAACCGATGTACACCGTGCAATAACTTTCACCGAATTGCTGAGCGTACATCACTCGTGTGCTTTATACCCTTCCGACACTCCCATCTCCTCCCCCCACGTCATGCTGCATATACACAGTGCATCAAAGAATTTTTAAGACTGGCGCTAGATTTCTGCCTACGGTGGCGCCACCAGTGTAACCGCGAATGCGTTATAAACCGTGGCCATCTGCTTGCTTTCTGCCAAAAGTACTGCGCAGTTAAAGTAACTCAAACTAAACGGCCGTTCATTAGAGAAGTAAAATTTTTTTCATTTTGAATTATTAAGATGGAACAAAGGGTTGTTATTAAATTTAACGCAAAACTTGGTAAAAGTGCTTCAGAAACGTACCAAATGATGAAGCAAGTTTACGGTGAGTTTCGTTTAAGTAGATCAAATGTTTTCCTGTGGCACAAACATTTTTTGAACGGAAGAGATACGCTAGAAGATGATAAGCATACCGGAAGAGCAAGTTCATCTAGGACACCTGAGATTATTCAAAAAGTGTGTGATTTCGTGGCAAACAATCGATGTGCGTCACTAAGAATGATGAGAAGTGCACATTGCAGAGCATTTCAGCCGCTGAAAATGATCCAAACTTCTTAAAATCTATTGTTACAGGTGGTGAAACATGGTGCTTTCAATATGATTCTAAACCAAAGCAACAAAGTGCGGAATGGAAGTAAAAAAAACTCGCCACAAGCCAAAAAAACAAGAAAAGTTCCATCGGAAATCAAAACAATGCACATTACATTCTTCGATAGTAAGGGTATTATCCACAAAGAATTTGTTCCAAGTGGACAAACAATTACTGGTGAGTTTTATTTAAATGTTTTGAGGCGTTTGACGAGCAGACTTTGTCGCATTCGTCCAGAATATCGGGATGAAAACAGTTGGTGTTTGTTGAACGATAATGCACCCAGTCACACCTCACTTCTTGTTCGTAGATTTTTTGGCGAAAAATAATGTCTGTGTGTTGAATCATCCACCGTATTCGCCTGATTTAGCACCCTGCGACTTTTCTTTATTCCCAACACTTAAAATGGTGTTAAAAAGGGTGTTATTTTGATGATATTTCGACCATACAAACAGCTTCGACACATGCTATGGAGGCAATTCCGCAAAGTGAACTGGAACAGGCATTCGAATCATTATTAAATCACTGTAACAAGTGTATTGAAGCCGGAGGGACTTATTTTGAATAACAAACCAAAACAAATTATAATTTCTTGTTTCTATTTCATTTTACAGACCCAGTCTTAAAAATTCTTTGCCACACTGTGTATGCGCATGCCCTATCGTACCGGACCCAAGTCTATCTCCTGAGTGGTCTTTCGGTCCGTTCTGCCTGCTCGTTCCGCTGTTATGCTAATTTGTCGTCTTTGTCCTTAATATTTGCACACCAGTGTATAACGCAAACACAGCAGTGTGTGGTACATATCTTTCACCTGGGATCCAGGTGTGACAAAACAGTCCATGCATGTGGCAGGTCGGTTGAATGGTAATCATTACACACCAACTGATGAGAAAGCATTTCAGTGGTCTCTCTTATAGTACATTATATGGTAGACTAATTAAATTTGAATGGAAAGAGCTCCATTTTGAAAAGATGACACCTGTGACAAATATATGTTTCATATTCATTCATTATTAAAACCTGACAAGCCAATAAAATTTAAGTTATTGTTTGTATTGGCTGTATAAATCCATATTAAACTGCATTAAATAAGACACGTGTGAGATTATGAGCATTTGCCAAATTCGGTAAACAGTTTGCTAATATTCAGTAGTAACTATGCATACCTTATGTAGTTAAGTAGGTGGCAAACTAACATTTTTATTATATGCAGTACTTTTTTTGTAGATTCACATTTAATAATATCAAAGTAAAATTTGTTATGTAGATGATTGACAGTATAGCATGTAAAAATTACTTTATTACTCTCTACAACTTATCTGTATTTCCATAGTATGTATTGCTCTTATCACAAATGGAGAGAAGCAAGATGATGACTCAGTCACTGGAAAGACCAGAATGCAAGCTCTTCGCACTCTATGCCAAATGAACATCTTTGAAGTTTTGTCTGTAAGAGGAAAGGCTGTAAGTTTCATTAGATGATTCATTTTTCTTTTATTTAAAATGTGAAACAAAAATACCAACTTTATTTATTGCAAGGCATGAATTCAAATCGCTTGTTTTAACTTTAGTTTATAAGTTCCCACTCTCCCTCATTCCTTCAATGCAGTTTGAGACGAATAGTGGTGTGGTAGCATGCTCAAACTTTCATCTTCTTGTGGAATACTTTTTTATTTTCAGCTCAGCGAGTGCATATGTAATGGATTTTTCATTTTTGAGCACACTGAGAATTTTCGTGTTCCAGTTGCTTTGTTTTCTTTCTAAAGTAGGTACTATTTCCCAAAGTTTTACCTCTATGTCCATTATGTGTTATTTATGAAAAGATAATTTGACTGTTACGTGTTAAAAGTAGCACACATGAAAGTCATTAGTTACATGAGTAGGACATTGACTTGGTATGCAGTAATGTGATCTAGGTTTCTAAACTGAATGAGGCACATATAATGTACTTCTCCAATGGTTTTAGTGCTCTGTTTTTCCATGAATCAGTGCAATAATTCCATGTATAGGCCAAAAGTTTTTGGAAGAAATCCTGCTGTCAAAGTGGGGGTGGAGTTGGCTTATATGTGAGTCAGTAAAAAATAGGGTTGGACTTCTGAAGTGTTACATGAATTCTCCAGCGAAATTTGCCTGCAGGTTTGTTTACGTTTTAGACTGCGTCTTTCTGCAATTCTGCAATAGTTTTCTGATCTGTTAGTTATATCCTCAGCTGTGCCTCCCCCCCCACACACACACACACTTGGGGGGGGGGGCACAGCTATGGATAATACCGGGTAAGTGTAGTTATTCTGCTCTAAAGACATGAAGAAACAATACTCTTCTCCAATCAGCCAGTGGTGTCTATGTGATGCAAAAGGAGACATTGATTTCACACATGGTTTGTATGCTCCTTGAAAAGTCCTTGAAAGGAAAAGTTCATTTTTAAGTCCTTGAAAGTACTTGAAAAAGTTTAAGACTCCGTAAATAATACTTGAAAAAAAAATGTGTTTTGGTTTTTAAGTAATGATATAAAAGATCACATGTAAAATAATTTTTATGCTAAAAAGTTGTATAGGAGATTTCTGTATAGTTCCGATAAAAACACAGAGCTGGTCAAATAGTGCAAAACTTGCGTTCAACTCAAGGGTGCGGATGGCTGGTACCTTGGCTATGACATCACTACGGAATAAAATGTCGGCCATGGGTGTAAAATAAGTGGAATGATGTATTTGCAAATTGTGATGGGCTTCTGTTTGCTGGGGTTAGGGACGCATTCTTCCTGGAGGGTAAGTACAAAAATACTGTACCATTTCAAAATATTCCACAAAATGAGATGATTTCAAAAAACACTGAAATAGAGGGTCATATTAAAGTTAATTAAATAAGCTAGCAGGGGTAATAATCAGGTTATTGAAGTTGTGCCCATTCCAGCAAAGTTTAATGGTTTGAACTTAAAAAGAAAATGATAATGGTTTTCTTCGATGAAATGCATACCTACTGATTGACTGACTACACACGTATAGGATAATTTGATTTAGTCTTTGAAAAGTGCTTGAATTTATTTTGCTTGGAAGAGTATGAACCTTGTTCACAGTCAAAGAAAATTATGATTACAGATATTTTTCACATTCCATCCTACGTGTTTTACTTGTGTTCACTGAAATATATGTATATTTGTACATACATACATATCACTAAGCTGTTCTCTGAGATTCAGAGGTTAGCTCCAAAAAGCAATACAAACTACCAGATAATTTTTACTTACTGTTGCCATATCAAACTTCTCCATTTACACCGATTTTGACATACAATTCAGGCTTCACTGACATTCATCACATGCCGTGCATAAGATCTTCTATACTTCATACTCATAATTTTTTCTCATGTAGACACTCCTGAATCTGATCCTCCCATGACTTCCTTGGCCTTCCCTGCCTTTCCTTCTTGCCACTTGGGCTAAAAAGATTTTCTTAGTATCTCATCACTCATTCTTTCAACATGGCCAAATCACCAAAGCATTATTAGTCTCCACCTTGCTAACAACATTTTGCCCCTCCCCCGTAAGTAACGCATTTCTCCAGCACACAAACGACTTGTATGTTTCTTCTGTAGTACCCAGGTTTCACTGCCATACATCAAGAGTAGGAACAATTACACTTTCATCCACAGCCATGCAGGACTCTCTTGAGAACCCATCTTTCCTGTGAAAACCTCGCAGAGCAGCCATGACTTTCAATGAAGAATTCACTCTCCTACTAATTTCACCGTCCAGTGTGTTTTCTCTGTCAAACATGCTTCCAAGTACACAAACTCGCTCACCTGGTCAATCACTGTTCCATTTATACTTACATTACATTCAGTGCTACCAGTTCCTCTCTCAAAAACCATAACTTTGGTTTTTCCCTTATTTATACTCAGTTTGAATTTCATGCAAACTTTGTACATCCAGGACAACATTTGCTGCAACTCACTTTTTGCTCTCTGCCAACAGGACAGTGCCATCAGCATACAGCAATCAGCACACATGAATATCACCAAGACATAAACCACTATTATCTGTTTTATCATCACACATGCACACATCCATAAATATATTAAACAGACGTGGGGACATGCACAACCTTCTCTGACTCCTGCACCAATAGAGAACCATTTTGATAAAACACCATTCACTCGTACACAAACTCTGCTGCTAGCATACATGGCTTTTACACTGTTAAGTAGATTACCAGTAACACCTTATTCATTCAATGCGTTCCACAAAAGTGTCCCATTTACTCTGTTGTAAGTTTTCTCTAAATCTATAAAGGCAGCAAAAACTTTCTTACCAACAGTCCAATACTTTTCAATCATCGTTCATAATGCAAAAATTTGGTTAGTGCAGCCTTTACCATGCATAAAACCACTCTGAACATCCCACACTTTCTCTGATGTAAGGCCCCTTACTTTTTCAATAACGACCTCATCAAACACTTTCCCTGGCACACTCAGTAGGCTAATACCACGATATTTCTTGTAGTCAGTCTGATCACCTTTTCCGTTATACAAGGGAACAATGATAGCATCCTTTCAATCCCGAGGGACCGTTCTTAACTCCCAGCACAACTAGCACATTTCAGTTAACCAGTCAATTACAGAGTCACCACCATATTTCAACATCTCAGCAGTTATGCCAACAACTCCTGGAGCCTTACCATCCTGAAGAGATTTTAGAGCTTTACACACCTCCTCTCTTGAGATCCCTCCTGTGCTTCCATCCTTCTCTGTGACATTATCTACTTCTGCCTCTCAATCACTTTTGCTTTCCTGATCTAATAACTCACAGAAGTATTCACCCCATTTTTCACTTTACTCATTGGGCTCCCATATCATTTCCCCAACCCTATTCTTCACATGACTTACAACTTTGTTTCCCCTATTTTTCTTGATTCTCATGTACTTCCAGAAAGTCTTCCTATCTTTCCAAAAAGCCAATTCATGCCTTTCCACCTTCTCCTTCCTATCTATTGCCTTACTGTGGCGAACCAGCTTAGCAGCTTCACGCTTCTTACAGCAATATTCATCCACAGAGACTCTACCTTGCAACATCCCCAAATAGGCTTCCTTCTTTCTCTTTACTGCCTCTTCAATCTCACTATTCCACCAAGCATCACCTCTATTGTCACCCACTATTGTGGTGCCACAGACCTCTACAGCAGCAGTGACAACACAGTTCTTAAAACATTTCCACTTCTTTTCTACATCCCTCTCACAAGACTTCAGCTCCTTCAGTCATTCTCTGAGTGTCAGAATAATGCTGATGATTTTCAGGGAGCCTTTCAACATTTATTCTTTCCATCTTGGGCCTCTTCTTGTTCCTTTTTCTCCAACCAACATTCAATTTCACTCATGACACTTACCACGTAATGATCAGTACCAACATCTGCACCTCTCATCACACGGGTGTCAACAACTAAGTGTTTCAAACGCTGATCGTAAACAACAAAATCTATCACACTCTTTTGACCAAGAGTACAATTTTCCCAAGTATATGTGTGGATATACTTGTGGTTGAAAAATGTATTAGATACACACAAACCATTCTCAATGCAGAGTTCAATTAATCTTTCACAGTTATCATTCACACAAGGATCATTAAACTTACCCAGAACATTGTCCAAAATTGTACTATGCACACCTGCTCTAGCATTGAAATCCCCTGCTATTGTAACTTTCTTCTTTAGCACCAAACTGGCTCAAAACAGCTTTTAGCTCAATATAGAAATCTTCCTTCCTATCAGAGGGTTCAGAGTCACAAGGAGCATACACTACAACAATTACTATTCTCTGAAGTCTCACTTTCAAACGAATCCAGAGAATTCTCTCACTTATGCAACTATAGTGAATCAAGTTGTTCATCTTTTCACTTAAAATCACACCTACACCAACCTGTCCTTTCACATTATCCAATACTCCACACCACACACTCACTGTGCCATTCACTTATTCTATCCCAATTTCTTTATTTTTGGTTTCACTTACTCACAGCACATCCAATCTATACTTATTCATCTCCTCAATCACCTCATTCATCCTGCCATCTACACCTCTAGTATCCATACACCAATCTTACACTCACTCGGCCGAGATCTCTTTCTGATTTTCCTTCTTCCAGTTCCAGGTTGATACCATGGTGGACCATGCTTCTCAAGTGTGGTATGTCCACCATATCCCACACTTGAGTCTGGGTTTGCATTCCTTTTTGTCTTTTTAATCAGGTAAGTACATCAGTTTGGGAGATTAGCCCACAGCTGACGATTCCTGTTGGTCATTCAACCTAAGGGTTCTGGAAGAAAACCCAATAAGTTGGGATCTTTTTGCCAATGTCACACAGAACTAGCTGGCACCTCTCTAAGATTCACAGAGGCCCTAGTTGCTGTTGTGTGTGCCCATTGTTACCATGGAGCACACCGAGGAGGCAAGCCCATCTCTCACTTAGATCGTATTCTTTAAAAAATATTACCCTGTTTTGCATTTCACTATTTACATTGCGCAGTGGCATTCAGAAAGATGTGGTCTCAAAGTAAATTGCCAATCACTGCAGTGGGAAGATTCATGTAACACTTTTTATGAAGGACTTCCAAAAATAAAAATATAAAATTCTGAAATATTTTTCCACCAAGAGTAGGTACCTACGGGAATAGATACCGCTAATATGACAAGTGCAAAACGTAATGCTGTGTCAAATTGAGACTGGAATTTCTTGCTTTTCATGAAGGAATGCCTCATTATTTCTCCACACACCAGATAAATCACTTAGCTGTTGGGGTCCCACACACAACCAATCAAGTATTTCTTCTCTCCTTAATTTTCACAACAAGCATGGGCACGTATGGTCTTTGGCTATCGTACTGACACTGCTGAAAGAAGCCATCAGTGGTTTAGCACTGTGGAAGAGCAAAGACATGTTGTTTTACAAAAGGTAGTTTCATCAAAATGGTTTTCTGTTGGTGCAGGAGTTAGAAAAGGTTGTATAATGTCACCATGGCTGTTTAATATATTTATGGATGCATGCATGCATGCGTGATGCCAAAATTGATAATTAGTGGTTTATGTCTTGGTGATATCCATGTGTGCAGATTGCTGTATGCTGATGACACTGTCCTGTTGGCAGAGAGCAAAAGTGGTTTGCAGAGTATGTTGTCTCAGATGCACGAAGTTTGCATGAAATTCAAACTGAGTATAAATAAGGGAAAATCCAAAGTTATGGTGTTTGAGAGAGGAACGGGTAGCACTGAATGTAATGTAAGTATAAATGTCACTGTGATTGACCAGGTGAGTGAGTTTGTGTATTTAGGAAGCATGTTTGACAGAGAGAACAAGTTGGATGGTGAAATCAGTAGGCGAGTGAATTCTTCTTTGAAAGTCCTAGCTGCTCTGTGAGGTTTTCGCTGAAATGATGGGTTCTCTAGAGAGTCATGCATGGCTGTGTTTGAAACTGTAATTGTTCATACTCTGATGTATGGCAGTGAAACCTGGGTACTGCAGAAGAAGCATAGGAGTCGTTTGTGTGCTGGAGAAATGCGTTACTTACATGGGGTTTGTGGCAAGACACGGTCTGATTATGTGAGGAATGAAGATGTGTTGCAGTTGTGTGATGTGAAGCAAAATGTTTTTAGCAAGGTGGAGACCAATATGCTTCGGTGGTTTGGCCATGTTGAAAGAATGAATGATGAGATGCTTACTAAGAAAACATTTTTAGCCCAATTGGCAGGAAGGAAAGGCAGAGGAAGACATAGGTGGATCAGATTCAGGAGTGTCTGCATGAAAAAAATATTATGAGTGTGAAGTTTAAAAGATCTTGTGTACGGTGTGTAATGGATATCAGTGAAGCCCGAGTTGTATGTCAAGATCGCTGTAAATGGAGAAGTTTGATACGACAAGAGTAAGTAAAAATATCTGGTAGTTTGCATTTCTTTTTGGAGCTAACCTCTGAATCTCAGAGAACAGCTGAGTGATATGTATGTATGTATGTATGTATGTATGATGTAAGAAACTTGAAAAGCTGACATTGGCCATGTTATTTCTTAAATGAAAGAATTGTGGTACACAATTTCACCAGAAATGGTTATAAGATAAGGTCTTTCAAAAAATGCTGCGTAAGTAATGCCATGGATTTCACAGGAAATATTTGAAAACTCTGATTGTGAATCATACTTCATAGGTTTTTACAATCAATAATCTCACAATTGCACAATTCATTTCAATAAAATGTTTTAAAATTTTTTAGCTGTTGAAGTAGGAGGGTCCGCTTATATGCCAGTATATATGGTACATACATTCTGCACAGCTAAAGATGATCCATGATTCTCATTTACCTTAGTGGGACCTGTGGTTTTTCTTTGGACAGACTGTAATAGGCAAATGGTAGGCATTCTGGGTTTTGCTAAACTTCTAGGTGAAATGGCATTTCTTGTCATTTAATGTGGTGAATTGTGACGAGAATTCATAAAATCTTGCCATTCTTCTGTTCCTCACATTTTTTTTTTTAACAAGGCCGTTAAAAATCATGATGTCAATACAAACAATAAAATATGAACCAAATATAAAGCAACCCTTAAAAGTGAGGATAAAATAGCTAGTTACCTTTTGTCGGTCATTAGAAGTTTGTTATTGGCTAGTCACATTTGGCAAAAATGTCACCATTATCATTCACCTTACATACTGACCGACAAAAGGTAACTACACTGGCGGAAAGTAAAAAAAGAACACCAAGAAGGAATTGGCGGACGATCATGAAATTTACATATGTTAATGGGTCGAGTTTACGTAGGTGTGATGTTAATTTCGGGACCAACCGGTAAGCGCTTACGTCACAGCACGGCATAATATGCAAATTATCGTCGATGGTATTTAAGGAGTATGGCGAAGTGAATGTAATCAGTCGTCTGCGTACGGACATGTGCGA
The DNA here is from genome assembly GCA_039090855.1 of Macrothele yani. Classification (NCBI taxonomy): domain Eukaryota; kingdom Metazoa; phylum Arthropoda; class Arachnida; order Araneae; family Macrothelidae; genus Macrothele; species Macrothele yani. The sequence continues at coordinate 103,074,745 of CM077028.1, forward strand.
AGACCCTGAAGGAGCTGCAATACCTGGACATGGAAGACGTGTACGATTTCAGCAGTTATCGGACTTTGAGCGAGGTCGTCTAGTCGGACTCAGCGAGGCCGGGTGGTCGTATCGTTGTATTGCAGAGCGAATTGGACGGGAAGTATCGGTGGTGGTACGATGGTGGCGTAGATGGTCCGAGGAACATTCCCACAGAAGAAGACATGGAACTGGGAGTCACAGACGGACTGATGAGCGGACCGATCAACGCATAAGAAGAGCGGTGTTGTCAAGCAGAACATCCACTGCGACGCAAATCCGAGCTGCAGTTGCACCTGAGGTGACTGTGCGAACAATCCGCAACCATCTACTTGATGCAGGACTATGTGCACGTGTGCCTCTGGCATGTGTACCTCTGACTCCAGCTCACTGTCAGGAACGGCTGCAGTGGTGTCGCCAACATCTGCACTGGAGAACGCAGTGGTGATCTGTCGTGTTCAGCGATGAAAGCAGATTCTGCTTGGGAGCCTCCAATGGCCATATGCGTGTTCGCAGACACACAGGGGAGCGTCTCCACCATTCTTGCATCCGCCAGCGACACACAGGGCCTACACCTGGTCTCCTGGTGTGGAGTGCGATCAGCTATCACTCCCGTACACAACTAGTGTTTGTACCGGGTACGTTAAACAGCACCTCCTACATCAACAACATCATTCAGCCCGTTGTTGTGCCATTTGTAAGATCGGACCATCATGGTGTTTTCCAGCAAGATAACGCACGCCCACACACGGCAGGTGCAACGCAACATGCACTTCAGGGTGTGAGACAACTTCCATGGCCTGCACGTTCACCGGATTTGTCCCCCATTGAGCACGTGTGAGATTTTATGGGACAACGACTTATCCGGTCTCCACGACCAGCCACGACCGTCCCCGATTTACGCGTCCTGGTTGAGGATGCTTGAAACTCAATACCCCAAACTTACATCCAGCATCTGTACGATAGACTCCATGCCAGAATTTCACAGTGTGACGCAGTTCATGGTGGTTCAACCTTGTACTAACCATGTTACATGGAAATGTTATTTTTCAGTTTACCAGCAAATACAGCTGTATTTTGCCATAATGTTTTGATCACGTTATCCTCTGTATTCCGTTATTATGCTGTATAAATTTCGTTGGTATCAGACGTCTTCTTCTTGGTGTTCTTTTTTCACTTTCCGCCAGTGTAGCTATTTCATCCTCACTTTTAAGGGCTACTTTATATTTGGTTCGTATTTTATTGTTTGTATTACTTGCTCTCAGTTGGACAGCCAAGGAATAATTATACTGCCGTGGGGTCCAGATATCGTGATTTTTAACGGCCTTGTTTAAAAAAACGTGAATAACAGAAGAATGGCGAGATTTTATGATTTCTCGTCACAATTCATTATATGAGCCACGTAGTGATGTTCAGGTAGTTAGATCATAACTATTTGAACCGATGTTAGAATTTAATGTGGTTTTTAGAATTAAGTTATCATTTGTAAAGCACTAGTACTAATGACAGTTTCAACCTCTTAGTCAATAGTAATGTTCATTTATGAATGAATGTTCATTCATTTTTATGAATGCTTCTTTCGAGTGTAGATATAAGTCTTTGAATCAATATTTCACTTTCAGGAAGTCTGGCTTCACTTTGTTTTGCTGATGACATAGTCATTTTTGCAACTACCCCTTCAGAGCAGCAGAGTATGATCCAGGAACTTGCTGACAAGAGTAAAAAAGTGGGATTTAAAATGAACTTTCAGAAAACAAAACTGATGTACAATGCTTTTATAAGATATGAATATTTATCAATTGATGGGGAAAGCTAGAGGTAACTGATACCTACATTTATTTACCTTAGGCAACAGATATCAAGCAAGTGGCACATTGACAAAAAAATTAATCAGTGCATGAAACTTAGTTGGAGAGCTTTTAGAAGATACAGTACAATTTTCAACAGCAAAATATCATTATGTCATAAAAGAAAAGTGTTTAATCAATGCATCCTTCCTGTTCTTGTGAATGGAGCAGAGACATGGACTTAACTATAAGAGACATACAAAGGCTGCTGACAAGTGGAGGAAGCCTGGATAGATGCATGCTTCTTGTAGCCAGGAAAAATAAAAAGAAGTACTTCTGGATCAGGAAAATTAAAAAGAACTACTTGTGGATCAGGAAAATGACAACTGTGGAAGACATCATGATCAAAGTAGAATCACTGAAATGGCAATGGACTGGGCATATTGGAGATGGGTGTAAGAATTCAAAAGAATGCTGGAATGACATGGAGGAGACTCATTCCAGATAGACTGTTGTGGAAGAAATTTGGGGTGACCTTCATCCAGCAGTGAGTTAATAATGATTGATAATGTATATATTTTGGAAATTGAAGGTATTTAAAACTGTAAATGTATGAATATGTCTGAGTGAATGAATGAAGATATAGGCTTGTGTGTGTGTGTGCTTTATTTATGCACTTCTTTTACTTTGCAGGTGGAACTCTGTCGAATGCCTGGCTTAGCTGTTCTTTTGACACTTGATTACTGCCGTTATGAGCAAGGCAATAATGCAGATCATGACTCTGTTGTTGGTGATTTAGTAGCATTCATTAGTGGGTTACTACTTGGAAGTGATGATAAAATTAGAAATTGGTTTTCCCAGTACCTCAGAAACTGCCAAAAGGTATGTTGAGGATTTTTGCAACTTTCAATTTTAAGAAATGCAAATTTAAAAAATACTTGCATGTTTAAGAAAAATGCTTTTGAAATTTAGTTTTTCAGTAACAGATGCCTAGTTTTTGAGAGTTGTTTTTGTTTTGCAGAATGTATAAATGTGAAATGTTATTTGTACATATATCTACACTATCAAAACTACCTTCACTGACTGAACTTTTCATGCTTCTCGATTATGAGAACTGAGGCTTGATGTTGACCCAAAGTTCTGATCTACTGTATTGAACTGATCTATCAAATAGTTTACACACAAAGCACAAAAATTAAAGAAAAACAAATGTTCTTTAATTTCAGTGTTTTCCTCTCATAAGGGCCGACACAACATCTGTGTTTCCTATCATCAACACCAGCCAGAATTTTAGCAAACAGCTTGGGAGAATAATGAATATTGTTAATGCTGTAAAATGAGTTGACTGCAGCACCATGCAATAAAACTAGAATTCACATTTTGACATTTTAGAACTGAAACAATGAAAAGATTATTGAACTTAAAATCTTGAAGTGCACTCTTTGATGTACAAGTAAATCAATATTGTTCTCATGGTATGTGATAGTTAGTAAATCTTAATAATATTCAAAGGATTTTGTTATAAAAAACAAAGGCAACAGAAGGGAAAGCACAATTAAAATCAAGGGCATCACAGACTAATCACACATTGACAGATTGATTTCCTTTCCAGCTTTTGTGTCAAGGGAATGGAGAAACACTTGACAGATGCAGTGGTACATAAGAAGTGTTTCTCCCTTTTCATCAAACTTATATACTGTGATCAGATCTGTAGATAAGCTGCAAAATGTGTCTTTTCTAAATAACCACATCAATTTCAAAAGCCACAAATGTCTTTGTGAAAGATCTATTTCTGCTCCAAAAAATTACAGTGTAAGTGCTATCAGTTTGCAAATTCCAAATAGATTTCTGGAAATTCTAGATCATACTGATCCATCAGGTACTGCTTTTGAAAACAGTCGCACAGTTTTCTGTTTTATTGAGTTCCTCTGTTATCTGGAGTTATCTGTAGTGTTCTCCCTAGAGCCTTTTTACTGGGTGGCCCGCCCAGCTAATTTTCTCTGCCGCCCAGCTAAATTTCCTGTAATGAATGTTTTCACAACACACATAATAGTAAGAGTGAAAAACTTACTGCCACATACACCATAAATATTGGTGAAAATGACTGAAATCTGTGTTGAACATGATTTATCAGTAATTATTTAATAGGTTTAATCATGTTAAGCAAAACAACATCCTTTCTTTTTTTTTCGATTAAGGAAGAGGTCGTTTAAAGTACCACCCAGCTAAAATTTCTTGCCACCCAGCTGTAAAAAAACCCTAGGGAGAACACTAATCTGGATTACATGTGCAGGTGTGATTGTGGTCCAGATTTTATCCGGAATTCCAGATTTTTTTGCTGAATAAACCCGAAAATTCTGGAGAAAATAAGAAGTCCATGTATTTGCTAAAATTATTCTTAGACTTTTAATTTAAAATAAAGGAATTTATAGTTTTTGCAGGATAAACCAGTTTGTAAAAGTAAAACAAAATCCAAAAATTTAATCCCATAATCTAGAAATAATTCCTTTTTGACAAATATTTGTTGATCAGGCACATAAAGGACAGCAGTACAGAGTGAGTACAGCAAAACCTCAGCAGCTTCCATTTGTAACTGATGCTTCACTAAGCACACCCAAAGGCAATGAAAGAGGTGAGGCAATTAATTTCTGCCATACTCGCTTATCAGGTTGTTACGTGGTTGTGCAGATAGCAGAAGATCTGAACGTCTCCATGGCACACTCTGAGGAGGACAGTCAGCACTCAGCAGTGGTTGTCAATAAGTGTGGTTCTATGAACACATGTTGAGTCCTTATAGTTGTTTAATGTAGTTTTAGGCTTACCTTTATTTACCCAGATTGATTTTATATACAAAGTGTGTATACATCATGATGTTTGTAAATATTAGTGCCAATATTCGTGAACAATCCTATCAGAAATGCATTTCGCTGGAAATGGCTGCAGCGCACAGACACAAAGACAGAAAATTAAGTTTGTGGTGCCAAAAAAATTATTCGCCGGGTGAAGCGTACTGTGTATTGTGCAATTCCGTTCTAAAGTATAGCTCTGAGGGATTCAAAGCACTAATATTGCATCCCAAAACTCAGTCATGTTAAAAATGCAAAAGCCGTAAAATGCACATTGTCTGTGTAACATTTTGTGGACCCAGAGACAGCCAGATGATGATATTAATAAAGATAGGCCAGTCGATTTTACCACTAGAAAATTACTCCAAGAAGTACTTCTTTCTTCATTTTTGAAAGTTTTTATCCTTTAGTTTGGTCACCAAAACTAAATTGAATCAGCACAGGAGTTAAGTCATGACCCTGTTGCATTGAAATCAACTTAAATGAGTAGAACTACCACCCACTTCTTCTACTCATTGAAGTTGATTTGGGTGAGTAAGTTGTTTCTGCACAGAATGTGTAAGTTAGAATATTTATGGAAAACTGTTTTATAAGTAGCATGTGTAGTCCAAAATAATCAGTTCGTACCCTAAGCAAACTCAGCATACACATTACTTTTATCTCACTGTTTTCAGAATTTTTTTATTTGACTTCACAGTCACCCATGCATATAGATACCCATAGCCTGGTTTTAAAGATAGCCTAAAGAATTATGAAATGCACAAAGCACTGCATTGGAAACCTGAAGTCTTTCTCCCTTAGAAGCCACTATATTGACAGATTACTGCAAAGAATTGGAAAGTCTTCATTCCGCACATCTTATTCATACAGACATGCTTTTTGAATTTAGATGCCATCAGTTTTCAGTAAGCTTGCATCTGTGATGTCAGGAAACAAGGCTGTACCATCTCATTCATGGTAGCTGATTTAAACCTTGAGAGTCCTTGCTTTTCACATGAGCAGTTCTATGTTGCATGTTAATGCATTGAAACTATAAAATAATTTTCAAGATCTGCCTCCAAATGACAAGACAAAAAAAATAGTTTATGCAAATATGAAATGAAATTAAAAATCAGGCACTGAAATGTGTTCGTGATTTAATTTTGAATGTGTCCTAAGAAATGCCAGGGTTTTTTTTTTTTTTTTTTTTTTTTTTTTTTTTGTGTGACAGTGTAGTTAGTTATCTGATTTCAATTCTGAATATACTCTTACCTAACTCCTGGCCCACTGCTCTGATTCAGTTTCATGAGGCCACCTGCACAGGATAAGGATGGAACTGTCTCAGGTTTGTACTCTGGATCAGGGAGCTATTAAGAAATGATTATGAAGCCTGATAAGTTTAGTCTAGACAGTGCTACACTGAAATTTACTAGAGAATGTTAAATCTGAAGAAAATGGATAATTTAATCACATTAATACAACTTAAAGAGAAACAAATACAATAGTAAATTTCTGTGTAGCACAACAAATATAATTTAGCTAACAAAGAAGTACATAATACATACTATTAAGCTGTTGTTCTCTTGTTAGCTCCTCAAAGAATGACCACCTGCCAAGTAAACATTTAACTGATGGAACTAAAATTTACTTTACTGTCGTCTGTGTATCAAACATCTCCATTTACAACAATCTTGACACACAGCCCGAGCTTCACTGAAATCCATCACATGTCGCACACAAAACCTTTGTGCTTCATGATCATTTTATCAAACACACATTTCTGAATCTGATCCTCCCATTATTTCCTTGGCCTTCCTGTACCTTTCTTTCTTACCACTTCAGCTGAAAAAACTCTTTTAGGCAGCACCTCATCACTCATTTTTTTAACATGGCCAAACCGCCTAAGAATATTTAGTCTCCACCTTATTAACAACATTTTGCCTCACATTACACATCTGCAACACATATTCATTTCTCACATGATCAGAGTGCATCTTGCCAAAGACCCCTCCCCCACCCCCCATAAGTAATGCATTGCCCCAACACACAAACGACCTCTATGTCTTTTCTGCAGTACCCAGGTTTCACTGCCATACATCACAGTTAGGAATAATTACATTTTCACATACAGCCATTGGGGACATTCTTGAGAACCCATCATTCCTGTGAAATCCTCCTAAAGCAAAGATAAACAATAAGAGATGAGCACTAAAATACACCAAGTTAATGAACATAGAAACTATATTTGTAGGTTTTATTGGTGTAGGAAACAAATTGGTATAGCCGAGCTTTCGTGCACAAACCTGTGGCTTTGTCAAGGCTGACAATAATATAACTGATGCGGAGAGAATCATCAGTGATCGCTAAAATTTGAAAATATATATACATAAATATACTTACATTGAGTTAAGTTCACATTGTTCAGAACAGGAAAAGTGTGAGAAAAATGTCAACAAGGGAATTATAAAACGTAATGAAAACTCAGTCTTAACATTTCAAGACATCTAACTACAGAGGGTGCAAGTCATGGAAAACAGTATCATTGCATGCAGACGTCGTTTTGAGGATTTCAACTGATTCTCTGTAGGCGGTCTCAGTGTGGGTTGTGTATGGTGCTATTTGTTTGTATCTTGTCCACTGTGGTATTGCATTTCTTAGGCAAACTTCTCTGGAGAGTGCAGAGTTGAGGGCCTCTTTTCTCACGTTCCTTTTGTGCTCTATCACTCTGGCACCAAACGATCTTTTGGTCATCCCTATGTAGCACTTTTGCGTTCCATCAGGATATTCTAGTGGAATGGAGTAAACACCAGCCTTCTGGTCAAGGCAAACTTCTCTCATGGGGGAAAGGATATTCATAACTGAAGTAGTTGTTGTAATGCTGATGTCCATTCCTAGTTTTTTAAGCCATTTTTTTATAAAAAACGTGAAGCCTGGGATGTATTGTATTGATCCAATAAAGTCTAGATGGCACTTGTGGGTCGGTGCATTTTCATTAATGTGGTTCTTTACTTTATCAAGGATCAAAGTCGTGAGTTCTCTACTAAAACCAGCAGATGCTGCTTGATTAAAGATGTTTCTAATTTCTATTTCTTTGGCTTCATTATCTGAAGAAAACTGGATTGCTCTTCTTATATGGGTTTGAAATATGCTGGTTTTATATTCTGAAGGTGAAAATGAGTCAGACGCAGGAAAATTTGGGACCGCACAAGGTTTATAATATACTCTAGTGCGTAAATTTCCATTTTCTGATCTGTGTAGGAGCACATCAAGATACAGTAATTTACTTTCATTTTCAAGTTCCATGGTGAAGTTAATAGAGGTATGTATGTATTCCATGAATCTTTCTCAGGAAAGAATCCAGTGAATTTCTACCATGAGGCCAGATGAAAAAAATGTCATCTGCATACCTGTGCCATGTTGAAGGTATTGGCCCAGGGTCATTTAGAATTTTATTCTCGAGAGGGCGCAGCACTGGTTCCGCAAGAACCGCAGCCAGTGGAGAGCCCATTGATGAGTCTATGGTTTGCTTGTAAATTTTTCGGAGGAATGTGAAGAAATTGTAATTTGCCACTAGGTTTAGTAGGCTGTTAATGGCATCAATTGTTTCCTGGGGAAATTTGTTTGAGCTTTCTTATGGCTTCCATAATGTTGGACTTTGCTTCTTCTACGAGAATCGATGGATACATGGTGATGACATCAACACTTCCCATGATGTCAGTGCTTTGTATTTTTGTTGAGGCAGCTTTCTTGATGAAGTCAGATGAGCTGGTTAGTACGTAGTCTGAGTTCGGCAGGAATTCTCTCGGGAAAATAGCTAACTTCTTTTCTATGAAATACGTAGGCGATCCTCTTTTTCGACAATAGGTCGTCTTATAGGGAATCCAGGCTTATGGTGTTTCAGACGGCCGAACAGGCAAGGTATGTGGGTATCTCGGGATACTCAAGCAGCTTCCTTCATGGCTGGTAGTAGAGCTTGTATTTTTGCTGCCTTTTTACTTTAAGAATCATAGAGTTTAGAGGGGTTTTTTTTTGTTTGTAGGGTGGATTGCGAAGACCTAATAAACTCCATTAGCTTGTCATTGTAGTCACTAGAATCCATAATGCTAATTTGGACGGACTTATCTGTAAGCGTAAAAGTTATGTTTGTGTCCTTTTTAAGTCTTTTCATTGCTATAAGCTGCTTGCTTATGCCCCAATCTTGTCTGGAGGGTCTTAGTTGGTAAAGCTTTGAAATTGTTAATACTCTCAATTTATTTCTATGGGATACTGGGGTTTTAGCCAAGATACTTTCAGTACTTGAGCTTAAATCTTTCATGGTTTGATTCTTATGAAAGCAAAACTTTGGTCCCTTTTCCAAGGCTTCAATTTCTTCTCTTGTAAGAACTTTGCTTGATATGTTAACAAATGGAATTCTATATTTCTCATGTCTCCAAGTTGTTGCCTACGCAGTTGCAAGACCTTTCCATCATGCTGCTTGGTTAAAATATCCCATTCTCTTTTAACGATCATGTTAATCCTGGAGGTCATCTCATCAAAGATGATAGCAGGTGTTACACTTGTGAAGTCAATATATTCACGGAAAGTCTTAACTTGTAAACTCATAACTCTAAAATGCCTTATGCTGACTATATGAGATAATGTTTGGACGGCAAATTTGTGTTTTTTCTTAAGAAACCACTGAGCATAAAGATTGCATTTAAAGTTGAAGAATTTCAGCAGCCGACCTAGATTCTCACATTGTGTGAGGAAAGACAGGTGGCATTTTTCCCTTTCCAAGGCAATTTCTATTTTCTGAAAAGCTAGATAAGTGCTCAACATTTTGTTCAGAACAAACAATTACTAAGATAAACAGTAAGAGATGAGCACTAAAATACACCAAGTTAATGAACTTAAAAACTATTGGGTATATAAATAAGTTTTGAGGGATTTCCGTTCGGTGTCGTACTTATTACTGCTCGCATGTATTTTAAGGGGGCAACACTGCGATATCGCAGTACGAGACGCCAGCTGTCAGAGTCAGTATACGACATCCGATTGAGGTGCAAAGACGTATTTGTTTTACTCAATGGAAAATGGCAACTTTCATCGAGACAAAACAGCATTTGCGGGAAGTGTTAATGCATTACTTTATTGTCAAGAAAAGTGCTGCCGACAGCTATCGCTTAATGTCAGAAATCTATGGTGAACATTCCCCATCCATAAAAACATGTGAGTATTGGTTTAGACGATTCAAAAGGAACGATTTCGATGTCAGTGATAAAGAATGTTCTGGACCACCCAAAAAAATTGCTGATGCCGAATTGGAAGCTTTACTCAACGAGGATCCGTGCCAGACCCAAAAAGAACTAGCAGCAGCATTAAATGTTAGTCAACCATGCATTTCACAACGTTTAGCTGCCATGGTAATGGTGCAAAAAGAAGGGAATTGGGTTCCACATGCTTTGCAGGAAAGAGACCTTGAACGTCGAAAACCATTTGCGAATTGCTGCTTCAAAGGCAAAAAAGAAAGTTTTTTTTTGCATCGTATTATTACTGCCGATAAGAAATGGATATGGTACGATAACTCTAAATGGCAGAAAGCATGGGTGAAGCCAGGTGAACCAGGTCCTTCAACGCCGAAATGCAATATCCATGGTTCAAGGGTAATGCTGTGTATCTGGTGGTACCAGAAGGCTGTGATCCACTATGAACTGCTGAAACTGTCAGAAACTATTACTGGTGATCAGTATCGAACCCAATTAATGCGCTTAAAATGAGCTCTCACGCAAAAACGGCCGGAATGGAAGAATAGACACAACAAAGTCTTCTTAGAGCATGACAACACAAGACCGCATGTTTCTTGACCTGTGAAAAAGTACTTAGAAGAATCCGACTGGGAAGTTCTACCCCACCCGCCATATTTGCCAGATATTACGCCATCGGATTACCATTTGTTCCGGTCGATGCAGTCAGCACTTTCTGGAGAACGGTTTAGTTCTTATGAAGACATCAAAAATTGGCAGGACAACTGGATCTCTTCCAAGGAACTGGAATTCTTCCTTCGGGGCATACGTTCACTGCCCGAAAGATGGGGTAAAGTTGTAGCTTCAGAGGGAGCATACTTCGATTAATATTAAAATATTGTTGTAAATGAATTTATGGCACCTCTATTCATAGTGATTGTGGAATAACTTTTTTACGGGTCTTATAGAGGTTATTTTTCATGAAAGTTGGTTGTCAAATTTTCGAACTAAAGCCTAGTTCGTCATCAGGACTACTGTCACTGGAGTAGAACCGCAATTAACGATAATTGTGGTTGGACTCTTCCAACTGAGTGGTAGCAACTACTCCAGTGACGTAGTCCTGATGACGAACTAGGCTTTAGTTCGAAAATTTGACAACCAACTTTCATGAAAAATAACCTCTATAAGACATAAGACCCGTAAAAAAGTTATTCCACAATTAAAATATTGTTTCTGTTCTCCAACAACGTGTTTTGTTCACCTCAAAACTTATTTATATACCCAATATATCCGTAGGTTTTATTGGTGTAGGAAACAAATTGGTATAGCCGATTAATGAAGAATTCACTCACCTGCTAATTTTGCTACTAATTTGTTCTCCCTGTCAAACATACTTCCTAAATATACAAACTCATTCACCTGGTCAATCTCCGTGCCATTAAGGCTTGTATTGCATTCAGTACCAACAGTTCCTTGTTCAAAAAACAAAACCTTAGTTTTTTTCCTTATTTATACTCAATTTGAATTTCATACGAACTTCATACATCTGGGACAATATACTCTGCTACTCACTTTTGCTCTCTGCCAACAGAATTGTGTTATCAGCATAGAGCAATCTGCACACATATATATTACCAAGACATAAATCAGTATTGTCCATTTTGGCATCACTCATGCACACATCCATAAATATATTAAACAGCCAAGGTGACATTACACAACTTTGACTCCTGCAGCAATAGAAAACCATTTCGATAAAACACCATTCACTTGTACACATGTTCTACTGCCAGCATACATGACTTTTACACTGTTAAGTACCATATTTATTCAGTACCTTTCACAGAAGTATCCTATTTATTCTGTTGTGAGCTTTCTCTAAACCTATGAAGGCAGCAAACACTTTTTTACCAACAGGCAGATACTTTTCAATCATCATGTGCTATGCAAAAATTTGATTGGTGCAGCCCTTACCAGGCATGAAACCACTCTGTACATCCCACACTTTATCTGATGTAAGACCTTGTACCTTATCAATGATGACTTTTCCAAACACTTTCCATGGCACACCCTGCTAACTGATACCACAATAGTTCTTGCGTTCAGTCTGATCACCTTTTCCCTTATACAAAATAACAATAATAGCATCCCACCAATCCTAAGGGACCATTCCTATCTCCCAACACAACTAGCAAATTTCAATTAACTATTCAATCACAGAGTTACTACCATATTTTAACATCTCAGCAATTATGTCATCTACTTCCAAAGCCATACCATGCATAAAGAAGTAGAGTAAGCATAAGTAAATTCCATCATTCAGTGAAAGAAAATGCTTCAGAGATCTGGAAAGTTAAAGCCTTCCTTCTGCTGTGAGAACGTCTAATTTCAAAACAGTAAGCTTTATCCCAAATACACAGTGATAGCTTTCGCAATGAACATCCAGCTTACACTTTTTAAGGCTTGTGTATCCTTATTTTGTTTCTTTTATTTTCCATCACAGATGCACAGTTAATCTGTACACTAAAAACTAATCTAACCCCCAAAACTCCACTGTTCTTTCTGAGTATCACAAAACCTCTGTCATAAGTAACATGCTGCTTGGCTCTTAAAGAATTACTTGTGATCAGCCATTGATCACATGACAGAGTTGAGGTCCCAACTTCAGCTGCGCTAATAGACTTTAATATAAACGAAATCAGTGGTGGAGGAAACTACATTCTCATTCACCACTTAGTGGGAATTAAAACAATGAAAAGGGTCATTTGTCTTCATGGAAGCAGAGCTAACTTCCATCAATCATTGCTTACACAAAAATGAGAAAGAACTTAATTGTCACCTTTGTCTTCGCCAGTGGCAGATTGGCGATCCATGAACGGCACTGGAAGGGATTTTTTGTGGCCCATACTGTGGAAAAAATTATCAAGGTGCCCCAACCCTAAAATTAACAGTTTGTCATCATCACCATTCACTGTTTGAACATATTTTCAACACAAGTCTAGGAATTACTATAGTGTTTGTATTTGGGAAATAATTAATGAATAACATTTTGCTCATTTTTTCATTTTTCTGGACAAGCGTATCCCTAGTAAAATAGTTTGTATAGAAAAAAGAATTATTTTCTTTACTGAAGCTATAAAATGTAGTACATTCTCTAAGAGAAAAACTTTCAAAGATTTTATTCTACTCTTACGAATTTTATTGCGATAGCAGAATTCAGAATTGTAGAGGTTTCTTCACTTTTAGTAAGAAAGGAAAATCAAATGTGCGAAAATGTTAAGTTTTTTCAAGTGTTACCTATTAAAAATGAAATAATTATAAAAATACCCTTAAAAATTTTAAAATTTCGAGAATTGCATGAAATTTAGTGCAGATTTTTGATAAAGTGATATAAAATTTAGAATGCAGAAACTGATTTTTATTCATTTGCTTTAAAGCTAGAAAAAAGATTTTTACTGTGGCTGAAACAAGCTTTTCAAGACTGCTGTTCAAGAATTTGTGCAATATTTTCAAATGTATAAAAATTTGTGCAATATATTTTCTTCTTTCTTGCTTTTTCTGAGTTTGCATAAGACGTACTGGCCCAACATGCCGTGGCCCACCGGGAATTATCCCAGTGTCACTGCGGCCCAGTCCGTGCCTGGTCTTCACACTTTGGGAAAAGGAATTATCACATTCATAATAATACATGTTTTTTAACAGTATACAGTTATGTGATTCTTGATTCCTATCGGCTTTTAAAGCTTGTCATTTCAGCGTAGGAGCCTCTTCATTTAATTGTTTTCAATGTAGCGATCTACTCAGCAACTTTCATTTCATTTATTTTTCATTATGGGGTTACATTTAACCGTGTTACATTTCAAAAATTAATTTTATAACATATAATATTAAGAAAAAAAAACTTAATTCTGCATTATATGTTAAGTGTGCATATTTTCATTTGTGCCAATCTTCAAAATAGTATAACTATACTAGTAATACGAATTTATTGGCATACAATAGAATTCAAAGTTTCCAAGCTTTTGCACATCAACCAGGTGACTTTTTCAAGGGAGGTAGACAGCAAACTGAATAACAGAATACTTCAACAATTTGAATGCAGTGACATGACTGGACAATAAATGAATAGATGTGAATGTTTTCAGATGTATAAAAATTTGTGCAATATAAAATTTGTTCATTCAAAGAAACGAGGCGTCATGTTAGTTGCGCACGTAGTACCGTGGGGAGAAAACGTAGCATTGTTTGAAAAACTGGTTCCAAACTCATGACAATTCTAAAGAGACTTTATCATTGAAAGTCTCACTGTTGGTAATGATATCTAAGGTTTCATGAATAGCAGTACAGCTTTAGGCATGGAGTAGGAAATTAATTTCTTTATATCATCCCACATAGGATCAGCGGACTTGACTTCTCTGGATAGGGCAGTGGTTACTTTTTTGTCCATTGTGTCTCTAATTTCAGTCATTGTTTAGTCAAGTCGCCGCATTCAAGTTGTTGAAGTGTTCTATTATTCAGTTTGCTGTCTGCCTTTCTTGAAAAAGCCATCTGGTTGATGTGCAAAAGCTTGGAAACATTGATTTCTATTCTACACCAATAAATTCGGATTACTAGCATAGCTATACCATTTTGAGTGCAGTTGGTGTATGATTCCTGGTTATTAATTGCTTTGTGCCAATCTTTTTGTCATAACCATTGGGTAACTCTCATGTGAATAAAAAATGGTGAAAGAAACCATATGAAAAGAGAGAGAAAGAAAACAAACAGGTGAGCAAGTAGAATCAATCATTTTGAATCATTTTCATTTCTGTCACAACTTTCATGTATTATTTTGTTGCCTCCTCTTATCTTTGAAATGTCTTGTGAAAGAGGGACTGTACTAAATTGAGTTGTCCTTTAAATATGTACTAAAGTAAGTTGTCTCCATATTTATTTGCAGAAACCAGATGGGGAAGGTAATTCAATTCTTCATTTACTTCGAGAAGAGTTGCTTCAAAGATTGAAGAATCTGGTGTTGTTCAGCATTGATCATCATAACTTACCTGATGCCAAAGTAGTACAAGCCAGTTCTCTCTTACGCTTGTATTGTGCCCTCAGGGGTATAGCTGGCCTGAAGTTAGTATAATAAAGTTACTGTTTTACTATTGTTGAATGAATCAGAAATTTTTATGTACAGAAATTATTTTATTATATTTTTAAATTTTTTATTATATTTTTTACACATTTCTGTTTCATAAATTTAAGTTACTGTGGAAAGAAAAGTGTGATGTAAGCAATACCAGATGTAAATATTTTAAAAGTGTAGGAGATGAAGCCTAATAAGTTTATCCTTTGTTCATACACCAGGCTGTGTTGTAATATAATAGGCTCATCGTGTGATGTAGCAAGCATGATGTTAGAAGAAATATCCTGACTCACTTGGTTTACAGTTGCCATTCCTTTTAAATGAATGAAATAAGCAACTTTTTGTTGCAAGATTTTGATGTATTTGAAGAACACAAGGTATGAGTCAAAGCAAGCATGGCTTTAATTTTGAGTAAAAATTGAAAAGTGCAGGTCAAACTTTATAAGTGACTTTGTTGCCCTTAGCTGATACATTTCTTCTATTTCAGAAATTAGGATATTTTCTAAACCCTTTGTAGTAACTCGTGGGATAAAGGGCTCATGTTGATTGACCAATTTTCTTAAGATCAAATTCTAAGGAAGCAGATGAACCATGCCATTTGAATGGGAGATGGTATGATTGCTGCATCAAATATTTTAATAAACTGAACACTAAATGGAGGTGTAACAAATACAAATCTACTGTAAGCTAAAGGTTGTTTGAACCTTCACATTATGCGCCTTTTTATATATTCATAAATTGTTAGAAGTCTTAACATTGAAATTGCTGTTTCTCACGTTATATAAATTATGAGTGGATGACGGGTTACCCCTAAACAACCAACAACCAAACAACAGCATACCCTCAACAACATACCCTACCCCTAAACAACAACATGTGGTAGGTAACATTAAAGGAAATTTTGTTAATGATATAATTCACTGAAATTCAGAAGTTAAAAATTATACTACTTATGATGGACTGATGATATATCACTATTTTCAGCACTACTAGATATTATCTTCAGATATTGTCTTAAAGTTGAACAATAAGTGATAGGCCTAATATTTTTATGCAAAGTTCATATTATATGCTGTTGTACAAATGAAGACATACAGATGAGTACTGCAGAACTGAACGAAATGCTATGCAAACAAAATTGGACAGATTCATTGATGTCAAAAGAACATGCAGAACCACAAGACTAAAACAACAATTGCACATATAGTAAAAGAATGAAGACCTGAAATGGCTAAAATTGCAAAATGGCTAAAATAACAAATCCATATGTATTTGTTATACCTAAAACTGTTGAAGTGATCATTTTGACTGCCTCTGCTCAAAAACAGTGGTCTTTTTAATTAAATTTTTAGTAATACTTATTCAAAATTTGAAAAGAATAAGTATTAGAAAACTCATTTTTGAAAAATAAAATAAGAAAAAAGTTCCAATAAAGCCTTATTTTTATGGAGATAAGATATGTACATGTTTGTGGATGTGTGTGTTTGCTGTTGATAATAAGTTTAGCATGGCAAAAGCTACATAAGTGCCAAATATTAGTGGTCCATTCTACCAAAACTTCACTTACACTACAAAGCTGTGAGAGAACAGGATAAGCAAATATAAATATAATATAATATATGGCTATGCACTGAAGAATTTCACTATTTAAAAGGAAAGGGGGTGAAAGAAATATTTAAATACATAACTTTGTAGAGAAGCCCACCTTATCCATTGAAACAAAAAGTGCAACTTCTGATTATTGTGGCTGTGCATTTTCCACATTTGTTTATTTCATCTTCAACATGCTATTTGTTTATTTCATCTTCAACATGCTATCTTTCATGCGGTATCAATTCTTCATTTATTTATAAAAGTTCCAAAGTCAACATTTTCAGAGAGTAAAAATCACATTGTACACAGCTTTATTTTTGCATTTTGATGTATGGTACTGATGATGCTTAACATTTTACTCTAGACTTTTCCTTTCTGTTTGGGTGATCCTTATAGTTTACTTGTTGATGGTCTGTTGTAAGTTTTACTGTCTCACAGTTCTAACTGCCAAACAGAGTTTAATCATGCTATTTCTTATTTCTTCTACTGACCCATTAGTTTATGAGTGTGAGATCCAGTATACTTTAAAAGACTTGCAATATGTGTGGCCAGTGATGTGATGCAGGTTTTACAGAATACTTCTTTGCCATCTGGTCTATGACATCTCCATATTTTGTAGAGTTATAAAAGGTGATCATGGTGGAAAGTTTCTTGGAATCTTATTTCCGACATCCACAGCTGGATGAAGTATGCTCAGAACAAAAACGTTTGTATTTTTGTTGCCCTCGTAAATACAGTTATTTTTTCACATTTCATCATTGAAATTGTGTATAGAGGTGAACATTATTTCTTTGCTAATAAGAGCACTTCCATTCACAAAGGATTTATGGTGTGATCTAAATTTGTTTCTTTCACCTTCAACATGCTATCTCTTTCATGGAGGTATCAATTCTTCACTTATTTATAAAGGTTCCAAAGTCAACATTTTCAGAGAGTGACTTATTTGCAAATTGATGTTCATCTTTTCCCAAGTAGGAAAATTGGTTCAATATATATATATTTTTTCGATATCAGCAAGGAGCCAAAATTTCATTCCAAATTTATCCAGTTTATTTAGCCATGTATTGCATAAACCTACCACCGAGTCATTGGAATAGGTTGTTTATTCAACTTTGGTCTGTTTGTAGACATTTGGACCTTGTTAACTGTCGATCAAATTGTAAGAATTTCATAAATCCCTTGACATGGTCTTGTGTATTAAAATTTCACGTATTACCACTTGACTGACAAGGTCATCTAATTCAGTACCTTTTGAGCTGGAAATTCCTCGAGCATATGAAATTGCGATAATAAATGCATTTAGCTCTGTCAAAGAGATAGACCATCAGTTCCAAGTTGTCTGCAAGCTTCATTCTCCATGCACATTTTTTATATGTTGACAAATAGTGTCATCAGTGAATAAGCATCAGGTACAGAATGTTTCATATGCGGTGCTGATCCAGCAACTTCTCACAAAATTGTGTGTGTGTGTGTGTGTGTGTGTGTGTGTGTGTGTGTGTGTGTGTGTGTGTGTGAGTGAGTGTGTGTGTGTGAGAGAGAGAGAGAGAGAGAGAGAGAGAGAGAGAGAGAGAGAGAGAGAGAGAATCATAAAGTTGGAAAGTCCACTTGACCGTCATTTTCTGATTCATTGATACATTGCAGAACTGGGTTAAGATTGCTGCCATTATCTGAAACTACAGTAATTCTAAATTTTCATCAGCATTTGATTCATGTTGTGCCACTTCTTTGCAAATAATGCAAAGCTTCCACTGGAGAAACACTATTTCCATACATGTTTGCAGTAGCAACCAAGCTGCTGTACTGAAACTTTACAAATGAACTACCTCACTAGTAAATGGAATATGAACTCATTTTCTACGCCACCAGCCCCAAAAATATGCGAACAAATTCTTTGAACTGTATGATATCCATGTTGCAACAAACCACACAAGAAGCTTGTCAGCTGGCTCCATAGAGCTACAAGCTCTGTTTATGCTAATAGTTCTTAGAAGAATTTTAAAAATAATGCATTGTAGTCATGAGAAATGTATGTAAACATCACTCAGAAACAGTCAGGTATTTATTGCATGGCATCCAAAATCCACGATTTTTCAAATCCCCAATAACTATCTCATTGTACATGAGATCTTTCCATGCTTCTATGTATAAGTGGTCATAACTGAGTTTCCTTTGCAATTATAAATTTTCAAAATAATTTCGCATATTCATCAGATTTTAGGAAAAGTGTGTAGAAACAGCATTCATGTGTAAAAATTGAATGCCTTGTAGTTAGTCAGATTCTGACAGCAGTCAAATCAACCACCGCTACTGTTCTAGTGTTAAATGTTAATAAGATGTGGTGTCTTTCATAAAATCTTTAGTGGTTTTATTGTAAAATGTATTGATTTCAAAGCACTGTTACATCAGCTCTTATACCTAGATCTCACTAATAAGATGTGTGAAATTTCCTTCTATGTAAATTTATCTTGTTTAATGAAAAATATTAAGATTATTTTTTTTTTTAAGTTTTCTTTAAATTCATACAATGTGTGAAGCATAAGTAGTATCTCACTGAGTGTTGTAGAGCTTTAGAAAAACATTATGTAGTTTTTGAGATGTTGGGATTTTAACTTGCAATGTAGCACTGACTGTTTGACATTGATCATTCTGGTTGTATTGACAATAGTAATCACTCCAGTTTGTTAGCATTTTTAGGAATCTAAATTGCAGAATATTTGCCATCATGTAATAATGAGTTTTGTGCGCAATCACTCAAGGAGTCTGACATCTCTTATACGTGATGGGCTGTTTGCTTAGGGCTAAAATGATAAAAAAGAAATTGATTTCAAAGAAAATATGAAATGTTTTAGTTTTATTATTTAATAATGTTACACGGATTAATTTTTTAAATCTTAAACATTTCAGTATCATTATTTGTGATTCTATTTAGCCATTTCAAATAAAACTGCAATACCCAAATTGTAAGTTTAAAGAGATTTTCTATATTATACAAAAACCATAAGACATGTTCATCATTTGAGAGTTGTGTTTTGTGCTTGGAGAAATAAATATTATTCTATGTCACTTAGTAAGAATGTTCATTATTCTCCATGGACCAATTAGGTACTGTTTGTTACTTACAATCTTGTAGAAGATCCAAGTTAATTCTTTAGGCATTCCAAACTCTCCACTTCCAAATGAAAATTCTTAGTAATAGACAGGTACATAGCTGAAAACAAAGCATCTTTCTTTTAAGCATGTAAAATTGCTCAATTTGCATAATCCCTTTTGCCCCGTCTTATGGCAAAGGAAGAACAGGAATTGATCTGAAAATTATTTTATTAGGAATAAATTCCTGTTCTGGAAATTCTTTCCCATCATGGTTGCTTAATGTACAATTAAAGAACATGTACTGAGCGTAACTTGTGTGTACAAAATTCTGAATGAACCAGGGAAAAATGTGTAACAATTTTTGTCTGTTTCTTCAGGTTTATGGAAGAAGAAATTAGTCTTTTACTTCAGTTACTCACGTCTCATCCACCACCAAGTCCTGCTGGTATCAGGTTTGTGTCTCTAGGATTATGCATGCTGTTGGCTTGTCCTTCTCTATTGTCAACCACAGAACAAGAAAAACAAGCTACAGATTGGATTCAGTGGCTTTTAAAAGAAGAAAGTTATTTTGGGAGGTAATGACATTTTTAAGAAATCTGTGTTAATGTATTTTGATTAATAACATATTCACGTGAAAATTAGATCTGTATACACAGGACAATAGAAATGTTTGTTCAAAGCAGTGCAGCATTTTTTTCTCTCATGCTCTAACATAAAAAAAAAATTCACTTTGCATTACTGGTTAAAAGGTGTGAAAACAGCCATTATTGAAACAATACTTTAGAGGCAAAAGATTCCTTGCAAGGTTTACTTAGGTACAGAGTGAATAACACAGAATTAAACCGAAAATATCTGGCTATAAATAGTGGAAGATAGCACTGATTGTCATCAGTTTAGTTTTAAATTGGCAGGCTTTGTGAGCCAAGCCATACAGCTAATGACTGTAATTTGCCTCATTTATGTTAGATGGCAGATTGCAGTCTAACAAGTTCCACATAGCCCTCATTGTAGCATCATGTTGTACACACTGTAGCATTAGTATGTATTTCTTGTGTGATATCATTGAGTTACTGGCTCATACTGTATAACACAGGCAGAACTGAAGAAGAAACGTGGTGAACACAATGTCCCAACTAAGTTTATAATGAATAATTTGGCTTGAAAATTAAAGATGACATCATCTTGTATGGATGAATATGGAAAACATTGTCTACTGAGGCTATGATGGTGGATGTGTATGTCAGGTTATCACCTGGAAATTTGCTGAGATTTGTTCTGGGAATTTAATCTGCATTTCAAACAGCTGCCAAAAAAGGTACATCTTCAACAATATGAAGTGGCAACATACCACCTGTGACTGGAACCTGGGAAAAGAAAGTGATTCATTACTGTAAATAGTTTCAAGACCTCGTTGACAATTCCCCAGGGATACTCAACCAGTGCTGAGACGGTACTGGCTCTGGCTGCATAATATTTATTGTGGTTCAGGTTCAAGCTCTGAGACAGAGAAAGATAATTTTCTTTCTTTTTTTTTTTTTTTAAATGTGATGTTGTATGATTTAGCATACAAGACTTTTATTACACTTTTTAGTTCGTAGAAAGAATTCTTCAATAACTGGTTCTGACTGAGGAGTGGGGACTTGGGAAGGTTATTTATTTTGGGCTTGGGTAGCAAATGGCTTGGTGCCACACATTGGTGTGTGTCTGCAGAGAAGGAAAAGCTTGTTTAAGAGCCACATGTGCTAGATAGTAGATAGTATGCCAACAAAATTTTGCCCCATACCTCCACACAGAAGTTCTCGTCTAATTCTTTTGAGCAAAGTACATAGATTGCAGCATCGCCTGATGCTTCCAGATGGCCAACCTAAAGCATTTCAGGAGGAAGTAAATGGTCAAAGAAAATCAAGCAGTTACATTATAGAAGCAGATAGAGTTGCCTTCCCCATTGTGAGAAAAATAAGTTAATTGCAGGGGGAGGAGAGAGTGGAATTCTAAAAGAGATGTTTTTTATTTATTTATTTTTTTTATTTTTATTTTTTTATTTTTTGTCTATTAATGATTAAGCACGTTCGTCATAGTTTGGGGCTTGTTCGAGCACAGGTTCCATCTTGCAATGCAAAATTCAGGCTCGGGCTTTTGAAATTGAGCCAGAACTCAGCACTACTCAACATCATATGATTTATGGATGAGGCCTGATTTTGTATCTGGGTATGGGAATTCGTGGAATTCTAGAATATGGTAGCCAAGAATAATTCAAAACTTACTACTGCACTCAAAGAAAGTAGTTCTTTTTTTCCCTGTATCTAGTCCAAAAAGGGTCACTGGACTCATTTTCTCCAAAGTAACTGTGTAGTACTATTGCTATTTGTACATTTTCTCACAGTTTGTAGAACTTACTCAAGGTGCCACATTTCAATCAAATCCATGGTGATGATCCAGAATTTCATTGAAGATTTAATGATTTCTAAGAATCAGTGGGCACCACAATGTTCCCAAATTTAACCCACTCCTGATTCTTTTTTTTGGGGGGGGGGGGTAGGAGTGGGTGTTTTGTGACAAACTCAGCAAAATTAACACATAGAAAGAAACAACTGCAAATGAAATGAGGCAATTTGGCAATGCTATGCTGTGACACACTGCTGGCAACATGCAGTGTTACATCCAAATGTGCCTGGCAGAACGTGGTGGTCACTTGCAGCACATAGTGTTCCATCACTTTGTTCAGCTTGGAAAAGGTATGCAATCATCAATATTATATATTTATAAAGATACACAGTTTTCTTTCTTCATCCACCTCATTGTGTTCTGCAACCAAATATGCGAGTTTCATTCTATGTGAATCACCCTTTATTTTGACTAACAAACTTAGAAAGATGGTGGGAAAGTAACTGAATGAAAGACAGGTGGCTTTGAGAATAGTAGGCAATACCTTGATATTACACTTATACTGAAGACCGCTTTCTTCAAATATTATAGAAATTAAGGAAGAAATATTTCTTTCAAATAAATGGTAAATTTGCAAATACATTATGCCAGGGATCGCATTCCTCCTAAAATTCCTAAAATTCCTAATATTTTGTGACCCTCCTTAAATTCCTAAAATTAGACCTAAAATTTGCTATTCATCCTAAAATTTTCGTAAGCTTATTTTTATTAAAAACACAACCGTTATTAACGCCAATAAATTTACCATTACGGTAAGGTAAAAAGACCTGTTATTGTAGAAACACAGCCTATATGCTGTGCTGCTGAAGGGAGGGGAAAATGACGCCATCGAGATGCACTTGCTTCGGGGCGGGCGTTCCATTTTTTTGCCTTCGAACAGTTTTCGAGAATAACTAGAGATCTAAGGGAAAAGGGGAGGGGTCATTTTCACCCCTGGTTTGCGCTTTGCAGACGAACTCTGTGGCACGCAGAAGATCGTACTTTATTTTTGTACATGCCTTGTGGAACCTCCTCTTTCTGCTGATGTTTTGTTATTGTAAACCACAGGTGGGTGGAAGCAAAGAGGAAACATGTGGTCTCCTTCCGTAACCTCCGGTAATGACGATGGGATGGTAGCTGAGTATTATCTTGGCAGGCAGTAGAGCACGCGATCATTGACCTTCGATCATGCGTCGGCGACAGCGACCTTCGATGCGCAATATATCTCGGCTCCGACTCGCTTTGACTGAACTTGCGTGAGATGCGTATGATAGTTTCTGGTTTTACGTCTTTTATGGTATTCTCTGTGCTGTGTGCAGGTTCAGTTCTCTAGTGGTGACCTGCTTTTTTTTTTTTTTTTTTTTTTCATATCTTCTGACATCCTCGCAGCCAAATTTCGGGAAGTTGTCTGGTTTTGCAATATTGGAACGTGTTTTTGTACTTCCCTTTCATTTTCTGGTTAGTAATACAAGTGTTTAAGATGCCTAAATCCAAAACGAAATTTCAAGATGCGTGGCTCGCCAAAGAATTGGACGGAGTGAAGTTGAAAGAATGGTGTTCTGCAACTGAAACAATATTTTCTGCTAAGTGTATATTGTGTTCAGAAATTTTCAACATTTCTAATAGTGGCTTTTCACAAGTAAAAGCGCATCATAAAGGAAAAAAACATTTGCAGAAATTTCAAAGTAAATTTCAAAATAAGTCCATCCTGAAAGCCTTTGGAGGACGGGATCTTCAGCCCAAAACAAATATTAGTGAAGTACTGAGTCATGATTTACAGTTGGCTAAAGCCGAAGCATTATGGGCCATGAAAGTTGCTAAGGACAATATGTCTTTTGTTTCATGCACTGAAACAGTTGAACTTTTCAAAGAAATGTTTCCTGATTCTGCTATTGCAGCCAAAATGCAACTTAAAGAAAAGTTGCTTATGTGATATCACATGGATTGTCAAAATATTTTGAAGAGGATTTGAAAAAGACATTGCATCTAGTAGCCCAGGAAAGGTTACTATAGCATTTGATGAAACTACAAATACACAAGTGAAACGGCAGTTGGATGTGTATCTCAGGTACTGGTCTTCAGAAATAAATTCAGTTTCTTGCCGATACCTAACAAGCGTTTTTCTGGGTCATGCAACAGCAGATATTTTGCTAAAAGAAATTCTTGATGTGTTATCATCCTTCAATATTTCGTTGAACAGAATTATTTGTGTATCCATGGACAGCCCAAATGTAAATAAGTGCTTTTTACGCAAATTCAATGAAGTTGTAAAACAAGAAACAGGCCAGAAATCTTTGGAACTAGGTTTTTGCAACCTGCATGTTGTTAGTAATGCATTTAAAATTTTTTTGACAAGCTTAAATATAGATTTTGACGAATTTGCTGCTGATATGCATTACTTTTTAAAGAGTAGTGCTGCAAGACGAGAGGATTATAAATCTGTCGAGGATATAACATTGGTCACTGCCAAATTTCTTTTGCGTCATGTCAGCAACAGATGGTTAACCGTTGGTTCTGTAGCCCAGAGGCTCTTGGATCAATGGCTAAATATTACAGAATATTTTTTAAACTTCTTGCCATCTCAAAAAATATTTGAAAAACAACTGCGCAATTCGGCAAGGTATAAAAGAATTCACTGTTTCCTGAAAAATGAGCTTACTCCTTGCTATTTAGCATTAATTTCATTTTCACACCAAAATTTTGAAAAGTTTTCATTATGTTATCAGAGTGAAGAACCAAAAATACACCAGTTATATTCTGATTTAAATACTTTAATGAGGAATGTTATGGCTCAGTTTATCCAAGATGATGTTATAGCAGGGAAATTTGGAGAAGACCTAAAGAATGTAGATTTTGAAAACAAAAATTCATGGAAAAAACTAGGGGAGTTAGAAGTTGGTATGAAGACAAAAATCTCCTCAGGAATGTTCAGGAGACCAGGCAGAAATTATTTCTCTTAGATGTAAGATCATCACTAATTGCAACCACAAAATATTTAAAGTCAAATTTGCCATTCTGCAATCAAAAGCTAAGAGACATAGAAGTTTTAAAGGTAAAAGAACCAAAGAAAGAGTCAACTCAACTTTCAGTCACTGAAGGACTTTCGGAAATAACCAGAATTTCAAGTGTTTTGCATCTTTCTGAGGAACAAATTGATAGAGTAAGAGAAGAGTGGAAACTTTTAAATTGCGATAAGCCAACTCTAGATGAACTAGTGAAATTTTCAGAGGAAGGGCATATTCCAGTGCGGATTGATCATTACTGGCATAATATATTTAGTATTAAAGACTCTAGCGGAAAAGAAAAATACTCAAATCTTGCTAAACTCATAAAGTCAATTTTAGTTTTACCTCATGGTAATGCTGATGCAGAAAGGGGATTTTCGGTTAACACTGCTCTGTTAAGGAAGGACAAGGCTAACTTAAAAGACTCAACTATAACATCATTAAGAATAGTTAAAGGGGCCATTAAACACTATGGATGTGTAAGTAAAGTTCCCATAACAAGAAATTTGTTAAATAGTGTTTGTGATTCACATAAATTTTATAAAGAGTATGTTGATAAGCTGAAGGAAGAAGAATCAAAAAAGGTAAAAGAAAGGAAGCAGAAAGAGAGGGAAAATAAGGAAAAGCAGCTAGAGAAAAAAAGAAAAGCTAAGTTTGATGACAAAATAAAAGAAAATGATGCAGAAATAAATAGACTTAAAAACGATAAAGAAGCCTCCCTAGCAATAATTCAAGAGGGAACAGAAAGAATGAGAAAAGTTGTAGAAAAACAAAATACTGTTGAAATAGCAGTTGCCTCTAACTTGATCATACAAGGTTCAGCTGAAATAAAGAAAACTGAAAGTAAATTAGTTGTGGTAGAAGCAGAAAAAGATAGGCTAATCAGGAAAAGGTTAAAACAATAATATGAAAAAAGTAATTCAGTGAACAATTGTACATAGTTCTTGGTTTTCAATTACCTTTTTAGGATATTATAATTTAATGTGAAACCTGAAAACTTTACTGTGAAAATCGTGAATTGCTTCTGGTTCAACAGCATATTAATGTTCAAAGTGAAACTTGAATGTGGTAAATATACTTGAATATGATAATAACACGTGAAAAGATAAGAACTGAACATTAGAAGTAAATCATACTTAAACTTTAGACATTAGACGTTATGCAAAAAATTTGGGTGTTAACTTCGACCATATATACTAATGGACTGCACATTGGCAATAGCTGCATCAAAGCCGCCATGGCTCAAACATTGGGCACGTCATCATCAGACTCCAAATTTCGTGTAAAAATGCTGTTATGATTACTAATTTACGCTGCAGAACTTCAGTGTTTTCGGTGTATTATGTGAATGCGCCTCATATATAATGAAAACTCTTCAGGTAAGTTTACTTATGAGCTATATACATGCATGATCGGGTTGTTTACATTTTGTGATTTATAATGTGATGAACATTTGCGAAGAATTTGGAACATGCATTCCATTTTTTTTTCTTAAGTTACTATATTTTTATATCAATAGCTGCAAGTTTCTGGTTAAGTAATTGAACTTTATTGACTTAGGTATTTAATTCGTTTCTTACCCATGAAAAATCATAGAACTTTCTTTACTATATCGCTCAGAGCAACCATAAGCACAGCAGGTGTAACCCATCTTTTTGACTGTTGTCATGTGATTTTATGTTGGAGCCAGAAATTTTGATGTCATGCGCAGTCTATCAGTATATATGGTTGAAGGGTGTGAAGCAAACTCTTTACAATGTATACAAAGTTGTTTTACTAGATGTATACAAATATACATCTAGTTTTTATTGAAATACACTCCTAAAATTTTCCTAAAATTTTTCTAAAAATTCCTAAAATTCCTACCTAAAATTTTCCAGAAGTATGCTATGATCCCTGATTATGCTCAACAAGCAGGTCACGATTCTGAATTACTTGTAGTTCACTGTTTATCATGTGACATCTCAGAAAACTTGATGTAATTTTCAAGTTGTGTGAGATGTTACATGGTGAGAACAGTGAACTACAAGTAATTCAGTATCTCAATCTGATTGAGTATAATGTAGCTTTCTTATAAGTTTCATGAGGATTTATGCATGATGTTCATTGGTTTTAAAAAGGCCTTACACACCAAGTACTTAGGAATAAATTTTACAGTGTGTTAAAAAGTTTTAGAATAAAAGATACAGTTTTGTTAACAGTAACAATCCTGTACACCAAAGCCTTGCAACAGTGAAGATGGGATGAAAGGCAGTACTGGTAAGTGTTTTAAATTAACTGTTATGTGGATATAGAATTTTTATGCCAACAACCAAGGTGGAGTGAAGTGAAGCATTAATAACAGGCCTCGATAGTTACTGAAAGGTCAGAAACCTCTGCAAGTGAATGAAACACTGAAAAGAAAGTAAAGAAGTAAATGGAGTCTTAAATAAAAGAAAACATAAAAGTTGTTTCTAAGTAAAGCCAATAAATTTAACTTTCAAAAAGTTTATTGCAAACAAGAACAACCCACACCCCTTTTTTTTATAGTAGTCTCTGTCAAATATGGCTGAACTCTGTACTGGTAGATAGGTGTGAGATGATGATAATTATACTTATGGAAATCTTTTATTTAAAGTTAACAAGTAAATGTTCATTATTTGTATGTATGTGTTCTCATGTTTGATTTTTTCTTCTTTTGTAGTGCAAGTGGTGTCAATGCCTCATTTGGGGAGATGCTTCTCTTAATAGCTATTCACTTCCATAGTAATCAGATCAGTTCCATTACAGATCTTGTCTGCTCCACCTTGGGAATGAAGATTGTGATACGATCTAATAGTCTGGCCAGAATGAAGGCAATTTTTACTCAAGAAATATTCACTGATCAGGTATTGTCCATTTATTGTTTAGTTTTCAGATACACAGAAATTGTTTTGCTCTTTTTAAATGAAAAGCTATCAGTTTCTCTAAAAGTTCTATGAGTGATAGATGTTTTGCCTAAAGATTTCTCTCTGCTTTGAACTGGAAGTGTGAATGCAAATTATGAAAGGTGATTTTATGAAATAAGTTCCAGAAATTTACTTTTATAGGAGCTCGTGAAGTTACCAGTCACATTTTAGACATCTTCTTTTAAGAAGTGGAAAACTTGGGTTGTCAGTGAGGGTCTCATTAAGCAGTTAGAAATGGCTGATGTGAAACTTGTGAGGGGGTATATCAGAGAAACACACATGCATTGATAAGAGAGGATTAGCAATGTATGGATCAGCTTCTTTCATTTTTAGATGGTGATTAAAACATGTTGGTGGTTGGGTAAACTCTGTCAAATGGTAGACTGAAAACTGCTTGAAGAGATTTTACATTCTGAGGTAGCAAGCCACAGGCCAAAAACGGTAGATTGAATTAATGGTATAAGACTAACCATTAGGATTGGAAGTAACAGTTATTCTGAGACAAATTTTGTCATGAACTGAGTGCACTGAAGGAAATTGATAGTGAATAAACACTGTTGTTGTGCATGTTTCTTATTGCAATTAATTCTTCTCTTGATTTTCTCAGCATACACAACTGAGGATGAATAAGAGAAATCCATCTCAGATGTGGACATTTTGGAATTTTTTTAACAGTGAAGCGAGCTTTTGGAAAATGACTGCTGCTTTTTTCGAACTGGATGAAGCAGTTGTTGTTGTGGCAGTCCCGAATTCTTCAAGGGTTTTTTTTTTTTTTTCTTTTAGAAAATTGGCAGTCACCACAGCAATTTCAGAATATTGCTGGTGTGATCTGTGTTGATTTGTTTCCATATCCTATGCATTTCCATTTGTAGATTCTCTTATGTAAATAGAATCATAATGAAATGGATTGGCAGTAAAGCATATAACATGATAAAATTGGGAGAATTTACACAGATACTTTTCTGTAATGTAACCAATGTGTGATATAAGAATTTTAATGCTTCTCTCAATTCTTATGTAGAAATTTTGTTTGGTGCAAAAATTCTCTATAAGAGGACCTGCCACACTTATCAGTTTAATATGTTGTTTTCAGGTTTTTTGTCCAGAATTTCTCACCTGTGCTTAGTGAGATAACAGCATATATCATTACATATAAGCAATAGAGCAGGGTTCTTAAATTGGGGTCCTGGGGAAGGGGTCCGTGAACTGCACAGGCTTGCTTTGAAAATGACACTGACTAAAAATCTGAAATAGAATAAAAAATTTTAAGAAATTGAATGATTTTTTTTTTCAGTGCCTATTGCTATTGGATTTTTTCCTATCCTATTGTGAATGGTAAGCTGAATATTATGTCATTAGCAACACTCAATGTTAATATTTATCCAGGGATAGTTTTCTCATCAAGGGTACTTAGCCTTCATCAGATTCTTAAAGGAGTCTGTTGCCTAGTAAAGGTGAAGAACCTGTTCCACATAGAGTAAGCAAAAGTTCCTGTTTTGTCGATACATGTATTTCGTTTCAGTGTTATGTATTTTCTGAACCATTGGATGTTATCAGTTCACAGTTAATTGAACAGAAGTATGTGTAAAATGGTTTCCTCTGTGATTGAGTAAATGTATCATTCGTTATTTTTTGTTTGTTCATTCATAGCTGCTCTGGGAGGTTTTCACAGGAATGATGGGTTCTCTAGAGAGTCCCGCATGGCTGTGTATGAAACAGTAATTGTTCATACTCTGATGTATGGCAGTGAAACCTGGGTACTGCAGAAGAAGCATAGGGAGTCGTTTGTGTGCTGGAGAAATGCGTTACTTACGTGGGGTTTGTGGCAAGACACGATCTGATTGTGTGAGGAATGAAGATGTATTGCAGTTGTGTGATGTAAAGCAAAATGTTGTTAGCAAGGTGGAGACCAATATGCTTCGGTGGTTTGGCCATGTTAAAAGAATGAGTGATGAAATGCTTACCAAGAAAATATTTTCAACCCAAGTGGCAGGAAGGAAAGGCAGAGAAAGGCCAAGGAAGACATGGGTGGATCAGATTCAGGAGTGTCTGCATGAGAAAAAGATTATGAGTATGAAGTATAAAAGATCTTGTGTAAGGCGTGTAATGGATATCAGTGAAGCACGAGTTGTATGTCAAGATCGCTGTAAATGGCGAAGTTTGATACGACAACAATAAGTAAAAATATCTGGAAGTTTGTATTTCTTTTTGGAGCTAACCTCTGAATCTCAGAGAACAGCTTAGTGATATGTATGTATGTTGAAAGGGAAACCGTTTATGGTGTATGAGTGCCCATTTAAATTGCTTCTTTCTGTTTTAGGTTGTTACAGCTCATGCAGTTAAAGTCCCAGTTACTCCTAATTTAAGTCGAAATGTCAGTGGTTTCCTTCCTGTCCACTGCATCCATCAACTTTTAAAAAGTAGGGCATTCACCAAGCACAAGGTTTGTATATTTTCTGGGGTTTAGTTTTATAACATGTATGTCTCTCACCAGATTTTCTAATGCCATTCTCTTGATTTGATTACTTAGCTCATCTTACATGCATTTGCCTGCTGACATCTAAGTCACTGGCACCTATTCCAGTTCTATCATAAGCACTTGTGGATTAATGTTTGCATATGTTAATGACTGGCTTTTATGTTAAGCTATGTAATTCCATAGAAGAGATCATACCTACGCTGTGGTAAACAGGGTTTAAAAAAAATCATGATATTTTTTTTTTTTTTAAATAAAAAAAATCGGACTTATTTTATTTAAATTGGATTTATTTGATTTAAATTACTGTTGTGTTTCAGTTCAACTTTAAAATACCTTTTTATTCTTCAATGTAAACATGAAACATAACATTCTTCTCCATGATTGACTTGATGGTATATATTTTTAAAATTTAAGTGACACTGCATAACAGATAATGAATGCAAATGTAATAAGGAGAGAATGGTATTTCTTAATGCTGTGCATTATCTTTAATGTACTGATTTGTGTCTACTAAACTTCTTAATAATTACTGATATGCAAATCATATTTTGTATTCAAAAACATTTATTTTTCATACATTTAAAAATAAATCTGAATCATCAGACAGAGAGAGAGAGTTTCTCAAGCGAATTCTGTGGAAGGAATATTATTCTCATAACACGTGGAAATAGGTTTGTGTGGAAGAAATATTATCATAATATGCGGAAACAGGTCTTTGGGCGATGTAATTTTCAAGTTTTTTTATGTGATTAATATTATGTGACAAACAGTTAATGCAGGCAAATCAAGAGATGTCTGATTGCTGTGTTAATAATTATGGATAAATCTGAATGTGCACAACATGCATAAAACAGAAAAAGTGTTAGTCATTATATTACTGGTGTAGTTTAAAAAAAAGATCTACAACTTACCCATTAAATTTGAATCATAAAAATTTCAAAATAATATATTGATTGAAAAAAGCAATTCCTGAGTAAATTTTAATTGGAAAAAAAAAAAAAAAAAAAAAAAAAGAAAGAAGAAGAAGCATAAGTTGAGAGAAACTATTTGTTCAGCAGTTTGAACAAAAATACTAGTTTTGCTGTTTTTTGAATTCCTAGCCTATTTCTTAACTTAGAATGCACAATGTTACAAACAAACAAAAGAATTTCACCAGTCAAAATAATTTACTGTAAGTCGCACTTTTTCCTTCCATCATCCCAGTGAATGGTGCAGATTTTGTCAGAAGTTTAATGAGAAGTCAGGAATGTGTCTCCATATTTTGCACTGGCAAATTGTAATGCAACATCTTTTTCTTCAGGTATAATAGTCACATCCATGTTTTTTGCTTGAAAGTGAAGATCAACAGGAAAGGCCAAAAATGAGCTGAAGATAAAGCTTGACCAAAACTTTTATGAAACAACTCCAATTGCTTTTCATCTAAGATGTCATTTAATACAATTTCTAACCACAGTACAACTGCCTCAGAAATTGTGCAATCGTTCCACTGGACTTTATCAAGAGCATTGGCTATTGGTTGATATATTGCCAATAAATCCTTGTTGGTTGATATATTGCCAATATACCCGAATTCATTACCTTTTCTTTGATTTTAGATTCAATATTGCCATCTTTATTGTTAACCACTATTGCCATAAGTATTGGCCAGTTATTGATGTAACTTCTTAAACAGTTGCACATGGAATCCCAGCATACATCTTGGGGCATCACAAGAGCTAATCCACCAGCTACATATGCTGATCTAATAAAATCATGATTTCTGAAATACTTCACAATTTGTGTACTCTGCTTTCTGATGTTTGAAATCTTATAGATTTTTTAGAAGAAGGTTTAAAATGTAAGCTGTGCAACCATATGTGATAACATCAACATTTTTCTCCATTTCTTTCCTCATCGTCTTCACATTTGAAGCATTGTCTGTTACAAAACTCCTAACTTCACAATGGGATTTTTTTCTGCTGATTTCAAACTGCACAGAAATTTGTTCAAAGTAATTACTTGTATGGGGGATACCAGAAGTGTTAAAATTGTACACTAAATAGACATCACCATCTGAAGTTGTTACACAAGAACAAACAACTGGTTCATTATGGACATTGGACCAGCCATCTATACTCATGCAGACTATCTTACCTTGTAAAGACTGAGAACATGTATCTATTTCATTACCAAAACCTCATCTAACAAACAACCTGCTATATCTTGTTCTGTTGGTCGCTTATAGCCAGAATGTAGCATTTCAATAAGGTTCTTAAACTCCTTATTTTCAACCATATGAAATGGAGAGTTTGAAGAATAGATCAGTCGAGCAGTTGGCAGATCAAACGTTTTTTTCTGTTCAGCTGGGGTTCGTGTCACAAACAAATTCATTCTCAATTTTTAAAAAATTTTCTGTGCTGTTGTAGATTTAGTAGTTGCGACAGTTCTTTTTGATGCTGGGATTCCTTGACAGGTGAAGCATCATAAACTTCAGCATATCTTAAATTAGTTAAAGTGCTCGGTTGAGGTTCAGTAACTTCATTTGTATTTAATGAACACAATGAGTAATGATTTTTCATACTTACATATTACGTCCCTGGATCTCTTTTCCACACATTGCACTTAGCACGTGAACCTTTGTCACTCATATTTTCAATTTCTTCAAAGTAATTCCAAATGATATCTTTTTTCCTTTTAGCCAGGCTGACTTCAACACTTTTCCTAAAATGAGCTAAGCACTGAAACCATTAACCACACAGTACAGTTCAACAGGAAACTGAGGATGGTACATTTAAACTGGCATTGGTTCCTGTTTATTTGTTCTTTATCACCAGGGCTTGAAAAATGTGGTTTTCTGTGACAAGTGAGAAGTTTTAATTGACAAGTAACAAATTTAGTACAGCAGTTTAAATTCAATAGACAATTATTTAAATGTTGTTATGCCTATTGTCGGATACATAAAAATATCAGTTCTTTAGCAAGGCTTATTTTAATTCACAGAACTGATTTGTGATTGTATGCCAGAATGGGGAACTGATTTCTCCGCAAAAGGAATTGGACAGTGAATATCATGAATCAAAACATTCAGATACAGTGTGCTTAATAAAGAACATGAGGGAAGAAGCCACAAGCCCAGAGAATGATTTCCCAAACCGCTGTGGGAAAAGATAAGCAGTGTTTATCTTTCCCATAAGCAGTGCAAACACTGCTTATCTTTTCCCACAGTGTTTTGGGAAATCATTCTCCAGGCTTGTGGCTTCTTCCCTCATGTTATTTGTTAAGCACACCGTGCCCGGATGTTTTGCCTCATGGTATTCACTGTCCAATTCTTTTCACAGAGAAACTGATTCCCCATGTTGGCGCGCACAGTCATGAATCAGTTCTGTAAATTAAAATAAGCCTTATTAAAGAACTGATATTTTTATGTACAAGAGTCAGTCACATGTGCATTGTGAGCTCTCACTTAGCAATTGGTGTCGTAGGTCAAGGGGCAAACACAGATTCCGGTGTTTCCACGGAACTGTTAGGAAAGTTCTAAAAGATTGAAGGATTCTTGCATCACCTACTGTAGAGGGAGAAAACTGAGTTTAGTTATTATAAAATGGTAATTAAAATTTAAATTAGGTTTTCGATAAAATATTATTAAAAATGTTTGCGATTTCATAAATATCATTGAAAGTGTAAACAATTAGCTTTTAATTTTTAGTACTGAGTTGTTTTTCTTGGTGAGCCCTGCAAGGCTGTTGATTTTCAACTGAGTTATTTGCCTGACTGGTAAACCAGCATGAAATATTTCAAGCTCTGTTTATCACCCTTTACTACTACCCACTAAAATAATCTTCCTGTTAAGTTTATGTATAAGAAAAGGAACTCTGGTAAATGCAAAACGTCAGATTTCTTTGCTATTGACAACATTCAACTTCTAACCTCCATGAAAGCAGATTAATGATCCTGGAAGCCTGGAACTTTTATAATCTCACAGCAAAGAAACAAATCTCATTTTTGTTAAGTTTTAGAATTAATTACCTTATGCCTTCATGGTTGCAATTAAGAAATGACACAAAGAAAAATTCTTTGTGGGAAAAAAAACACATTTACAACAAAATGTGTTTTAACTTTCATGGGTAAAATAATATTGTTTTTAGTTTCAGCATGAAGTTGATATTGTTTAATGAATAACAGTGCTAAATTTAGCACTGTTAATTTGAGCACATGCAGTTTTAATTTTAACGGACTTTACAAATACATAATGGAGATTTGAAGATTTCTCTTTGTGATTTAAATCAATGATTTTTGTTAGTGATTTAAATTAAGGGATTTAAATCAACGAACCCTGGTGGAAAATATCATCAGTAGTGAAAGACAGGTATTGATAAAACCATGTTCTATAAGTTATACGAGGGTCGTTCAAAAAGTAACGAGACTGGTTTTACATGGGGCAGAAGTGTAATGCAGTAAATATACTTACATACTTTCAAAATAATTTCCCTCCACCTGAATGCACCAGTCCCACCTTTCTATCCATTTCTGGAGGGCATGTTTGAAGCTCTTCCTCGACATGTGGTTCAGGATACCCATCACCGCATTGTTCGGTTCAGTATTTAATGCAAATCTACAGCCACACAAAAGTTGTTTTTTCGCTTCAGGGAATAGGTGGAAGTTGCATGGGGCCAGGTCCGGTGAATGCAGATGTTGCACCATCATTTTGATGCCTAGATCTTTGGTAACCTGCTGGGTAAGCAGAGCAAAATGTGCACAGGCATTATCTTGATGCAAAATCCAACCAGTTTGTGCATATTCTGGGTATCTTGGGGTGGAAATTTTCTTTAGAGGACCTTTGAGAACTTTATAGTAATAGGCACCGGTAACAGTTTTCCCTTGTGGAACAACATGATTATATACAGTTCTCTTTTTATCGAAGAAAACTAGGTGCATGACTTTCCTCACACTTGCTTGAACCTTTGCTTTCTTGGACTGGGGACTCCGTGGGTGATTCCATTGGGTGCTCTGTTGTTTTGTTTCCGGATCGAAATGGTGAAAAAATGTTTCATCACATGTGACGACTCAATCCAAAAAGTGTGGCTCACGTCATAGCCAGAGCACTTTCATTGGTGACAAGTAATAACAGTATTTGCCCTGAGTTCATCTGTGAGCAAGTGGGCAATTCACTTTGCAGCGATTTTTCGGTACCCCAACCAGTTTCTCACAGTGTCATCAACGGAACCAACAGACATCTCCATCGCATGAGCAACCTCCTCAATAATCATTCTGCGGTCTTTGCACAGGAGTGCCTCGATGGTATTGACGTTAACCTCCGTTGTCAATGTCGAAGGTCTACCAGAGTGTGGCATATCTTCCAGATGCTCTTCTTTTCCATTCACAAATTTCTTGTGCCACTCAAAAACTCTTGCATGGGACAAAGCATCTTCCTTATAGGCTGTTTTGATCATTTCGTGCATTTCTGTGGTGGTTTCATTTAAGCGCACACAAAATTTTACAGCTGCTCTTTGCGTCAGTTTTAAATCCAAATTACTGGATTACAGAAACATGTCTAAACTGTACACCATCTACTACAAGAATGGAATAGCGTCATGCTGTAATGATGCATTGTCACATGACTGACCTTGCAGGTGTTCCGGCACAGGCAGCTGCGTTTTGCTGCGTGAGTTTGTTTTGGTGCTATGACGTCAGTCTCATTACTTTTCGAACGACCTATGTACAAGTTTTAGAAAGGGATAAATGCTATGTAGGCTTAGTGAAATGGTAAGCATGTTTGTTGTAAAGAACTTGCTACAATTAATTGGAGGAAATTTTGATCTGCTGATTGAAACCTCTCAACTAAAGAGGTTTTTGGTAGGTCCTCAGGTCTTGATGAAGACATACTGAAAGACATGTTAAAAGCAAGTCCTGCTTGTCTTGTCTACTGTGGAAATTGCACTCCAAGTAGGAGCCAAACCAGAAATGGTCTGAACTCATGAACAGTATTTGTTGGAATATCAGAGAAACTATTCAGTATTTGTTGGAATATCAGAGAAACTATTCAGTATTTGTTGGAATATCAGAGAAACTATTCAGTATTTGTTGGAATATCAGAGAAACTATTCAGTATTTGTTGGAATATCAGAGAAACTATTCAGTATTTGTTGGAATATCAGAGAAACTATTCAGTATTTGTTGGAATAACAGAGAAAATATTCACATCAAGTTGCTGCCATCAAACCTTTTTCTTTTTTTCATCAACTGTACCATTAATGTGCTGCTTTTTAAAGCATTATATTCCAGAGCTTTTCAGTCAAAGGTGAGTCATGTTTCATCAGAATAATGTTATCCCCCATATGGCAAGATAAAAAAATCACTTTGGCTGGGAACTAATGCTCCAGGCAACAAATTCAGTAGACCCTCTCCTCCTATTGGGCTTTCACTTTCTCCTTGTGTAGTATCAGAACCTCAACAGTGAAATTTTTCTGCAAGTTATTCATTCATTTTTCACCTCTACATCTGCACACTTTTATGGAGTGGAATTGAAATTATTTGCTAAGGGGACAGAATGTCATCAGTTTTAACAGTACATTATTATTAGTTCAGCATTTTTTAATGTCATGTGCAGTTGATAGTTCAGAAAAGGTCTTACGAATCATAAATTGCAGCGTCTTTGAATTTTTCAGGTGCATACAAATTTCTGAAATATAGTTGTGAAATCTGTTTAAAAAATGTGTTGTAATGTGGTAAACTCATGATTTCTGAGTTTCCACTGTGTAGCTGCTGATATTCTGAGCCTTTAAAATGGTATTTTTGAAAGTGAGATTATATCTGCTTTTTTTTTTTTTTTTTTTTTTTTTCATTTCAGATATTTGAAACAGTTGTTTATGGACTAATAGTACTTTGAGAAGTTGTATCAGTAAAATGCATGTGATATGTTTTGTGGGAATTGCAAACTAGCTTAGACAACCTTTTTTCACGTTCTCCTGGAACAAATAATTTTTTCCTTTTCTGAGACACGCTCAAAATATTATGTTCTCCCAAATTCACCCCCTCCCCATCTTATTTGTTTTTATACAATTGATTCCTAATATTCCTGGTCCCCCTTTTCAAGTTTTTGCTTTTTTTTTTTGTTTTTTGTTTTTTGAGGGTTAATGACCACCATTAGCAACCATAAGGGCAGTAAGTAGTCACCCATTTCTGATGCAGATCACTTGCTCTAGAGACCCAGTACCATTAGACAAATACACCACTCATTCCTTATCTGGGACTCAAACCCAGTCCCAGCTCAGACAATTACTTCAAAAACCTACACCTCTGACCACTCAGCCACTAGGATGGCTTTTTCAAGTTTCTCATTTTGATTCTGAGAGTTAATTAAATGTTTGTTACTAAAGCCCCAGTGTAACAAGAAGCAATAAAGCTCACATATTTTATGTGTATATATAAGTGGGAAACGAATCTCCCAGAGAAAATTGATTCTTACATAAATACATGGAAGGCAATACAAATGTAATTATACAACTTGAAATATTTATTCCGTATTGAATGGTGTAATAATTTATAAAACATACAACGACTAAGTGCCGAGCTTTCACACTCCGAACGGGAGGCTTTCTCAAGGCCAGTGAACACAAGAATATTTTCGAGAACAACGATAATTTGAAATCTTGGAGCGCATATCTACTACGTGTCTAGGTGATATTGTGTCTCGCGACCTACCTTTCAGACATTCTCTCTCCTTTTCCCCTTAATGTCCTATTTCAGTAGAATCTTCCACGCAGCCAAGAGTTCGAGGGAAGGGCTCTCGTTGCAAGGGTTGGGGTGCATGAATATTTCGACGCTTTCTGTGGTCAGTGTACCGAGCGATCCTCTTCATGTTTTTCCACATCAGTACGGCATCATATTGGGCTACTTCTTTGCAAAGTGCTGTTTGTGTTTTTCCTGCTTTAATGTCCCTTATGTGTTCTTTTCCCCTAATTGTAAGGGATCTTTTGGTCATTCCGATGTATGATCGAGACAAGCCATCTGGATATTCTAATGGTATCTCATACACCCCAGCTCCAGAATTCACGTCAGGGTCCTTATGTGTATTTGTTGTTGCTGTGGCGATGGACATTGGTGATTTAATTCCAATGCGTAATCCATGGCGCTTCACAAGGTTCTTAAACACAAACGAAAATTTTGGGATGTATGAAATGGATCCGGCAAACTGCAAGTTGTTGACTCCTGGGCATGGTGTCTTGTGGCTCCTGGTTATCATCTTGTGTGATATGGATTGCAGAGTTCGTTCCGAGAATCCAGCAGTGACCCCTTTGTTGATGATATTTGTTATTTCTCTGTCCCTCGTTTCTTTGGTGGAGCAAATCGTGATTGTTCTATTGAAGTGGGTACAAAAGGTGTCCCCATGGGGTCTCCAATATCAGGAGTGCTCACGAAAGCTGGCCTACGCCTGCTAGAGGAAAATATCTTCTCAAGCAGTGGCAAGAAGCCGAAATTGTGGCTTCGATATGTGGACGAGGTGTTTTTAATTTGGCAACATGACGACAGAGACCTCGAGGAATTCCGACAGCGAATCAACACCATCCACCCCTCCATTAAATTCACTTATGAAAAGGAAAAAGACGGGAAGCTTCCGTTTCTTGACGCTGAGTTAAACAGATCTCAAGATGGCCGCTTATGCTCCACCGTATATTACAAACCAACAACAGTGATGAATTTCATCCCTCCTAAGTCTGTATCCCCTAGCTCATATAAAATGGCGGCATTCCGTACCCACTTCAATAGAACAATCATGATTTGCTCCACCAAAGAAACGAAGGACAGAGAAATAACAAATATCATCAACAAAGGGGTCACTGCTAAATTCTCGGAACGAACTCTGCAATCCATATCACACAAGATGATAACCAGGAGCCACAAGACACCACGCCCAGGAGTCGACAACTTGCAGTTTGCTGGATCCATTTCATACATCCCAAAATTTTTGTTTGTGTTTAAGAATCTTATGAAGCGCCATGGATTACGCATTGGAATTAAATCACCAATGTCCATCGCCACAGCAACTGTTTTGGTGGAAAAAAAAAATTGAATTTAATTCATTTTGGGTATATTGAATTGGATTGATATTTATTAATCGCGTTATATTTATGCTGGTATTGAAATTCATATGGAAACCATAGAAAAATTTAATTTGGGAGATGGGTGGATGCATTTCGAAACAAAAATATTTTCTAAGTACTAGAAAAGGCCATGAACATCCTAAACAAAAATGCATCTGAAAATTTACATTCCACAAGAAGTTATTGGAAAGTTTGCGTTGTTTGTGTTCAAGCAGAGTTGAGTCACCTGAAAGTGCAAAAATAAGTGGATATTGTTGCATGTGTATGAAAATGTGTCACTATAAGTCATACGATAAAATGTACTCGTTCAATAACAACTTGTGGAGGCGGTGAAAGTCAATTTAAAAAGGTTAGGACAAAAATTGCAGTTATGAAAAACCTTATAATACCAGGATTCGGATCGATAGCCTTAGTCAAGCTAAGGGGGAGTACATGGGACCAAGTCATGGAAGACAACAGCACACAAAAACTTTCCACACTGCACTCATTTTGAACTTTTTTTGAAAGGCTACTGCCTGTATTTATTATTTTTCTTTAAAAACTTAATGAGTTAATTTAGAGGACAAACAGATGGTATTTCCTTTTTTCTTGTTTGCTTAAACACAGCAGTATAAAACAGAATCTCAATTTACTTTCTATTTCTCTTTGGCCACTGGCCTTATGAACAGCACAACTTTACATATGTCAACACAGTTGGTTTGAACACTAGGCATGCATCCAAAATTATACCATGATTCACATAGCTTACAAAAAAAAAAATACTGGATTATTTTTAATTCCACAAGGTGGACAAATTCTGTTCTTTTGAAACGTACTCTCTTCTCTCTCACCCAGTTAGCTCAATGACCAATTTACAATTTTACACTTATTGATTTAAATTTACGGCACCTAAACAATCTTAGCAAACTCATAATCCCCCAGACCAGATTCAAAGACTTCAATTAAATTTACAGTTATTTTAAGAGTCACAAATTATACTTTAACAAATCTACTATCAGCAAGCAAACAAACCAAGTAAATTATCCTCAAAACAGAATTTACACACTGAGCACAAGCATTAATTAACATTACATAGCCTATAGAACTATCCTGAATGAACCTACTTCACTTATAAAGAAACCTCACTAACTAATCTTAAAAATTATCACTATTCATAACATCAACATAATTCAGAAATTCAAACAATCTTCTTGCACTAGCTTGCTCATAAAAATCACCTCACTCTGCACTTCACATAATAGCTCAGGATATTTAATAACTCTACACTGTAAACAAAAGCTCAAAATACCAATTAACTAAATTTCCAAACTAAATATCAAGTTCACTAACACCAACAACCAGAATTTAGAATTTACATCCCTAGCACTACAGCAAATCATAAACAAATAAATTTAGATACTTTAAATCACCAAACAAATTTAAATTTAACACCTGCAGTGAATTACTGAGGTAGCGGTGAGGCAAATACTCTCAGTTCAGACACTACCCTGGGTTTTGAGAACCAACACAGGAAGAAAATACCAAGTCAGGCTGAAGGCGTGAAATTGGGTCGTGAATCCACTTTCAGCCTATGCAAAGGAAAGGAAAAAATCCTCAAGTGTGACACATCATCATCAGGCACAGAATTTCCTCTAACATGATCTCACCACATTTCTTGAAGCAACGCTCGACCGACCCTCGCTGGCAGTACATATCTCCGTGAGCAGCGAAACTACTGGGGGGTTTGAAGACAAGTTTTCCCCCAAAACCCACGTCTTCAAGGATCTCCCCTTTCGAACCAATGCATGATCCCACCTTGATCAACCACGCCTGCAAGAGCCTGTCGTACTTCAACCCTAAATACTCCAGGCACATCTGGCCCAGAACTAACACACTATATCTCAGGAAAAATTCACTTATCTCTGTATATATCCCAAGAAATTCTAAATCACAGTATCCACATATATCCCAGGAAAATTCACTTATCTCTCTCTATATATATCCCAAGAAATCCTAAATCACAGTATCCACATATATCCCAGGAAAATTCACTTATCTCTCTCTATATATATCCCAAGAAATCCTAAATCACAGTATCCACATATATCCCAGGAAAATTCACTTTATCTCTCTATATCCCAAGAAATCCTAAATCACAGTATCCACATATATCCCAGGAAAATTCACTTTATCTCTCTATATCCCAAGAAATCCTAAATCACTATATCCACCTATATTCCAGGAAAATTCACTTATCTCTCTCCACATATATCCCAGGAAAAATCACTAGCAAGGAAACTCTTCTGCACCATGGCAATGCGCAGGTCCACTTCAGACAATACACTGACCATTTACATAACCCACTAAATATTTTCACCTTATTGAAAATTAAAATTACATTTAGACTTTTAACCTTATAGTAAAAACAAGAAAATTTAGGCCAAAGAAAAGAACAATTAATACTGGAACTGGTGAGCAAAAGTGTGTCTTCTCAACCCATGATGTTCATTCTTTTTGTGAAATACTAAACTTGAGAACAAAAAAAATACTTTAACTTCTATTCTGCACATATCGCATCCTGGTGAAAATTCCCTACTCAGAGCCCTCTGCCCTAGAACAAGTTCCCTGCTTGCCCTAAGATCACCCCTTTCCAATGGGAGATTAACACTCATCTGGAGCATGTAAAATACTGGTCCTCAATTAACACTCCTACCATCTCAATTTCGACACTCAACACTCCAAGAATGTAAACAGCACTTTAGGTTTCCAATTTCATCACACTATAATATGTTCCCAAAATTCCAATATAAATCATCCCATAATTTATCTTCACTCAAAAAAAATAACTCAACGCTGTAAAAAGGCTAGAGAAAAAATGTTTACAATTATTTTATCAACCACGACATCACAATAACACTGCTTTTCAATTATCACATGCCCAACTAAACTATTATCGATGCACCAAAATTTACTGTGCTCAAACAATAAACCAAATTTTTCCGATACATTAAAATTTACTGGCCTGGGAAGTTGCTAAACTACCAGACATGACAACACAAAAAAAACATAAATGAAAGCATCTTCAACTCCCCTCTTTTTTTTTTTTGTCTTGCAATATATTTTTCCGACAGCCCCCAATTTTAAAATCAACTCGTTTTATAATTTTAAAGAAACCACAACATAATACAAAAAAAGAAAATGCCGAGAGAAATTTACCTTTAGGACTGGGGGCAGCAACACTTCCTGCCAAGCACACTAACCGTCGATAATAATAAAAAAAAGGTTTCACAGCCTAATAATAGATAAAATGAATATAATAAAAAAAAAAAAAAACTCTCCCTCAGAGAACACCACTGTCCCGGTTGATTTTCACTTCACTTCCAAGGTGCTTTTTTTTTTCTCTTTTTTTTTCTCTTTTCCTTTTTCTGAGGCAGCGTGTTTGGCCAACGATACAGGAAACGGGCATTTTGGAACCCTGCTGGTGGACCCCTTGTTGTAATCAGTAGGGCCCAACTCGACGATTCAGCAGTTAAAGGCGGTATCTTCTACAAAGCCGTGCATGCCCCCTTTTTTTTTTTCGGAACTTCCAGTGTCTGGTTGAACTGGCTTGAAGAGTTCCTTCCATATTGAACAGAGTAGTAACAGCATTCGGGTTGCGCTGGCAGAAAATTCTCCTGCGGAGATCAATTCACGGTAGTTATTACTTTTCTTTTTATTGCAGTTCACTCCTCCGTCGTCCACTAGGAGAGGAGGAGAGGGTTGAATCTGCAAGCATTTCCTCTCCAGTAATGAGATCCTTGAAATTCAATTTTAACTGTTGTCCGTTTAGATTTCAATACGAAATTTTCCTTCT
The DNA here is from genome assembly GCA_039090855.1 of Macrothele yani. NCBI lineage: Eukaryota > Metazoa > Arthropoda > Arachnida > Araneae > Macrothelidae > Macrothele > Macrothele yani. Next base: position 103,118,152 of record CM077028.1, read on the forward strand.
TGCCGCCCCCCTCCTCCGCCAAAAGGCGAGGAGAGACTCGGCTGTGTCCTCTTTCTCTGCCGGTCAGCAAAAGTCAAGTACAAAAGTGACTCTCAACGGATAAAAACTCTGGGGGTGCTTGAAACCGCTGACCCCTCTCAGTGGTCGAAACTTCAGCCTAGCAACTCACGGCTTCCCAACGGACCCTTCACTCCCACGCCTCGAGTGACCTCTGACCTTCACACGTGCAGACCAAGCTCTCCTTTTTGACCCTGGGGTCTAAAAATAGATTTCGTTGCTGAATTCCTTACCCCAAAAGACGAAAAGATGTTACTTTTGTGCGACTTTGGAAACAGGAACGCAAAAATGGCGGATTCTTGCTTTGCAGAAAATCACTAGTTTTAATTTTCTTTTTCTCTCGTTCCGTGATGTTAAACCAAAATTAATTTTGATTCTCTGAGCTGCACACCTACTCGCCTTTTCCTATCGCGATAAAAGAACAGATAAAATAATTATTTTCAAAACCCCAAAGTCAGTTAAATCAAATATTTCTTTTTTTTTTTTTTTCAACATGAAATTTTGTTTTCCTGGTAGTGATTAAGACAAGCGAATTTTGCGCATGAATTCCCCTGCCTTTCAACCAGGAATTTTCTTCTAACGTATGTCATGGAAGAAAATTTTTGCATTAATTAATCTCCGATAAACCAACAGAAAGATTGATCAGGTCTCTCTGAAATTCACCAGAGGTTAAAATTTTCGCCATGACACAACAACAAATACACATAAGGACCCTGACGTGAATTCTGGAGCTGGGGTGTATGAGATACCATTAGAATATAAAGATGGCTTGTCTCGATCATACATCGGAATGACCAAAAGATCCCTTACAATTAGGGGGAAAGAACACATAAGGGACATTAAAGCAGGAAAAACACAAACAGCGCTTTGCAAAGAAGTAGCCCAATATGATGCCGTACCAATGTGGGAAAACATGAAGAGGATCGCTCGGTACACTGACTACAGAAAGCGTCGAAATATTCATGCACCCGAACCCTTGCAACGAGAGCCCTTCCCTCGAACTCTTGGCTGCGTGGAAGATTCTACTGAAATATGACATTAAGGGGAAAAGGAGAGAGAATGTCTGAAAGGTAGGTCGCAAGACACCACCTTCAGCGAGACGCAATGTCACCTTGACATGTAGTAGATATGTGCTCCAAGATTTCAAATTATTGTTGTTCTCGAAAATATTCTTGTGTTCACTGGCCTTGAGAAAGCCTCCCGTTCGAAGTGTGAAAGCTCGGCACTTAGTCGTTGTATGTTTTATAAATTGTTACACCATTCAATACGGAATGAATATTTCAAGTTGTATAATACTAAGGTGTAAGTTCCATTATTGTAAAAAACAAAAGTAATTGTTTGCACAAACGTGCCATATTTTCACTGTTTCCATGTAACAACTCCTTCAGAAAACTTGAAAATTACATTGCCCTGGAGTAAGTGGAAATCAAATTCCCATCTCCCAATTTCCATTCAAGCATGCTATCCATTACACCTCCCAGGACAAGGAAGTTTCAGGCAACTGAAGCTAAGCAGATGTAGCTTAGAAATCTGGGAACCGTTCAGATTTGCACTAGTTGAAGCTATCCCACTCTTCCCGTAGCGTCATCGCAACCTTTTTTCGCATCCAGGGTTGAATGTAGGTCGCAAGTTGCAGTGCTTCAGAGAACATCATATACAGTCATTTGCAAAAGTTTAAGAACACCTTTTGGTATTAGGAGATTTCTGCCGATTGCATCAGCTACTGTCTGTATTACTCAACTTCCTGTCAGTGTTGCATCATTCTACAGCGGCAGCTGTTGATAGAGTTGGGGGAAGCATGCAAGCATAAGTTTGCTTCTGGTTTTCATGCTGAAAGGTATTGTACATATTTTCTATATGTCTCACGGTGTTTAAACCTGCACATAAACCTAGACTAAAAATGGCCAAAAAAGTGTCATTAAGTGTTACTCAGAGGGCACAAATAGTGACTTTATATCATGCAGGATACTCCGAACGTGACATAAGCAGAAAGGTGAATGTGAGCAAGACTATTCCTAATACAATCTTGAAATATCGAGATGTAGGTGAATTTAGCGACCGAAAGAGAAGTGGACGTCCAAGGAAAGCAACCCCACGCGATGACAATACCATAAGGTGAATAGTTATGTGTTCTCCGAGGAGTTTGTGCAAGAAAATGAAGGCATTTTCACATTCTGAAGAGTCCGATATTAGTACTAGCACTGTTTCCCAATGTCTCAGCAAAGATTTTGGATTAAAGCCTTATAAACCTGCACATAAACCTAGACTAACCTATGTCATGAAAAAGAAAAAACTCCTGTTAGCAAAGCATCGTCAATCGTTAAAAAAACCCTCCAGTTTGCAAAGTGTCATCAATGCTGAAAATCAGAGCCAAGTTCTTTTTCCCTATGAATCAACTGTGCATCAATTTTAATCACATGAAGCACGTGTTTGATAACCAAAAATCTTGATGAAAAATACACCGTGAGACATCCACCTAGTCAGACGGCATGGGGTGCTATGTCAGCATCCGGTACTATTTCATTATCCTTTTTGCTGACAGGCATTTCCATGACTAGTTCTTTTTATGTGGAAATGTTACGTGAGAAGCTGTTAACGCATATGCAAGTGCATAAATGCACAATCTTTCTGCATGATGGTGCTCCATGCCACAGATCAAAGACAGTAAAGGACTACCTACAGAGGAAAAACATAACTGTGCTTATGTTTTCCTCTGGCCTAGTAACAGTCCCAACCTTAACCCCATCGAAAATTTGTGGACCATCTTAAAAGACAAGGTAGCATAAAAATAGCCATCAAATTCCCAAGCTTTGATTGATGCGATTAAGTACGTGTGGTGCAAAGACATTTCAAGTGACTAATTCAAATCCCTCGTGGAGAGTATGCCACATCGTATTCTGTCTGTTATAAAAAACAAAGGTGGCCACACAAAATACTGATTTCACTCATTTTGTGTTCTAAAGAATGCAAGTATTCATCTGTGGTGTCATTTTTTTCCAAATATCTCTGACTGGTAATGAGTTGTTTTTTTTGAAAATCTTAATTTTCAATAAATTGACAGGTGGTCTTAAGCTTATGCAAATGACTGTTGGCCTATATAAGTGGGAAATGAATCTCCCTGAAGAAGTAATAGATCTGGATGTGAGAAAAGGTTGTGGTGACGCTTTGAAGAAGCACAGAATAGCTTTGGCTAGCGCAAATCTGAACGGTTTCCAGATTTCTAAGCTACATCTGCTTAGCTTCAGTTGCTTGAAACTTCCTTGTCCTGGGCGGTGTAATGGATAGCATGCTCGAATGGAAATTGGGAGGAGCCGCCCCGGTGGCGCAGTGGTCTAAGGCGTTGGCCTCTGATCATTCGTCCGTAAGGGGTCCGGGTTCGAATCCCGGTCAGGCATGGATGTTGTGTTTGTCTTACGGCACTGGTTCTCTCCCTTCCCTGGAACCAGTGACCCTAAATTAGGGACGGGCGACTGCTTATAGCCCATTGAGTTGCTCACGGTGGTCGTTAAACCTCCAATCAAAAAAAAAAAAAAAAAAAAAGAAATTGGGAGATGGGAAATCGATTTCCACTTGCTCCAGGGCAACGTAATTTTCAAGTTTTCTGAAGAAGTTGTTACATGGAAACAGTGAAAATATGGCACATTTGTGCCAACAATTACACTATACTTACATTTTTGTTTCAATTCACACTTAACGCAGCTAAACTTTTTTTTTTTCCACATTCAAATTAAGAAAATTCTTCTTCTCTTCTTAACTGAGGATTTAGAAGATACATGTTTCTACTTATCTACAGTTAGTCCAGACCAAAAGATTAATATTTCCATAACATGCATGTCATTCAGTTATTTATTTGTGTCAGTTGTGCATAAATATGTGTTTATTTTTATTGCCTTGCTGTCTATCAACATAAGTTAAAAATATAAGTGAAGTAATGTCTCACAAGAAAAAGGGAGAATATTAGAGTTACATCCACTGTAATGTATGTTTTCATTTTGTGGTTTGGATGCAATCAAATTAATATTGGAAGACAAAACTATTCTGCCTTTCACGGTGACTCTTCTTCTGTCACTCATTTTATGCAGCTGTCCTCTTATCACTGAAAATGTTGAATAAAACCTGAAAACTATTTTTCAACTTTTTGCATGGAAAATACAATGGTAGCATACCATCATAATAAAATTTGCACAAAAATGCAAATATTGCTATTTACAGAGATGGAAATTCATGGGAATGTAAATACCACATACCATCCTATATAAAATATACTGTATATATATGTAAGGTCAGGGATGTAAGGTCAGGTGATGCGTAACATACTACAGCCTCTCCTTGACAAATGTCAACCCCGCCTTCTCGTGGTGCATCCTGTTCCCACTAAAGGGGCTCTGACGACCGCCCATAGCGGTATAACTATACCATCAGGATCAGAGGAAATTCTATCCCACACTCACCAACCCGCTTGGCCAGCGTGGTGAGTTATGGCCAAACCCCTCCAAAATGATTCCACAACTTAAATCTTGGCCCTCAGTCTCCGGCAGCTGGAATGTACCTGGCCAAGGCAGCGGCCAGTGCGACATGAAGGCAGAGGGTGCTAAGAATCCCCGGAGGACCGGACTAGGCTGCCATCTGATGCTGACCTTGGCTACTTACAATGGACGCTCCCTATCTTCTGATTCAAGGCTTCTTGAATTGGAAGAGGAACTACAAAGGATCAAGTGGGACATCGTGGGGCTAAGTGAGGTAAGGAGAAAAGGAGAAGATCTCATTGAACTGAAAAGTGGACATCTCTTCTACTATCGTGGGACAGATACTGGCAGAACTAGTGGTGTTGGATTTATAATAAACAAGAAACTGAAGGATAAAGTTGTAGAAGTTGAAAGTTCCTCTGACAGAGCTGCACGACTTGTTATCCAACTCTCGAAAAGATACCAGGCTCAGATTATTCAAACTTATGCACCCACCACAAGTCATCCTGAAGAAGAAATTGAAGAATTTTATGAGGAAATTTGTCATCTAAATAATAAAGGTAAGCAGCACTTGAAAATAATTATGGGAGATTTCAATGCAAAAATAGGGCAACGGCAACAGAATGAAACTTCAGTAGGTAAATTCGGTCATGGCAACAGAAACCAGCATGGAAATACTCTCGTTGAGTTTACAGAGGCAGAAGGGTTTTTCATCTTGAACTCCTTCTTCAAGAAAAAGCCACACAGGAAATGGACATGGAGACATCCAAATGGGACGACAAGTGAAATTGATTTTATTATGTGTAACAAAAAATTCGTCATAGAAGACTGCAGTGTGCTAAACAAGTTCAACACAGGTAGTGACCATAGATTGGTGAGATGCAAGATGCACCTCAACACTAAACTTGAACGTGGCAAGCTCATAAGACAAACAAAATCTATTGACATAACAAACCTTAAAAAACACCATAATACCTTCAAGTTAGAACTGAAGAACAGGTTCTCTGCTTTAGAAGGCCTAACATCGGAAGAAGTGGACATCTCTGAAGTTAACAGAAAAGTAACCAAAGCTCTTATGGAAACAGCAACAAAATTAGCTGGGTCTAAGAACAAGTTGCATGTGAACAAATTATCAGGAAAAACCAAAATGTTGATGCAAAAAAGAAGAGAGATGAGGACAACTAAAGAAGATGTGACTTCCAAAGTGGAATATATAGAGCTATGCAAGACAGTAAGAAAAAGTATCACTGAAGACGTAAGGAAATTCAACTGTGAACTAGTGGGGAAGCAATTGAAAACAACCAAAGCCTAAAGATAGCAAAGGGACATCTCAGTAAGGGAAGAAAACAGATTATGGCACTGAGAAAAGAAGATGGTTCTGTAACAAGAAATAGAGGCGAAATTTTGACAAGAGTGAAAGATTTCTACTCCAAATTATATGAAAGGGATGATATATGCACTCCAGACATCATGAAAGATACCAGTACCAGAGTTCCTCCAGTCCTTCCAGCAGAAGTTGCACATGCAATCAAGAACATGAAGCGAGGAAAAGCTCCAGGAGAAGATGGAATTACTGTAGACATCATACAAGAAGCAAGTGGAGAAATCGAAACAGTACTCGCCCAAATTTTCACTCGATGCCTTAATGAAGGAAAGATTCCTGAGGATTGGAACACCGCTACAATGATCCTGCTACATAAGAAAGGTGACATTGAGGATCTCGGAAACTACAGACCTATCAGCCTCCTATCAGTAGTTTATAAAATCTTCTCTAAAGTTCTTTCACACCGCTTGAAGGTAGCACTAGACATGGCTCAACCGAGAGAACAAGCTGGATTCAGGAGTGGCTACAGCACAATAGATCATATCCACGTGCTGAGAGAACTAATTGAAAGAGCGAGGGAATATGAACTTCCATTGTGCATGGCTTTTATCAATTATGAAAAAGCCTTTGATTCGGTGAAACCATCAGCAGTTACAATGGCTCTGAAAACCTGCGGTATTGAAGATGCATACATTAATATTATTAATAACATCTATGAAAATGCAAGTGCAAAGATTAGGCTGTTTGAAAATACAACACACGTAAAAATTGGAAAGGGAGTGAGACAAGGTGACACCATATCTCCGAAGCTCTTTAATGCCACATTGGAGGGTGTTTTTCAGTCGCTGAGCTGGGAAAACAAGGGGATAAATATTAATGGAGATTATCTAACCCACCTTCGTTTTGCTGATGACGTAGTCATTTTTGCAACTACCCCATCAGAGCTGCAGAGTATGATCCAGGAACTTGCTGACAAGAGTAAAGAAGTGGGATTAAAAATGAACTTTCAGAAGACAAAAGTGATGTTCAATGCTTTTACAAGAAATGAAGATTTATCGATTGATGGAGAAAAGCTGGAGATAACAGACACGTACGTTTATCTTGGACAGCAGATATCAAGTAAGGGTCACATTGATGAAGAAATTAATCGGCGTACAAAACTTGCCTGGAGAGCTTTTGGAAGAAACAGCATAATTTTCAAGAGCAATATGCCATTATGTCTTAAAAGAAAAGTGTTTGATCAATGCATCCTTCCAGTGCTTACGTATGGTGCAGAGACGTGGACCTTAACTAAAAGAGACATACAAAGGCTGCAGACAACTCAAAGAAGCATGGAGAGGTGCATGCTTGGTGTAACCAGGAGAGATAAGAAGAGGAACTCGTGGATCCGAAAAATGACAAGAGTGGAAGACATCATGATCAGAGTTAAATCCCTGAAATGGCAATGGGCTGGACATACTGCCAGAAGGACAGATTATCGATGGACAGCCGAAATTTTAGATTGGATTCCAAGGGACAGGAAAAGACCCAGAAGAAGACCACATAGGAGATGGGTGGATGAAATTCGAAAGTATGCAGGGGTGACATGGAGGAGACTGGCACAAGACAGACCGTTGTGGAGGAAACTTGGGGAGACCTTCGTCCAGCAGTGGATTGATAATGGTTGACAATGATGATGATGATATATATATGGGACGTAAGGTCAGGTGATGCGGAATATACTACAGCCTCTCCTTGACAAATGTCAACCCTGCCTTCTCGTGGTGCATCCTGTTCCCACGAAAGGAGTTCTGACGACTGCCAAATAGCACTATAACTATGCCATCGGGATTAGAGGAAATGCCATCCCACACTCACCAACCCGCTTGGCCAGTGTGGTGAGTTATGGCCAAACCCTTCCAAAATGACTCCACAACTTAAATCTTGGCTCTCAGTCTCCGGCAGCTAGAATGTACCTGGCCAAGGCAGCGGCCAGTGCAACATGAAGGCAGAGGGTGCTAAGAATCACCTGAAACCGGACTAGGCTGCCATCTGATGCTGACCTTGGCTACGTATAATGGACGCTTCCTTTCTTCTGATTCAAGGCACCTCGAATTAGGAGAACTACAAAGGATCAAGTGGTACATTGTTGGGCTAAGTGAGGTAAGGAGAAAAGGAGAATATCTCATTGAACTGAAAAGTGGGCATCTCTTCTACTATCGTGGGACAGATACTGGCAGAACTAGTGGTGTTGGATTTATAATAAACAAGACTCTGAAGGATAAAGTTGTAGAAGTTGAAAATTTCCTCTGACAGAGCTGCACGGCTTGTTATCCAATTCTCGAGAAGATACTAGGCTCAGATTATTCAAGCTTATGCACCCACTACAAGTCATCCTGAATAAGAGATTGAAGAATTTTATGAGGAAATTCGTCATCTAAATAATAAAGGCAAGCAGCACTTGAAGATTATTATGGGACATTTCAATGCGAAAATAGGGCAACGGCAACAGAATGAAACTTCAGTGGGTAAATTCGGTCACAGCAACAGAAACCAGCATGGAAACACTCTCGTAGAGTTTGCAGAGGCAGAAGTTTTTCATCATGAACTCCTTTTTCACGAAAAGGCTACAAAGGAAATGGACATAGAGGCATCTCAATGGATTAACAAGTGAAATTGATTTTATTATGTGTAACAAGAAATTTGTCATGGAAGACTGCAGTGTGCCAAACAAGTTCAACACAGGTAGTGACCATAGAATGGTAAGATGCACCTCTATGTGCAACTCGAGCGTGTCAAGCTCATAAAATAAACAAAGTGTATTGGCACGACAAACCTTAAAAAACATCATAATACCTTCAAATTGAAACTGAGGAACAGATTCTCTGCTCTGGTAGGTCTAACGTCGGAAGAAGCGGACATCTCTGAAATTAACAGAAAACTAACCAAGGCTCTTATGGAAACAGCAACAAAATTAGCTGGTACTAAGAACAAGTTGCATACGAACAAATTATCAGGAAAAACCAAAGTTCTGATGCAAAAAATAAGAGAGATGAGGACAACTAAAGGAGATGTGACTTCCAAAGTGGAATATATAGAGCTATGCAAGACAGTACGAAAAAGTATCACTGAAGACGTAAGGAAATTCAACTGTGAACTAGTGAGGAAAGCAATTGAAAACAACCAAAGCCTGAAAAGAGCAAAGGGACATCTGAGTAAGGGAAGAAAACAGATTATGGCTCTGAGAAAAGAAGATGGTTCTGTAACAAGAAATAGAGGTGAAATTTTGACAAGAGTGAAAGATTTCTACTCAAAACTGTATGAAAGGGATTATACATGTGCTCCAGACTTTTCAAAAGGTACCAGAGTTCTTCCAGTCCTCCCAGCAGAAGTTGCACATGCAATCAAGAGCATGAAACAGGGAAAAGCTCCAGGAGAAGATATAATTACTGTATACATCATACTAGAAGCAAGTGGAGAATTTGAAACAGTACTCGCCCAAGTTTTCACTCGGTGCCTTAATGAAGGGAAGATTTCTGAGGATTGGAACAGTGCTACAATGATCCTGCTACATAAAAAAGGTGACATTGAGGATCTCAGGAACTACAGACCTATCAGCCTCCTATCAGTGGTTTATAAAATCTTCAGTAAAGTTCTTTCACACCGCTTGAAGGTAACACTGGACATGGCTCAATCGAGAGAACAAGCTAGATTCAAGAGTGGCTACAGCACAATAGATCATATCCATGTACTGAGAGAACTAATTGAAAGAGCGAGGGAATGTGAAATTCCATTGTGCATGACTTTTATTGATTATGAAAAAGCCTTTGATTCGGTGAAACCATCAGCAGTTACAATGGCTTTGAAATCCTGCGGTACTGAAGATGCATACATTAATATTATTCATAACATCTATGAAAATGCAAGTGCAAAGATTTGGCTATTTGAGAATACAGCACCCATAAGGATTGGAAAGGGAGTGAGACAAGGTGACACTATATCTCCTAAACTCTTTAATGCCACATTGGAAAATATCTTTCAATCACTGAACTGGGAAAACAAGGGGATAAAGATTAATGGAGACTATTAAACTCACCTTCGTTTTGCTGATGACATAGATATTTTTGTAACTACCACATCAGAACTGCAGAGTATTATCCAGGAACTTGCTGACAAGAGTAAAGAAGTGGGATTAAAAATGAACTTTCAGAAGACAAAAGTGACGTTCAATGCTTTTACAAGAAATGAAGATTTATTGATTGTTTTGAAAAAGCTGGAGATAACCAATACCTACATTTATCTTGGACAACAGATATCAAGTGAGGGTCACATTGATAAAGAAATTAATCGCCATATAAAACTTGCTTGCAGAACGTTTAGAAGAAACAGTATAATTTTCAAAAGCAATATGCCATTATGTCTTAAAAGAAAAGTGTTTGATCAATGCGTCCTTCCAGTGCTTACGTATGGTGCAGAGATGTGGACTTAACTAAAAGACGTATACAAAGACTGCAGACAACTCAAATAAGCATGGAGAGGTGTATGCTTAGTATAACCAGGAGAGATAAGAAGAGGAACTCGTGGATCCGAAAAATGACGAGAGTGGAAGACATCATGATCAGAGTTAAATCTCTGAAATGGCAATGGGTTGGACATACTGCCAGAAGGACAGACCATCGATGGACAGCCGAAATTTTAGATTGGATTCCAAGGGACAGCAAAAGACACAGAAGAAGACCACATGGGAGATGGGTGGATGAAATTCGAAAGTATGCGGGAGTGACATGGAGGAGACTGGCACAAGACAGACCGTTGTAGAGGAAACTTGGGGAGACCTTCGTCCAGCAGTGGATTGATAATGGTTGACAATGATGATGAAATCAACGTCATTGTCAACCATCATCATCATCGTCAACCATTATCATTCCACTGCTGGACGAAGGTCTCCCCAAGTTTCCTCCACAACGGTCTGTCTTATGCCAGTCTCCTCCATGTCACTCCCACATACTTTCGAATTTCATCCACCCATCTCCCACGTGGTCTTCTTTTGGGTCTTTTCCTGTCCCTTGGAATCAAAATCTAAAATTTCGGCTGTCCATCGATGGTCTGTCTTTCTGGCAGTATGTCCAGCCCATTGCCATTTCAGGGATTTTACTCTGATCATGATGTCTTCCACTCTTGTCATTTTTCTGATCCACGAGTTCCTCTTCTTATCTCTCCTGGTTACACCAAGCATACACCTCTCCATGCTTATTTGAGTTGTCTGCAGCCTTTGTATGTCTCTTTTAGTTAAGGTCCACGTCTCTGCACCATACGTAAGCACTGGAAGGATGCATTGATCAAACACTTTTCTTTTAAGACATAATGGCATATTGCTCTTGAAAATTATGCTGTTTCTTCCAAAAGCTCTCCATGCAAGTTTTGTACGCCGATTAATTTCTTCATCAATGTGACCCTCACTTGATATCTTCTGTCCAAGATAAACGTAGGTGTCTGTTATGTTATCTCCAGCTTTTCTCCATCAATCGATAAATCTTCATTTCTTGTAAAAGCATTGAACATCACTTTTGTCTTCTGAAAGTTCATTTTTAATCCCACTTCTTTACTCTTGTCAGCAAGTTCCTGGATCATACTCTTCAGCTCTGATGGGGTAGTTGCAAAAATAACTACGTCATCAGCAAAACGAAGGTGGGTTAGATAATTTCCATTTATCTTTATCCCCTTGTTTTCCCAGCTCAGCGACTGAAAGACACACTCCAATGTGGCATTAAAGAGCTTCGGAGATATGGTGTCACCTTGTCTCACTCCCTTTCCAATTTTTATGTGTGTTGTATTTTCAAACAGCCGAATCTTTGCACTTGCATTTTCATAGATGTTATTAATAATATTAATGTATGCATCTTCAATACCGCAGGATTTCAAAGCCATTGTAACTGCTGATGGTTTCACCGAATCAAAGGCTTTTTCATAATCGATAAAAGCCATGCACAATGGAATTTCATATTCTCTCGCTCTTTCAATTAGTTCTCTCAGTACATGGATATGATCTATTGTGCTGTAGCCACTCCTGAATCCAGCTTGTTCTCTTGGTTGAGCCATGTCCAGTGTTACCTTCAAGCGGTGTGAAAGAACTTTAGTGAATATTTTATAAACCACCGATAGGAGGCTGATAGGTCTGTAGTTCACGAGATCCTCAATGTCACCTTTTTTATGTAGCAGAATCGTTGTAGTGTTGTTCCAATCCTCTGGAATCTTCCTTTCATTAAGGCATCGAGTGAAAATTTGGGCGAGTACTGTTTCGATTTCTCCACTTGCTTCTTGTATGATGTTTACAGTAATTCCATCTTCTCCTGGAGCTTTTCCCTGTTTCGTGTTCTTGATTGCTTGTGCAACTTCTGTTGGGAGGACTGGAAGAACTCTGGTACTGGTACCTTTCGTAATGTCTGGAGTATATGTATCATCCCTTTCATATAATTTGGAGTAGAAATCTTTCACTCTTGTCGAAATTTCGCCTCTATTTCTTTTTACAGAATCATCTTCTTTTCTCAGTGCCATAATCTGTTTTCTTCCCTTACTGAGATGTCCCTTTGCTATCTTTAGGCTTTGGTTCTTTTCAATTGCTTTCCTCACTAGTTCACAGTTGAATTTCCTTACGTCTTCAGTGATACTTTTTGTACTGTCTTGCATAGCTCTATATATTTCACTTTGGAAGTCACATCTTCTTTAGTTGTTCTCATTCTTCTTTTTGCATCAACATTTTGGTTTTTCCTGATAATTTGTTCACATGCAACTTGTTCTTAGACCCAGCTAATTTTGTTGCTGTTTCCATAAGAGCTTTGGTTACTTTTCTGTTAACTTCAGAAATATCCACTTCTTCCGATGTGAGGCCTTCCAAAGCAGAGAATCTGTTCTTTAGTTCCAACTTGAAGGTATTATGGTGTTTTTTAAGGTTGGTTACGTCAATACATTTTGTTTGTCTTATGAGCTTGCCACGTTCAAGTTTAGTGTTGAGGTGCATCTTACATCTCACCAATCTATAGTCACTACCTGTGTTGAACTGTTTAGCACACTGCAGTCTTCTATGAGGAATTTTTTGTTACACATAATAAAATCAATTTCACTTGTCGTCCCATTTGGATGTCTCCATGTCCATTTCCTGTGTGGCTTTTTCTTGAAAAAGGAGTGCAAGATGAAAAACCCTTCTGCCTTTGCAAACTCAACGAGAGTATTTCCACGCTGGTTTCTGTTGCCGTGACCGAATTTACCTACTGAAGTTTCATTCTGTTGCTGTTGCCCTATTTTTGCATTGAAATCTCCCATAATTATCTTCAAGTGCTGCTTACCTTTATTATTTAGATGATGAATTTCCTCATAAAATTCTTCAATTTCTTCTTTAGGATGACTAGTGGTGGGTGCATAAGTTTTAATAATCTGAGCCTGGTATCTTCTCGAGAGTTGGATAACGAGTCGTGCAGCTCTGTCAGGGAAACTTTCAACTTCTACAACTTTATCCTTCAGTTTCTTGTTTATTATAAATCCAACACCACTAGTTCTGCCAGTATCTGCCCCACGATAGTAGAAGAGATGTCCACTTTTCAGTTCAATGAGATCTCCTTTTCTCCTTACCTCACTTAGTCCGACGATGTCCCACTTGATCCTTTGTAGTTCCTCTTCCAATTCAAGAAGCCTTGAATCAGAAGATAGGGAGCGTCCATTATACGTAGCCAAGGTCAGCATCAGATGACAGCCTAACCTGGTCCTCTGGGGATTCTTAGCACCCTCTGCCTTCATGTCGCACTGGCCACTGCCTTGGCCAGGTACATTCCAGCTGCCGGAGACTGAGGGCCAAGATTTAAATTGTGGAGTCATTTTGGAGGGGTTTGGCCATGACTCACCACGCTGGCCAAGCGGGTTGGTGAGTGTGGGATAGCATTTCCTCTATTCCCGATGGTATAGTTATACCGCTATCGGCGGTCGTCAGAGCCTCTTTAGTGGGAACAGGATGCACCACGAGAAGGCGGGGTTGACATTTGTCAAGGAGAGGCTGTGATGTTACGCATCACCTGACCTTACATCCCATATATATATATATATCATCATCATCATCGTCAACCATTATCAATCCACTGCTGGACGAAGGTCTCCCCAAGTTTCCTCCACAACGGTCTGTCTTGTGCCAGTCTCCTCCATGTCACCCCTGCATACTTTCGAATTTCATCCACCCATCTCCCATGTGGTCTTCTTCTGGGTCTTTTCCTGTCCCTTGGAATCCAATCTAAAATTTCGGCTGTCCATCGATGATCTGTCCTTCTGGCAGTATGTCCAGCCCATTGCCATTTCAGGGATTTAACTCTGATCATGATGTCTTCCACTCTTGTCATCTTTCGGATCCATGAGTTTCTCTTCTTATCTCTCCTGGTTACACCAAGTATGCACCTCTCCATGCTTATTTGAGTTGTCTGCAGCCTTTGTATGTCTCTTTTAGCTAAGGTCCACGTCTCTGCACCGTACGTAAGCACTGGAAGGATGCATTGATCAAACACTTTTCTTTTAAGACATAATGGCATATTGCTCTTGAAAATTATGCTGTTTCTTCCAAAAGCTCTCCAGGCAAGTTTTGTACGCCAATTAATTTCTTCACCAATGTGACCCTCACTTGATATCTGCTGTCCAAGATAAATGTACGTGTCTGTTATCTCCAGCTTTTCTCCATCAATCGATAAATCTTCATTTCTTGTAAAAGCATTGAACATCACTTTTGTCTTCTGAAAGTTCATTTTTAATCCCACTTCTTTACTCTTGTCAGCAAGTTCCTGGATCATACTCTGTAGCTCTGATGGGGTAGTTGCAAAAATGACTATGTCATCAGCAAAACGAAGGTGGGTTAGATAATCTCCATTAATCTTTATCCCTTTGTTTTCCCAGTTCAGTGATTGAAAGACATTTTCCAATGTGGCATTAAAGAGCTTTGGAGATATGGTGTCACCTTGTCTCACTCCTATTCCAATTTTTATGTGTGTTGTATTTTCAAACAGCCGAATCTTTGCACTTGCATTTTCATAGATGTTATTAATAATATTAATGTATGCATCTTCAATACCGCAGGATTTTAGGGCCATTGTAACTGCTGATGGTTTCACCGAATCAAAGGCTTTTTCATAATCGATAAAGGCCATGCACAATGGAAGTTCATATTCCCTCGCTCTTTCAATTAGTTCTCTCAGTACGTGGATATGATCTATTGTGCTGTAGCCACTCCTGAATCCAGCTTGTTCTCTCGGTTGAGCCATGTCCAGTGTCACCTTCAAGCGGTGTGAAAGAACTTTAGTGAAGATTTTATAAACCACTGATAGGAGGCTGATAGGTCTGTAGTTCCTGAGATCCTCAATGTCACCTTTTTTTATGTAGCAAGATGATTGTAGCGTTGTTCCAATCCTCAGGAATTTTCCCTTCATTAAGGCATCGAGTGAAAATTTGGGCGAGTATTGTTTCGATTTCTCCACTTGCTTCGTGTATGATGTCTACAGTAATTCCATCTTCTCCTGGAGCTTTTCCCCGCTTCATGTTCTTGATTGCATGTGCAACTTCTTCTGGGAGGACTGGAAGAACTCTGGTACTGGTACCTTTCATGATGTCTGGAGTACATGTATCATCCCTTTCATATAATTTGGAGTAGAAATCTTTCACTCTTGTCAAAATTTCGCCTCTATTTCTTGTTACAGAACCATCTTCTTTTCTCAGTGCCATAATCTGTTTTTTTCCCTTACTGAGATGTCCCTTTGCTATCTTTAGGCTTTGGTTGTTTTCAATTGCTTTCGTCACTAGTTCACAGTTGAATTTCCTTACGCCTTCAGTGATACTTTTTCGTATTGTCTTGCATAGCTCTATATATTCCACTTTGGAAGTCACATCTTCTTTAGTTGTCCTCATCACTCTTCTTTTTGCATCAACATTTTGGTTTTTCCTGATAATTTGTTCACATGCAATTTGTTCTTAGACCCAGCTAATTTTGTTGCTGTTTCCATAAGAGCTTTGGTTACTTTTCTGTTAACTTCAGAAATATCCACTTCTTCCGATGTTAGGCCTTCTAAAGCAGAGAATCTTTTCTTCAGTTCCAATTTGAAGGTATTATGGTGTTTTTTAAGGTTGGTTATGTCAATACATTTTGTTTGTCTTATGAGCTTGCTGCGTTCGAGTTTAGTGTTGAGGTGCATCTTACATCTCACCAATCTATGGTCACTGCCTGTGTTGAACTTGTTTAGCACACTGCAGTCTTCTATGAGGAATTTTTTGTTACACATAATAAAATCAATTTCACTTGTCGTCCCATTTGGATGTCTCCATGTCCATTTCCTGTGTGGCTTTTTCTTGAAGAAGGAGTTCAAGATGAAAAACCCTTCTGCCTCTGCAAACTCTACGAGAGTATTTCCACGCTGGTTTCTGTTGCCGTGACCGAATTTACCTACTGAAGTTTCATTCTGTTGCCATTGCCCTATTTTTGCATTGAAATCTCCCATAATTATCTTCAAGTGCTGCTTACCTTTATTATTTAGATCACGAATTTCCTCATAAAATTCTTCAATTTCTTCTTCAGCATGACTTGTGGTGGGTGCATAAGTTTGAATAATCTGATCCTGGTATCTTCTCGAGAGTTGGATAACGAGTCGTGCAGTTCTGTCAGAGGAACTTTCAACTTCTACAACTTTATCCTTCAGTTTCTTGTTTATTATAAATCCAACACCACTAGTTCTGCCAGTATCTGTCCCACGATAGTAGAAGAGATATCCACTTTTCAGTTCGATGAGATCTTCTCCTTTTCTCCTTACCTCACTTAGCCCGACGATGTCCCACTTGATCCTTTGTAGTTCCTCTTCCAATTCAAGAAGCCTTGAATCAAAAGATAAAGAGCGTCCGTTGTACATAGCCAAGGTCAGCATCAGATGGCAGCCTAGTCCGGTCCTCCGGGGATTCTTAGCACCCTCTGCCTTCATGTCGCACTGGCCGCTGCCTTGGCCAGGTACATTCCAGCTGCCGGAGACTGAGGGCCAAGATTTAAGTTGTGGAGTCATTTTGGAGGGGTTTGGCCATAACTCACTACGCTGGCCAAGCGGGTTGGTGAGTGTGGGATAGCATTTCCTCTAATCCCGATGGTATAGTTATACCGCTATTGGCGGTCGTCAGACCCCTTTTAGTGGGAACAGGATGTACCATGAGAAGGCGGGGTTGACATTTGTCAAGGAGAGGCTGTGATGTTACGCATCACCTGACCTTACATATATTAAGTATACTTTAAGTTTTTTAGTGCTTTTGAAACTAATGTCCGTTAGCAGAAACTCCTCTATCAATAAAATGGGTTATTTGGGTGAAGCAATTGATTCCAACTTTGCCAAAATCTGAGGGCATTAAAAAAAGAAAGGCAACAATAAAGAAAGGAGAATGGAAATATATCAACAGAAAGAAGAAATTATTAATAGATGTTGTGCTGCTGCAGAGTCAGTGAAAGACAAATATGGCTGTGGAGCTTGATGAGAAGAAAGCAAGACTTGCTTGCTAGAGGAAACTTGAGCTGATATGCAAGCAAGTAGAACAAGAAAACGAACTCCGTGTTTGAAACAATGCCTTTTAAAACCATCGTGTTTTGTTTTGAATTCAGTAATTTTATATTGTGAATACAGTGATGTACTTCAGTTTAATGTTTACATAAATAAATTGCAGTGAACAATTTCATCTTGCTCATGCTGCATTATATGCACACTTTTTCACTAGCATGTTCCGATTTTTCACGTGTTTAAAAAGTGAAGCCTTTTTTTTTTTTGTTTCTTTATCAGTCTCGTGTATGAATTATACTACATTTCTTTCATACGACATGAAGCAACATGATGCAGTTTAACTGTAGACCTATAGACCTAATTCCAAACAAAGTTCAAGCTACAGTTATAAAAAATAATTTAAATAAATAGTAGAACTCTGGGATAGGTGATGAATGAATTGTCTAAGAATTGCAGATGAAGAAAAAAATATAAAGTGAAATACTTGACACAAAAAAAGTGTTCAAAGTGTATATATTATGACAGTTTTTCTTTTGTATCTGTATTTTTTTAAGAGAGACAAGTTTAAATCAGTTAACAACCTATCAGTTCATATACCGATAGGTTGTTAACTGTTTTCCTGGTAGAGTAGAAGCTTTCAAGTCAACATAAAACCAAATTTCAGTGAGTGATTATTCTCATTCGGAATAATTTCATCTTTTATTAATATACCATTCAATTTCTTATGTTCTGTATCTGACAGCTTTTTGCTCTGATGCCTCAGAAGTATTAAGAAACATTTTTTATTGTACTTTCAACTCAAATTATAAATAGAAAAGACATGTTTTCTATGCATAGAAATATAATGCGTGTGTATGTTACTGTTATGAAATTTTTATTTGTAATCCTATGTAATCTGCTGTCTGTGAAATCATACCATTCAATTTCTTTCTGTAGGTGCCTATAAAAGACTGGATTTACAAACAGATTTGTAATAGTGTTCCTCCATTGCATCCTGTCCTTCCAGCTTTAGTAGAAGTATACGTAAACTCTATTCTCACACCAGCTTCTAAAGGTTCATATGACACAACTAACGAACCAATCACAGAAGATGAAATCCTTGCAGTGTTTTCAAAATCTGTATTTCTACCCCAAGATCCAAGTCATGATGCATCTGCTGCCTCCTCTCGAGACACGGAAGACATGCCATCATCTTTTACATCTCAGCTCTTGTTGTTGTACTACATGCTACTTTATGAAGACATCAGACTTAATAATATGAAAACTATCGTAGCTGCTGAACGTAAAGTCAAATGCTATTCTCCTCAGTTTCTGGCCAATATTCCGATATTTTACCTTATTCAAGGAGCTCAAAAGGATCAGCATCAGTTTTCAGGGTTGTTCTCTCCGTTATTGCGTCTACTGGCCACCCACTTTCCTCATCTTTGTTTGGTTGAATCTTGGTTGGCTGAGAAAAGTGACATAGATTCCACCATAAAGAACTGTGCTATGAAACTGATCAAGAGGCGGCAGTCGTTTAATAGAAAAAGTTTTGATTCAGGTACTTGTAAATGTTTTTATTAACCATTATTATTTCTGTTGTTGTTCTCATTTCATGCTGCAATAATTACAGAAAACACATTGCCTTTGTTTGCTTTTGCTAATACACCTCTTCAATCATAAATAAGTTGTCACTTTTCTGTTACTGTATAAGCTAGCTGTTGCTTACAACTAAATTCCAGTGGCACAAAGAACTGCTTAGGAATAGTGTTCATGAACATTTCAGTATGCTGTTAGATATCATATTACATATGTTATGAAAAAAAAAGTAGTACAGTAGTAGTAATATAATAAAATGTATGGATTTATGGGTCATTTTAACAGGAAATGTTCCTATTACTGGTGATTAATGTTATTGTCATAGTTTTGTAGGGTTGTACCACCAAGGGGGAAAAAATGAACCGTTGAACAACCCTGGGGTCAAATCTTTTGCATACACACACTCTTCTCTTCATGGGTGCCCACAGAATTTTTTTTCCGGAGGGGGGGGGGTAAGTCAAATTTCGAAATACAAACAACCAGATAAATTTTACTTACTGTTGCCACATCAAACTTCTCCATTTACAGCTATCTTGAATGACATCCATCACAAGCCATACACAAGATCTTCTATACTTCATACTCTTTTTCTCATGCAGACACTTCTGAATCTGATCGTCCCATGACTTCCTTAGCTTTTTCTACCTTTCCTTCCTGCCATTTCGGCTAAAAAGATTTTCTTAGTAAGCATCTCATCATTCATTCTTTCAACATGGCCAAACCACCGAAGCATATTAGTCTCCACCTTGCTAACAACATTTTGCCTCACATTACACAACTGCAACACATCTTCATTCCTCACACAATCAGAACGCGTCTTGCCATAAACCCCCCGTAAGTAACGCATTTCTCCAGCACACAAACGACTCCTATGTTTCTTCTGTAGCACCCAGGTTTCACTACCATACATGAGAGTAGGAACAATTAAACTTTCATACACAGCCATGTGGGACTCTCTTGAGAACCCATCACATCATTTCTATGAAAATCTCACAAAGCAGCCATGATTTTCAATGACGAATTCACACACCTACTAATTTCACCATCCAATTTGTTCTCTCTGTCAAACATGCTTCCTAAATACACAAACTCATTAACCTGGTCAATCACTTTGCCATTTAGACATATATTACATTCAGTACTACCAGTTCTTCTCTCAAAAACCATAACTTTGGTTTTTCCATTATTTATACTCATTTTGAAATTCATGCAAACTTCGGACATCCGAGACAACATACTGTGCAACTCAGTTTTGCTCTCTGCCAACATGACAGTATCATCAGCATACAGCAATCTGCACACACAGATGTCACCAAGATATAAACCAGTATTATCTATTTTGGCATAACGCATGCACGCATCCATAAATATATTAAACAGCCATTGTGACATTACGTAACCCTGTCTGACTCCTGCACCAATAGAAAACCATTTGGATAAAACACCATTCACTCGTACAAAAGCTCTACTGTCAGCATACATGGCTTTTAGACTGTTTAGTAGAATCCCAGTAACACCTTATTCATTCAATACCTTCCACAAAAGTATCATATTTACTTGGTCGTAAGCTTTCTCTAAATCTATGAAAGCAGCAAAAACTTTCTTACCAACAGCCAGATACGTTTCAATCATCATGCATAATGCAAAAATTTGATTAGTGCAGCCTTTACCAGGCATAAAACCACTCTGAACATCCCACACTTTCTCTGATGTAAGACCCCGTACTTTTTGAGTTATGACCTTACCAAACACTTTCCCTGGCACACTCAGTAGGCTAATACGACGATAGTTCTTGCAGTCAGTCTGATCTCCTTTTCTTTTATACAAGGGAACAATGATAACATCCTTCCAATCCCGAGGGACCATTCTTAACTCCCAGCACAACTGGCAAATTTCAGTTAACCAGTCAATTACAGAGTCACCACTATATTTCAACATTTTGGCAGTTATGCCATCAACTCCTGGAGCCTTACCATTCTGAAGAGATTTTAGAGCTTTACACACCTCTTCTCTTGAGATCCCTCCTGTGCTTCCATCCTTCACTGTGACATCATCTGCTTCTGCCTCTGAATCACCTTTGCTTTCCTGATCTAATAACTCACAGAAGTATTCGCCCCATCTTTCACTTAACTCATTGGGCTCCCATATCATTTCCCCGATCCTATTCTTCACACAACTTACAAATTTGTTTCCCCTATTTTTCATGAGTCTCATTTACTTCCAGAAAGTCTTCCTATCTTTCCAAAAAGGCTATTCATGGCTTTCCACCTTCTCCTTCCTATCTTTTGCCTTACTCTGGCGAACCAGCTTAGTGGCTTCACGCTTCTTACAGCGATATTCATCCACAGAAACTATACCTAGCAACATCCCCTAATAGGCTTCCTTCTTTCTCTTTACTGCCTCTTCAATCTCACTATTCCACCAAGCATTACCTCTATTGTTACCCACTATTGTGGTGCCACAGACCTCGTCAGCAGCAGTGACAACACAGTACTTAAAACATTCCCACTTCTTTTCTAAATCCCTCTCGCAAGACCAGCTCCTTCAGTCGTTCTCTGAGTAAGTCAGAATAATGCTGATGATCTTCAGGGAGCCTTTCAACCTTTATTCTTTCCATGCTGGGTTTCTTCCTATTCCTTTTTCTCCAACCAACATTCAGTTTCACTTGTGACACTGCCAAGTAATGATCAGAACCAACATCCGCACCTCTCATCACACGAGTGTCAACAATTAAGTGTTTCAGATGCTGATCGTAGACAATAAAATCTATCGCACTCTTTTGACCAAGAGTACAATTTTCCAAAATATTTGTGTGGATATACTTATGGTTGAAAAATGTATTAAATGCACACAAACCATTTTCAATGCAGAGTTCAATTAATCTTTCACCATTATCATTCACACAAGGATAATTAAACTTACCCAGAACATTGTCAGAAATTGCATTCTGCACACCTACTCTAGCATTGAAATCCCCTGCTATTATAACTTTTTCTTTAGCACCAAACTGGTTCAAAACAGCTTTTAGCTCATTCCAGAAATCTTCTTTCTTATCAGAAGGTTCCAAGTCACAAGGAGCATACACTACAACAATTACGATTCTCTGAAGTTTCACTTTCAAACGAATCCAGAGTATTCTCTCACTTATGCAACTATAGTGAATCAAGTTGTTCTTCATCTCTTCACTTAAAATCACACCTACACCAGCCTGTCCTCTCATATTATCCAATACCCCAGACCACACACTCACCGTGTCATTCACTTCTTCTACCCCAATTTCCTTCTTTTTGGTTTCACTTACACACAGCACATCCAGTCTATACTTATTCATCTCCTCAATCACCTCACTCATCTTGCCATTTATACCTCTAGTATTCCATACACCAATCTTACATTCACTCAGCCGAGATCTCTTTCTCATACGCTCGTTTAGAAAGTCCAGGTCGATTCCGTGGTGGACCGTCCTTCTCAAGTGTGGTAGGTCCACCATATCTCACACTTGAGTCATTCTTAATATTTCTTTTTGTCTTTTTAATCAGGTAAGTACATCAGTGTGGGGGATTAGCCCACAGCTGAATGTTCCAGTTGGTCATTCACCCTAAGGATTCTGGAACAAAACCCAGTCAGTTGGGGCCTTTTGCGAATGTCACACAGAACTAGCTGGCACCTCTCCAAGATTCACAGAGGCCCTAGTTGCTGTTGTGTGTGCCATTGTTACCTCGGAGCACCCCGAGGAGGCAAACTCATCTCTCACTTAGATCGCTCTCTAAGGTGTTCAAGATAAATGACATAAATACAGTCTCAGTTTCACTGTGTAAAGGGAAGTACATTTATTTTTTAATACCAAGAGAAAAATAATGCTACAGAGTGTTTAGGGACTATTTAAGTAAACAATGATTGAAAAAATATCATGAAACCTATTTAGCTAGCAAAGAACAACTTCTGGTGATTAAGCTGGATTATGATGTGTCACTCCTGTTTGGAAAAAAATAAAAATTGCAGTTTTCTATTGCTTTTTCCAAAATCAGTCAACAGTCTTTTATAAAATCTGCATTTTGGGACACTCGTTATACACAAAGACCATCTAGTCTCTCCTCCGTCATGATTGATGTCACCCAAGACATCGTGTTATGCAAGGTACTGAAAGATCTTTCACTGGTGCATGTTGTTGCGGGGAGTGTGGCTGCAACTTGAAGTCTCGTTAAACTGCCAAGTGGAATTTCTCCACTTCCTGAATACTTTCTGGAAGGGAAATGTTTTCTGTTCCGCTACCGACTTCTCTTTCCAAAAGTGGCACTATGACCTTGATTCTGCTTCTGAATCATCAAATGATTAAAGTGCACTTATTTATGTCACCCCTCTCACACTCTCTCTCTCTCTCTCTCTCTCTCTCTCTCTCTCTCTCTCTCTGACTCACACACACACACACACACACACACACACACACACACACACACACACACACACACACACACTCACACACTCACTCACTCACTTCTTTCAACCTTTGCTGAGATTGTTAATTATGTACCATAATTTCCCTTTAACTTTCTACATATTGCTTGCTGTCAGAACAGTATTGTAATTGTACAAAAAGTTCCATCCTAACCATACTGTTTTTCACTTATCTAAACCCAGGGTTTGCAAGGCCCCTGAAATCCTGGAATAGTCCAAGAATTTTTTCTTGCAATGAAAAAAAGAATTGTTGAAATGTTTGGATTGATTGTGTCACTTTATTCTAGTTTCTTGCGGCGTCTGCTCACAATGACATCACTTCCTTCCATAGAGTGTGGAGACATGATGTCATCATCTCTTTCTTCTCGCATGATGTTACAATGGGAAATGTTTGAGTGACATATTTCCAGCCACTCTGGTTCATGACATAGCAGTTGTGTGCAGTTAGAGTAACAAAAGCATGTGGAAACCTTCCCATGTGTCCTAGATGATCCTTTCTTTTAGCACACTCTTTCCACGTGTCCCTTTCTTTTAGCACACTCTTTCCACGTGTCCCTTTCTTTATCACTCTTTCCACTGAAGAAGATTGATACCTTGCCTCCCTGCCACCCAGGTGCATGGGAATAAATGGCTCTGGAATGAGAATCATCAGTTCCATAGTAAAATTGTTTTTAATTGTTATCATTGTGTTAAGTTCCAGATTGTTTCATATAAGTTTTATATGGGGAATTTTGCCACTTCATTGAAGATATAACACACACTCAAGAACACTGTAACAGCAAATCCCATAGGACTTCATAAGAATTACAAATGCATAGTAAATTTCACCCCAATTTGCAAAATATAAAACAAAGCACTTTGATTCTAGCAAAAATTAAAGCTCCTGGATTTTTTTAATGAGCTCCTGATAAAGTCCTGGAATTTATTTTTTTGTAAATGTATATGAACCCTATAAATCTGCTCTGTCAAATTACCTTTACTGCTTCATATGTTTTTCAGACCTTAATTATGATAAATTTTTTTTTAAACAAAGAGGTCATTTGGTGATAGTCTTCTTGTGTTAACATGGCTGACAAATGGACATAATATATGTAGAGCAACATCTATAAATAAGATAAAAATATAAAACAAAATTCACACACTCGTACTTTCTCTGTTTCTCTCTGCCCTGTATATGTTGAAAGCACGAGAAATTGTCTTAAACACAGGCCAAATCAACATGTACAAAAATTGGATTAGAAAACAAAAAACAAAAATGAGAAGAAATGGCACAAATTCAGTTCTGCCTAGTGAACATTGGACTTCCTAATTTTGAGAATAGGAAACATCTGATATGAAATTCAGGTTCAAAATGGTAGAGTCAGAAGATAACCAAAAGGAAACTGCCATTACAGTAGCCCTTCTGATATCAAAACTTCTAGTACAACAAGAAAAAGAAGTTGAAAAAACATGGGGGAGGACAGCAAGTTAAAAGCACCACAAAATTAAAATAATAATAATAAGCTCTAAAGGCCAAACAAACAAGATATGGAACCACCTTGGGAGAGAAACGTCGTACAGTAAACAAAGCTAAGACAGTTAAAGATTTGAGATGTCAGGAACATTTCTTTGTTAATAAAATTGAAGTGGGCAAACAAAGGAATGACACTCAAATCTTCAATTGTCTTTTGCAGTGCAAAAGGTGGGTATTTTGCTTACTAAATTTGTATGCAATTATGATATACACTGACGGGGAAAAAAATCCCAACACCACGAAAAAATAGTTGTAGAGGAATGAAATGGCGGCAATACATTTGTATAGGTAACATATTTAATCGATTAAGGTTTCAAGATCACAGCTTAATGTAAGCGCAAGAAGAGCCATTTTAAATGTGAGATGCTGGTACATTAATAACCGGTGTAACCACCAGAATGTTGAATGCAAGCATGCAAACGTTCATGCATTGTGTCGTACAGGTGCTGGATGTCAGTTTGTGGGATGGAGCTCCATGCCTGTTGCACTTGGTCGGTCAATACAGGGACGGTTAATACTGGTTGGGGTGACGCTGGAGTTGTCGTCCAATGATGTCCCATACGTGCTCGACTGGTGAAAGATCTGGTGATCTAGCAGGCCACGGCAACATGTCGACACTCTGTAGAGCATGTTGGGTTACAACAGCGGTATGCGGGAGAGCGTTATACTGTTGGAAAACACCCCCTGGAATGCTGTTCATGAATGGCAGCACAACAGGTTGAATCACCAGACCGACGTACAACTGTGCCGTCAGGGTGCGTGGGATAACCACGAGAGTGCTCCTGGTGTCATAGGAAATTGCTCCCCAGACCATAACTCCAGGTGTAGGTCCAGTGTGTCTCGGCCACAGACAGGCTGGCTGCAGGCGCTCACCTGGCCTTCTAACCAACACACGGCCATCACTGGCACCCAGGCAGAAACGGCTTTCATCAGAAAACGCAACAGATCTCCACTCCTTCCTCCAATGAGCTCTAGCTTGACACCACTGACGTGGCAAATGGCAGTGGTTTGGAGTAAATGGAATGCACGCTACAGGGCATCTGGCTCGGAGCTGTCCTTCAAGTAACCGATTTGTAACAGTTCGTTGTGTCACTGTGATGGCAACTGCAGCTCGAATTGCTGCCGCAGACGCAGTACGATGCGCCACGGCCATACGCCATATACGGCGGTCTTCCCTCTCAGTAGTGCCACGTGGCCGGCCGAAACCCGGTCTTCTTGAGGCAGTACCTTCCCTTGACCACCGCTGCCAACAATCATGCACAGTGGCTACATTCCTGCCAAGTCGTTCTGCAATATCGCGGAACTAAAATCCACCTTCTGGTAGCCCTATTACACGACCTCATTCAAACTCCGTGAGCTGTTGATAATGGCTTCTTCGTCTTCTTAAAGGCATTCTTGACTAACATCAACACACTACGTCGAATCTCAATGATAACTAACGCTCACGAACGTTGCAGCGCGTATTTACAGCAAACCTGCTTTGCATGTTCCGAGGGAGCTACTAGCGCCACATGTATGCGCCGAGCGCAAAATTTGCATAGACGTCATCTTACAGATGTACGCTCACCGCCTACCAACTGTCGTTTATCTAACACAACCCCTTCTTGGTGTTGGGATTTTTTTTTCCGTCAGTGTATTTATTTATTACAGCACGTTCATATGCTGACCACTGTTGCGGGAGATAATCCTGAAGCAGTTGTCAACAAACTTATACATATCATAAGAGATGTTGAAAGTGTCTGCCCTGTGCATCGAGACAGGCTTGAACACGAGACTTTGTATTTCGGAAAGTTTGTGCCAATTGCTCCGGCATAATTGTTGCCACTGCTTCGCAGATGTTGTTCCAATGCCTGTTGGTGTGCTCGTCATGACTTTGGACAATTGCGTATGTCAGGTTCATGATTCCTCGGGGTTAGTTCAGTGTTTGTTTGTCATGAGGCTGATTGTATGCGTTAATGATGTCCTTCCGGTTAACCATAGCTGAGCATGTGTTTCTCGTCCATATTTATTGGGAGAGTAAGTTGATAAAGAAGTGTCAATGTGAATTTTGTAGGGAATTCAGATGTCAGACACCACCAAGTAAATTGTGCATTCTGCAACTGATTAAGAAGCTGGATTTGAGTCAGCTTCTTAACAAACCATACATCACATTGTCAAACCATACAACACATGTGAGTATGGCTGAAATTGAGTCATTCTTTGGAGATCATGTGATTTCTGAAGGAATGTGGCCACCTCAATCTCCTGACCTAACACCCCCTGATTTCTTTATCTAGGAGTATCTCAAATCAGTGGTGTTTCAAAACAAGCCAACAACCCATGAGGCATTGAAGAACAACATCTGTGAGGCAGTGGCAGCGATGACATCAGAGCAACTGGTGCAAACTTTCTGAAATATAGTTTTGTGTTCCGGCCTGTCTTGATGCACAGGGCGGACACTTTCAGCATATCTTATGATATGGTTCTGTTTTCTATGGATGAAGGTATGTTCTTACCAAATATCATTCAATTATTGTAATTATTCACAATGTTATTAATAAAAACTTGGGTAAAGTTGCATGTGGGATACCCTGTAGTATTCTATGCACACTCAACAGCATTACCATATTTTTAATTCTCTTTGGTCATTTTGTAGGCACTTTTAAGAAGCATGTGTTGAGCATTTAATATCATATTAGACATGAAATTATGTTTACAGCTTACTCTACCAATACTAGGTAAAGATTGAAGATTTTAACAAATGCCTGTTGCATCAGTGCAGAGGTTTCAGCAGTGGCGGTGAAACATATGCTGGTAGTATGCATCTGTGAATGATGTAACCAACTTCCTTAGAAGAATATATTCTTCAAAACTGCTTGATTGTTTGGGATTTGGCTTTTGTTGAAATGTGTTAACTATCTGTTGTTTGAAATTGTGTATTGAAGATGAAATGATTGATTACTTCTTTTCTCTCACTTACAGCATTTGAACACATTGGGAGCTGTCCATTTCAGTTACTTTCACATTTGGACCATCTCTTGTCACTTTCAGTTCATCAGTTGTGGCCATTTTCTTCTCAGTTTGTAAACTACATGCCCAGGTTGCTGAATTCATATGTTCCCCTTCAGATTCTTGTGAAATCAAAGGAAGTGTGGTGGACATTAAACTCCGTCTTCCCTCGCAGTTTGTGGGTCATGACCGTTAATGCTCTTCGTTATCCTCAGAATTCTCCTGTAGCTCTGAGGAAACTAACCTTGGATGATATAGTTCTCGACCCACTGCATGTATTGCGGTGTGATGACAGAATCTTCAGGTATTGTGTATTTCATTTGTTGTTATTTTATAAGCTTGTAATCTTGGTGCAACTTGAGGAGGGAAAGTTTTGGTGCAGTTGCCTCCAATATTTTTTACTTTTGCAACTTATTGAATTTCAATTACTTTCAAGTAATGCAGTTTTTAGGAAATTAATTCATCTCAACTTCACAGGGTGTCGTCTACTGGTCATGAATTCAGAAAAGAGTCATGAAAGTCGTGAAAGAGTCACGAATTTTGCTTTTAGGGCCATGAATTTATTTTTATTTTTAATAATAGTTCATTTTCTAGTGACACTGTAAGTAATTTTCTATGCACCTCGACCACATAAGGTGTAAACGTGGTTTTCATCTAATGATCCCAGTATCAAAAAAAGGACACTTATGCACTCCTCCACAAAGAAAACTGTTAAAGCAAAAAACATTTTAGCACAGAAATGACAAAATTTTGAGATCAATTTAGCAATTTAAATTATGCTGCTTATGAAGTAATGACATTTTCTAGGTAAATGTTAAAGAAAGGTGTGTTATGAAATCATATATCACAATGGTGAGCATTTCAACTTATTTAAGGCACTATCAAAGTATGGTTAGTCAGTTTTTTGTTTCTAGCAGAAGAGCAGGGGACACTTTTTACATAGAAAAAAAAAGTGGGGGAGTGTCCTTTCTCTTTAATTATATTAACTGCATGCGCGCATATACCATACATGACATTTTTCCGCGAATTCGCGGAATTCCACTTTTTTTGTCATAATTTGGGTTATCCTTGAGATCGATGCAAAACTTCAGAGAAATTTTGGAGAATTGGTTTGGGAGGGGAAAGGGGTCGTTGTTAATCTGGGGGATGGTATTTCGTTTTTCAAAACTTTCGAAAACGGAAGTCAACCGGAGTGAAAATTTTCTCCGTAATCGTGATTTCTTTTTCTCGCGATGTTTCTTCTGCGTAGTATTATTGCTAAATATAATTTTATTCCATAAATATTTGCATTTCAGCTTGAAAATGGAAGAAAAAAATTCCGAAAACGGAAGTTAGACAGCGTGAAAATTTCCCTGTAATCTTCAGGCACGAGATTCTTCAGTGGATTTAAAGAATCCCACCTTTTCCGTCATCATTTCGTTGGTTCTCGAGATCGATGCAGAACTGAACAGTAATTTAGGAGGGATCGGCGGTGGTAAGGAGGAGGGGTTTGTTTTCCGTTAGAGGACGGAATTCTGACTTTCAAAATTTTCGGAAACAGAAGTTAGACGGAGTGAAAAATTCTCCCATAATCCTTATCCTTTATTTTTTTCTTTCTTGCGATGTTTCTTCTACCCAGTAGTGTTGTTAAATATCATTTTATCCCATAAATATTAGTATTGCAGCTTGAAAATGTAGGAAAACTTTCTTAATACGGTAGTGGAACAAAACGAAGATTTCGCTCGTAATCGTAATTTTTTTCCTCCGCGATGCTCCATTTATCCTGTGTTGTTAAATGTAAAATATATATATATATATATTTTGAATACACTGATGTTCTCCAGCCTAATATTTACATAAATAAATTTCAGTGAACAATTCTGTCTTGCTTATGCAGTGTTATTTCACGGTGTTTCGCAGCACATTCTTATTTTTTACTCGGTTAAAAAGTTCAGCTTTTTTTTTTTTTTTCTTCTTCATCAATCCCCCATGTACCCCACTGCTTTGGATAGGGCTACATATATATCGAGAAAGAGATAGCTTTTAAAAATGGTCATGAAATTTGTTAATTGATCATGAAATTGCATTTCCCAAATTTGATAGACACCCTGCTTCATTAAGTTAAAATTTTGACAAATCAGCTTCAGCATATCATGTCTTTGGTTTTTTGTCAGTCAAAAGACAGCTTCTCATATCTTTTGATTTCTCATATCCTTGTTAGATCATCAAAAAATGTGGATAATTTTTTTTTCATTAAAAAAAACTGAAAACGTTTTTGAAATTGCTATCTTCCTTCAAAATTTCGTCATTTCTGTATTCATGAAATACTAAATCTACTAGAATTTGTGTCTTGTACTTTGCCCCCGAAACCACTAAAAGTTGTTGTTTTTTTAATCTCTCTTGTAGTTTGACCCACCCACCTACCAGAAAAAAAGCAATGATCCAAGTTGTGACTGTACTAATAGTTAATTTGATTGGCATATGTTCCATTTGATTCTTTTTTATTGTTAATTAAAACCCAAGGAAAAATTATATGGGGGTGGGGAAAAATAAACAGCAAAAAGTTGGATTCTGATAATTACTGTATTTTCCGGCACATAATCCGCATTTTATCTGTTCCTAAAAGTTTAAATTCTAGCCACTGTGGATTATACGATGGACCCCCCCCCCTTTAAAAAGTGAAGCAGTTTTTCTCTTCATGCTGTGCCATATAATGAGGGAAATCTGTATCACGTCAAAGCTTTAAAAATGCCCCATGTTCAGCGATAATGCACAGTGTCACTGCATCAACATATCTCCTCCTCCTCCTTGGCTTTGACAAAAACATTTTGTGTGCATAGACATTTCCTCTCTGCGTATTACTGCTTTGCAAAAGTTAGGGGGAAACACTGCCTGCGGAAAAATGCGTTGACTTTGAATAGGGGAGTGCAGTTTTCATTCTATGCTGCTCTGACCTGTGGCCTCCGTAACATCCTCCCCCACTCTTCCCGAGGTTCCACTCCCACTTGTTTATTTTGCTCTACTTCAAAGAGAATGCCTCTGGCACTTCTGCTACAGCTCCAAGACTGAAGGGAAAAATTTTGACACCATCACAAATTATTTATGTTCTGAAATCCAGTGTTTCAATTGTTGATGTAATTTAAGCATTACTCACAGTTACAACACGTTTGCCACAGAAATTAAAAATATATATCACAACCGTTTGAAAGTTGCAGGGTATTGTAATAGTAACTGTTTTAAATTTTCAAAAAATTGCAGCGATTTTATATTTTTTTAAACTCATAAAAGGGAAAGAAAGTATATATTCACAGTGAAACCTCAAAAATTTGGCATCGACGGGACCGGATGAGTGCTGGATATATGAAAATTCCGGATTTCTGAAGCCATCCTAAAATTGCATAATGGACATTACGTAAAGCATGTACTTACAAATAACAGGTCACTTTAATGAAAATTTGCACATCTATGCCTTATAAATATGCAGGGGTTGCGCTGCTGATCGTTTTCTTCTCAATTTGCAGGGGGAAAAAACAGTTTTGGCAATGGAAAAAAGTTTTGGCAAAAATATTGGTGCTTACCGATTTCTACTATTTATTATAGAACTCTGTTGTGGATTATGCATCTGTTTTTTAACTTTTACTATGAATTTTGTCTGCGGATTATACGTCTACTTTTTCCTCTCATGCTGAATTTGCGGATTATACACCACCACGGATTATATGCTGAAAAATACGGTATTATTAATGTTTAGTGTTAGCTTAGTAAATGTGAGCATTTGCATTCATTTTACTAAGTAAGTTGTGTTTCTGAATTCAAATTTCCAGTGTGAGGAAAAAAGCACTTGTCTTGAGACAGATCTTCTGATAACTTTTTATTGGTATTGTAACTGATGTCAGCATCATTGGCACAAAGGTGCTGTATTGTCATTGTTTCCTACGTAGACATCTCTTCAGAAGACTTGAAAATTAGATCACCCTGGAGGAGGAATAGAACCTGTACCTCCTGATTTCCATTCAAGCCTGCTGCTGTTACACCACCTAGGGCAAAGAAGTTCCAAGCTACTGAAGCTAAGCAGATGTAGCTTAGAAGTCTTAATACCATCCAGATTGTTGCTTGTCAAAGCAATCCGATGCTTCCTCATAGTGTCAACATGACATTTTCTCACATTGAGGTACAGATATAGGTCACAAGTTCCAGTACTTCAGAGAACATCTTAGATATCAGTGGGAAACAAATCCTTCTAAAGAAGATAATAAGAAAATAATTCTTGATAAAATGCAATACCCACATAACAGATAAATATAGGCTGTGTTGGTTCATGCATGTTACATAAGAAAAGAAACTTAAGGTACACAGAAGCTTTTGACCCATCTCTGATCATAGCCACCTGCAACATTTGGTGCTGGACTGGTTGCCAGATTTGGGTTTCAAGTTCGTGATTATAGTTGTTTCCAAATGATAAGAGGGATTTCCAAATAATGGAAACGAAATAGGGACTATTGGTAATACAATTTGAAGAGGCAAAAATTTCAATGCTCTCACAAAAATGTAAAGCCCTTTTATTGATGGAAGGAGCAATTCTGTAAGTATTCTTCTAGAGAGGTACGACTGAAGTATTAGTAAGAGTAAAACCAAGGAAGAATTGGGTCTATCTAGGATAACATCCTTTTTATGCCGAGTTGTTCCTGAAGCACTGGAACTTGTGACCTGCATACCTGGATGTGAGAAAACGTCATATTGACGCTATGGAGAAGCATTGGATTGCTTCTACTAGTGCAAATCTGAATGATACTCTGATTTCTTAGTTACATCTGCTTAGTTTCAGTTGCTCATAACTTCAGTGTCCTTGGTGGTGTACCAGATAACATGCTCAAATGGAGATGCGAGTACAATTTCTGCTTCAGGACGATGTAATTTTAAAGTTTTCTGAAGAGGTGGGTACATGTGAAAAACAATGAAAATATGACACATTTGTATTACTTTCCATGTATATGTGAATAACTATTTTGTCAGGGAGATTAATTTCCCATTGATCTGTTAGATGCTCTCTGAAGGACTGGAACTTGTGACCTACATGCATACTTGAGTGTGAGAAAAGGTCGTGTTGACATTATGATGAAGCTTTGGGTTGCTTCAACTAGCGCAAACCTGAACGGTACACAGATTTCTAAGCTGCATGTTCTTAGCTTCATTTGCTTGGAACTTCATTCTCCTGGGTGATGTAACAGATAGCATACTCGAACAGAAATCAGGAGATGCAAGTTCAATTCCTGCTGTAGGGTGATGTGATTTTCAAGTTTTCTGAAGAGGTGGCTACATGAGAAAACAGTGAAAATATGACACATTTGTGCCAACAATGACATAAGAAATTAGTTTTAGCTTTTACAAATGCAATTTTGGCATTTTTTTCCGATTGGTATTGATCTCAATGTCTTCTCTTTAGATTGAGAGGTTTGTGTGTTTTCCTTTAGATTGAGAGGCTTTCATCTGCGTAATTATAAGATTACCCCCACCCAATTATGTCTTCTGCATTCCCCCATCCTGTGCGTTCTCCCTTTCTTATCGTTTTCCTTTATCTCGGTCTTCACTGTTTCTTTGTTTTCCACCATCTTTTTGTTCTTCGACTTACTTGTTTTATGGCATCTCCATTTCTTTTCTATATGGATTGGTTTTTGTCTCTCTCCAGACATGTCCAACTCACCTCAAATGACTTTTCCATATTTTTCTAACTCCAGGTTTTTTTCTTTGTGACATTTCTTCTGTGCTGTTTCCTTTACATTTTTTTCATTCATCTAAGTATCCTTATTTTTATTTTTTTTTCCGTGTTGCTCCAGTTTTTAATCCATATAAAAGAGATCACAGCTGTCCTGTCTTATGATTTTTCATTTACTGGAGTTTCTCATCACAGATTACTCTGTGACAAACTTCATCTTTTGCAGTTGACAATATAGATGCAAACTGGAATTTTAGCTAAGTGGCCAGTGGCCGGTAAGTCCAAAAAAGTTAGAGGCCACAAAAAAAACTGGCTAGTAAGTTAACAAATCTTAGTGGTCAAAAAGAAGCCTCCAGCATAATAAAATAAAATGGGGGGGGATTAATGGGAACTTTAATGTAACTGCTATTATTTATATAGTTGGCTTTATCTGCACATAAAAGCCACTTACTGCGCAAAATAAGAACCATTTTGTAAATATTTTTTTCCTCTGGGTTTACTTATTCCCAAAACATCAATAGTATCAGCGAAAATTTACCACGTATCAGTAAAAACCTCAATGTTTTGATGTGTTTGCTAATAAGCTGATGAATTCGTACTTTTCCATTTGCAGCAGTAAATGGGCACATTGGTGGGTAAAATCTCTGCTCAATATAATGGTGATTACTCACCAAATCAAATCAAGTAACCAATAATACTTGTTAAAACGCTCGATCTATCGGTGGAAACCTCGATGTTTCTTTTTATATATCGGTTCCTGAAGCATCAAGAAAAAGAACTTGATTTCGTCGATGAAACATCGAACAAAACAGCCAATTCACAACAAAAATATGGTATTCCCTTCCTCTTTACAAGAATGCAACAAAAAAGAAATTCATTTACTTTACGCAGAAAATATTCTTTACCAGTTTCAAACAGCAGTAATGAAGCCTTGAGGTTTTTCTGATGTATCAGCTTCTGAAACATCAAGGTTTAAGCCCTTTTAGTGCTACATGAAATGTGTGTTTGTATATGCCAGAAATGCTAAGCCATTTTCTTAGAAATTTAGAAATCCCAAGCTTCAAGAAAAAAAGCTGTATTTTCCAATTTTTATATTTTGGGCTGAAAATTTTACCTGAACTTTAAGACTTTTCTTAACACTTATATATACACTTTTTTTTTTTCTTCACACACACACACGCACGCACTCTCTCTCTCTCTCTCTCTCTCTCTCTCTCTCTCTCTCTCTCTCTCTCTCTCTCTCTCTCTCTCTCTCTCTCTCTCTCTCTCTCTCTCTCAAGTATTGCAAATCACACAGAACAGAACAAGAAGCCTGGAAAGGCTTGTACGTTCTATAGCTGTAGAATGCTTAATCCAAGATTAAATAAAAAAAGTGAATAGGTAAATAATACAATAAGTATAAGGATTGAAATATGGGGCCAATCCCTTCAGGGGAGCACTGACCCTGGTGACCTTTCGATACAGGTATAGGCAAAATGTTGAAAGGTCACCAAAATATATAACCAAGTTTATTCAAGCCAAGAAATTATAAAAAAAGCAAGCAAACAACAAAATTCACTAATGTCATTGTATATATATAATGTTATATGTTATTCTAAAGTGATTCAAAATCATCACTATATATATGCAGGGCTCGCAAATAGTCCCTTTTTTCCCTAAAAGTCCGGGGTTTTTTTTTTCGCAAAAGTCCGTTTTGGTCCCTTTTTTAAACTGTGGTCCTTTTTTTTTTTTTTTTTTTTTTTGGAAGCCATCAGTTTCCGCAAATTCTTGAGGAATCTCCCTCCCACTTTTCTCCATCATTTTTGTATTTATGTATTTATAGATTTATTTGCATTATGTATTTATCTCTGCCAAAATCACTGATCGCTGTGGAAGAATCGCATTTGAAAATACTTAGTTTTTGTGTTTTTGTGCTACATTCATCGGGCAGGCAGATGATGCAAAAGCAAGAAATTTCGTCCCAGGTGCAGTTGCTTCCAAGTGCATATCTTCAGCTCTCAATTCGAAACCATAACAAAAACCATTTAACTTGGAGCATCTCAAACAGCGAGGGAGGGAAAGAAAAAAAAAAAAAAAACTTTGCAGGCCACCTAGATAGTGCGGGCGGGGGATTACTCATGTAGGTACTGCACAACTCAATTCCGTTGTTGGTTTTCAGTCTTTACTTCTGATCTATTGGCTGTTTTTATGTTGAATGCTTTTGAGTGATTGTGCATATATCATATATATTTTTGGAGTCAACCAGAAAGAAGAAAATTTGCAGGCAGGGTAGGGTGGGTCTAAGAGCCTTTTTTCATGCAACAGTTCTTTGTGGTCGACGCCCGACGGCAGCGTTTTTTGTCGCTCAACGTCCGACATCGAAAGACCGAGGTGAGTGAATTTTATGTTTGTTATTAAAATACAGTTTTATATTATACAGATCTCAAATATAAAATTTTCATTTGATCTAGTAGTTTTTGAATTATGGTGTTTCGTAACCCAACTTATCGGATTTCCCGAAAGTTTTACGTAATTTTGGGTAGTTTTACGGCCAGAAGATAGTTTCTTCCGGATTTTCGCCATATGGCTGATGAATGTTTTGTTTATTGATGGAAATGGATATTGTTATTGTGCTTAGCGTAAACTTCTGCTTTTGTTTTATTATGATTTCATAGCGATCCTTATGTTATCCCATGTTTCCTGCGGTAAGCGACATTTATTTATCGATTCTGAACTTCTGGTCGACGAAAGTTCGGTATTTTTCGGCGGATTTCGCTGTATACTGTTGGAAATAAATGTTAACAAACGGGTAGGAAATTTTTTTGAAGCGATAAAGAGATGCCGTTTACTTAGTTTCTACGGTTAACAATCACATGCTACGGACTACGCATTTAATTAATTTTTCTACGGAGAATTTAGTATAATACGATTTTTTTTCATTGCCGATTACTACGACTGCGATGTTTCCGGACTCGAAGATTGCCAAGAATTTCAGCAGTGGCCGTACAAAAAACTACTGAAATAGTGAAATCAATGGCTAAACGAACTACTGAAGATGGATTTTGTGAATCTAAATTAGATCCCCACCTAACAACATTTTTCGAGAAAAAGAAGGAAAGATCTCTGCTATTTTCTCGATCAGTTCATTTGTAATTATCTCCTCAGTATTTGTCATTTTCTTGTAGGACTTCCGTCCACAGTGAGTAGAGTTTAGGTCCCAGCCACCTACAGCGAGATCGCCTTTTGGGCAGGACACAGAAACGGAAGGAATGAGAGCAAGTCTAGCGACTTTTAACAGAACAGTTTTGTAGTGAGATTAGAGTACAGTAGATCAGGCCACCGCAAAAGTACGATATTGCACATAGATGGGTGAGAGAATTTTAGGGGGGGGGGCATAGGAAAGGATACCCATTTAACCAGTGGGTC
Organism: Macrothele yani; assembly: GCA_039090855.1. NCBI lineage: Eukaryota > Metazoa > Arthropoda > Arachnida > Araneae > Macrothelidae > Macrothele > Macrothele yani. The sequence continues at coordinate 103,155,158 of CM077028.1, forward strand.
CAGCCTGGGGGCCATCACTTAACGTGCTCGTCCGATGCACGGCGGATATTCAGCGATAGTTAGCAAATCACACCATCTCTGAAAGATCGGCCCAGGTTCGACCCTGGGGACCTTGCATCGATAGTCTGAACTGCTAACCACTAAGCCATCCGCAGATTTTGTAATTATCTATTATTTGTGCGTCCTTTTATTTATGTAAACATCATTCTGTTTGTGTGTGTGGTGTGTGTGTGGACTCCAGCTTGAGAACTAGAAGAGAGTATGTGTTGGGGGAAAGGGAGGGGTTGCAGGAACTTCTTTGCTTAAGCTGGCGCGGTGCCAGTAGCACCCACAGGAAATCATCGTTCCTCCTCTCTTGACTGATAAGGATCTTTGGCACTCTACTGGTATAAAAAATACGATTTTCTATTTTCGCTGAATTTCGACAAAATTAGCAAAAATTATAATGTGCGTCATATATAGCTAAAAGGAACATACCCACCAAATTTCGTGTGAATTGGATAAAAATTGTGAAAACTAGCCACAAATTTTTTAATCACGTTTGCAAGTGCCGTCCCGACCCGGCGTCGTTTTCTTTCGGCTCTGAACGAACGCCATAATAAAAAAAATTGTGCACAATTCAAAAAGTTTTCATTTGATTGTAGTGAAATTTTCAGAGTAACCTTACATGACCCAGTTACGACATCTGTAAAAAATTCAGATCTTTTAATTGAAAATTCGGAAAATTAATTTTTCCACACTTTTTTTCCTTAGTTACTAAAGAAAACTAACTACAGATTATCACAGTCTCTCGTTTGTAATCAAACGGTGGTGAGGATTACCTAACATCCCCCTCCCTTCCAGTTTGTTCCAATTGCATTAAAAGCATACCTACTGCCTCAGATCGCTTTTTCCTGAATCACTGGGAAAATTCTTTTGTCCACCCCACCTTAAGATCGACTGTAGTAATCCACACCTTTAGACAATTTAAAACCTTATATCTTGATGTCACTCAAGGGAGTTTCATGGAAGAATGGCACCTTGATACCTGCTATCACCCTTAATTGTCAGAGAGTTCAATTCCGCCGACTGCCGCCAAGTTCGTATGGACAGAGTATAAATGTAGAAGGAAAAGGAACACTAACAATTTGAAAACACAACTGCTATTGAAAATGAAAAACATTGTAATTACCAGGTGAAACATTTTGATGTATTAAATTATGTAAAATTTTTAACCAGTAGCCATTTTTCAAAAGTGAAATATCAAAAAGAAACAATAAATCCAGGTAGCGAAGGTAAAGTACATGTTGCAAAAATATGCATTTAAATGTTCCCCTCATACCAAGTAGTCACACAGAAACATAAATATTTCACTGTCTGTCATCCAATGAAGGCATGTTAATATTGTAAGTAGAAAGTTCGGAATATTTTTACTAGTAAAAACAGAATCTTTTTTTGTTGTTGTTGTTGTTGTTCCTGGTTCCCAAAGGGTTGGCATTCCAGCTTTTCGGGTTCTTGTTTCCAGTTTCTTGAATTCCAGAGTATGGAATATCTTGCCTTTTAGGTTTGTATCAAAGTGGATTAAAAAAAAAAAAAAACTAAATCCTGTGAAGATGTTGATGCACAATGTCATTATTGAGGTTGACATGATTCATGCTCTGTGAATAAACCCTTACAGTGCCTACATATCAGTGTCTGTACTATGATATGTAGGCACTGTAAAAAAATATTGTGTTAAAGGGAAAAAAATTATCAGTATTGTGCATGTATTTTATTTTGTTTGTTTCAGAAATGTAAGGAAGCATGTTTAAGGTTTTAATGAATCAGAATGTCCCATCTCTACTAATGTGTATATCTTTTCTGCTTTCAGTTGATGTATTCTAAATCTGTAGTGTGCCGCCCCGGTGGGGCAGTGGTTTAAGCGCTGGCTCCTGACCATTCGACCGAGTGGGTCTGGGTTCGAATCCCGGTGGGGCGTGGATGTTGTGCTTGTCGTACAGCACTGGCTTTCTCCCTTTCATGGAACCAGTGACCCTAAATTAGGGACGTGTGACTGCTTGTAGCCAATCAAGTTGCTCGTGGTGGTCGTTTAACTTTCAAACAAAAAATAAATAAATAAATAAATCTGTAGTGCTGCCCCAGTGGCCAAATGGTCTGATGCACTTTTTCTGACCATTCGCCCTAGGTGGGGCTGGTTTCGAGCCTCATATGAGATATGGGTGGTGTATTTATCTAATAGCACTGGCTTTGTCCCTTCTCTGCAATAAGCGGCCCTAAATTAGAGATGTGTGACTGCTTTTATACACTCAGAGTTGCACATGGTGGTCAATAAACCCTGAAACACACACACACGCACACAAATAAGTAGTAGTAGTGAACATCACAATAATTTACAATATAGAGAACAAAGCACTGTGATTCTAGCAAAAGTTTGGGCTCCTGGAATTTATTTTCTGTAAAAGTGTATGAACCCTGTGATTATCAAATCTGATCATAATTACTGAATGAAAGTAATATTACTGTAATGAAAATTAAAATTTAGTAATAAAAGAAGAGTAATCTGAGAATGTTAACAATTTCTGAGAATGCTGTTGAAGACCACACGTACACGAATCATGATCACATTTTTTTTTCTCATTTTTTAGTTCTATTAATTTAATCAGCTAAATGACGCAATTCCATACTGTCAGAAATATAATAATACCTTTTCAATGTTTAATGCTATGAGACCAGAAACGCCTTTTTTTTTTCTGTGAATAAGATATATTTTTCTGACAAGTGTTGATATTTTAATTTTAAGTAGTTGGAGAATTTATTAGAGGATGGGTTACTTTCAAAGGAGGGTGGAAGCGTATCACATCATTGAAGTGTGTGGCAAGTATTGATAGCTACCTAAAGTTTGACAGAATTGCACATGTGCTTTTGTCGATTTTGCACATCCTCATGGAAATGAATGTGAGAGAGTATTTTATTTGGTGACAAATAATAGAATGCAATTCTGCTCATCAATGTCTGATGAGACATTGGAGAGCCTTCTCCTAATTAAGTATAAAACAAACAATATGTGCTGAATTTTCTAAAGTGTTTTAGACATGCTAAAAAATGCCACTGCCTGGTCATTGCTTAAATGAAATCAGTATATTATTTCTAAATTTTTTTGTTGTCATTCAATTTTTTAAAATTACAAAAACTTGAAAATCGTACAATTTTTCTGAACTCCCATTTGTGAGTGACTGATACAGGAAAATCACTGCAAATAAATATCATCAAACATACTACCGGCTTCCCATACAACTCTCCTACTAACAGATAATTATGAATTAATAATTTTGGTACTGTGGCAATTCTTGTTTTTAGGGTAAATCTTGATTTTTGCAAGCAATCTTCTTGATTTAGGAAAATTTTGGTTGGCAGGTATTTATATAAACTAACAGACAGACAGTACATAGTTGTTAAGATTAATGTCTCATCGGTGAATTTCATTTATTTATATATCTACTAGCTATACCCGGCCACGCGTAGCTGTGGCACATTGTGGTTGCATGGATGAGAAATGAGGAACAAAACAAAGCATACGTTTCATAGAAGTTTAATTTTGCAATACTTGTGGGTATACAATATTTTTTGTTTTTCCATTCTCTGCGTAGATATAAAGGCTATCTGGTTTGCCGACACGGGAACACGCAACATACAGTTGTCCATGTGAGAAGCAATCCGCATCTAAATCTAAACCACACAATTCTAAAGATTGGCCTTGAGCTTTATTGATTGTGATTGCGAACGCCAATCGAATTGGGAATTGCAATCTTTTAAATTGAAATGGTGTATCGGTCAGGATCATGGGAATTCGAGGGATAAGGACATCTTCACCTTCGAAAGGCCTCGTTAAAATCGTTGCTTACACTACATTTTTCATCAGTTTTTTTAACTGTGAGTCGCATGCCATTGTAGAGTTTTGGCTGATTAATATTCCGCAACATGATAATTGGCACACCTATTTTTTAATTTTAATATGTGTGGTGGCATCCCTGGCAGATCAAGTGAGTTCAAAAATTCTGTTGGATAATTAACTACTTCACCTGCTTCCACAACTGTTATCTATTGACTTGTATGTAATTTCCTCACTTTGAATGCTGGATTGAATAACATTATTAATTTGATAGACATCTTTATTCTTCGCTGCAAGGATAGCTCGTTCACTGAGCCATCGTGATTCTTATAATTAATTTGAATATTAGGAAATACTTTTTCGATCAGTTCTTCTTTCGATGTTACTAAATTACAAAAATTATCAGGAAATGATATTCGTCTTGACGTCTCATCGACTGGCAGTTGTCCGTTCCCAATGTCCAGTAACTGTCGTGAGAATACCTCGGCTGATTGATCCTTCTGCAGCTGGACACGCTTATCGTAGTCAACTGCAATGTACGTACGTGTCACCACAATGTTGAATATTTCAGGTAAGCATTTATTTCATCCGCTGGTGTCGATCGAGAAATTACAGGCAATGTTTGCCTAAAATCTCCTGCGAGCAATATCAATGCATTCCCGAATGGTTGAACGTTTCCACGCAAATCTCGCAACGATCGATCAAGAGCTTCAAGCGATTTTTTATGTGCCATCGTGCATTCATCCCAAACAATGAGTTTACATTTTTGTAATACTTTTCCCATACCGGATGCTTTGGAAATATTGCACGTGGGAGTCTCGATGATTCACATGTTTAATGGCAACTTCAGAGCTGAATGAGCAGTCCTTCCACCTGGTAACAATGTCGCAGCTATTCCAGACGAAGCGAGAGCTAAGGCTATGTCATTTTTTGATCAAACCGTTGCCAGAATCAATCTGATAAGGAATGTTTTTGCAGTTCCTCCTGGCCCATCCAAGAAGAAGGCCCCCAACTCGATCATTTATCATTTGCATTATGCGATCATAAATGCCCTTCTGTTCACACGTTAATTTGGGAATGTTTGATTGGACATATTACTGGAGATCTCCGGTGTTGTAACTCTGTTCACGGCGCAAATCCACATCAAATGAAGCAGTCGTAGTTCGGTTGGGTGCTGGCATTCCCAATTGACTAAGAACTTTATTTGCAATAGCTAAGCACTTGTCTTCAATATTTATCAATGTTTCGTTGTAAATGCCTTCTGTAAATTCCATGGTCATATTGGCATTTTCTAGGCGTACTCTATGCAAAATATCCTCAGCCATATGCGATCGATATCTTTCCCATAACTCTGTGGGAGATGAAGGGAAGCAAGCGGTCAATATAATTGCGAATAGTGCTCGAATTTGGTTTGGATGTGCAGTGTTGCACGCGTCACTAATACATATATCCCACTGTTGGTCGTTTTCTAAAAATATTAAGAGCTTGACACGCACTGCGGAAAGTGGCATATGTGACGCCGTCAACAATTTTCAATTGCTGGAAAGATCTAGGACCAGGCACATTTACCAACAGCATGCGAAGGAAAAAACATTCATCTTGATTAGGATGCACTGTATAAAGTCTACCAATTGTATTTTCTCTGAAAATGCCAGGTTGACCATCGACTGACTCCCCTCGTCTGCGTCGTACGAATGCTTTTTTAGTTACATTCCACGTGTAATAAGAGGGCACTTCTGTGTACATCAGTGTTCTGGCGAAAGCGTCTTCCTGACATAAGGTGAAGAAAGCAGTCAGAGTTGTACCAGGTGGATTAAGGGCTCTTTGTTGCACATTTGCATCTGTGAAATAAACACGCTGTCCATTCTCTAAATGTACTGCTAAGTGAACCACAGCTGGATTGCGTTCATGCATGGGAAATGAAAAAATTCGCCATGCAGCCTCATTGCTGCTTATGTATCTTCCAGCCTGGTATTGTGCAATTTCATCGATAACTGGTACTGCATTTCTGTCACTATTTTCTAGTTGCACACCAAAAACTGCCATATCGCTGCCTTTATTCACATACTTACAGATGTATTTAATCGATTTGCAATATTCTACGTTTATGTGCGCTTTGTATGTTTTTGACAACAGAGGCGAATATGGGACCACCCAACAGTTGTCTACATCAATATCACCATTTCGCATGTGTATAGTTGCCGAATTCCCGCCATCTTCAGTTGATCGTCTCCTGTTACTGTGTTGGCTGCGAATGCTCGAGGATATTGCTTAGAACATTTCCCATCTACCATGCATGGTGAATTCGGATTTATTGTACCGCATGGTCCATGTATCATGTTTTTGATAACAACTGCATGCAAATCCTTATCGACGTCGGCCCGTGGAATCTCAGCACATATCACAGCGTCGATTTCGTCTTAAGTTATTTTATCGTATAGCCAGATTAGTATATGCGCATGTAGCAATCCTCTCTTTTGCCATTCTACTGAATACATCCAGCAGCGCACAGATCCAAACACTTCATGTTTCACAATGAAATCCATCAGCGACTTAAGCTTTTGTCTGAAAACACGTGCTGTGATGTTATGCCTATCCACGGGTGATTGCCCAGGAAGTAACAGCTGCTGTATCTCGTCCCAAGCTGGATTGCACCTTGAAGGTGATAAATAAGTCTGGACGCCCGTAATGACGAACATATGCCATTGAATCTTGAGCATATTCCTGCATGTGACGTGGACTGCCTATGTATGAAGATGGCAAAATAGTAAGCTTTCCAACGTTGGTTGTATTACTGTCATTCACAACTGCATCTCGCAAATGAATGTATTCTTCGGAGCGGAGTTTGGTCTGATTCAAACGAAGAAATAGCAAACGTTCCGTTTCAATTTTTGCATACATATCCACAATGTACTGGTGAAACAACTGATAGCATTTCAAAATATAATTGTCCTCGTCCCTCCGAATCATTAAGCGGTAGGCGTAAAAGTTCATTGCGCTGTACTTTTTATTAATTTCTGCACCATTCACTGGGTTTATCATCTTCACATTGAAATGATATCCATTGGCACCATCCCAGAAGATAACTGGATATTGCAAAGCATCGTAACAACGGTGAGTTTCTGCGACGTTTATCAATTGATTGTTTCTTCGATGGAGAACAATATCTCTAGGTTGGAACTGATCTCTGACTATGACAGTTGCTACTTCGTCTATAGTTGGAGCATTATATCTTCGGACATGTTCTCCAGAGGGCGTTTTGTCGGCGTGAATGACAATCTTGTGGGTATCTGATGGCATCATATCCATTGCCGTTTTGAACAAACGCACCAAATTGTTCTTTTCGTGAAGGAGCTCCTGTAGTTGCGAAATGATGGATCTTCTTAGCGAGGTATGTATTCTACAAAGTGCATCGACTTCATCTCTATCATCACCGATGAAGTACATTTGAAGGAATTTATGGTCACTATCTCGGAACGGGAGCAGGGAGCCAGCTTTGTGATATATTTGTCCTTTGATTTTAAAAGTTGGCATGAATTGAGCAGTCACAATTTCCGCACCAAATGACGTCATTTGGAAGCAAGAGTTATATTTCCTGATGTTCGATAGGAAATGCTTCGATTCAGCGGTAGATCCAGCAAGTAGAGTTTTCAACGGCTCTGGTGGTGCTTCAAGTTGAGGCAATTTAATTTTTCCGCCAGCGCAACACATCCCATTCATTTCATTATTGAACTTTAGAGCCTGGCAGTAGGTACAGACATGACTCATCTGGCCAATGACAACATGCGGACTTGAACTATAATCAACAGCTGGATTGTACTGGAATGCAAGACGATTGTATTGCAGAATCAAATCTGCTGTTCTTTGGGTACGTGTTTCAGCTATCCTCGACGCCTCGCGTTCATTCCGTTGAGAACGAACCAAATCTGTTGCTGCAGAACGCGACTGCCGTGCTCGCAATCGTGCATCCTCAAGCCTGGCTGCTCGTCTTTCTGCTGGTTCCGTGTTACGCATCTGGATGGTGCTTAGTCTGTTCCTCTGTCGTACGTATGCCCGCTCTTCCTCAGTCATATTCGAAAGCCGTCTTCTCGATCCTTCTGTGTGGCGAGTGCGACAACCCAAATTCGTTTTTTTGCGAGGCATTATTTCGGTTTTCACTGGAACAGAAGGAAGGGATAAGATTATAACCTCTTATGGCTCTCACAGCTCTAGGTTGAAAACCATGAGAGATAAGAGACAAAACATAACCTCTACTTACGATTTGGCGAACGGCACAGCTCAATCACGACACGATCACCTAGTATGGAGAGTGTTCCCCTCGCTTCCAGCAGATGGCGCGTTTGCTGGTACACAGCTGACCGTTGAAAAAGCTGTTTTCTCGCGGTCGCTGGTATGTTACTGACGCGAAAAATAGATAAAAACAACATGATCACCTAGTATGGAGAGTGTTCCCCTCGCTTCTGGCAGATGGCGCGTTTGCTGGTACACAGCTGACTTGAAAAAGCCTTCGACCATATATACTGATAGACTGTGCATGGCATCAAAATTTCTGGCTCCAACATCGCAAGCCACAAAATCACGTGATTTCGGGCAAAAAGATGGTTAACTCGTGCTGTGCTCATCATGAATTTTAGGAGTTTCTTTTTTAGAATTCCATTACGACTTTTCATTCGTGAATACATTTATTACGCTCTGATGCAGCTATTGCCAGTGCGCAGTCCATTAGTATATATGGTCGAAGGAAAAAGCTGTTTTCTCGCGATCGCGGGTATGTTACTGACACGAAAAATAGATAAAAACAATCTTTGAAGCGGGTTGTATATCGTGTCAAAATTTGAGCTCAATCGGTGCAGAACTTTTTGAGTTTTTGAAGCGTACACAAACCAACTTAACATTTATATATATATAGATAGAAGATTAATTATTACAAACTATTTTTTTTTTTCTGTTAAAAATGCATCTTTGATTCAAATTTCCCTAGAAACACATTTCAACTGATCGGTATTGGCCGGATACATTCTAAATTCGATGCCGCTAGCGAGCCACCATATCCAGTACCATGCTTTGGTTTCAAGGAGTACAGATTCCAGTACACATCTGTGCACTTCTGGTCCTCAGTGATTGGAGTAATTTTAATAAAGTTCAAAAATGGAATTCCCTTACAAAAATGCAAATGTTAGGTGATAGTTACCTAATCCAGTACACTGTACATGCTATTGAGTGCTATTGGACAGATTCCAGCACACTCTAACTCCATAATGGATGAACTGATTTTAATCAAATTTGAAAATGGAAATATTTTTCTTTATGCAAATGTTCAGTGATGCTTTCCAATTCGAAGAAACTGCACCACTCTGTTCATGTACAGAGTAGTGATGTACAAATTCCAGTACATATCTTACAGCCCCAAAATGCATAAACTGATTTCAATAAAATTTGAAGTGGAACTCCCTAAATGTAAATTTGAGGTGATAGTTACCAGTACCATCAAAGTGTACTGTATGTGTACAGAGTGGTATTTGTACAGTTTTGTACACTTCCTTTTAACTGCATGACTTAAAAGCCAATTTTCACAAAGTTAAATTTGGAACACCATATTTAAGTATGTGAGCAACTTTTAAATTCCTTTAGATTACTGATTGCAATGTGCGTCTACTGTCTACCTTTTAATGCTCGATATGAACTATCTGAGACACTTCAAGAAGTTAAAAATGTCACTTTCAAATTGCATCAAACTGTTTTGTATAATTGGATGTTTGCTCACAGCTGTAATAATCACAGCACATGAAATTTTTATGTGAAACAGTTTATCTTATTTGCCCCCCCTTCCCCAAAAACAAAAAAAACAAACTTGGTGTGCAATTTGGGAATTTTTGCTAATCACATGTATGTACAGCACTTCTTATTTGTCTGAGTGATAATAAATTTAAGCGAGTGTTGTGTAGTATTTCAAAAATTGGTACAGAGAGAAGTTGGAGGATAGGTTCTCATTGTAATTTTTTTTTTTTTTTTTTTTTTTTTTTTTTTGTAATTTCAGGCTGACTTTGAAGAAACATGGGGAAATGTAAATTTGCAAGTGAATGGCTGGAACGAAAAGACAGTGGTGGTTTTAAAATTTCTGACTGGGCTAAAAAGCAGAGTGACAGCAAAATGTTTTGTATTGTCTGTAATAGGAAAATTTCAGTTGGAAAAGGCTTTCATGCCATCAAGCAGCACTTTGAAGGAGAAAGGCATAAAGAAAATTGCAAGCTGAAAATCGGCTCAAAACAGCTTCGCCTCAGTGTTACCGAAGATGACATTGGAATTCCATCAGCAGGTCATAGCCGGAGCACTTTGCCATTGCGTCTGTATAGTCTAAAAGATTCTGCTTGTACTGCTGAACTGATCTGGATCATGAAGGCAGTTGCCTCAAACATGTCAGCACAATCTTGCAATGATATAGCTAAAGTTTTCAAAGTCATGTTTCCCTTACCTGGTGCCGTTCCACATCAATTTTCGTTAAATGCTACAAAAGTCCGGTATCTCATCAGTGATGCTTTAGCACCCCATTTCAGGAAAAAAATGTTAGATGAAGCTCAGGCAAGTTACTTTACACTCCAGTATGATGAGTTATGGCCAAACACCTCCAAAATGACTCTACAACTTAAATCTTGGCCCTCAGTCTCCGGCAGCTGGAATGTACCTGGCCAAGGCAGCGGCCAGTGCGACATGAAGGCAGAGGGTGCTAAGAATCCCCGGAGGACCGGACTAGGCTGCCATTTGATGCTGACCTTGGCTACCTACAACGGACGCTCCCTATCTTCTGATTCAAGGCTTCTTGAATTGGAAGAGGAACTACAAAGGATCAAGTGGGACATCGTCGGGCTGAGTGAGGTAAGGAGAAAAGGAGAAGATCTCATTGAACTGAAAAGTGGACATCTCTTCTATTATCGTGGGACAGATACTGGCAGAACTAGTGGTGTTGGATTTATAATAAACAAGAAACTGAAGGATAAAGTGGTAGAAGTTGAAAGTTCCTCTGACAGAGCTGCACGACTCGTTATCCAACTATCGAGAAGATACCAGGCTCAGATTATTCAAACTTATGCACCCACCACAAGTCATGCTGAAGAAGAAATTGAAGAATTTTATGAGGAAATTCGTCATCTAAATAATAAAGGTAAGCAGCACTTGAAGATAATTATGGGAGATTTCAATGCAAAAATAGGGCATCGGCAACAGAATGAAACTTCAGTAGGTAAATTCGGTCACGGCAACAGAAACCAGCGTGGAAATACTCTCGTAGAGTTTGCAGAGGCAGAAGGATTTTTCATCTTGAATTCCTTTTTCAAGAAAAAGCCACACAGGAAATGGACATGGAGACATCCAATTGGGACGACAAGTGAAATTGATTTTATTATGTGTAACAAAAAATTCGTCATCGAAGACTGCAGTGTGCTAAACAAGTTCAACACAGGTAGTGACCATAGATTGGTGAGATGTAAGATGCACCTCAACACTAAACTGGAACGTGGCAAGCTCATAAGACAAACAAAATGTATTGACATAACCAACCTTAAAAAACACCATAATACTTTCAAGTTGGAACTGAAGAACAGATTCTCTGCTTTAGAAGGCCTAACATCGGAAGAAGTGGATATTTCTGAAGTTAACAGAAAAGTAACCAAAGCTCTTATGGAAACAGCAACAAAATTAGCTGGGTCTAAGAACAAGTTGCATGTAAACAAATTATCAGGAAAAACGAAAATGTTGATGCAAAAAAGAAGAGAGATGAGGACAACTAAAGAAGATGTGACTTCCAAAAGTGGAATATATAGAGCTATGCAAGGCAGCACGAAAAAGTATCACTGAAGACGTAAGGAAATTCAACTGTGAGCTAGTGAGGAAAGCAATTGAAAACAACCAAAGCCTAAAGATAGCAAAGGGACATCTCAGTAAGGGAAGAAAACAGATTATGGCTCTGAGAAAAGAAGATGGTTCTATAACAAGAAATAGAGGCGAAATTTTGACAAGAGTGAAAGATTTCTACTCCAAACTATATGAAAGGGATGATACATATACTCCAGACATCATGAAAGGTACCAGAGTTCTTCCAGTCCTCCCAGCAGAAGTTGCTCATGCAATCAAGAACATGAAGCGGGGGAAAGCTCCAGGAGAAGATGGAATTACTATAGACATCATACAAGAAGCAAGTGGAGAAATTGAAACAGTACTCGCCCAAATTTTCACTCGATGCCTTAATGAAGGGAAGATTCCTGAGGATTGGAACAATGCTACAATGATCCTGCTACATAAAAAAGGTGACATTGAGGATCTCAGGAACTACAGACCTATCAGCCTCCTATCAGTGGTTTATAAAATCTTCACTAAAGTTCTTTCACACCGCTTGAAGGTAACACTGGACATGGCTCAACCGAGAGAACAAGCTGGATTCAGGAGTGGCTACAGCACAATAGATCATATCCATGTACTGAGAGAACTAATTGAAAGAGCGAGGGAATATGAACTTCCATTGTGCATGGCTTTTATCGATTATGAAAAAGCCTTTGATTCGGTGAAACCATCAGCAGTTACCACGGCTTTGAAATCCTGCGGTATTGAAGATGCATACATTAATATTATTAATAACATCTATGAAAATGCAAGTGCAAAGATTCGGCTGTTTGAAAATACAACACACATAAAAATTGGAAAGGGAGTGAGACAAGGTGACACCATATCTCCGAAGCTCTTTAATGCCACATTGGAAAATGTCTTTCAATCACTGAACTGGGAAAACAAAGGGATAAAGATTAATGGAGATTATCTAACCCACCTTCGTTTTGCTGATGACGTAGTCATTTTTGCAACTACCCCATCAGAGCTGCAGAGTATGATCCAGGAACTTGCTGACAAGAGTAAAGAAGTGGGATTAAAAATGAACTTTCAGAAGACAAAAGTGATGTTCAATGCTTTTACAAGAAATGAAGATTTATCGATTGATGGAGAAAAACTGGAGATAACAGATACGTATGTTTATCTTGGACAGCAGATATCAAGTGAGGGTCACATTGATGAAGAAATTAATCGGCGTACAAAACTTGCCTGGAGAGCTTTTGGAAGAAACAGCATAATTTTCAAGGGCAATATGCCATTATGTCTTAAAAGAAAAGTGTTTGATCAATGCATCCTTCCAGTGCTTACGTATGGTGCAGAGACGTGGACCTTAACTAAAAGAGACATACAAAGGCTGCAGACAACTCAAAGTAGCATGGAGAGGTGCATGCTTGGTATAACCAGGAGAGATAAGAAGAGGAACTCGTGGATCCGAAAAATGACGAGAGTGGAAGACATCATGATCAGAGTTAAATCCCTGAAATGGCAATGGGCTGGACATACTGCCAGAAGGACAGACCATAGATGGACAGCCGAAATTTTAGATTGGATTCCAAGGGACAGGAAAAGACCCAGAAGAAGACCACATGGGAGATGGGTGGATGAAATTCGTAAATATGCGGGAGTGACATGGAGGAGACTGGCACAAGACAGACCGTTGTGGAGGAAACTTGGGGAGACCTTCGTCCAGCAGTGGATTGATAATGGTTGACAATGATGATGATGATGATGATGAAACCACCAATAATGCTGGACTCAAGGAACTTCATACTGTAGTAAGATTTTGGTCTGAATCCAAGGAAGAAATTGTATGTCATCACCTGGAAAGTTTTTATATGGGTCATGCAACAGATCATTTGAAAAATAATATACTGTTAGCACTAAATAATGGAAGTATTTCTCTTTCTAAGCTTCTTATGCTTGCAAGTGATGGACCAAACGTGAACAAAAAGGTTTTCCGGTTAGTCAATGAAGAAGTAAAAGTTATTCGAAAGAAGGGACTTGTTGATGTAGGATTTTGCAATATTCGTGTGGTTCACAATGCTTTCCAGAAAGGATTAGAGCACCTTGGTTCCGATGCTTCAGATTTAATCATATCAGTTTATCACTACTTTGATGGCTGGCCATCACGCTGGGAAGATTACTCCAGAATCCAAGAAAGAAAAATCTGCCAAAGTTACACTTCATTAAGCATGTTAAGTTCCAGGTGGTTGACTCTTGAGCCTGCTGCCAACAGACTTTTGCAGCAGTGGAATGCAGTCACAGAGTATTTTTTAAAATACATGCCTTGCAAACAAGATTAATTAATCAGTACTGTTAGTTATAAGAAAATTGTTAGTCTATTACAAAAGAAAACTATGTTAGCTGAATTGAGATTCATATCATCAAGTGCTACCCTATTTGCTAAATTTACATGTCTGTTTCAAAAAAAATGAACCACTAATACATATTTTGCACCAGCAGCTGAAAGACTTAATGATCACCATAATGGGTCGCATTTGTAAGAAAGAAGCCATAGAAAACTTTACTAAGCATTTAGAAGAAAGTGTATTTGAATTGAAGAATTTGCTTCCAGTACGAGACTTTCCACTAAGTTTAAGTGCAGAACTGCAAAATGAACTCACTCCCCTATCAGATTCAGAAAGATTGAATTTTCTGTTATCTCTCCGCAATCACTATGCTGCTGCTGGACAATACATTTTGCAGAAAAACACTAATGGTAGCAACAAGTGGCTGAAATGTTTTCGCTGCCTTCAGCCAGGTGAAGTAAATCTGAGTCGAAGTTTACAAGATATCACTAAAATTTCTTCTTTCTTACCTATGGAAATTAATGCTGATAAGCTTATGGATGAGTGGAAACTTCTCAGATTAGAAAAAATAAATGTTTTAAACAGAATTGATCACTACTGGTCTCAGATTTTTAAAATAAAGACTATGGGTGAAGTAAAATACCCTACCGTGTCAATTGTGGTTAAAGCCTGCTTAACTTTGTCACATGGTAGTGCAAATGTGGAAAGAGGATTTTCCCGTTCATCTCGAATAATGACAGAGGATAAGACATCGATGTCAGTGAGGACTTTGAATGCTAGGTTAACAGTGAGTGACTCATTAAAACAATATCAGAACAAACCAGAATTAGTTCCAATCACCCAAGAAATGCTTAATTTAGCTCATGTTGCTTACAAAGGCAGTTATCTGGAAAGTGAGAGAGAAAAAAAGAAGCAAAAGCAGAAAAAGCAAAGGAATTGCAAGAAAGTATGGTTGCAGAAGAAGAAAATGCACAAAAAATTAAACACAATCAGAAAGACAAAAAAATTGAAAAATGATTTAAAAACTGCTAGGGAAGAAGAACATTTCCAATGTAGTGTGTCAGATAAACTTTTAAGTGAGGCGAAATAAAGGCTGAAGAAAGCACATGCGAAATTGGCTCAGGCCATGATTGAAGTTGTGAGAAAGGCCAATGAAGAATGCAAAGAAAAAGAAAAGCAGTTAATGATATAGAAAAAAGGCACACAAAAAAGAACACTCTCATGACAAACTTTTTGCAAAGAAACAGAAGACTAAATAACTTTTAAATATGGTGAATCTTTTGTCATAGTACTAAGAATTTATAATAAGTAAAATTTGTGATTATAGTTAGCTATTATTTCAGTGCTTTTACTGAGCTTAATATTCTTGGTATTGGTTTCAGTTCAAACAAGTGATACCTTTTCCCCTCAACTTGAAGAGGAAAACCAGTAGCAAGAATGTAAGGTTAGTTAAAACACTAAAGTAATAGATAAATATAAGCAAATTATTCTCAACAGAAGATTGTTTAGTTACTGTAGAGAAACAAAACTACCAAGGTATGTAAGTATACTCTTTTAATTCCAGTCTCGATAGCCAATTAAATTTTCCCACTTTAATCAATATCGAACTGCATTTTACATGTCAAATTTTTTTCTGGCAATACAGTCTGATGTAACCATTTGATTTATTATCATTGGTTAATGTATGTTGTTATTAACTAGATAATATCTTTGGACATGTTGTTCTTTGTAATTTAATTGTAATAAAATGGTATAGAGTGAAAATATGATCTCAATAACTTTTAGAAAGACTGAAGTAAAGGTATTTACTACTGAACAGAATGAATGGTGACACATGCCTAATTTAACCTTATTTAGACAATTGTATTAAAAAAAAAAAATCCATGGTCCTTATTTTTCTCTAACTGGTCCCTTTTGGTACCTTTTTTTGCAAATATGATCCCTTTTTTCCCTACTTTTAGAGCAAAAATCTGTTGTGAGCCCTGTAATATGTCATTATGTTATTCTAAAGTGATTCAAAATCATCACTATCACTTGGCAAACTTTCACTACAACTAACCATTTCAAGATTTCCCTACAGGCTGATGTTATTCTAAGGTGATTCAAAATGCATGTCTGCAAATACTGAGGAACAAGCTGTTAATAAAGTTTGTCCTCAGCTAACACACGAATTTGGAAAAAAGATGTGGGGGATTAGTAATTTGTTGAGTTTTGCGAATGTGTCGGTTTGTTTGGGAAAAAAGAAATGAATAATGTGAAGAGTTTCCAGTAATAAAACACATTTTGTTCCCCTGCGCGGCAGAGTCCGCAAAGAAAAAGAAACACGCTGTTGTCACTGGACCACGAGATGCGCTTTATCACACTTTGAACCTGGCTCGAAAAAGTTATTTCCGACAGTGTAACGTTCTATAATTCACCCCCAATTCCATGTGAATAGCCCTGCCTCAACTGTAGTAGGAAACGTTTTGGCTAAAATTTGCCTTCCTCTCGTCACGTGGCCAGGGCCATGCCAAGGGTTTCGTCGCCTGAGTCATTCCATCTCAGCTCAGGCGGGCATGTCAGGTGACCATTTTAGATTTGTTCCAAAAAATTACAGTAGTTAGTACTACTGGAGACATAAAATATCCTGAAAGGATTTTCCTCAAAAAAAAAAAAAAAAAATTATCCAGCTACAGCATTTTGAAGTTTGGCTAAAATCTAGCGATGTTTGAAAAATGGGGAAAATGCTGTATTTTAAAACGAGCGCTGCTTCAAAACTATTTAATCTCTTCACTTATTTTTTTTTTTATTTTGTAACTGTTGAATTAAATTTTAACTTGGCATAGTTTGAATAAGCCTGACTGACATTAATAATAAGGGAAAAAAACATTTTTTTTTGCATATTCGGGAAAAAAAATTCCCACTAAATAAATATTTTTCAGGTAAGTAAGGATGGCAATCTGAAGTCCCTCAATGGTAGTTTTACAGCACATTTTATTTTAAACCTGGGATGCATGCAGTCCATAAAACTTAATTTTAAGTTATGCGGAAGTTCAAAAAAGCTCAATTTTTTAATAACATTCTCAAAAACCCCATTTTTTTTAAATCTGAAAATCTGTCCATTTGATGTCCTCTTAGTTGTTAATAAATTGCTTTTTGCAGAATGGTGTATTTTTGCCTGGTTAATTTTATATATATTTTTTTAAGATTGCACATTTTCAGCGTTGTTGCGTAATACAGCACAAAATGCAATAGGTTGTCCATATTTCACTGAAAACATCATTTAATCAGGTTTCAAAGTTAAAACATAGGTTACTTGTGTTTGATTAGTACAATTACATTTTATTTTGAAGTTCAGCACAAAAACATACACTAAAAAATGTGCAGAACATAACATTATTATACTATAGCATCACTGTAATTCAATAACATACAATTTTTGATTTTTCTCAGCTCCTGTTGGTCAAAAGTATGGAGTTATGCAGATAGTCCAAGTGGAGTAGGATTCCTTACTTTAAGCAGCACATCTTCTAATGGCATTGGACATTCATCTTTCTTCTTTCCAGATTCCTCTGGCCACTGGAACCCTTTAGCTGGACCGTGGGAATGCATAAATGACACAGTAATGTCATTGAGCTCTCAAGATATACCTGTAATCTGCCCCATCCACCCATTATTGTAATAAACACGCCCAACAAACTCACCTACCTGGAAATCACTTACTGAGTAATGTTTTTCACCTGGCTGGATGTTTCAACTTTTTCAACTTAATTGTACATCCCATATAAGACTCGTTATTTTTAACTAACCAGTAATATTTTGATTGTATTCTTACAACAGGCTTTACATTACCCCCCTTCCCCCCATTCTTCCTTACAAGACCTGTTGGCTTGAACAGTTTTACCTTCAAGAATCAGTAGTGTTATATTTTGTAAAAGATGAGAAAGTTCAGCAACAAATGAAGCTGCATCTCTTATGGCTTGCACAGACCCTTTTTGGAGATTGCATAATGCTTACATAGCCCACCTATAGCATCACATGAACTTTTACCATGCCCAGTTGCTGAAAAAAATCCACTTTTTTTCCTCAATTTGATTATTTTTAGAAAGTTCATAAATTTGGTATTTATTTTTGAAATGTCCAGCAGCTCCATCGGAAATGTAAACAAGTGATCTAATATTTTCTAATTGGCACAACTTAGAAATTTCTTTTTTTATAATCTCTATAGGACAGAGAGATTATTAAAAAAAGCTGTGTCATGAGCTGTATCATCAGACACTACAATAAAACTTTTTGTCTCTTTTTCAAGATATGCAACACATGTGAATAGTGAAATCTGAACATTTTGCCAGAGGTAACTTTGTATTTCATCGGGCAGTATCACTGTCCAATTTTTAGCAAAATCAAAATGTAAAACTAGAATGTCAGAACTTTCTTTCACACAGATTTTTGCTTCAGCTATTCCTTCTCTTTGAATTTTCCTGATTTTGCTATGAGAAATTGCTTTCTTCACCTAATGTCTTACATCTTGCAGAAACTTTTGGACAGATACAGATTTTCTTATGAGGTCACCACCTTCCCAAATAGCAAATGTAACTACTTCTTCATTCAAGCAAAGAGTTTAAACTGTCAGTGCTTCTGTGCCGGGGCAGTCACCACACTCTTGGAGCCAAAAATCTTCATTGCTTATTCTGTCACATAAACACTTCTGTAAATGAACTACTTCTTCAATTCATGTGTTTGTTATATTTTGGAGAGCTGTACATATAAGTTTCAGATTACTGCAGTAAATACAAGTGAATACTGCTTGTATTGGCTGAATTTTGACCCACTTTGGACGTAGAGTGTAAAACTTTGAAAGACCAATTTTTATATTTGGGTTGTCTTTTTTCATTAGCCTTGTATGCCTCTTTGATTGATCTTGTCATAAATCTTTTTACCTTTTTAATTTTCTCACCATTATCATCTCTAACACAAACAACATCATTTTTGTTTGGACTATCCCTAGTACAGTCTGTACTATCATCTAGGTAGTATGACAATGCCAGAGTTGCAGCTTCTGTAGACAATGGATGCCCACTGTAGGGGTCACTTTGAGCATAGATTCCCTTTTCTCTTCTAACCTTGCATGATTTATCTATGAGGTACTTTGATACCGTAGGTAACTCTCCCTTCAAATCAATTTTACTAACAGTCTGTGGTAGCAATGTCAGTAATTGCACTTTTTCAGTGTAGTTACAAGTATGAAGTGCTGTATTAATATTAGAAAACCACTGATTACAAGTAGAACAGTCAGGCTTCTCAAGATACAACTGACTTGAAACACCAACTCCATATCATCATCATCATTGTCAACCATTATCAATCCACTGCTGGACGAAGGTCTCCCAAGTTTCCTCCACAACGGTCTGTCTTGTGCCAGTCTCCTCCATGTCACCCCTGCATACTTTCGAATTTCATCCACCCATCTCCCATGTGGTCTTCTTCTGGGTCTTTTCTTGTCCCTTGGAATCCAATCTAAAATTTCGGCTGTCCATCGATGATCTGTCCTTCTGGCAGTATGTCCAGCCCATTGCCATTTCAGGGATTTAACTCTGATCATGATGTCTTCCACTCTTGTCATTTTTCGGATCCACGAGTTCCTCTTCTTATCTCTCCTGGTTACCCCAAGCATGCACCTCTCCATGCTTCTTTGAGTTGTCTGGAGCCTTTGTATGTCTCTTTTAGTTAAGGTCCACGTCTCTGCACCATACGTAAGCACTGGAAGGATGCATTGATCAAACACTTTTCTTTTAAGACATAATGGCATATTGCTCTTGAAAATTATGCTGTTTCTTCCAAAAGCTCTCCAGGCAAGTTTTGTACGCCGATTAATTTCTTCATCAATGTGACCCTCACTTGATATCTGCTGTCCAAGATAAACAAACGTGTCTGTTATCTCCAGCTTTTTTCCATCAATCGATAAATCTTCATTTCTTGTAAAAGCATTGAACATCACTTTTGTCTTCTGAAAGTTCATTTTTAATCCCACTTCTTTACTCTTGTCCGCAAGTTCCTGGATCATACTCTGCAGCTCTGATGGGGTAGTTGCAAAAATGACTACGTCATCTGCAAAACGAAGGTGGGTTAGATAATCTCCATTAATCTTTATCCCCTTGTTTTCCCAGCTCAGCGACTGAAAAACACCCTCCAATGTGGCATTGAAGAGCTTCGGGAGATATGGTGTCACCTTGTCTCACTCCCTTTCCAATTTTTACGTGTGTTGTATTTTCAAACAGCCTAATCTTTGCACTTGCATTTTCATAGATGTTATTAATAATATTAATGTATGCATCTTCAATACCGCAGGTTTTCAGAGCCATTGTAACTGCTGATGGTTTCACCGAATCAAAGGCTTTTTCATAATCGATAAAAGCCATGCACAATGGAAGTTCATATTCCCTCGCTCTTTCAATTAGTTCTCTCAGCACGTGGATATGATCTATTGTGCTTGTAGCCACTCCTGAATCCAGCTTGTTCTCTCGGTTGAGCCATGTCCAGTGTTACCTTCAAGCGGTGTGAAAGAACTTTAGTGAAGATTTTATAAACTACTGATAGGAGGCTGATAGGTCTGTAGTTTCCGAGATCCTCAATGTCACCTTTCTTATGTAGCAGGATCATTGTAGCGGTGTTCCAATCCTCAGGAATCTTTCCTTCATTAAGGCATCGAGTGAAAATTTGGGCGAGTACTGTTTCGATTTCTCCACTTGCTTCTTGTATGATGTCTACAGTAATTCCATCTTCTCCTGGAGCTTTTCCTCTCTTCATGTTCTTGATTGCATGTGCAACTTCTGCTGGAAGGACTGGAGGAACTCTGGTACTGGTATCTTTCATGATGTCTGGAGTGCATATATCATCCCTTTCATATAATTTGGAGTAGAAATCTTTCACTCTTGTCAAAATTTCTCCTCTATTTCTTGTTACAGAACCATCTTCTTTTCTCAGTGCCATAATCTGTTTTCTTCCCTTACTGAGATGTCCCTTTGCTATCTTTAGGCTTTGGTTGTTTTCAATTGCTTTCCTCACTAGTTCACAGTTGAATTTCCTTACGTCTTCAGTGATACTTTTTCTTACTGTCTTGCATAGCTCTATATATTCCACTTTGGAAGTCACATCTTTAGTTGTCCTCATCTCTCTTCTTTTTTGCATCAACATTTTGGTTTTTCCTGATAATTTGTTCACATGCAACTTGTTCTTAGACCCAGCTAATTTTTGTTGCTGTTTCCATAAGAGCTTTGGTTACTTTTCTGTTAACTTCAGAGATGTCCACTTCTTCCGATGTTAGGCCTTCTAAAGCAGAGAACCTGTTCTTCAGTTCTAACTTGAAGGTATTATGGTGTTTTTTAAGGTTGGTTATGTCAATAGATTTTGTTTGTCTTATGAGCTTGCCACGTTCAAGTTTAGTGTTGAGGTGCATCTTACATCTCACCAATCTATGGTCACTACCTGTGTTGAACTTGTTTAGCACACTGCAGTCTTCTATGACGAATTTTTTGTTACACATAATAAAATCAATTTCACTTGTCGTCCCATTTGGATGTCTCCATGTCCATTTCCTGTGTGGCTTTTTCTTGAAGAAGGAGTTCAAGATGAAAAACCCTTCTGCCTCTGCAAACTCAACGAGAGTATTTCCACGCTGGTTTCTGTTGCCATGACCGAATTTACCTACTGAAGTTTCATTCTGTTGCTGTTGCCCTATTTTTGCATTGAAATCTCCCATAATTATTTTCAAGTGCTGCTTACCTTTATTATTTAGATGACAAATTTCCTCATAAAATTCTTCAATTTCTTCTTCAGGATGACTTGTGGTGGGTGCATAAGTTTGAATAATCTGAGCCTGGTATCTTTTCGAGAGTTGGATAACAAGTCGTGCAGCTCTGTCAGAGGAACTTTCAACTTCTACAACTTTATCCTTCAGTTTCTTGTTTATTATAAATCCAACACCACTAGTTCTGCCAGTATCTGTCCCACGATAGTAGAAGAGATGTCCACTTTTCAGTTCGATGAGATCTTCTCCTTTTCTCCTTACCTCACTTAGCCCCACGATGTCCCACTTGATCCTTTGTAGTTCCTCTTCCAATTCAAGAAGCCTTGAATCAGAAGATAGGGAGCGTCCATTGTAAGTAGCCAAGGTCAGCATCAGATGGCAGCCTAGTCCGGTTCTCCGGGGATTCTTAGCACCCTCTGCCTTCATGTCGCACTGGCCGCTGCCTTGGCCAGGTACATTCCAGCTGCCGGAGACTGAGGGCCAAGATTTAAGTTGTGGAATCATTTTGGAGGGGTTTGGCCATAACTCACCACGCTGGCCAAGCGGGTTGGTGAGTGTGGGATAGAATTTCCTCTAATCCCGATGGTATAGTTATACCGCTATGGGCGGTCGTCAGAGCCCCTTTAGTGGGAACAGGATGCACCACGAGAAGGCGGGGTTGACATTTGTCAAGGAGAGGCTATGATGTTACGCATCACCTGACTCCATATATGTCTTCTAATTTCTGCACAGCTGAAGTTGTTAGTGTTTTCTCTAATGTCAACTTTTTCCTCTTCACATAAGCTTCTCTCCTATCCTCCCTAACTTCTGAAGGGGCTTTAAATGGTGACACATTAACATCAAGCATTGTAATACTGCTATTTAAAACATCCACAATCTCATGACTGGGAATGTAAAAACCCTCTCTCTCTGATGTAGGAATTTTTTCTTCAGTTTCATTTGCACATTCCAAAATTTTTCTTTTGTAAAACACCACACAATTGCAACACAAATAATTATTTCTATTTACAGAGACAGATGGGCCTACAATCCTTTGAATTTCATCACCTAAATCACCAACACCACATAACCTAACAAGCTTAGTTTTGTACACAACTCTTTTGGGTTTTTTAATGTAGTCCACACATCTAACTCTCTCAGAACTATGATGATCAGACATTATAAATTATTCACTGAACAATACTGAACATCACTCATCAACAGACAAGAGCAAACTGGAGTGGGAGAAAGGTGGGGAATTAGTAAATGGAGGACATAACAGCTGCTGATTGGCTGTTCAGTGAGCAATCAATGGACATGTTTGTACTTGCAAAAAGCCTGTCATAACCTGCGGTTTCAGCATTGTGGCTTGTGCAATTTCATTACAAAATGCTATAAATTTATGAGGAGTATCAGTAGAACAGAGGATGGTTACAAAATTAACAAGTTTAACAAAATAAATAATTTAAAGTATATATATAGAGAGAGAGGGGGAGAGAGTATGAGGTTGCAAATAATTCCCCTAGAAAAGAAATGAAACCGGCAAGAACATACTGCCATGTTCTGCAAATATTTTTTGGTATATGTTTTGTGCTGAACTTCAAAATATAATGTAATTGTACTAATCAAACACCAGTAACCTATGTTTTAACTTTGAAACCTGATTAAACGATGTTTTCAGTGAAATATGGACAATCTATTGCATTTTGTGCTGTGTTATGCAACAACGCTGAAAACGTGCAATCTTTAAAAAAATATATAAAATTAACCAGGCAAAAATACACTATTCTGCAATGAGCAATTTATTAACAACCGAGAGGACATCAAATGGACAGATTTTCGGATTTTTAAAAAATGGGGTTTTTGAGTTAATGTCATTCAAAAATTGAGCTTTTTTGAACTTCCGCATAACTTAAAATTAAATTTTTTGGACTGCATGCATCCCAGATTTAAAATAAAATGTGCTGTAAAACTGCCATTGAGGGACTTCAGATTGCCATCCTTACTTACTTGAAAAATAATTATCTAGTGGGAAAAAAAAAAATTCTGAAAACGTAAAAAAAAATTTTTTTTGCAATAATGTTTTTTTTTTCCTTATTAATAATGTCAGTCAGGCTTATTCAAACTATGCCAAGTTAAAATTTAATTCAATAGCTACAAAATAGGAAAAAAATTAAGTGAATATATTAAATAGTTTTGAAGCAGTGCTCGTTTTAAAATACAGCATTTTCCCCATTTTTCAGAGATTGCTAGATTTTAGCCAAACTTCAAAACGCTGTAGCTGGAGAAAAAAAAATTTTTTTTTAGGAAAATCCTTTCAGGATATTTTATGTCTCCAGTAGTTGTAACTACTGTAATTTTTAGGAACAAATCTAAAATGGTCACCTGACACATTTTGGTATTGTCTGCCTGAATTGAGATGGAATGACTCCCTCGATAATTAGAATTTTTATATTAGTATACGTATTTTCGGCAATACACCACACCAATACACAATTGATTTCATCAATTACATGCTTAAAATCCACAGATACATTGCTGAAGTTACAATATTTCAGTAGTATAAATATTTAACGGGAATTGTCGAGGATAAATTTATTAAGGTACATTACCTCTCAAATTTTTGATCTATACACTAGATCATCTTCAGGAGTTCTTGCGTCTTACTACTTCCACAGGTCTGGCGAACAAGCCTGGTGGATTTTCCATCCAGCATGGTCGTTGATGTTGCCACCTTGTGTCTTGTAAATTTCCAGGGATTCCTCTAATTTCCGGATAATTGTGTGGGATTGATGTTTGATTACTTGCAAGGAGTCCCAGTCCATTTTGTGGCCAGTTTGTTGTATGTGTCTGTCTAAGCCTGTTTTAGCCGCCCCGGTGGCGCAGTGGTCTAAGCGATGGCCTCTGATCATTCGTCCGAAAGGGGTCTGGGTTTGAATCCCAGTGAGGCATGGGTGTTGTGTTTGTCTTACGGCACTGGCTCTCTCCCTTCCCTGGAACCAGTGACCCTAAATTAGGGACGGGCGACTGCTTATAGCCCATTGAGTTGCTCACGGTGGTCGTTAAACCTCCAATCAAAAAAAGAAAAAAAAAATCCTGTTTTATTTGAAATGTTCCTTATTGCTGCTTTGTGTTCTTTAATTCTGGTGGTTTAACCTTCGTCCTGTTTCTCCTAGACGAAGGTTAAACCACCAAAATTAAAGAACACAAAGCAGCAATAAGGAACATTTCAAATAAAACAGGCTTAGACAGACACATACAACAAACTGGCCACAAAATGGACTGGGACTCCTTGCAAGTAATCAAACATCAATCCCACACAATTATCCGGAAATTAGAGGAATCCCTGGAAATTTACAAGACACAAGGTGGCAACATCAACGACCATGCTGGATGGAAAATCCACCAGGCTTGTTCGCCAGACCTGTGGAAGTAGTAAGACGCAAGAACTCCTGAAGATGATCTAGTGTATAGATCAAAAATTTGAGAGGTAATGTACCTTAATAAATTTATCCTCTATAATTCCTGTTAAATATTTATAATACTGAAAGTAATAAGAGGAAGTCATGTAGTCATTAATTAATTACTATGTTACAATATTTTTTTTATTTACGTGAAGCGCAGCCTAAGTGACAAACGTGAAAAATCGTACACGTAATACTACAAAGCTAAATATGAAAATAATATTTCAAACTGTAAAATTTATTTTTCTTGATTTTCTACTTGAAAATTCATCGATAATATCTTGTATGTCCAAATAATTTCATTCTCAATTGATAAACTCATTGAGACATGGTTGTTCTTAAATAGTTTTTTATTATTTTTAATTTTGGAAATGCTCTTTCCCATGATGCTACACTAATGCGAAGAGTTAAGAATATTCTTAATGTGATAAAGAGATTGGGAAAAATTTCTATGAAGTCATTTTTTCTAATGTAATTTAATATTCCTTCGGGATTTGTGTTACTTGCTATGAATTATTTTATTGTTGTTATTTCATCGCAAAGATCATTTCTGCTAATGTCTAATTCATAAGTTTCAATTCTTAATTTTTACATCTTTTAATAATGTCATGTTCATTCAAGTTACCTGCTTTTTTCACTTCATATAGAAACATAAATTCATCACTATGGAATTGCAACAAATCATATCTTTCTTTCACAGAAATAAGAGTTTGATCTAATGTTAAATAAAAAAAAAAAATGTTAACTTTATAATGATCCTTAGGATCAAGAATAGTATATTTTCCTTCGTAATCAAATTGTTGTTTTCTTGACCTTTGCCTGACTACATTTACTGCCGGAAATGTATTTTCGGCATTTATCTCATCAGCTAATTCTTATTCTTTGGCATCAGTAATTGTGCTTTCAAATCTGGATTGAGACCTGTATTTCTGTAAATACTTTTTCAGATTATCCCCAAATGTTCCATTACTTCTTTCAGATTTATATCTTTTTTCTGTAATATCTTACTCACTACATTCGCTCTTGATAATACATTATACCAAACAACAATAGAACATAAAAATTTTATTTAACAGCGCAGTTGCTTGATGAATAGTTTTGGCATTGTAGGTTTCAACATTAGTCAATTCAAATAACGAATCATACAACGAGCCAATGTCATAACGAAGAGGTTTTATCGCTTCTATCCTGCTCTCCCATCTAGTTCTTGAAAGTTGTTTAACAGTCAAATAATGGGGTATGCTTCTTTAAAATCATCCACCTGTGTGTGGAAGAGGGGAAAAAACCCATAAATTTCTTCAGCGATTGAAAAAAAAATCAATAATCTGAAACGAAACCTTAGCTGCATCGTTTATTATCAGATTTAAGGAATGTGCAGCACAAGGCACTAAAAAGCACGGGGATTTTCATCCTGAATTTTTTTCTGTAATCCGTTATGTTTTCCTCTCATGTTTGATCCATTGTTGTATCCCTGGCCCCTAATGTTCTTTAAATCTACATTATTCCTTTTAAGAAAGTCTAATAAATATTCTGTTAGACCAGATTCTGTTGTATCCTCGATTGGAAAAAATTCTAAAAAATGTTCTCTTATCTCTACTTTTTTTCCTAATTTGTTATTGGAAGCAATTCTTAAAATAATCGAATTTGTTCTGTGTGGCTCAAATCCGGAGTACAATCTATTATGACTGAATAATATTTTGGTTCCCTTAAGCAATTTAGTAAATTCTCCTTTGTTTTATCTGCTAAAATAGCAATGATCTCATTTTGTATTTTATCACCCAATTATGTAGGCATATTCTGATTTTGAGTATTATTTTTGCTAATTCGAATGTGTTCATTTAATATTGGATCAAATTTTGCAACCGTCTCTACTAACTGAAGAAAGTTTCCATTATTCTTTACGCCGAGAACGGATGCTGACCCTCTAAAAGATAGATTTTGTTTCGCCAAATACAATATAAGGTAAATTATACGTTTGATGATAGCTGCCCAACGTTTCTTTTCTTCATTGATAATTTTTAGATTAACGGAATCAATAGTTGTTTCAGTTTTTAAAGACTTTTCTAAGTCCATCCACGTCTTATAGGACGTGATATGAGTTGAACTTTTATTGTGCCTTACAAGCCCTCTGGATAAGTGAATCCAATTACAGAAACCAGTCTCGTTAAAAGATGTTTTTTGATCAGAAAATAATTTACAACAAAAGCAAAATGCAGAATTTTTGTTCTTTGAATAACAAAGCCACTTTCTCTGCAAAGTTTCGCCGTTATCTAATTTCTTTTCATAATAACGGTTTGAAAAGCTCCTGCCAGGTTTATCTTTGGGTTATACAGCATATTTTTGCTGAATATTTCCAGTTTCTATTAAAGACGATCTTTCGTTATCTGAAATACTTTTAGGCCAAAGTCCACAATCTATTCTTTGAGAAAAAACGGTATTGTTTTGCTCACCTACTTGTACTTCCTGTACATTTTCTTCTCGGCTCTCACATATGATTGCCTCTTCTTCAAAATTTGAATTTCTCTCTTGAAATTTGTCCATGTATTCCTCCTGCTGTGATGAATTATTTGCTGTACCAGTCAATGACTCAATGGAATTTTTAGTTGTTTCGGAAAGTTCTTCAAAAGCTTCTTTTTCTGCCAATGGCTGTGGCTCTATTGTTTTTTGTTTTTTTTTTACATGTTTGTCAATAGAAGAAGTAAGTTTCTTTAGC
This sequence comes from Macrothele yani, assembly GCA_039090855.1. Lineage (NCBI taxonomy): Eukaryota > Metazoa > Arthropoda > Arachnida > Araneae > Macrothelidae > Macrothele > Macrothele yani. Next base: position 103,183,152 of record CM077028.1, read on the forward strand.
TCATCTTCCTTCCTGACCTTTCTTTTGTGATGTTCTGCACCCAAAGGTTTTTTCTTTTTCCTGACATCTTGATATTGCTTACTACTTCAACTACGATTCTATGAGCACCGATTTTCACTCAAACCCTAGCTGAAATAACCTAAGCAAGCGAGCGATCAAATGAATACCAGCAACGCAATTAGGTCCATTGGGAGTGGAAAGTGGACACGACAGGAGCACAGGACAGGTGACACCATGAGCTTGGGTTGACACGTAGTTTCTAATGACAGACAGCTCTCCGAGTGTCTCCGACCCCCCACTCTCCCTCCCACCGAGAAATGTGTTCTAAGCTGGTGATAGCAAAGGGGCTGACGAGACGGCTGACATTGTCCTATTCACAATCACATGTGCTTCTCAAGAACAAATTAAAAATGGGTGGGTGCAAACTTTTTTCCCTGTCTGTGGAATATGTTGACTCATGGCTCTTAGGAACTTTACCTCTCTCTCGTGTATATGAACATTTCAACAGATGGCATCCAAAACAGAGGCGTAGGCGTAGCCAGCCCAGGACTTTGGAAAGGGGAGGGTTTCTGCTGTATAGCTGTTACTGTATCGGTAATTCTGCATATGTCAGGTTCAGGTCAGGTGTACTTATAAAAAAAAATTGGGGGTGGGGGGAGGGCGGCTTTTTGAAAAATATTTTTCGTTGGTACGTTACGCACTTTTTGAACAGTAATAGAAAACGAAGCGTGAACCTAACTTAATGAAATGAAGAAACTGCAATAATTGTAGTTGTTTAAAAAAAATAATGAAGCAACAAGCAACTTCATTGGCCGTTTTGCTTTACTTTCTTTTGTATTATTCAGAAATAATATTGCTTTCCGCTGAGCTATATCAAAATCAATAAAGTCTCAGAATCAATTTCACTGGTTTACCACGGCGACAGTCCATAGGAAATCATTTACAATAACGCCCCCACCAATTTTTATTTTATTTTATTTGTATTTATTTATTTATTTATTTGCAGGTAAGCTGATACCTGAAATCTTTACATACGAAACAGTAACAGTAGCTGTAAAGATTGTCCATCTTGCGAGATACAGAACACTGAGCACAACATTATCATTATGCTTATGAGAAAATCAGTTTTTCATGTTGTATGAAAAAGATACCCTCCACCCTAAAATTTGTATCGTGAGAACGATAATATCAGACTCCGAGCCTCAATTTGTCTTTCAAAATGCCCTAATATTTTGCATCACACTTGGGAAGGAAATCTGCAATTTAAAATAGGAAAATTATTTATAAAATGAACTTAGAAAAAGCTAAGTGTCTCGCCTACTAAGGGAGGGTTCAAACCCCGAAACCCCCTCCCTTTTCTACGCTACTGGTCCAAAATATAAAAAAATATGTAGTGAAAATGGTGCCCCCTGCACCACGGTTTGGCACTGCCCTGCACGTGGAGAAAGTGGAAAGACTACAGCGAATGCGAACTTACGATATGATTCTTAGACTGTATGTTCTCACGATTTTTTTCAATAATATTGCTGTTTGACTGTATGATTCGTGGAGATTTCATTTCAAAACAATATGATTAATAAATGATATGATCATTCACGCAGATATCTGCTGTTTGATTCGGGAACTACTCGGGTCAAAATCGAATGCTGATCATTCAGCCCACCACACTTTTAGCACAACGCGCGTGGCCTGATGAATCTATAGCCATCCCACTAAAACGGTTCTGAAATATCGCGGTTTTAACAAAAACATCGAGGTTTTTTGCCATCCCTAGTTAGGACTGGTTTCACTTTCGTTTACCTTTACTTCTGAATTATAAGACTTTTATAAATTGGCACTAAAAATAACAAATGGCCAAACTGGCGACCACTAAAATAACTTTAATCGCCATCTGGCGAGTGCTAATTTGCACCTGTAGTTGACAAGCTAGTATCTTGTATGGCTGATAAGGAGGACTTTAAAAGCACATGGCAAACTTCAGCAGAAAATATTTTAAAGTTTTTCATGAGAATTAAAATATTTCCATTTATGTTTTTACAGATGTTTCTGGAAACAAAATATTCTTCAATTGCTCTTCACATCTTCGGAGTTCTTTTGTTTTTACAGACGTTTCTTTCATTGGCAAAACACATACAGTTATGCAAATGTGAGCCTTTATGGCAAAAATATATAAAGTATTGGACTATGAACCTCAAAAAAACAAGAGGCTAATTAAAGAAAGTGCCCCCCCCCCCTCGGTGGCACTGTGTCTATACACTGGCTTCTGACCATTCGTCCGAGATGAGTCTAGGTTCAAATTCCAGCCAGGCCTGGATGTTGTGTTTGTCTTATGGCACTGGTCCTCTTCCTTCCCTGGAACCAATGGCCCCAAATTAGGGATGGTCGTTAAACTTTACCTTAACAAAAAGAAAAACAAAATGTTTCGTCAGTGAACCTTCAAAACCTACAGAATAGCAATTTTAATAACTTAATTCAAAAATAATATTTACAAAATACATAATGAAGAGATTTTAATTTAATAACTGAAAAATGCAAGGGGAACTGGCAACAAAATTTAAATTCTTTGTACACAAACAAAACTTTTGATACAGTTTCTATACACTGAGAACAAACAGGTCTTGATAAAAATCTGGAGGCCAGAAATGGCTGTAAAAACAAAAACTCAGAAAATGAAGAATAATTGAAAGTTCAAGTTAAAATAAAATTAAGTATATTGATCTGAGTAAAGCCTTGATTAATATATTTATTTTATTCTATTTATTCTACCTTGAGTAAGAGTTTTAATTCCTGTTAAAAATAAAGCTGTTGGCATTAACAGTTCAAATTTGCTACATTTTATCTTCAATTATTGGGTGTGTAAGTCCAGCCAGTCAATTGTAAAGAAGCAAAGTGTGCATTTTAAAGGATTCAAATATCTTGTGTATTTAATTTTTGCTGTAATGATTTTAGTTATACCATAGTTTTTTGGGGTTTTTCATTTGCTTTATTACTTCTGAGGAAACTGTTTTTACTACTGCAGATGCCCACCTTTGATGGAAATTATCTTGCATATGCTGCAAGCGTTTTTAGCTGCTTCCCGTATTCACCTCATTCATCACACTCTGGAGCGACCGTTACTTGAAAAGACTGGTCACCTGGAAGGTGAAAAAGACCGGGAAGAACTGAGACTTGCTCTTGTTGCTGCTCAAGAAAGTGCTGCGGTGCAGATACTTCTAGAGTGTTGCCTACCAAGTGAAGAAGATACAGTATGTTGGAACTTATGCATAATTTGACTTTTGATTGTATTCTACATGCTAATGCTTTTTGCATATACTATTTCACTCAGCAAAACACTGCTCTGTATAAGTTGCAAAGAAGTTGTGCATCTAAATTTAGGAATAGGAACTTATCAGTGGCATAATTTTGTGCTGTATTTTCCAGTCTATACTTGTTTCTTTAGTACAGTTCAGTAAAATATTTTTTAGTCAAAGTAGATTGATTATGTTATGTAGAGGATATTTTTGGCCCATTGTTTACTAAATAGAGATCACATGCACACACACACACAAACCAGCAGTTGCAATGCAAAGCAAAAAACTTTAAATTTGATCTAACATTAGATATATGTTTTCCTTTTTTTTTTTTTTTTTTTTTTTGAAATTCTGTTTTGACAGCACCAGTATCCATTTTGAGCAGCAACAGCACAAAAATTTATTTTTATTACATGAATTGGAAGTGTTGGATTAAGTACATAAATACATACATATCACTAAGCTATTTTCTGAGATTCAGAGATTAGCTTCACAAAGGAATACAAACTACCAGATAATTTTTACTTACTGTTGCCGTAACAAACTTTGCCATTTACAGCATTCTTGACATACAACTCGGGCTTCATCGCACACCGTATACAAGATCTTCTATACTTCATACTCATAATCTTTTTCTCATGGAGACACTCCTCAATTTGAACTACACATGACTTCTTTGGCCTTCCTCTGCCTTTCCTTCCTGCCACTTGAGCTAAAAAGATTTTCTTGGTAAGCATCTCGTAACTCATTCTTTCAACATGGCCAAACCACCGAAGCATATTAGTCTCCACCTTGCTAACAACATTTTGCTTCACATTACACAACTGTGACACTTCTTCATTCCTCACACAAACACGTGCCCCCCCCCGCCCCCGTAAGTAACGCATTTCTCCAGCACACAAACGACTCCTATGTTTCTTCTGTAGTACCCAGGTTTCACTGCCATACACCAGAGTAGAAACTATTACACTTTTATACACAGCCGTGCGGGCTCTCTAGAGAACCCATCATTCCTGTGAAAACCTCCCAAGCAGCCATGCCTTTCAACAAAGAATTCACTCGCATACTAATTTCACCATTCAATTTGTTCTCTCTGTCAAACAGGCTTCTTAAATACACAAACTCATTCACCTGGTCAATCACTGTGCCATTTAGACTTATATTACATTCAGTACTACCAGTTCCTCTCTCAAAAACCATAACTTTGGTTTTTTTTCAGTTTGAATTTCATGCAAACTTCTTACCTTCGGGACAATATACTCTGCAACTCACTTTTACTTTCTGCTAAAAGGACAGTGTCATCAGCATACAGCATTCGGCAAACACAGATATCACCAAGACATAAACCAGTACTATCTATTTTGGCATCACGCATGCACACATTCATAAATCTAATAAACAGCCATGGTGACATTACACAACCTTGTCTGACTCCTGCACCAATAGAAAACCATTTTGATGAAACACCATTCACTCGTGCACAAGCTCTACTGCCAGCATACATGGCTTTTACACTGTTCATTAGATTCCCAGTAACACCATATTCATTCAATACCTTCCACAAAAGTGTCATATTTACTTTTTTGCAAGCTTTCTCTAAATCTATGAAGGCAGCAGAAATTTTCTTACTAACAGCCAGATACTTATCAATCATCATGCGTAATGCAAAAATTTGGTTAGTGCAGCCTTTACCAGGCATAAAACCACTCTGAACATCCCACACTTTCACTGATGTAAGACCCCGTACTTTTTCAATAACGACCTTTCCTAACACTTTCCCTGGCACACTCAGTAGGCTAATAATACCACGATAGTTCTTGCAGTCAGTCTGATCACCTTTTCTCTTGTACAAGGAAACAATCTTTCCAATCCCGAGGGGCCATTCCTAACTCTCGGCACAACTGGCAAATTTCAGTTAACCAGTCAATTAGAGTCACCACCATATTTCAACATCACAGCAGTTATGCCATCAACTCCCAGAGCCTTACCATTCTGAAGAGATTTTAGAGCTTTACACACCTCTTCTCTTGATATCCCTCCTGTGACATCATCTGCTTCTGCCGCAGAATCAGCTTTGCTTTCCTGATCTAATAACTCACAGAAGTGTTCACCCCATCTTTCACTTAACTAATTGGGCTCCCATATTATTTCCCCAATCCTATTCTTCACACAACTTACAACTTTGTTTCCCCTATTTTTTCTGAGTCTCTTGTACTTCCAGAAAGTCTCCCTATCTTTCCAAAACGCCAATTCATGCCTTTTCGCCATCTCCTTTTTTACGCTTTCCAACCGTAGGTTAAAGAAGCGTATGTGCTCCAGCTTTATCCGTCCGTCCGCCTGCCCGCACGATAACTGGTGTAAAAATGTTTCGATTTCGATGAAATTTTAGTATGTGGTAGGGGACCACCAGGGGACTAACCCTATTGAAAATGGGACAAATGGGGTCAAAGGTCACGACGTAGGAGCGGGATCATTCCATTGCCCTTATGCGACATAACTTGCGTAAATATGGTTTTATTTCAATGAAAGTTTACTATGTGGTAGGAGACCGCCTGGGGACGAACCCTATTCAAAATGGGTGAAGTGGGGTCAAAGGTAAGGACGTAAGATTGGGATGCATTCCATTGCCCTTATGCGTCATAACGTGCATAAAAATGGTTCGATTTCAATGAAATTTCAGTATGTAGGGGACTACCTGGGGAGGAACCCTATTGAAAATGGACGAAATGTGGTCAAAGGTCAGGACATAGGATTACGATCCATTCCATTGCCCGTATCCCATATTATTAAGGTGGACGTCAAGTAATTTTGCTTCCTATACTTCCAATGGAAAAACTTTTGTACACATTTCCTTCACAATTAATGTGTTGCCAAGGATGAAAATTTGAACATCGATTAAAATAACTTCATATTATAACTTGGAAAACTTCATATTTTCCAAAACATAACCATAATTATATTAAAAATCAATCACTTTTCCTTTGGTGGTGTTGAAACCAGAGAAAAGATGGCGCGACCTGTACTTTGATGACGTCAGTGGACAAAAAAATGTTGGATTGCATAATTACGGTTATGGTTTAAAAAATATTAAGTATTCCAAGTTATGAAATGAAGCTATTTTAATCGATGTTCAAATTTTCATCCTTGTGAACGCATTAATTGTCCAGAAAAAAGATGGCGCGACCTGTATTTTCATGACGTCAGTAGACAAACAGATGTTGAATTGCATAATTATGGTTATGTTTTAGAAAATATTAAGTATTGCAAGTTATAAAATGAAGATATTTTAATCGATGTTCAAATTTTCATCCTTGGAGATGCAATAATTGTGAAGAAAATGTGTACAGAAGTTTTTCCATTGGAAGTGTAGGAAGCAAAATTACTTGACGTCCACCTTAAAGTAGCAATTCTTGTATGTATGTATGTACATTTTATTTTGAAAACGGCTCTAAAAATTTTGATGAAAGTCGTTAACCTACTGTTTTCTGGTACTAGAAATCGATTTAGCTTGATCTCGACTTTAGGAGAATTCGTTTAGTGGGTTAAATAAACACCCCGAATTATAACGTTTTTAGTGATGGTGTTGTTCCATTAATGTTACCAATGCTTAGAAATCTTATGACGTCATAATCTCGCCTATGAGAATGTTGGCGCGCGGTCACGCCATCTGTCTCAATACGTCACGCATTGTGTATGGATCCTATTAAAGTTTTATGACGTCACACTTGCGGCAAGCAGATGGTCGCGATTCCCATCTGCCTCATTACGTCACGCGTTGTGTGCGTATGTCGGTCCACAGGATAACTCGCATAACAATCGTTCGATTTCGATGAAATTTTAGTATCTGGTAGGGGATCACCTGGGAAGGAACCCTATTTAGAGTGAACGAAATGGGGTCAAAGGTCAGTACATAGGAGCGGGATTCATTCCACTGCTGTTATGCGTCATAACTAACGTAAAAAAGGTTCGATTTCAATGAACTTTTAGTATGTGGTAGGGGACCACCTGGCAACAAACTTCATCGAAAATGGGAGAAATGGGGTCAAAGGTCAGGACATAGAAGCGGAATCACTTCCATCGTCATTATGCGTCATAACTTACGTAAAAATGCTTCGATTTGGATGAAATGTTAGTATGTTGTAGGGTCTAGCCTGGGGACGAATTCTATTGAAAATGGGCGAAATGGGATCAAAGGTTGGGACACAGGAGCGGGATCTATTCCATAGCCCTTATGCATCATAACTTACGTAAAAATGCTTTGATTGCGACAAAATTTTATCATGTTATTTCGGAGGTATACCAAACCGGTTCTGTTGAATATCATCGAAATGGGATCAAAGGTCAGGGCACAGGACCGAGATTTATTTCACAGCTATTTTTCTCATAACTTGAGTAATAACTAGAGTAATGATTTCTGGTATGTTGGAAAGCGTATTATAATCAATGCATTGCATGATTTTACTAACTTATCTTTTGCCTTACTCTGGCAAACCAGCTTAGCGGCTTCTCCTCTAACAGCGATATTCATCCACAGAAACCTTACCTTGCAACATCCCCAAATAAGATTCCTTCTTTCTCTTTACTGCCTCTTCAATCTCACTATTCCACCGAGCATCACCTCCATTGTTACCCACTATTGTGGTGCCACAGACCTCTTCAGCAGCAGTGACAACACAGTTTTTAAAACATTCCCACTTCTTTTCTATGTCTCATTCACATGACTTCAGCTCCTTCAGTCATTTCTGAGTATGTCAGAATAATGCTGATGATCTTCAGGGAGCCTTTCAACCTTTATTCTTTCCATCCTGGGCCTCTTCCTATTCCTTTTCCTCCAACCAACATTCAGTTTCTCTCATCACACGGGTGTCAACAACTAAGTGTTTCAGACGCTGATCGTAGATAACAAAATCTATCGCACTCTTTTGACCAAGAGTATGATTTTCCCAAGTCTATGTGTGGATATACTTGTGGTTAAGAAACGTATTAGATACACACAAACCATTCTCACTGCAGTTTAATTAATCTTTCACCATTATCATTCACACAAGGATCATTAAACTTACCCAGAACATTGTCAGAAATTGCATTCTGCCCACCTACTGTAGCATTGAAATCCCCTGCTATTTTAACTTTCTCTTTAGCACCAAACTGGCTCAAAACAACTTTTAGCTCATTCCAGAAATCTTCCTTCGTATCAGAAGGTTCCGAGTCACAAGGAGCATACACTACAACAATTGCTATTCTTTGAAGTTTCACTTTCAAACGAATCCAAAGAATTCTCTCACTTATGCAGCTATAGTCAAGGCTCGTACGGTCCTTAAAAGTCTTTAAGAACTCCGTATTTTTTATTTTCATTTCTAAGGCTTTTTAAAGGCCTTAAAAAGTCCTTATTTTTTAAAACATGTCCATTTTTTTCCCCAGTCTTGTTTTTGCACTTCAGTAGTGGGCATCACAACCCTGCCCCCGTTTTTGTTTGTGTCTCTGTAAATATGCTAACCCGTTCACAAAGGGAGCTTTCTTCTAGCTCATTGAAGAGAAATAACCCCTGGAATGTTCTTAGAAATGATCACCCTTCAACCCCCCCCCCCCCACACACACACACACACACACTTTTTACATTGTGGCCTGCATGACTACTTGCCTTACGTGACCATACCAGTGGGATCAACATCTGTGTTGTGCGTCTTTTCGGGGGTCAAAGGGTCAAAGCAAAGGTCAAAGGTGGGTGGTGGATGTTCTGTTTGATTTCTTCACAATTTATGGTGTCAGTTGTCTCATGTGGTCTGATCTATGCAGTGTCTACTGTTGTACTCAACTCACCTTGTTTCATTGTCACTGTGTCTCTTGCTTGTCCTCTTTTTTTTTTTTTTTTTTTTTTTTTTTTTTTGCATGTATTTAATTTTGTACTTTGTAGGTATAGTAGTTTCTATTTGGGGCAAAATGCCTGGTAAATGGCCACTAGCACTGTTTAATCCTCTACATTTGTATATATACATACACATACACCTTTTGATATTCCAATGACGCAAAATATCAATTGGAGTCCAAATATCAATTAGAAAGTCCTTATTTTTCTTCCACAGAAAAGGGTATGAACCCTGTATAGCAAATCAAGTTGTTGTTCATCTTCTCACTTAAAATCACATCTACACCAGCCTGTACTCTCACATTATCCAATACTCCAGACCACACACTCGCCATTTCATTCACTTCTTCTATCCCAATTTTCTTCTTTTTGGTTTCACTTACTCACAGCACATCCAATCTGTACTTATTCATCTCTTCAATCACCTCGTTCAACTTGCCATTTATACCTCTAAGTATTCCATACACCAATCTTACACTCACTCAGCTGAGATCTCTTTCTCATACGCCTTTTTCCATTTCCGTGGTGGACCATCCTCCTCAAATGTGGTAGATCCACCATATCTCACACTAGTCTATTATGGTATTGCTTTGTGCCTTTTTAATCAGGATAGTACACCAGTGTGGGGGATTAGTCCACAGCTGATGGTTCCAATTGGTCATTCTACCTAAAGATTCTGGGACAAAATCCAGTGAGTTGGGGTCTTTTCGCCAATGTCACACAGAACTAGCTGGCACATCTCCAAGATTCGCAGAGGCCCTAGTTGCTGTTCTGTGTGTCATTGTTCCCACGGAGCACCCCAAGGAAGCAAACCCATCTTTCACTAAGTTGGGGGGGCAGATTTGCTTTTGTACTGTGAAAAATGTTTGTTTTATTATTACACTTTTTTATGAACATGACAACTTCCATCTGAAATGGAACACCAAAGATTAATCAAAGCACACAGAATGACATTCACACAAATAGACAAAGTGCTTATGTAGTGTAAAAGTAACATCCGGTCCCTAAAGGCTTCCCAGAAATTTTCTAGTCTTATCTCAAACTGCGCCTGAGACATTCCTCAAAAACATCAGACCGAGGTATGGCCATCCAGAAAATTCCCTATCCAAAATGGTTCCTGATAGGCAAGTTATTTATCAAAAACAGACAGACCAACATAAAATGCTGACATGGTGTTTGGTGTGAGAGTTGCTTGCTTTGTCGCAAAATGTTGTTCTGAAAATATCCGTCCAGAATGGTACCATCAAGCTCCGGCTGGTAATCCCCAAACAAAAAGCTTGACAAAAAAAATTAGGTAAGTGCATGGTCTACAATAATTTTGCCAGTCACAACCTATCTAATAATTTCTGGACATACATGAGACTCGGGAAAAATAGGGGAAACAAAGTTGTAAATTGTGTGAAGAATAGGATTGGGGAAATGATATGGGAGCCCAATGAGTTAAGTGAAAGATAGGGTGAATACTTCTGTAAGTTATTATATCAGGAAAGCAAAGGTGATTCTGCGGCAGAAGCAGGTGATGTCACAGTGAAGGATGGAAGCACAGGAGGGATCTCATGAGAAGAGGTTTGTAAAGCTCTAAAATCTCTTCAGAATGGTAAGGCTATGTGAGTTGATGGCATAACTGCTGAGATGTTGAAATATGGTGGTGACTGTGTAATTGACTGGTTAACTGAAATTTGTCAGTTGAGCTGAGAGTTAGGAATGGTCCCTCGGAATTGGAAGGATGCTATTATTGTTTCCTTGTATAAGGGAAAAGGTAATCAGACTGACTACAAGAACTATTGTGGTATTAGCCTACTTAGTGTGCCAGGAAAAGTGTTTGGTAAGGTAGTGTTTGAAAAAGTACGGGGTCTTACATCAGTGAAAGTGTGGGATGTTCAGAGTAGTTTTATGCCTGGAAAAGGCTGCACTAACCAAATTTTTGCATTACGCATGATGATTGAAAAGCATCTGGCTGTTGGTAAGAAAGTTTTTGCTGCCTTCATAAATTTAGAGAAAGCTTACGACCGAGTAAATATGACACTTTTGTGGAAGGTATTGAATGAATATGGTGTTACTGAGAATCTACTTAATAGTGCAAAAGCCATGTATGCTGGCAGTAGAGCTTGTGCACGAGTGAATGGTGTTTCATCAAAATGGTTTTCCATTGGTGCAGGAGTCAGACAAGGTTGTGTAATGTCACCATGGCTGTTTATTAGATTTATGAATGTGTGCATGCATGATGCCAAAATAGATAGTACTGGTTTATGTCTTGGTGATATCTGTGTGTGCAGAATGCTGTATGCTGATAACACTGTCCTTTTAGCAGAAAGCAAAAGTGAGTAGCAGAGTATGTTGTCCTGGGTGTATGAAGTTTGCATGAAATTCAAACTGAGAAAAAAACAAAGTTATGGTTTTTGAGAGAGGAACTGGTAATACTGAATGTAATATAAGTTTAAATGACCATAGTGATTGACCAGGTGAATGAGTTTGTGTATTTAGGGAGCCTGTTTGACAGAGAGAACAAATTGAATGGTGAAATTACACTGGTGTGCTAAAATTAAGGACGAAGAGGGGAAATTAGCATAACAGCGGAACGAGCAGGCAGAACGGACCGAAAGACCACTCAGAAGATAGACTAGGGTCCGGTACGGTAGGGCATGCGCATATATGCAGCATGACATGGGGGGGGTGTCGGAAGAATATAAGGCACACGGGCGGTGTACGCTCAGCAATTCAGTGAAAGCTATTGCACGGTGTACATTGGTTTGAACGACATCGAGTTGCTGCCACCATGTGATATGGCCAACAGGCAATCTAGTTGACGACATCTGGATGACTTTACCCGAGAAGGTGGAAGTGTGACTAGTGTGGCCGAGGAGTTTGAGATCACTCACAGCATCGTTTCACAAGCTTGGAGAGCATTTTAGACGACAGGAATAGCTGTCCAAGAGTTTAGCAGTGTTCATCCACAAGCAACCACGGCGGCGGACGATCGGTATATTGTCCTACAGGCGAGAAGAGACAGACGGCAGACAGCGGGATTAATCGCAAGGCACATGCAACAGACAACTGGACGTCTGTTATCGCGTTTTACCGTGGCCAGGAGGCTGCACAAAGGTGGTCTATTTGCACGACTACCAGTACGGTGTGTTCCATTAACGCCTGCTCATCGGAGACTGTGGTTTCTGTGGTGCCAGGAACACAAGAACTGGACACATCAGCAGTGGGGTCGAGTTCTCTTTATGGATGAGAGCCGATTTAGTCTGACGAGCGATTCTGGACTATACACATCTGGAGAGAGCAGGGAACATGCAATCACACCAACATCATCAAAAGGGACCGGTTTGGAGGTGGCTGAGTTCTCATTTGGGGAGGTGTCATGCTTGGTAGCCGTACTGACGTCCACATCTTCCAAGGAGGTTCAGTAACTGGTGTCCGCTATTGTACCGAGGTTCTCCTGCCTCACGTGCATCTGTTTTGAGGGGCTGTGGGTCCTGAGTTCCTCTTCATAGACGACAACGCTACACCTCATCAAACAGTGGCTGTCGCAGAGCTGTTTAAAAGTGAAGATATTCAACGCATGGATTGGCCCGCAAGGTCCCCGAACCTAAATCCAATCGAACACGTCTGGGAACTTCTCGGGATATGCTTGGCAGCACGTCACCAGCCGCCAGCAGCGATTCCACAGCTGCGATTGGCGCTGCAAGAGGAATGGGCCGCAATGCCTCAACAGCTCCTTTACAACCTCGTCCGCAGCATGGACAGACGTTGTAAATCCTGCAACGCAGTCAAGCGTGATCATATCCCCTATTAAAGACTGGATTTTTCTTGGCAGCTGCCTGTCACATGGACGTTTCTGTCTTCTGTCCACTTGTGCTCGAAGCTACCTTCTCAATAAAGTGCCTTTGTATCCTTTAGATTCCTCGTTTGGACGGTTTTGCTCACTTGTCCCATATTCTTACATCTTAGGGATCTTATGGTATGATTTGAGTATCGATGTGGAGCACTTCTGCATGACGTTACATTCGAAAAACCGTCTCGTCAATTTTTGCACGCCAGTGTAGTATGCAAGTGAATTCTTCATTGAAAGGCATGGCTGCTTTGGGAGGTTTTCACAGAAATAATGGGTTCTCAAGAGAGTCCCGCATGGCTGTGTATAAAAGTGTAATAGTTTCTACTCTGATGTATGGCAGTGAAACCTGGGTACTACAGAAGAAACATAGGAGTCCTTTCTGTGCTGAAGAAATGCATTATTTACGTGGGGTTTGTGGCAAGACATGTTCTGATTGTGTGAGGAATGAAGATGTGTTGCAATTGTGTAATGTGAAGCAAAATGTTGTTAGCAAGTTGGAGACTAATATGGTTCGGTGGTTTGGCCATGTCGAAAGAATGGGTGATGAGATGCTTACCAAGAAAATCTTTTTAGTCCAAGTGGCAGGAAGGAAAGGCAGAGAAGAAAGTCATGGGATGATCAGATTCAGAAGTGTCTGCATGAGAAAAAGAGCATGAAGTATAGAAGATCTTGTAATGGATGTCAGTCAAGATCGCTGTAAATGAAGTTTGATGCTTCAACAGTAGGTAAAAATTATCTGATAGTTTGGATTTCTTTGTGGGGCTAACCTCTGAATCTCAGAGAACTGTTTAGTGCTGCTGTGTGTGTGTGTGTGTGTGTGTGTGTGTGTGTGTGTGTGTGTGTGTGTGTGTGTGTAGTGTAGTGTAGTGTAGTGTAGTGATATCTTAAAGACTATATTTTCTGCCCACCACGCTTTCAAAATGCTGGGTGTTTCTCTGATGGATGTGCATTATTTCCTCTATACTTACTGATTTTTGGGATCCAATAGGAGGTCTCTAACACTTCCCCACTCACTCTGTATGCTACTGCTGTCATCCATAATTAAGATTGTTCTGGGAGAATTGTTTTTCGTATGATAAGTGGTTTTACAAGAGGTTTCCAGAGAGTAAGGTACAGGTTTTCCCCACTATCCGATAGTACAGTGTTCCTATGAAACCTCTCGTAAGCTCAAATGGCATAAAGCAAAGAAGCAATTACCATTAATTTAGATGGAGAAAATTTTTTGAGCATTCCCAGACCCAAAAAATAATGTACCAAATTTACACATAAAACCTAAAATAACATTCGGAGCTAGTAGTGTTGATAATAAGCATTAGGATAAACCTGTCCTTTGATGGGCATTGAAGAACAGGTTTATCGTGTCCCTTAGCCTGCTTTTCTTCTATCAAAATAAATGTCTTGCTCGGTAGTTTTTTCCAATAAATTGCAGTTTCATTGCAGTTAAACATTTAACACTTGCTTATACACTGAGTGGCCAATTTATTATGACCACCTGACAGTTTTAAGCAAATGAGCTATGGCTGCACGCTGTTGCCGCCAGAGGGCGAGGCTAGTATAAAAAGGGAAAGCTTAGTGCTTGCGACAGTAGAAGTGATTTTTGGGTGACGAGATGGGTGAAAAATGCGATATGACGGACTTTCAACGTGGGATGATTGTAGGAGCTCGGAGCCATTGAGCGAGTATCACCGAAACCACCGCATTCGTGAAATGTTCCTGAGCAGCTGTTGTTAAGGTGTTTAAAGACTGGACTGTCAGCCAAAAAACTGGGTCTCTACGTGCAACGTGTGGTTGTCACAACTAGTGACTGCTCAGGTGGAACAGAGAGTGTCCAGACTGGTAACAGACAACAGAAGGGCAACAGTGCAGCAAATTACAGACCATCTTCATCAAGGATCTCCTCAAATGATCTCTGCACGCACTGTTCACCGTACACTGCATTGGATGGGATATGGCAGCCGAAGGCCTGTTCGAACACCTTTGCTGTCTGCAGTTAACAAGAGAAAACGTCTCCAGTTCGCACAGGAGCACAAGAATTGGACAGTCGATAATTGGAAACAAATTATGGGGTCCAATGAATCACGTTTTCAGTTGCACCATGGCGATGGCCGAGTGAGAATTTGGCGGAAACGGCACGAAAGCATGGACCCTAAACGCATTGCTACAACCCTTCAAGTTGGTGAAGGCAACGTTATGGTTTGGGGAATGTTTTCCTGGCATGCTTTGGGCTCTTTAATTCGTGTTGATCAATGTCTGACTGGCACATCATATCTAAACATCGTTGCGGACCAAGTGCATCCTGTCATGTGGATGGTTTATCCCAATGGCGATGGCTACATTCAACAAGATAATTCGTCCTGCCATAGTGCTCGTATTGTACAAGATTGGTTTCAGGAACATGCCGGTGAGTTTACTTTGCTTAGGGTGCCCCCACAATCTCCAGATCTTAACCCCATTGAGAATTTGTGGGATGAAGTTGAATGAGCCATCAGACAGCTGGATCCACAACCCTGCAATCTCACACACCTGGAAAGGTTTATTCATCAAGCATGGTCTCAGATTCCACAAACCACCTATCAACATCTCGTGGAGTCCATGCCACGAAGAATCGATGCAGTATTAAAGGCAAAAGGTGGCCCAATGAAGTACTGAGGGTGTGGTCATAATAAAGTGGCCACTCAGTGTATGAATAACATACATACACAGACATACATATCACTAAGCTGTTCTCTGAGATTCAGAGGTTAGCTCCAAAAAGAAATACAAACTTCCAGATATTTTACTTATTGTTGTCGTATCAAACTTCGCCATTTACAGCTATCTTGACATACAACTCGTGCTTCACTGATATCCATTACACGCCTTACACAAGATCTTTTATGCTTCATACTCATGATCTTTTTCTCATGCAGACACTCCTGAATCTGATCCACCCATGTCTTCCTTGGCCTTTCTCTGCCTTTCCTTCCTGCCACTTGGGTTGAAAATATTTTCTTAGTAAGCATTTCATCACTCATTCTTTCAACATGGCCAAACCACCGAAGCATATTGGTCTCCACCTTGCTAACAACATTTTGCTTTACATCACACAACTGCAATACATCTTCATTCCTCACACAATCAGATCGTGTCTTGCCACAAACCCCACGTAAGTAACGCATTTCTCCAGCACACAAAACGACTCCTATGCTTCTTCTGCAGTACCCAGGTTTCACTGCCATACATCAGAGTAGGAGCAATTACTGTTTCATACACAGCCATGCGGGACTCTCTAGAGAACCCATCATTCCTGTGAAAACTTCCCAGAGCAGCTATGACTTTCAAAGAAGAATTCACTCGCCTACTGATTTCATCATCCAACTTGTTCTCTCTGTCAGACATGCTTCCTAAATACACCAACTCACTCACCTGGTCAATCACAGTGCTATTTATACTTACATTACATTCAGTGCTACCCATTCCTCTCTCAAACACCATAACTTTGGTTTTTCCTTTATTTATACTCAGTTTGAATTTCATGCAAACTTCATGCATCCGAGTCAACATACTCTGCAACTCACTTTTGCTCTCTGCCAACAGGACAGTGTCATCAGCATACAGCAATCTATCTGCACACACGGATATCACCAAGACATAAACCACTATTATCTATTTTGGCATCACGCATGCATGCGTCCATAAATATATTAAACAGCCATGGTGACATTACACAACCTTGTCTAACTCCTATGTATGAATAACCACCTTCTGTAATTATTTTCTTCACTTAAGAAAACTTTTTGGCAGCTTCAGTCTCAGCCGAATCACTCTCTCCAGTAATCTTTAAGCTGTGAAGTTGCCATCACCTCAAAAACCAATTAAATCACCCTTGACTACCTTTAAATTCCACTTGAGTGACATTTTCATCACCATGGTCCAGTGCTTTTTATTTCACCATATTAAAAAGACTGGCTAATTTATCCTTGAGATAACTTAGTGGAACACCACACTTATTACACCCACAATCCACTGAAGCAAGAGACATCACCCATTACTTAGTCAGCATCCATTACTTGATGCTGACTAAATAAGACCACTTTGCTACTAGCTGAACCAGTAGTATTCACAACTTCAGCAGCTTTCGAGATTCTTTCTCTCTAAGTGTAAACAGTATGAATGGTGGATGCAGGAAAGTTCACTGCACGTGCAGTGTCTTTATTTCATTGACCATGATCGAAAAGTTTAATTACGTTCAGTATTACACTAAGTGTAACACCCCTATGAGCTCTCTTAGGCTTTTCTGATACCTTAAGACACATCTTGCTGATGGATGCACAAAATAAATTGAGATGCTCACAGACACACTTCAAAGCTATGGCAGCTTGGTGCTGAGTGTAGTTCCCGGAGAAGGAGCTTAGTGACACCACTCTTGCTGCCTTTATAATGGCTTGCTGCAAAACAAATGCTGAACACTATTTTCACTTTTTTTGTAAGAGCGAAAATCCTTTTTGAATTTCAGGCACAAATGTCGGTCTTTTGTAAAAGCTAAGTGGCTTAAAGCAAACTTGAAAAGCATGGAGTATGTGTAACACATTTTTGTTCAACACAATGTTTAATCAGAGAAAGCTGAATTCACACTGAAAGAAGGAAGGAAACATGAACTATTTTTCCACATAATTTACACCAAATTTATTGAGACACTTTTCCCAAAATTTGATGAGCTTATCAATTCTACTACGGAAGTCGTGCCCTACCCATCAACAAAAACAGCTCATCTCCTGATGAACTTCCACCAAGAGCACACTTTTCAAAATGCAAAAACATTTCAAACAATAAGCTAAACTCTTACACAATCTCATGGAGATTGACTCACCTGTTTTCAAGAACAATGTGCAAAATGTTGTATTCTGCCTTGCTCGTTGATGGCCTGCCAGCCTGAACATTTTCATCTTTGATGCCAGTCTGGCCCTTTTTGCAGCCTTTGCACCCAAAACACATCTGCTTCTTCAACAGCACCTTTCTCCATGAATATAGACCAGAACACTGTGAATGTCACTTGGTGAAGCCCCTTTTGCTTGCAAAGCTTGAAGAACTGCATGGTGGTGGTATGGATACCATACTCTCGCAGTAGTCACTATCTTGCAAATAGAATCACTTGTGGTGGACAGTAGCACCACTCTGCATGGGCTTTTTTTTTCCCCCTTGCGCTGTTAAGGTTCTATGGATCTGTGATATTTAATTCTGCTTCCCCATCATTGAGGAAATAGGCATGCTACCTTGCTTTTTAGAATTCCTATGTACTATACAAAGCTCATTCAAATGAAAGCTCTGAACTTTAATAAAAGTTGCTTTTCACAAATTTTAAGGAAGTTTATACACTTCAGTGTTCATTATTATACCTACTAGCTTCATTTCACTTCCTTCAGTTCTCCTCCAATGACTTATTTTGGTCTGTTGTAATGATATGTTTCTTTTGCATCATGCTGTTAGCAAGCATATCAGGTTGCAGACTCATCTTTGAGAAGTAGTGAATGTGCATCATGGGTGTTTCAGACACTTGGCTTTTTTTATGATGTAGAAAGTCAATCTGATTCTACCATTTCAATGTGTTGTTTCCTGTTTCATTTGTTTAGTGAATTTTGTACGTCTTAGAAAAGTTCTTGTGGTGGCTCATTGAACATTACAAAATTGTCAAAGGAAAAGTGTTAGACATTCAAGTTCTTATCTTTTAAGGCAAGCTGATGTTGAGAAATATTGGCCAAGTGTAAGCTACAGTATAAGTTTTGGAGGTTTATTGTAACTTTTAACAATAATGCTGTGAGAAATGAAAGACATTTGGGATGTATCAGAGGTACATTGCCTTAAATCATTCCATGATTATAGAAGAGAAAGCCATTCAAGTAATTTAAAATAATGTGTTTGCTTTTTTCTAGATATTCTGATTTTTGTAAATTTGCAGTTATTCTTTTTATTTCTGTTGGAAAGATATGCATGTACATATGAATTAAAATTATAGTTTTATTTCATAAATTAAGGGAAAATACATGCTTTTTTTATGTAAACGAAAAATTTCATTTAGTATGAAACTTAAAGGGTCGCTCATAAACTCCCATTTCAAGTTAAGGGAGAAAAACCAGATCTTCAACCGAAACGAATTGCAACAGTGTTTATAATTGTAAACATTCATTGAGCATTCAGTTCATGTCCAAAGCAGTAAATTTATATTTTTCATTGTTACTTCCATAGCTGCAGTTCTTAATTTTTGAAGACAAACCTAAGGGTATACCAGATTTAAATTCTTCATTATGCAGAATGCTTAATGGCATTTGCTGTTGATGCACCCTAATGAGTGATCTAAATGTTGATCAATTTTAACTGATGTTTCACAGAAGCCTACTATTTCAGATGCTTATTTTGTAAATTTAATGCTTTTAGTTGAAGCAAGAAATACTGCAAAAAGTGAACCTTATCAAGTTTTTGATAATCTGAAATGTTAAT
Organism: Macrothele yani; assembly: GCA_039090855.1. NCBI lineage: Eukaryota > Metazoa > Arthropoda > Arachnida > Araneae > Macrothelidae > Macrothele > Macrothele yani. Next base: position 103,202,620 of record CM077028.1, read on the forward strand.
GAGTTTGTTGCTATCATGAATTTATTTGCTTCCTTTTTTCCTTTAATTTTGAAAAATTGTCATTCATTTACTTTTATCTTTCACTTTATGGATGAAGAAAATCAAATAAAAGCTACAAGGCATAATCTTTGAGTTTGATGTGCACATTGCATACGGTTCTTTTTTTAATGTTTGTAATTTTTGTATGCTGCTACTTTTTTTCTTTGTTTTCATGCTGAATGGAACTGTCATTACCTTAGAAAAATATTTCTTATGTGCAGGAAATTTCTAAATGAAAAATAATGTTGCTTTTGCATTTTCTTGCCTTTTCAAAAATGTTTCCATGTGATGCTTATAGAACTTTAGGAAGTTTTTTCTAACTATCTGATATGATGATTAGTTGAAATTGTTTGTTCTTTTTGATATCAATGTCCTTTACAACAAGGAATTTGTTAGTAGAATTCACATAAAATTTGAAGGTAGCTGTATTCTAAGTGATTTTGCTGCAGTAGCTTTGTAAGTTTGGTCAGATATTAGGGGTACGCAAAAGTTTCTACCACCCCGCTAGCGGGCACTGTAGGGGTCTAATCGGCCGGTGATGACTCGTGCTGTCAGTTCGTACATGAAGCCAAGCATGGCAGTCAATAAAGTTCATTTGTGGCACTGTTTGTTATTCATGTTTAATTTAGGGGAAAGTGTGAGTGAAGCAATACGGTTCAATATGTCAGGTATGGCGAAATGGTTATGGGTGAGCGGACATGTCGAGAATGGTTTGCCAGGTTTAAGAAAGGTGATCTAAGCTTGGAAGACAAGCCACATGCAGGTATACCACTGGAACTCACAGACGAGGAGCTGGAATCGTCGTTGCAAGAGGATGCCACACAATGAACCATGCAACTGGTGAAACGTTTGAAAGTGGCTCAATCGACGGTGGTACGACATCTACAGGCCTTGGGGAAGATCCAGAAGATTGGTAAGTGAATTCGCATACTTTAATGGAGCATAATATTGGTCAACGATTGGGCATCTGCATGTCGTTGCTGAAGAGGTTTAAAGGGAAGAATTTCTTATGGAAGGTTGTCACTGGGGATGAAAATGGGTCTATTGCAGAAAACAAGAAAAGAGCGATGACTTCTGTTTGATGTTCCTAGTCCACGTCAAATGTCTGCATTAGTTGTAATTTCTGGTTGTTTCAGTGGTTATTGATTCAGCGATATGTATTTGATCTAAGTGTGCATATGACAGTTTCATCTTTTCCCAGTCTGATGATTTTCGGATTTTCATGAAGTACATATGTGGCACTGTGTTATTTTGTTTTTGTTATCCATTTTTTTTAAATGTTCTCTCATTTGTATTGATATATTTCTTTTGGTGCCGTGCCTTCTGTACAACTAACTTTTATCTCATTGACTGGTCTTTTGACAAATCGCTTATTATTATTTTTTTATTTGTTGCTGTATGTTTAATATTTACTTTTCTTCCATCTTTAGTCTTCATATTTTTATGTGGTGCTGCATCTCAATATTTTTTATTCTTTTTTTAATTTTTACAATAGCTGGTTTCAATTCCTAATATTGTTCAGCAGTGAATCAACCAAATGAAACTGCATATGAAAAACTGAAAGTAATTTATGAAGTGCATTGGAGAAGATTTTGAAAATTCACAGCAAAGGCTAATAAGTAAAACAGCTTTAATCCAACAGTGCATGGATCAACAAAAATCAGTAGACTAGAAAAATTGCCAAATTGATAACAAATCAGAAGCAAAATAAGATATACTACTGAATTAACCATCATTGACTGCAGATGCAATTGTAATCATTCAAATGAGCTGTCGTATATGTGAAAACACGTTATTGAAAATAAAATGCAATTATATGATAACAGTAGGCAACAGTTCTACAATGCAAGACATAAAGCAGCCAAAAATATCTTTAGGTACAGGTGTGCACCAAGGAATTAATGTGAAACAAAAGGGGTAACTTTTAATTTCACAGAATCATTATGATTTCTGCAACTAACAAGCTTATAAATTGCAATCGTGACATCACATGGAATGTCACTGCCTTCAAATTACATGTGTATACTACCAACAGAAGAGCCAATAAATGCAGTGTGGAAACATTTTAAAAAATGTTCATTATTCTTATACCAAGATTCATTTTTTTATGTTCACATAGTATGTGTTAGCCGCCCTGGTATCAGAGTGGCCTGAAGCATTGGCTTCTGACTATTAATCTGAAATGGACTTTTACTGAAGTCCCGGGTGAAGCATGGGTAGGGTGTTTGTCCAATGTTGCTGGCTCTGTCTCTTCCTTGGAACCAATGGCCCTAAATTAGGGATGGGCGACTGCGGTGTATAGCCCTCAGAGTTGTTCACTGTGGTCAAAACCTGGAAACAAAAAAACCCAAAGCACAAACTATTTCCTTATGTATATCGGTTGTTCAATAAACAAGACGTCCAGCATCAAAATTCTTAATGCACCATGAAGAGTTAAAGTGTTATTTATATCAAAAAAGCAAAATTTGAAATTGTAATTACCCTATATATTGGACACATGTCCGATATTGTAAGGTTTAAATTAACGTACGTACATGCATACATACATACATACATACATACATACATACATACATACATACATACATACATACATACATACATACATATCACTAAGCTGTTCTCTGAGATTCAGAGGTTAGCTCCATAAAGAAATACAAACTACCAGATATTTTTACTTACTGTTGTCGTATCAAACTTCTCCATTTACAGCGATCTTGACATACAACTTGGGCTTCACTGATATCCATTACACGCCATACACAAGATCTTTTATACTTCATACTCATAATCTTTTTCTCATATAGACACTCCTGAATCTGATCCACCCATGTCTTCCTTGGCTTTCCTCTGCCTTTCCTTCCTGCCACTTCTGCTAAAAATGTTTTCTTAGTAAGCATCTCATCACTCATTCTTTCAACATGACGAAACCACCGAAGCATATTGGTCTCCATCTAACAACATTTTGCCTCACATCACACAACTGCAACACATCTTCATTCCTCACAAAATCAGACCGTGTCTTGCCACAAACCCCACGTAAGTAACGCATTTCTCCAGCACACAAACTACTCCTATGTTTTTTCTGCAGTACCCAGGTTTCACTGCCTTACATCAGAGTAGGAACAATTACACTTTCATACACAGCCATGCAGAGCTCTCTAGAGAACCCATCATTCCTATGAAAACTTCCTAATGCAGCTATGACTTTCAATGAAGAATTCACTTGCCTACTAATTTCACCATCCAATGTGTTCTCTCTGTCAAACATGCTTCCTAAATGCACAAACTCGCTGACCTGGTCAGTCACTGTCCCATTTAGACTTGCATTACATTCAGTGCTCCAGTTCCTCTCTCAAATACCATAACTTTGGTTTTCCCCTTATTTACACTCAGTTTGAATTTCATGCAAACTTCGTACATCCGGGACAACATTCGCTGCAACTCACTTTTGCTCTCTGCCAACAGGACAGTGTCATCATCATAAAGCAATCTGCACACAGGAATATCACCAAGATATAAACCAGTATTATCTACTTTATCATCACACATGCAGGCATCCATAAATCTAATAAACAGCCATGGTGACATTACACAACTTTATCTTACTCCTGCACCAATGGAAAACCATTTTGACAAAACACCATTCACTCGTACACAAGCTCTACTACTAGCATACATGGCTTTTGCACTATTAAGTAGATTCCCAGTAACACCATATTCATTCAATACCTTCCACAAAAGTGTCCTATTCACTCGGTCGTAAGCTTTCTCTAAATCTATGAAGGCAGCAAAAACTTTCTTCCCAACAGCCAGATGCTTTTCAATCATCATGCGTAATGCAAAAATCTGGTTAGTGCAGCCTTTACCAGGCATAAAACCACTCTGAATATCCCACACTTTCTCTGATGTAAAACCCCGTACTTTTTCAATAACAACCTTACCAAACACTTTCCCTGGCAGACGTAGTAGGCTAATACTACGATAGTTCTTGCATTCAGTCTGATCACTTTTTCCTTATACAAGGGAACAATAATAGCATCCTTCCAATCTCGAGGGACCATTCCTAACTCCCAGCACAACTGGCAAATTTCAGTTAACCAGTCACCACCATATTTCAAAATCTCGGCAGTTATGCCATCAACTCCTGGGGCCTTATCATTTTGAAGAGATTTTAGAGCTTTACACACACTTCTTCTCTTGAAATCCCTCCTGTGCTTCCATCCCTCATTGTGACATTATCTGCATCTGTCTCAGAATCATCTTTGCTTTCCTGATCTAATAACTCACAGAAATATTCATCCCATCTTTCACTTAACTCATTGTGCTCCCATATCATTTCCCCAATCTCATTCTTCACACAACTTACAACTTTGTTTCCCCTATTTTTCCTGAGTCTCATGTACTTCCAGAAAGACTTCCTATCTTTCCAAAAAGCCAGTTCATGCCTTTCCACTTTCTCCTTCCTATCTTTTATCTTACTCTGGCGAACCAGCTTAGCAGCTTCACCCTTCTTACAGCGATATTCATTCACAGAGTCTCTACTTTGCAACATCCCCAAATAGGCTTCCTTCTTTCTCTTTACTGCCTCTTCAATCTCACTATTCCACCAAGCATCACCTCGATTGTTACCCACTGTTGTGGTGCCACAGACCTCTTTAGCAGAATTAATGTGTTAAATTAATGTGCAACAATGTAATAATACATTTAGGGCAACTTACCATTTCATGGTCTTGCTCCCAATTTGGCATTTCCAGCACATGAGTTGTGATCACAATGTCGCTTGTTTCTAGAGGTAGCATGGGGCTCATCATTTTTGTCGGCTGAAGTCATTCACTTTATTCTATTCTTGGTTGTATAGGGTTGTTTTTTTGTTTTCCCCTCCCTCTGAAGGTGTCATGTAGTAATCTTCCAGTACTTCATTTTTTTACCAAAACGTAGCGACGTCAAATAAGTATCCTAGATGCACTCGCAGTCTTATTTACATATCAACATTAAAAACATTGGGGTTTTTTTCGTCATACGTAAATACCACACATTCATACATTTCATTATACTGTTACAGTGGACCCCCCCCCCCCCCCATCCTAAAACCTGAAGAAAACTCTAAAATTTGTCCGCCATGTCGCGTATGGTATGAGGCAGCTAGGAATCACAGTTCGGCAGGATCACATGTTCTTTTACAGTTCAGTTTTTTTTTATTTATTTCTCATTTACGTTGTTTTTTTCTTTCGGCTGTTCTCTAAATTAATTAACAAAATTGCGGGATAATTGGGAAGTCGCTCCAATGCTCTTGAAGGCAAGAAACGCAATATTTTTGTTATTTTGAATTGTTTCTACCTGTGGGAAAAAGGTAGCACTCAATGGTTGCTCTGGAAATTGATAAGAGCAAAGCGATAGGCCCAGAAGAGGACTTCTGGATTTCTTGAGGAGGGGCCGATGTTACGACCCACCCCCGCCATTAATTTAGTAATTAATGGGCGTGGTTGATGTGTGAAATTAATTAAGTATTAATTATGTTCGAGGCTTGATTGGAGTTTAAAAGTGTAAACAGCAGATAAAGTTTTATCTGGGGGTTTGGAAAGAAAAGAGGCGAAGAATTCTCTCTCTGGCTGGGTGGTCTCAGAATAGCTCTGTTAGGTCATAAATATCAGGGCGCAGCTGACGGGAAACTAAGCAACACGGAATGGTACCTTTCGAAGAGGGGTCCACTTGAGTAAATGAATGAAGATGGGGACAAAAGGTTTAGCGAATAATCGTAAATTCGTCGATTGTTTGGGGCATTTTCGAGAACAATTGCTCTCTGTGTGGTCCGTGCAGAAAAATAAGAGTTCGCACTTGGCATGAACATAAGGAAGAAAGTTCAGTTGTCTGTACACTCTCCGATGTGAAAGGCTGGATGCCTTGGATCTAAAAGAAATGAATTGGGAAAAATGAAGCAGCAAACCTCCCCGCATTTGGTAAGAAATGGAGACAACTCGAGGCAGCTGGAGATGCCAGTTTGCCATAAAGACAGCAGAATGCCTAAATCCGCGTGATAACGCAGAAATTTCTAGGCTGGAGCGTAATGGAAATCAGCGACTGTTTGGACTAATGAAAGCCAAGTTACAGGGGAATTAAGAAGTCTGCGAGTGGACAGTGGTCATTCCAATGAGAAGCGAAGCCAAGCAAAGTCGGGTTCGGATGCCAACCACTGCAGTGTGGAATCGTCACCCCCATTCATCCCCTACTGTGGAGGAAGTGAAGAGATGCGCTTGTCTTACGGGGCGAAGCGAGGCCCCATGTGTGCGTGTGTGTGGTCACGTAAGCAGCGAAGCCACTACGTGTAAGTGCGACGGGATAAAAACATGTCGAAAGAAAGATATGAGCGTAAGAGCGGTGGCTTCGATACCTAACAAATATACAGGTGAAATGGGAAGTTGCCGATATACGCTTAAGGTAAAAGCACGTCTGATTTCGCTCGGCCGAGAAAATTAATCTCAGGGCTGGCGGTCGCAACTCGATAAAAAAATGGAAACGAAACCTGCGAGTGGCATATTTGAACTGCGTACTCAGGCAGGGTAGATAGATGGTTTGCGAACGGAAAGGAACTGACTGAATTGGGAATGAACGGTCAAAAAGGACGGAAGGTAGCGACGGACGGAATCAACTATAGCAGCAGCGGAATTGAATGTGTCCCACTCTCCCAGCAGTCGACGTTCACAATTATTTCTTCACGACAACAAAAATCATTTCCCAGGAACACAGAAAATCAATCTTGGAAACCGCAACCGCAGATGTGAGAGGGCCTATTTTGCTTAACGGCCACCTTCAAATCGTCACGAGAATAGATCAGTGTGCACTCTAATCATTGCAACAAAGTGCGGCGTGATATTACCATTTTTAAGTGTGTGCTTCATTTACATCAAGCGTCAAAGTGAAGTGTTGAATCATCGGTGCTGCCACATGGTGCAAGTGTCTGTGTGTGTGGTTTTTTTTGTCGTGTGATATTATGTGATGCACAACGGATTTGCACAGCAAAGTCACGTAACTGTAAGTAGATGAATATTTCCTTTTTTCTTTCTTCGCACATCTGCGAACTTGTGCCATCCCGACACCCAAAGCTGCATGGACATAGATGCAGTAATGCTGAGTGACTGAACCTCAGAGGAAATACCTGCACATACAGATTTCAATTTCTTACAGGGCCCATTTCCTGATTATTTTTTTTACATGAATAAGGGAGAGGGTGTGGCCACAAATTCCGCTGGGCGGGACAGTTTCTTTTAACTTTGGTTCAGGGCCAAAGCGAGCGGGGAAGGGATCTGCATGTGCATGCTTATTAGATTTAGTTAATTAACTTTGGCAGTATTTCGCACCTATAATCTTATACCGCAAATTAACGTGCTTGTGTATTTTGTGTCGCGAGTATTTTTAATGTGATCGTTTGCATATAATTTTTTTTCATTCTCTAAGCAATTGTATATGAATATCACCTGCAGCTCTATTTAGTGTGTTAAAGAGTAGTATCTCTTGTTCAGATAGTCCGGTGGAGACTCAGACGGTTGCGTCTTCCGACAGTAAAGTGTGACACCGTATGCTGCCCACATATGAGGGGCAATTGTCTATACGCCCAGAGAGCCTTGGATCTGTTTAAATCTCATAAGAACGTTATTAAATGTTGTGTTGTGTATTTGAGAATCATGTGTTATTTGCGAAAGTGAGTGTTGTACTGGCTGGTTGGGGATTGAATGTACCGGAGTAAGATCCGGACCACTACACTCAGTCACAAATAGGTGGTGATTGCGGGTGAACCTCATCACAACTCTGATCCCAAAGTATCGTTTTTAGTTTATTTTATTTTTTATTTGTTGTTGTTATTTTGTTCACAAGGTGGATTCACCCAAGCCTTATGCTTCGGGTCATTCTTCAACTTTTCATTTTTTATGTTCTGGTGTGAATCTTTGAGTGCAGCAGTGCACCTGAGATTCTCACCTGGTGCCGTGGCCAACTAAATTGTACTTCAGGTCTCAAGCACCGTTACCGGCAGACTCGGCAGGAACACTGCTAGTGCCGTGTAACAATACACTATATACAACCAACAAATGCTCTATGTACTCACTTTATACATAATACATTTCCATCTCAGTTAACTACATCGATGTTTTATAACCCTGCCTTCAGCTGGCACACATCTCACGACCTCTGTAAAATGGCTTCGCAAAAGGAGCTCACCCATGCTGCACTCTACCCTCAGCAACATCCTAACCCTAGCACTTTCTGTAGCTACCCGCTACCATCATTAGGGGGAATGGAAACTCTGACCTATACTCACGGTATTCTCAGAGCAAGTGGCTCTCTACCCTCAGCAACATCCTAACCCTAGCACTTTCTGTAGCTACCCGCTGCCATCATCAGGGGGGACAAAAACTTTGACCTATACTCACGCTATCCTCAGAGCAAGTCGCTAGTAAAAAATTATAAAAAATGAAGTACTTGAAGATTACTACATTACGCCTTCGGGGGGGGGGAGAAAAACCTATACAACCAAGAATAGAATAAAGTGAATGACTTCAGCCGACAAAAGTGAAGAGCCCCATGCTACCTCTAGAAACAAGTGACATTGTGATCACAACTCACGTGCTGAAAATGTCAAATTGGGAGCAAGACCATGAATTGGTAAGTTGCCCTAAATGTATTAAAATTTGAAATTATATCAGAAACATTTCCCACCAGAAGCACTCTTAGAAGCAAAGATATTGACAAAAACAAGATATACGTATGCACCTAGCAGAAAAACCCTGCATTATTTTAAGGAGAAAGTATTCTAAAAAGGTTTGCTGAGGTGAGTAGTATGGGTCCACTAAACAATTTTTTTCGAGTTTTCAGAAGCTTAGATTTTGCTGCAAATATATCAGAAGCAGAAAGTAAACACTTATGCCCCCTGGTGACCAAACCATTCTTTACCAAAAATTAGAAACTATATGCAAAACATTTCCCTTCCATAGCTGCATCCAATGCAGGAAGAATTTTTCAAATCTGATCTTTAGAAGCGGGGTTATCAGAAAAAGCATAGCAGAAAATCTATGCATTACTTGAAAAATTTTAAATTATATGAGAAACACATTGCACTGAAAACACTCTCCAACAAAGAAAAACATTTTCAAATCAGACTCTTAAAAGCAAAGATGTCAAGAGAAATCAAATATACGTCTACGCCCTTTAGCGGAAAAACCATTCATTATTTTGAGAAAAAAATATTCCAGAAAGGTTTTCCAAGGTGGGTGGTATCAGTCCACAAAAGAATTTTTTCAATCAAGTCTTTAGAACCTCAGATTTCACTGCAAATACATTACAAACAGAAATTAACACTTATTCCACCTAGTGGCCAAACCATTCTTTACCAAAAATTAGAAATATATGCAAAACATTCCTCATCAAAAGCTGTATCCAATGCTAGAAGAATTTTTCAAATCAGAATTTTAGATGCAGAGATATTGGGGGAATGTGGAAAATCTATGCGTAACTTGAAAAAATGACTGTACCTAAAATAGTCTATTGATACAAATGGCATCGAAAGGTAAAGGAATTTTTTCAATCTGATATTTAGAAACAAATATATGGAATGAAATGTATTTTGTATCTGATATCATCTGCATTTAACCCCTCTAGTAATAAAATTGTGCATCATAAAAAAATGGAATGTAAAGATAATCATTATCACATTTCAAGCTTCCCAATGCAAAAACAATTTTCCAGATCGGACTAGTACTGTATATACTCGCGTATAAGTCAAGAAATTTGGGACAAAATGAGAGCTTCAAAGTAATGGGGTCGACTTATACGCAGGGTCTAAAAAATCGTAAGTCCAAAAGTTCTTCCCGTGAGGCAAAAGGCAATCCATCCCAAAAGAAATGAAAATGCCGATGCGGTATTAATTATGAAATCGCAGCCCTCCGTAAGAAAAAAAAAGAAAGAAAGAAAAAACACCAATGTGGTAGAATTACGAAATCGCGACCCTCCGAATTTCTCCGCGCTTTGAGAAGTCTCCTCTCTCCTGGCGTTGCGTATCCACAGCGCAGTCACAGCCGCGCATAGAAAAAAGCTCCGCCCTTCCGACTACCAGTTAATTGCGCTGACCTTCGACGTAACTGAGCCATGCGACAGCCAGTGTTAGGTGTTGCTTGTTCTTAATCGCACATGTTTTTCTTGTTCTTAATCGCATGTGTCTCGCTTCTCCTATTATGGGTGACACGGATTGTGTAAAGAAACGGATGTCCTGTAACGCAGGATTCAAGTTGAAAGTGGTTTCTTTTGCAGAAAATACTAACAACTGTGCTGCTTCACGTCAATTAGGCATTAACGAAAAACTGATTCGAGATTGGCGTAAAAAAAAACCAGACTTGGTGAAAATCCCAAAAGGCGCTGTGCCGTGGAACGACATCTTTCCCAGAGCTGGAAAGTGTCTTGCATGATTGGATTGTGTACTGCAGACAAAATGGTTACATTGTAACGCGAACTGGTATACGTTTGCGAGCAATGAAGCTCGCAAAAGATGAAAAGTTTGCAGCTGCAAATAACACTTTTCGTGCCTCACCAGGTTGGTGCACAAGGTTCATGAACCGCTATGGGTTGTGTCTACGCCAGCGCACCAAAATTGCACAAAAGTTACCTCGTGACCTCGAAGCAAAGATAATGGAATTTCAAAAGTACGTAATTCAAAAGAGAAAAGAGACTGCTTTTGAACTTTCCCAAATAGGGAACATGGATGAAACCGCCATGTGTTTCGACCTTCCTGGAAATAAGACGGTAAACCAAAAGGGCGAAAAAAATATCTTGATCAAGACGACTGGCCACGAAAAATCCTGTTTCACGGTTGTTCTTTCCTGTTTGGCTGACGGCAGTAAGCTACCTCCGGTAATTATTTTCAAACGCAAAACTCTGCCGAAAAGCGTTGTCTTTCCGTCTGGTGTGCTCGTTCGTGCCCATGAAAAAGGATGGATGAACGAATCCGGAACAATTGACTGGTTAAAGAATGTGTGGAACAAAAGGCCAGGTGCACTTTTGAGGAAACCTTCTCTTTTGGTGTGGGATATGTTTGTTGCACACCGTTGTGCAGAAGTGAAAAAACTGCAGAAAATTCAAAAACAACTCTTGCTGTCATCCCAGGTGGGTTGACATCTGTTCTTCAACCACTAGATGTCTGCCTTAATAAGCCCTTCAAGGACAATATGCGTAGGTATTGGGCAGATTGGATAAGTTCTGATTTGCCGACTGAAACCAAGGGTAGAAATCTAAAGAAGCCGGATATGGTTTAGATTGCGCGATGGGTCAAGGATGCTTGGGATGTGATACCTGCGGAAATGGTCGTGAAATCATTCAAGAAATGTTGCATTAGTAACAAATTTGATGGCACAGAGGATGATGAGATTTTTATGAGTGATGATGACAGTAATTCTGATGACACAGGCATAGATGGGAATACTGATGTTTATGATGACGCGCCGATGACGGAGAAAGACTTTTTTGAACTGTTTGGCGAGTCTGACTCGGAATCGGATTTTGAAGGGTTCCGATGAAGTTTTTGGGTATGCAAATTAAATTTAGTATTTTATATATAATTTTTTTCGTTTTCAAATGTTTTTGAATAAATTCATTGAAATTTTTTTTTCTCATTCCGGGATCGACTTATACGCGAGTTTCCGATTTCTTACGATTTTTTCCTCTGAAAGTGGGGGGTCGACTTATACGCGAGTATATATGGTAGTTGCAGAGATATGGTGACCATAGACGGATGGAGAAACCGGTAACATAAGCACAATCTTTTTACAAAAGACCTGCATAAAATGTGGGCAGGGGTTGATCCATAAAGAAGAAAGCTAAATTTAAGATGTATAAATACAGTAGAACCTGCTTATAACAAGGATCTCAGGAGCAACTGAAATCCTTGCTAAATCTATTTTTGGATGAAAATTCTCACAATGTAAAAATAATGTAAAAGTATAATATGCATGTACTTTTACATTATATATCCATAACTATGAAATATGTTTGCAAGATTAAATTAACACACCAGTACTATAGTTAATTAAATATCACAAGAATATATATTCAACTTGACAGCCAGTGAGACTGTTAAAAAAAAAAAAAAAAAAAAAAAAAAAAAAACCTACAAAACATACATGAAGCAAAACCAGCACTGCTCCTCCCAATTCAACACTCACTAGAATGGTGATATGGGAATATACACAATTCCAGGAATTGTTATCTCCTTTTTCTCCTCCAGCAACCTTTCCCATTTTTATTATAGCCTACTCCTCTCTCCAGGTTTCCCCTGGAAGTCTACTTACAAATCTTTATCAGCCCCACTGATCTTATCCTCTTTTTGGCCGGTTTTCAACCTGCTGGCCCCTTGGAGTAGGTGTCAGAGAGAGTCACTTGCACAACTTGCTTGTTGAGTATTTGATGTACTCCTTCCCCATTGCTTTTCTGTCAACTCCCTTCCACTAACATGCAAGGAGTCTCCTGCATTATTACAATTTTGTTCTGTATGCCACCATTTCTATTCCTCCATTCCAGGACAATGCGCCGGAAATTTTCTCTGCCTCGTTTAAATGTGGAATTTCGTTAAATTTTGTCACTTTGCATGTTAAAAGTGATCATCTTAGTTTTTCTCTGCCTTGTTAAATCCAGGGACATCATTAAATTTTGGTTGTTAGAAATGATCAGATTATGAAAAAACCATGAGGAATAATCACTCACCATAAAGATCATGGTAACCTCCAATGGACCAAACACTTCCAACACGTCAATTCATCGTGATGTAACTGGGCTTCCACAGGTTTACAGACCTCTTGCTTACGCTTCTTATTTTCGGGTGTGAAACATCGTTTTTTTCCTTTGCCTTATAGTATGTTACTATAATGCTTGTCAATTCGATAAAAATCATACATACAACTCATTCATACAATTCAAGTAAAAACTATGTACATAAACCTTACATTCACAGGTGATTAAACCTTAGTCAACTCTAATTATGGAACTCCTCCTTCTGTTTCACAACCTCTGCTACTCCCACTGCAATTGTCACACCCATTCAGCCCCGCACATCCAATCCTCTAGTACTTTCGATTGGATGTGCGGGGCTGAATGGGTGTGACAATTGCAGTGGGAGTAGCAGAGGTTGTGAAAACAGAAGGAGGAGTTCCATAATTAGAGTTGACTAAGGTTTAATCACCTGTGAATGTAAGGTTTATGTACATAGTTTTTACTTGAATTGTATGAATGAGTTGTATGTATGATTTTTATCGAATTGACAAGCATTATAGTAACATACTATAAGGCAAAGGAAAAAACGATGTTTCACACCCGAAAATAAGAAGCGTAAGCAAGAGGTCTGTAAACCTGTGGAAGCCCAGTTACATCACGATGAATTGACGTGTTGGAAGTGTTTGGTCCATTGGAGGTTACCATGATCTTATGGTGAGTGATTATTCCTCATGGTTTTTTCATTTATGAATTGCACGTAAACTATGCGCACTTTGCAAGAGGTTAATACCTTAAAAGTGCAAATATAATAATGATCAGATTAGCTTTGACAAACTAAAGTTCCTTTTTTTGCTTTTTAAATTCAAGATCTTGCTAAATACAGGCTCATTATAAGAGTGTTCTACTGCATATTTAATCAGTGCATCTTTCCGGTTTTTACTGGTGGAGCAGAGACATAGAATTAATTAAGAAGGATATCCAGAGGCTGCAAATTACTGAAAGAAGCGTGGAGTGGTGCATGCTTGGTACAACCAGGAAAGATAAAAGGAAAGGAACTCAAGGATCAGGAAAATGACAAAGAGTTGATGACCTCATGATCAAGTTAAATCCCAGAAATGGGCTTGGGTGTATTGCTAGAAGAACTGACCACCATTGGACAACTGAAATACTAGATTGGATTCCATGGGACAGGAAGAGACCCAGAAGAAGACAATTTGGGAGATGAGTCAGTGAAATTCGATAGTATGTTGGAGTGGCATGGAGGAGACTGGCTCAATACAGAAAGTTGTGGAAGAAATTTGGAAAGAGGGCATCATACAACCAGTGAATTGATAATATTTGCTGATGGTGTATATATATGGATTGATCATGATTGATGGTGATAGATACATATTTGACTTAGCAGCACAGGTACAACAATTTCATTTAGTTTTGTATTTATGAAACACATAAATTAAGAAGATGGTAGTGTAGAACACACTAAGTTATGTAACTTAGTGTGTTCTACACTACCATCTTCTTAATTTGTTTGTTAGTTACGTGCATTGCCTACCACTCTTTTTTGTTTATGAAACACAACTGCTCTGTTTGCTTATTTTTAATACACTGACGGAAAAAAATCCCAACACCAAGAAGGAGTTGTGTTAGATAAACGACAGTTGGTAGGCGATGAGAGTACATCTGTAAGATGACGTCTATGCAAATTTCGCGCTCGACGCATATGTGTGGCGCTAGTAGCTCCCCTCGGAACATGCAAAGCAGGTTTGCTGTAAATATGCGCTGTAACGTTCGTGAGCGTTAGTTATCATTGAGATTCGACGTAGGGTGTTTATGTTAGTCAAGAATGCCTTTAAGAAGACGAAGAAGCCATTATCAACAGCTCACGGAGTTTGAACGAGGTCATGTAATAGGGCTACGAGAAGGTGGATTTTCTTTCCGCAATATTGCAGAACGACTTGGCAGGAATGTAGCCACTGTGCACGATTGTTGGCAGCGGTGGTCAAGGGAAGGTACTGCCTCAAGAAAACCGGGTTCCGGCCCGCCACGTGGCACTACTGAGAGGGAAGACCGCCGTGTACGGCGTATGGCCGTGGCGCATTGTATCGCGTCTGTGGCAGCAATTCGAGCTGCAGTTGCCACCACAGTGACACAACAAACTATTACAAATTGGTTACTTGAAGGACAGCTCCGAGCCAGACGCCCTGTAGCTTGCATTCCACTTACTCCAAACCACTGCCGTTTGCGGCGTCAGTGGTGTAAAGCTAGAGCTCATTGGAGGACGGAGTGGAGATCTGTTGTGTTTTCTGATGAAAGCCGGTTCTGCCTGGGTGCCAGTGATGGCCGTGTGTTGGTTAGGAGGAGGCCAGGTGAGCGCCTGCCACCAACCTGTCTGCGGCCGAGACACACTGGACCTACACCAGGAGTTATGGTCTGGGGAGCAATTTCCTATGACAGCAGGAGCACTCTCGTGGTTATCCCACGCACCCTGGCGGCACAGTTGTACGTTGGTCTGGTGATTCAACCTGTTGTGCTGCCATTCATGAACAGCATTCCAGGGGGTGTTTTCCAACAGGATAACGCTCGCCCGCATACCGCTGTTGTAACCCAACATGCTCTACAGAGTGTCGACATGTTGCCGTGGCCTGCTAGATCACCAGATCTTTCACCAGTCGAGCACGTATGGGACATCATTGGACGACAACTCCAGCGTCACCCCAACCAGTATTAACCGTCCCTGTATTGACCGACCAAGTGCAACAGGCATGGAGCTCCATCCCACAAACTGACATCCAGCACCTGTACGACACAATGCATGAACGTTTGTGTGCTTGCATTCAACATTCTGGCGGTTACACCGGTTATTAATGTACCAGCATTTCACATTTAAAACGGCTCTTCTCGCGCTTACAATAAGCTGTGATCTTGAAACTTTAATCGATTAAATATGTTACCTATACAAATGTATTGCCGCCATTTCATTCCTCTACAACTATTTTTTCGTGGTGTTGGGATTTTTTTTTCCGTCAGTGTATTATGTTAATGAAAACTTGTTTCATTTGAATTTTATCAGGAAAATCAAATACTTTAATTGCATATATCTGTAAAAAAAAAAAAAAAAAAAAAAATTGGGGCTGTTCATTTTTAAAGAATAAGAAAAAGGCAATCTCCCCACACTGAATCTGTGACTGGTTGCACCCATACATTGTGTTCAATTAATAAATGCTTCTGAACAAGATGTAACTTTTTTTTTTTTCAACAAACCTTGTGTTTTCATTGCAATTTTTTGTTGTTTTTTTTTTCAAGTAAAGAAGAAAAAATACAGGCACATTTTGAGGGAAAATCTCATCCGTTTTGTTCATTGAAATATTAAAAATGTGGTGAGCTTAGGGTGGGGGAGCTACTAAGACATTCAATTTTATTTTATTTTCACTTTTGTTTCTGATGTTTAGATATACCTTGGGAATATGAAATTAGGGCAGTATTTTCTTCCTTTTTTTTTTTTTTTTTTTTTTTGTGAACTGCCCTCATTTGTATTCTCCACATGAGTGTTCACCGTACAGAACTAAATCAGTTTTTATGAAGTTTATTTTACTTTAGTAAATTAAATGTTTGACTTTTTTATTGTTGTTGTTTTGTTTCACCTTTGTTAAAGCACTAATGCACAGTTTTCAGCATTATGTGACATTTGTCATTACATGTGAAAAACTTTGTGCATTCATAGAAACAGAACTGTTCCATTTTTTTTACTTTGTCTTTTAATATGTATGTATATATAATATATTCATTTCAGAAGTCAGCAGATCTCCTCACCAATTTGAGAGAAATCCAGAGCATAATATGTTCTCATCTACATCAGGTTTTCATATGTGACCCAAATCTTGCCAAGCTGGTTCATTTTCAGGTGTGTAGCCAACCCACCATAATTTTTAAGGAAAGAAAAAATAAATATATAATGAAATGGTGATCATCTTTGCACATGCTTGCTTGTATTAGGTAGTTAATACTTTCATTCACTCAGTCCTAATTTTCCCTGAAAATCCTTTTACTTTTATGCTAAAAGTTGTTGTTTTTGCATGATTGCTTCCATCATTCATTCTTTTATCAAACTGCTTTAAAAAATTAGTTGTGTTAATCAAACAAAATTCCACAACATGCATCTGCTAAATATTTTCATTCCTTAGTGTTTAAAGTAAATCATAATGCCCATCTTTCAGGTAAATAGCACATTTCTTCAACAAGCAATTTTGCTTTTATGTTATATGCTGAAGTTAAGTAAACATTTATTAAAACATTAGAGCTTTCAACTGTTTCTTCAGCCTTTTCAAATCAAAATTCAAAATAGAATGTACAGTTGGTTGCCAGATCTATAACATAGTATTTGTCAGATTGATCTCCAGGTCACTGGGATGTATAGCAGAAAACTAGTGTTGCTATTTTGGATGAGGAAAAAATTTCTAAACTTTCATGAATAAAGAGAGAACATCAATTGATAAATGTAACGTAAGCACAGTTCTGTAGCAGGTAATATCAAATTTGTGCTTTAGACAGCTGTGTTCCAGATAAATGCTTTCCAAATGAAAATGATGTTCTAAACTGACCTACAGCAGAAGGCATTTCTCCTGTTTAAAATAAATTTGTCCATAGGACAACAATTTCGTTTTAATGTATTATGATTTCGAATCTTAGTTCTGACATTGTGGGACCTCAGCTGTCATCTGATATTGGTAGTTGATGCATGTGTGCAGTCATGAATGAGTGATCTATGGCATTTCATACTGTTGTTTTATTATCTTTAGCCCTTTCATGATTCCACCAGAGATGTCTGTGTATAACTAGTCACATGTCACTAGAATTATTTAAAGTTTTAAACTGCCTGTATTATTGATTTCTTTTTACAAGTCTCCCACTGATGCAGTGAAAAAGTTATATATTAAAGCTTAGCATGTCATTTTTTTCCTCTAGTCATTCTAGGTTTTTGCACGAGAATATTAGTATTTTGAGTTATTTATTATTTCCATTACATGTTTACCACTTCTTTTTGCTGTAATCACTGACATCAGTACAACATTTTTAATTGAAAAATATAAAATGGAGGTAGAGTTTGAAATATTAATCTGTTATAAGTTTTTCATGGGTGTGAAATTTTCACTTTTTTTTTATTCACCTATACATCAGCTTGAGAGTTATTATGGCTTAAGTATTTTCATGACTTTCAGTTTTGTGAGTTTCCTTCAAGGTTTCAAGCCCAAATTTGTGATTCTCTTCATGATACTTGAAAGCAGAAACATCTGTAAAGACAAGATGGTAGCCAAATTTTTATGGTGCCCTAATTTCAGAGTTCCAAACTTTTCATGTGATATGAGATAATTATTGTAACACATGATTGGTTCTTATATCCAACATAAATCCATGGACATTATCAGCTTATCCAACCTATGTTCTTATTATGGTTTTTCCAAGAGGAAGATGTTATTCACATTTTTGTTGCTTTGTTAGCTAATGCTTGTAATAAATTAGGGAGCATTATCTCTTTCAAATTCAACTGTGAACTAGTGAGGAAAGCAATTGAAAACAACCAAAGCCTAAAGATAGCAAAGGGACATCTCAGTAAGGGAAGAAAACAGATTATGGCACTGAGAAAAGAAGATCGTTCTGTAACAAGAAATAGAGGCGAAATTTTGACAAGAGTGAAAGATTTCTACTCCAAATTATATGTAAGGGGTGATACATGTACTCCAGACATCATGAAAGGTACCAGTACCAGAGTTCTTCCAGTCCTCCCAGCAGAAGTTGCACATGCAATCAAGAACATGAAGCGGGTAAAAGCTCCAGGAGAAGATGGAATTACTGTAGACATCATACAAGAAGCAAGTGGAGAAATCGAAACAGTACTCGCCCAAATTTTCACTCGATGCCTTAATGAAGGGAAGATTCCTGAGGATTGGAACAACGCTACAATGATCCTGCTACATAAAAAAGGTGACATTGAGGATCTCAGGAACTACAGACCTATCAGCCTCCTATCAGTGGTTTATAAAATCTTCACTAAAGTTCTTTCACACCGCTTGAAGGTGACACTGGACATGGCTCAACCGAGAGAACAAGCTGGATTCAGGAGTGGCTACAGCACAATAGATCATATCCACGTACTGAGAGAACTAATTGAAAGAGCGAGGGAATACGAACTTCCATTGTGCATGGCTTTTATCGATTATGAAAAAGCCTTTGATTCGGTGAAACCATCGGAAGTTACAATGGCTCTGAAATCCTGTGATGTTGAAGATGCATACATTAATATTATTAATAACATCTATGAAAATGCAAGTGCAAAGATTTGGCTGTTTGAGAATACAGCACACATAAAAGCAGAAAAGGGAGTGAGACAAGGTGACACCATATCTCCGAAGCTCCTTTAATGCTACATTGGAGGGTGTCTTTCAGTCGCTGAGCTGGGAAAACAAGGGGATAAAGATTAATGGAGATTATCTTACTCACCTTCGTTTTGCTGATGACGTAGTCATTTTTGCAACTACCCCATCAGAGCTGCAGAGTATGATCCAGGAACTTGCTGACAAGAGTAAAGAAGTGGGATTAAAAATGAACTTTCAGAAGACAAAAGTGATGTTCAATGCTTTTTCAAGAAATGAAGATTTATCGATTGATGGAGAAAAGCTGTAGATAACAGACACGTACGTTTATCTTGGACAGCAGATATCAAGAGAGGGTCGCATTGATGAAGAAATTAATCGGCGTACAAAACTTGCCTGGAGAGCTTTTGAAAGAAACAGCATAATTTTCAAGAGCAATATGCCATTATGTCTTAAAAGAAAAGTGTTTGATCTATGCATCCTTCCAGTGCTTACGTATGGTGCAGAGACGTGGACCTTAACTAAAAGAGACATACAAAGGCTGCAGACAACTCAAAGTAGCATGGAGAGGTGTATGCTTGTTGTAACCAGGAGAGATAAGAAGAGGAACTCGTGGATCCGAAAAATGACAAGAGTGGAAGACATCATGATCAGAGTAAAATCCCTGAAATGGCAATGGGCTGGACATACTGCCAGAAGGACAGACCATCAATGGACAGCCGAAATTTTAGATTGGATTCCAAGGGACAGGAAAAGACCCAGAAGAAGACCACATGGGAGATGGGTGGATGAAATTCGAAAGTATGCAGGAGTGACATGGAGGAGACTGGC
This sequence comes from Macrothele yani, assembly GCA_039090855.1. Lineage (NCBI taxonomy): Eukaryota > Metazoa > Arthropoda > Arachnida > Araneae > Macrothelidae > Macrothele > Macrothele yani. The sequence goes on from CM077028.1 coordinate 103,222,605, forward strand.
ACAAGACAGACCGTTGTGGAGGAAACTTGAGGAGACCTTCGTCCAGCAATGGATTGATAATGGTTGACAATGATGATATCTTTCAAAAACATTCACTTGGGGGGGGGAATGTATGTATCTAGAATATATCTTCTTCAAGTGCAGTATCTTCCACAGGCAAAGGCAGTCATCATTATTAACTACACACAGTCATGGTGATGAATTTCCTGGGGAATGGGTATTATGATTTTAAGGCTGGAACTGTTATATTTGGCTTCCCTGCCAGATTACAGCAGTTTTCTGCTATACTGTTTAACAATGTATCTTTACTAACTTAAACAAGTTATTTAGCTGTAACAAGCAAGCCACCAACTTGCATTTGCTATTGGGATCTGGCAATTAAGGTGGCTGAAAAGCATTCTTTCTGTAACAAAATTCTTTAATGAGAAAATTGTTTCATTTCCTGATGTGGCTGTTCTGCAGCTGTGCATTAAGTTATTCAATAATTTTCAGGTATAATTCAGTTAAATTTTGAATGCTGGAATATGCAAAGATTCACATCCCAGATAGACTTGCCGCTTGGCGAGTTACAGAACTTTGGAATTGATATTGCAGTACTATCAGAGGCAAAAGGAAGGATTGTGGAGAGGAGCGTGTTGGTGATTTACATCTGTGGAGTGAAGTTGAGAAGCAACTACATGCTAGGGCTGGAGTTTCAGTGATGATAAAAAGTACTCTCCTAAAAAAAGGTAGCAAATTGGAATTTTATTAGTGAATGAATTTTAATAGTGGATATGACAATATTTTGCAGAGAGATAATAATATGTGCAGCATATGCCCCTACAAATGATGTCAAAGAGGAGGAGAAAGACAGTTTTGGGAATGACCTCCAAGAGACTTTGGAGGATGTGCTTAGACGGAAAGAAATTTTAAGGTTGTCGGCAGATATGGAGAGGCCACACTCAACGATAATGGAACACGATTAATTGAAATCTGTGGACAACTTGAACTCGCTATTCAGAACACGTTTTTCCAGCATAAGTATATACACAGATATACTTGGCATCAAGATACTGGGAAGCTGAGGTCTGTCATTGATTTTATGATTACCAGGCAAGAAATCTCTGTTAAAGTCAGGGATGTGTGAGTGTATCGTGGTCCTGATCATTACCTAGTTCAGGCTACAATGGAGTGGCCGTGGATACAAGTTCCTGCATTATTTGGAAGCAATGTTGAGAGATTCAAAAAAGCTGAAAATTTGCCGTTTAATGTGGATCTCTTACAGGATGATAGTATTAAAGGACTTTATTATAGAAGATTGAATACAGAACTTGATGAAGACTTTGAGGAAACTGCTATGGAGATATATACCTATCTTAAGGAAAGAATTAGTGCCATTGCTTATGAAGCACTTGGGAAAAAATGTTGTAAGTAAAGGTAGGAAAAAAACGTGGATCACAGAGTAACTAATGGGTGAGATTAGAGACAAGAAAAAAGCTTATTTGGAATGGCTAAATAAAAAAGATGGTAGAAGTAAAGAGATTTTTAAGGAAAAGAAAAAGGAGATTAATAGACAAATAAGATGTGTGAAGAATGATGAGTGGGAACGGGCTTGTATAACACTGAATGCCTAATTAATGCACACAATTGACATGGATTAGGAACATCAAACAGAAGTCATCACTCTTTCCAAGTTTTTATATATATATATATATATATATATATATATATATATATACTGCCAGAAGGACAGATCATCGATGGACAGCCGAAATTTTAGATTGGATTCCAAGGGACAGGAAAAGACCCAGAAGAAGACCACATGGGAGATGGGTGGATGAAATTCGAAAGTATGCAGGGGTGACATGGAGGAGACTGGCACAAGACAGACCGTTGTGGAGGAAACTTGGGGAGACCTTCGTCCAGCAGTGGATTGATAATGGTTGACAATGATGATGATGATGATGATTATATATATATAAGTGAGTCACAGGAAAATTCTCATTGTCCACCACCAGGAATCAAAGCCAGGGTCTTCCAGTTATGCGCCGGACATGCTACCACTGCACGACAGCGGTCTCGAATTCTCCAGACTCACATACAACTAACTGCGAAACCAGTTGGCAGGTTGCTTTTTGGAGCCCCGCGCAATGCTGGGGATTCGCCAAAGATGGTAAGCAGCAACTGAACAAATAACTAGGGAGGCGAATGAATAATTAATGCCCACAATTGACGTGGATTAAGAACATCAAACAGAAGTCGTCGCTCTTTCCACTTGTTTTTATATATATATATATATATATATATATATATATATGGTAAGGTAAGGTAAGGAGAAAAGGAGAAGATCTCATTGAACTGAAAAGTGGACATCTCTTCTATTATCGTGGGACAGATACTGGCAGAACTAGTGGTGTTGGATTTATAATAAACAAGAAACTGAAGGATAAAGTGGTAGAAGTTGAAAGTTCCTCTGACAGAGCTGCACGACTCGTTATCCAACTATCGAGAAGATACCAGGCTCAGATTATTCAAACTTATGCACCCACCACAAGTCATCCTGAAGAAGAAATTGAAGAATTTTATGAGGAAATTCGTCATCTAAATAATAAAGGTAAGCAGCACTTGAAGATAATTATGGGAGATTTCAATGCAAAAATAGGGCAACGGCAACAGAATGAAACTTCAGTAGGTAAATTCGGTCACGGCAACAGAAACCAGCGTGGAAATACTCTCGTTGAGTTTGCAGAGGCAGAAGGATTTTTCATCTTGAACTCCTTTTTCAAGAAAAAGCCACACAGGAAATGGACATGGAGACATCCAATTGGGACGACAAGTGAAATTGATTTTATTATGTGTAACAAAAAATTCGTCATAGAAGACTGCAGTGTGCTAAACAAGTTCAACACAGGTAGTGACCATAGATTGGTGAGATGTAAGATGCACCTCAACACTAAACTGGAACGTGGCAAGCTCATAAGACAAACAAAATGTATTGACATAACCAACCTTAAAAAACACCATAATACTTTCAAGTTGGAACTGAAGAACAGATTCTCTGCTTTAGAAGGCCTAACATCGGAAGAAGTATATATTTCGGAAGTTAACAGAAAAGTAACCAAAGCTCTAATGGAAACAGCAACAAAATTAGCTGGGTCTAAGAACAAGTTGCATGTGAACAAATTATCAGGAAAAACCAAAATGTTGATGCAAAAAAGAAGAGAGATGAGGACAACTAAAGAAGATGTGACTTCCAAAGTGGAATATATAGAGCTATGCAAGACAACACGAAAAAGTATCACTGAAGACGTAAGGAAATTCAACTGTGAGCTAGTGAGGAAAGCAATTGAAAACAACCAAAGCCTTAAGATAGCAAAGGGACATCTCAGTAAGGGAAGAAAACAGATTATGGCTCTGAGAAAAGAAGATGGTTCTATAACAAGAAATAGAGGCGAAATTTTGACGAGAGTGAAAGATTTCTACTCCAAATTATATGAAAGGGATGATACATGTACTCCAGACATCATGAAAGGTACCAGAGTTCTTCCAGTCCTCCCAGCAGAAGTTGCTCATGCAATCAAGAACATGAAGCGGGGGAAAGCTCCAGGAGAAGATGGAATTACTATAGACATCATACAAGAAGCAAGTGGAGAAATTGAAACAGTACTCGCCCAAATTTTCACTCGATGCCTTAATGAAGGGAAAATTCCTGAGGATTGGAACAATGCTACAATGATCCTGCTACATAAAAAAGGTGACATTGAGGATCTCAGGAACTACAGACCTATCAGCCTCCTATCAGTGGTTTATAAAATCTTCACTAAAGTTCTTTCACACCGCTTGAAGGTAACACTGGACATGGCTCAACCGAGAGAACAAGCTGGATTCAGGAGTGGCTACAGCACAATAGATCATATCCACGTACTGAGAGAACTAATTGAAAGAGCGAGGGAATATGAACTTCCATTGTGCATGGCTTTTATCGATTATGAAAAAGCCTTTGATTCGGTGAAACCATCAGCAGTTACCACGGCTCTGAAATCCTGCGGTATTGAAGATGCATACATTAATATTATTAATAACATCTATGAAAATGCAAGTGCAAAGATTCAGCCGTTTGAAAATACAACACACATAAAAATTGGAAAGGGAGTGAGACAAGGTGACACCATATCTCCGAAGCTCTTTAATGCCACATTGGAAAATGTCTTTCAATCACTGAACTGGGAAAACAAAGGGATAAAGATTAATGGAGATTATCTAACCCACCTTCGTTTTGCTGATGACATAGTCATTTTTGCAACTAGCCCATCAGAGCTGCAGAGTATGATCCAGGAACTTGCTGACAAGAGTAAAGAAGTGGGATTAAAAATGAACTTTCAGAAGACAAAAGTGATGTTCAATGCTTTTACAAGAAATGAAGATTTATCGATCGATGGAGAAAAACTGGAGATAACAGATACATATGTTTATCTTGGACAGCAGATATCAAGTGAGGGTCACATTGATGAAGAAATTAATCGGCGTACAAAACTTGCCTGGAGAGCTTTTGGAAGAAACAGCATAATTTTCAAGAGCAATATGCCATTATGTCTTAAAAGAAAAGTGTTTGATCAATGCATCCTTCCAGTGCTTACGTATGGTGCAGAGACGTGGACCTTAACTAAAAGAGACATACAAAGGCTGCAGACAACTCAAAGAAGCATGGAGAGGTGCATGCTTGGTATAACCAGGAGAGATAAGAAGAGGAACTCGTGGATCCGAAAAATGACGAGAGTGGAAGACATCATGATCAGAGTTAAATCCCTGAAATGGCAATGGGCTGGACATACTGCCAGAAGGACAGACCATAGATGGACAGCCGAAATTTTAGATTGGATTCCAAGGGACAGGAAAAGACCCAGAAAAAGACCACATGGGAGATGGGTGGATGAAATTCGTAAATATGCGGGAGTGACATGGAGGAGACTGGCACAAGACAGACCGTTGTGGAGGAAACTTGGGGAGACCTTCGTCCAGCAGTGGATTGATAATGGTTGACAATGATGATGATGATGATATATATATAAGTGAGTCACGGAAAAATTCTCATTAGTCGCCACCGGGAATCAAACCTAGGGTCTTCCAGTTACGCATTGGACATGCTACCACAGCGGCCTCGAATTCTCCAGACTCGCATACGACTAACTGCCAAACCAGTTGGCAGGTTGCTTTTTGGAGCCCGTGCAATGCTGGGGATTCACCAAAAATAGTAAGCATTTCATTCGCTTCTTAGTTATTTGTTCAGTTGCTGCTTACCATCTTTGGTGAAACCCCAGCATTGTGCAGGACACCAAAAAGCAACCTGCCAAGTGGTTTGGCAGTTAGTCGTATGTGAGTCTGGAGAATTCAAGACCGCTGTGGTGCAGTGGTAGCATGTCCAGCGCGTAACTGGAAGACCATGGGTTCGATTCCCGGTGGCAGCCAACAAGAATTTTTCCGTGACTCACTTATTAAAAAAAAAAAAAATTTGGAAAGAGCGATGACTTCTGTTTGATAGTGAATGCTCAGTTGGGTTTTAAAAGTGCCTCTGAGGCATGGAGAGTAAGTACTAAAGAGACTCAGAAAACAAGTTCATCACAGGTCAAAACTTCAACTGATACAGATGGAGTGGAAAAAATATTTTGAAACCCTATTAACTGAAGAATGGGAGGAATTTACTTATGGGGCTTCTGGTTTGCAAGTGTCTTGAGAAGAAGTTGCTAGGGCACTGTGAAAGAAGGTAAAAATGGGAAAGCCCGAGGCACTGGTGGAATTAACCTTGAATTACTAAAATATGGTGGTGAAGAGAGTTGTTACACTTTTTACTAAATTATGCAATAGAATCCTGGAGAGTGATGGAGTACCCCAGGGATGAAACTTGGTTTTTTTATTCCAATTTTCAAGAAGGGGAAACAGAAAAGTATGTGGTAATTACAGAGGAATATGTGTAACAAACCCATTTATAAAAACGTTTGGAAGAATTCTTTGAAGAAGGATGGAAGAACAGTATGAAGGAATTGAGCAAAGTGGATTCACTGCTGGTTGATTATGTATAGATCATATATTTACAATGAGACATCCTGGAAAAACAAAAAGAGAAATTGAGAGGCATGGAATTAATATTCACAGACTTGGAAAAGGCTTTCGATAGTGTTCCTTGAAAACTACTTTGGAAGTCTTTGAGGATGGCAGATATTGGTGAAGAAATAATCAGTGTTATTCAAAAGATATATAGTGACAATAAATGCATTACCAAGTGTGGACAACAACTATCAGAGATTTTTGTGATTAGTAAAGGTCTTTTATAGGGATGCTATGCTGTATGTCCCCTACATTATTTAAGATCGATATTGAAGTTTGTCGCGAAGAACAGTCAGCAAAGTGCAGAAATTTTGGATTACGTATTCAGAATGATTTTGTGCACCATTTGCTCTTTGCGTATAATCAAGTAATCTTGTCAGAAAATAAGGATGACGTAGCTTATATGTTTCGTAAACTGATCTCTGAATATGACCGTTGGGGACTTAAAATTAATGAAAATAAAACCGAGCACTTGTCCTATGATCCCAGAGACTTCATTGAAATAACCGATATAATTACATTGAGAACAGTTGAGGAATTTAAATACCTCGGATCCATAATACATCAGGATGGTGCATGTCATCATGACATTGAGCAGATAATTGCAGAGGGCAGGAAAGCTGTCTCTGTTTTGAATCCTGTTCTTTGGAGCAGCAATGTCTTTCCTAGAGTAAAGAGACACAGTTTTTTGGGGTTTTGTGCAGAGTATCATTTTATATGGTGTGAAGATGTGGACACTGAATAAAAGACATCAACAAAGATTATTAGCTACAGAGATTGACTTTTGGAGGCGTTCTGCAAGGAAATCCAGATGTGAAAAAGTGCGTAATACGAAAATTAGAGATATTATGAGTGTTAAAGTAGGCATTCTTCAAACTATTGAGATGCTGAGATTACAATGGTTTGTCCATGTAAGGAGAATGTCATCAGAGAGACCTTAAAATTCTGATGGAGTGGGAGGCTCCAGAAAAGAGGGAAAGAGGAAGACCAAGAAGAAAGTGGATGGAGGAGATTAAATCAAGTTTAAAAAAATAATGAACTGTCAATGTTGAGTTATCATAGAATTGCAGAAGAAATGTCTAGAGCTCCAAGTTAGGTCAAATTCGTACAAAATAAAGATCCTTAAAAAATCCAAAGTTAAAATCACTATATACACCACCTCATACAGTCCACCATCCCAATCACAGGATGCGCTTTTCGCCCAGGCTCTTCCCTGGTGTTTTCAACGGAGGCCTCACTCTCTCTGTTGAAGTCTGCTGTCTGAAAGTCTCGTGTCCACAGTGCACATGATCCTCTCGTAACCAATCGTCAATGCCATCTAGTGTCAAGTCGCATCAACCTTATCTTCATCTATGTTATTCTCACTTTCACTTCTCCTCCCTCTCCTTATTTAATTTCTTCTCAGTTTCAATTAGGTTCCTCCAAGTGTATGAAATGTTGTATGGACTGTTATTATTACAGTTGAATGGTTTGGGCTTATTTATTAGTGCTGCTGCCATTCGTGTTTTTCTCATATTATTCTGTTGGTTTAATATTGTAATTCCTTCCCGATAGGGACACAGTGATTATCCAAACAAAAACCAATTAGTGCAGTTTTATTTTATTTTCTGCTCCAGTTCTTCATGTGTTCACCCAATCTGTTTTTAATATTTCTTTTTGTACTGCCTATATATTGATTGACAATTTTATTTTGATTATTTATTATTGGTATAGTGTAGACACCCACTTTTTGCAAGATTGGGGTCTTTCTGTGGTAGTTACTAAGAGATTTCATTATATCTCTCGTTCTTACACCAAAATCTAGATCAAATGTTTTACCGTAATTTTCAGACTAAGAGCCGCATCGGCGTAAGAGCCGCAGGTGAGAAATTTTGTGATCTTGGAAGCAAAAGTTGCCATAAGAGCCGCACTTGTGAATTCGTGGTGCTGCTCTGAAAACTAAATTATCTTCCTTATTTTCATGAATTAACTCACACCAAACGTGATTATATGTATACTTCAAAGGCTAATTCTGCAACTCAGTGTTGATCTGCTTTATGCACTTATTTTTGCATACTGGCAAAAGCTTTTATTTATACATTTTTTATTAATCATGCTACTGATGTTATTTGTTTGCCTTTATTAAATACTCAAAACCATTTATGTAATCAATATAAATCACAGTTAATCTTACGACTCCCGTTAGAATATCATATGCTCATAAAACGCACAATTGTCTAAATTCCATTCAATGCGGATGTCTGCTACAGGATGGTTCTCTGTTCACCGCAATAGAATCCATCTTAGAAGTAATTAACTTTTAAATTATCACTTTTAATGCTTTTGATTAATGTTTTCTTTAATAATATGTTCCTTCTATGTTTGTTATGCTTTTTTTCTCATCTACAGTTGTTTTTGTTAGAATGAAGTTGGTTTACGCTTCCTTTTACCAGCTGCCTCGCACATGTTCGCGTATCTCACCATCTCTGCTTTCTCACTTTTTTTCTTTCAAGTGGTTTGACCTACTTTCATTTACTGCGCACTGAGCCTTCGCGTTGAGTTCTGCTTTTATATGAATGGGAAAGCTCTCCCTTCTTTTTTCTATTTTGTGTTTGTGAAGATTTTATCTTCAGCTAAGTATTAAATTAATTACCCATTGTTAACATTAGATGATAATGCTACAGCGCTTATTAGTGAGAAAGCATTTCCAGCCAAAGCCTTCAACTTCCACTATCGTCAGTCAATAAAGAAAAAAATTAAAATTGAAGCAAAACTTGGGAGCACAGAGCCAAAAAACACCTGTATCGCATGCCAGATTAACCAAGAGTGAACAGAATTTGTCTTTCTGTCCCGCCAGTATTGTTTGGAATAGGTCACTGCTAATGATATCATCCTGGGGCAGGCTTTTGCATTGTTTATGTTTTTAAGCTTTTGTTCAGGGAAGTGCCCATCAAACCGGTCTCCCCACCCCAGTGAAAATCTACGTCCCTTCCCTTGGTTGCATCGCACCTTCCTGCAGCCAACGAAAGAGATAATACCCTGGGCGCGCTCTCCACAGAAGCCTCTGACGTCTTCCTACTGGTCTGTGTGCTTATGTCCCCATTCCATCCCACACAAAGGGCATTTGACAAGTCAGTTCTCCCCCACTTTCCCTCCTAAACCAACATCAGGACAGCAGGGTTGTGGTTTAAATAGAGGTGTTTCTAACGTATGAGTAGAAAGGGGGGGAAACGATCACAGTCGAGTTTGTGAAAAAAAGACGTTGTTTGAAAAAAATTTACTAAGCATCTGCATAAAAAAAAAAAAAAAAGGAAGGTAAGAAACAGTCTTATCGAAAACAAATTCGGCATAAGGGCCGCACACCCGAAACATTTTACTTTTAGTAAAGTAAGAGCCGCGGGTCTTAGCCCAAAAATTACAGTACATGTTTTCTTCATAATAGTTGCAGAGATGCCAACAACTACGGAATCTCCGTAGTTCCTACAGGAAAAGCTCTTGTACTATGGAATACGGAAAATTAACTGAAGTTATTAATTTTTATTTTGCTTGTCCCCCTTCCCAACGCAACGGCGGCCACTTGACGATGCGTCATGCTTGCGATGCTGCCTGCACTTCCAGTTCTGCCTCTTGAAGCTGCTCGGATCTTAGCGTGAGCGGCCCTCACTAGATGAATGTGGCCTTGCGCTGAGTCATTCTAAGTGAAAATCCTCCCTCCCCAGCATGCAACATTCTGGGGACGTTGAGCGTAGCTCCCTTTGGTGGTGGAAGTGGGCGGAGTTCGGCCTGAAGCTCTTTCGCAGTGCAGCGGCAAGCTGTTGAAAATCGTTTGGTGCAGAACGTGAGTGTCATTGCCTGGCATTGGAGTTTTTTTTTTAATCGTGCGTCGACCATTCATGTCAGTAATTAAAATTTTGAAGTTTTTCTTGCGTTGCAGAAAAGTATGCTTGGATTTCGTTGCAGAGTTCGCCAAAATGCGTAATTACGTGTCTAGTAGGCATCGAAATTTTACCAACGCATAAAAATATACATCGGGAATTTTTCGTGACGCGTAGAAATACACATCAACACGCAAAAACACACATCGAGAAACGCATAAAACTATGCATCGAAGAATTTTACCAACGCGTAAAAATATGCATCGGGACAGCATTTCGCCTTTCAAAAACGGAAGTGAATGAAATGAAGATTTCTTCCGTAATCATAATTTCGTTTTCCTGCGATGTTGCCTCTGTCCAGTACTGTTGTTATACATAATTTTATTCCATAAATCCTTGTATTTCACTTTGAAAATGGAGGGAAGTTTCCGAAAACAGAAATTCGACGGCACAAAAATTCCCGTGTAATCTTCGGCTTCGAGGAATTTCTGCTTTTTGGTCCTGATTTGGGTTATCCTCAAGATTGATGCATAATTGAACAGAAATTTTGGGGCAATTGGTAGTGGTGAAGGATGATTTCCGCTTGAAACTTTCGAAAACGGAAATTTCGTCTTTCAAAACTTTTGGAAACAGTGAAGATTTCTCCCGTAATCGTAATTTTATTTTTCACACGATGTTTCCTCTGCCTAGTATTGTTGTTAAATTTCATTTTATTTCGTAAATATTTGTATTTCACCTTGAATATGAAGGGAAATGTCTGAAAACGGAAATCGGACGTAGCAAAGGTTTCTCCCGTAACTGTAATTTTTCCCCCAACGATGTTCCGAACGTATATCCTGGGTTCTTGCACATTCCCCCAAAAAAGGTTTGCAGTTCAGCTTGATAAAGGGGGAGAGTCTGAAAACGAAAGTGATGAAGCAGAAAAATTTGTAAGAATTGATGCATGATATTCAAAAGCATTCATATTCTCCAAGTTACACTACCTTTTATCTAAAATAGTGAAAGCTATAATGCATTCGTGGTCCTCAAACTGAAAGTTCTTTCAGCATGATGGATAAAATTGTCATGGCATCCAAGGGGTTTGTGAAGCCTACTGTAGTAGCTGATGGTGATGTTGAGCTTAATTTTTCAAATAACAGTTTTTCAAAAAAGAAAAATCAGAAAGGACACAACTGGTAATTAGAGTAAAAACAAGAATGTATTAAAGCGAAATCATTTTAAACGAAAATGAACTTTCTAAGTTCTATACATCTGTCGGAAAATTTCACGTTGAAGAATGTTCTTATATTCAAGAAAAGATACTGATCTATGATGAATTCTTAAAACATGCAAAAGTAGTAGATCCTTCACTTAGAGCCATAACATCATTTACTTCTGTATTACACATAGTCAAACGCCTTCCATTTATAATAACTGAAAATGAACTTGGTATACTGGAAGCGGAATTCCTTGTTATCAAGCTGACAAATTAGAGACCATAGCAGTAACAGATAGAATAGATATCACTTGGTCAGAAGTCTCAAAGTTAAGAGGCTGCAATGGAGCGGTTAAGTATACTATTCTCTCGAAAGTAATGTTTGCAATACTTCTAGTTCCACACTCGAATGCTGTGAGTAAGAGAGATTTTAGTTTAGTGCGAAAATATCAAGCCCGTTTCCAACCTAATTTAGGTTTAGAAACTGTAGAAGCACTTCTTATTGCAAAAATGAATATGTTCTCCTCTGGGCAAGTGTGTTATGAAAAAGATTTTCTGCTGAGGAACTCAAATCTGAAAAACACTGTACAGCGAAATCACTAAAGAAAGATGTTTAATCAATTGTTTGTTGTGTAAAAAAAGTGTATCAGTCATGGTGTATATTATTTTCTATGTGAAAAATTTGGAATATTTTGATACAGATTTTCATGTATATACATAAATGAATAAGTAAGTAAAAAAATGCTAATTAAATTAAATGAGTTGTTTTCCTCAGTTATATTTATTGTTTTTGGTATGACCTGAAAAATGGCCAAAGCGACTGAAAATTTGTACGAGTACTACTGAAAATATCTGAAACAGGTTGGCATCTCTGTAGTTGTGATCTCCTGTGTATATGGCAATGATCCGTAATATTTTATTTTTTGTTGAATCTGTGTACTCCTTTACTATTTATTTCTAGGGTTGCTTCTGTTAATAAGGTTATTTATTTTCTTCACATCATATCCAAAGTTTATCGCCATATTCTTTATCCAATTTAATTCATTTTTTAGTAGTTGATCATTGGATGTATGACTAAACGCTCTATTAATATATGATCAGAAAGCTGCATATTTGTAAGACGTTGGATGACATGAGTTCTCAGGTATGATATTAATGATGTTGGATTTTCTATATACTTGAAATTCAATGTTATTACTTTGTTTATGAGATAGTAATATGTCCAGGTATGGTAAGACACTATCTTGTTCTCGCTCCACGGTAATGTTAATTGTTTCATAATAATTATTATATTCTTCTATGTACATTTGTAACAGGCTATCATCATGCTGCCATACCATAAGGATGTCATCCATGTACCTGCAAAACATCAATGGTTGTGGTATATCAATTTTCAGTCTCATGAATTTTTCGATGTTTTATAAAATCACTTCTGCTAGTAAACCAGAAATTGGTGATCCCATCAAGGTTCCTGACAATTGTCTGTATATTGTACCTTCATAACTGAAACAATTGTTGTGATTAATAAAAAGAAGTGCTCTTTTTATGTCTTCGATTTGCTGTGTTGGTATTTCATTTTCACCTAACCTTTCAACAATGAGGTCAATTGCATCCAGAGTAGGGGTATTTGGGAAAAGTGATATTACATCTAGGCTGGTAAGTTTTATTTTCTTGTTCAAATTGATTTCATTATCCTGTATTAATTTAATTACTTCTGTGGGGCTGTTCACTGTATATTCATATTGTTTGTAGATAGGTGTTAAAAAAATACATTGAAAAAAAAAATCCCTGAGACTGAAAATTGTTATACCACAACCATTGATGTTTTGCAGGTACGTGGATGACATCCTTATGGTATGGCAGCATGATGATAACCAACTACAAATATACATAGAAGAATATAACAATTATTATGAAACAATTAACATTACTGTGGAGCGAGAACAAGATGGTGTCTTACCATACCTGGACATGTTACTATCACATAAACAAAATAATAACATTGAATTCCAAGTTTATGGAAAACCCGAAATCATTATTAATATCATACCCGAGAACTCTTGTTATCCAGCATCTTACAAATATGCATCTTTTCAATCATATATTAATAGAGCCATTTACTCATGCATCCAATGTCCAACTGTTGGGTTGTCGGAAAAGTCATGACGTATTTTAGCCATGTTTTGCAAAGGTCATTTATTGATAGAAAGAACAAAGATCAATCAATGATATAATGCCCGTTTTGTTCGATAACCTTTTGCCATCTTTCAGTGAGCTGCAGAATGCCTCGTTCGTAGAAGGACCTGTCTTTCGTGGCGAAAAACTGTACAAGGTGCTGATTTACAGCCTCATCTGAATTGAACGTTATACCATGCAAGTACTGTTGAAGAGAGCAAAACAAGTGGAAGTCTGACGGCACAAGGTCAGGCGAGTATGCTGGGTGTGGCAACACATCCCACCCAAGCTCCAATAATTTTTGGCGCGTAATCAAACTTGTGTGTGGTCTCACGTTGTCGTGATGGAACAAAACACCTTTACGATGAACAAGCTCTGGACGTTTCTGGATGATGGATTCATTCAAACTGTCCAATTGCCAACAGTACACATTCAAATTGATTGTTTGGTTCCGTGGTAGGAGCTCGAAAAACACGACACCTTTAAAATCCCACCACGCTGAGACCAGAACCTTCCGCTGATGATGTCTGCTTTGGATGTTGTTTGAGGCAAAACAGCACGTCAAGACCAAGACCGTTTGTGCAGCACATTGTTGTACACAATCCACTTTTCGTCACCAGTTATCAGTTGGTTCAAAAAAGGATCGTTTTCCTCACATTTAATGAGCATATCGCAGATGTTTATACGCACCGTCAATTGAGCTTCTTTGATTTCATGAGGAACCCACACATCGAGCTTACTTATGTATCCCAGCTTCTTCAGGTAGTTGTGAACACTTGAATGATAGATGTGCAATGTGTCTGCAATCTCTCGTGTCATGTAATGTGGGTTTGACTCGATCAATGCCTTGATTTGGTCGAAATCAACCTCGGTTGGCCTCCCGGACCGAGGAGCATCGTTGAGGTCTAAATCACCAGCACGGAATTTTGCGAACCACCGCTGGCACTGACGTTCTTGTAGAGCATTATCACCGTACACTTTACGCAACTTTTCACAAGCTTGACGCGCGTGCTTCCCTTTACGGAAGTAAAACAGACAGTAAAATAGGGCGAAAATGCACAGTTTGGTCTTCCATCTTCAACTTGATGTCAAATCTCCACAAATCAACCAAATCACTCACTATTCCTTTTAGACTGCAGCTAGAACTGGCACTTGTCAAATGCCATAGCGATAACAGAGCTGTGCATGCCTCTAGTGCTTCCAAAACCACCCAACCGCCATGGGGTGCCAAAATATGTCATGACTTTTCCGACGACCCAATACTAAAAAATGAATTAAATTGGATAAAGAATATGGTGATAAACTTCAGATATGATGTGAAGAAAATAAATAACCTTATTAACAGAAGCAACTCTAGAAATAAACAACAAAGGAGTACACAGATTCAACAAAAAAATTAAATATTGTGGATCATTACTATATGCACAGGAGATCACAACTATTATGAAGAAAACATGTAAAAAATTTGATCTAGATTTTGGGTGTAAGAATGAGAAATATAATGAAATATCTTAGTAACTACCACAGAAAGACCCTAATCTTGCAAAAAGCGGGTGTCTACTCAATACCAATAATAAATAATCAAAATAAAATTGTCAATCAATGTATAGGCAGTACAAAAAGAAATACTAAGACCAGATTGACTGAACACATGAAGAACTGGAGCAAAAAGTAAAATAAAACTGCAGTCATTGGTTTTTGTTTGGATAATCACTATGTACCCTTTGGGAAGGAATTACAATATTAAACCAACAGAATAATATGAGAACAATACAAATGGCAGAAGCAGTACTAATAAATAAGACCATGCCATTCAACTGTAATAATAACAGTCCATATGACCTTTTGTATGCTTGGAGGAACCTAATTGAAACTGAGAAGAAATTAAATAAGAGGGAGGAGAAGAAGGGAAAGTGCGAATAACATAGATGAAAATAAGGTTGATGTGACTTGACGCTAGATGGCATTGACGATTGGTTATGAGAGGACCATGCGCACTGTGGACACGAGACTTTCAGACGGCAGACTTCGACAGAGAGAGTGAAGTCTCTGTTGAAAATGCCAGAGAAGAGCCTGAACGAAACGCGCATTTGGTGATTGGGATGGTGGGCAGTATGAGGTGGTGTAGATAGTGATTTTAACTTTGGATTTTTTAAGCCTCTTTATCTTGTACGAATTTGACCTAACTTGGAGCTTTAGACATTTCTTCTGCAATTCTATGAGAACTCGACATTGACGAAATAGCCCTAAGGGCCAAGTACTACGCAGAGCTTCAAGTGGAATGAAACCTAACAGTCAGCCAAAAGAAAAAGGATATAATATTGGACAAGACAGTGTAAATAGTGTATATCATCATCATTGTCAACCATTATCAATCCACTGCTAGACGAAGGTCTCCCCACGTTTCTTCCATAACGGTCGGTCTTGTGCCAGTAGTGACTCTGAATTCAAGATTTTTTAATTGTTATCTGGCTATCTGGAAAGCCTTTCCCTGCTCCATACGAAGTCAACACAACCTAGTGTGCCAGAACCAGGTTAGCCCTAATGACTGGACACTACATACAACCATATAGAGGATATGATACAACTTTCTGCCAAAATGGCTCTCAATAAAGATGCAGAATAAAGCTACATTATTACTAGTACATATTAGGGCGTAATCTGCATGCAAACAGTGAACTACTTCAAGCGATATCGAACATATGCTTGTCAAGAACAAACTACCGATATGGGTCCGAAGACACACTTCGGCAAGTAACATCTTTAGGACTTTTGAACTGAATTATACCTGAAAATTATTGAATAACTTAATGCACTGCTGCAGACTGTACCCCACTTGTAACGTGTATAACAGAAGACTTAGGGAAGTTAAAGCGTTTTTGTGAAGTAGTTTTAGTGTTGCTGATTTTTACGCAATCATAAGGTTTTGTTGTGATTTCAAATGTAATTTTATATTAGGATTCTATAGTTGCCATTTTGTTTTGTTACAAATTCAATTTATTAGCACCTTAGTGTGGCATATTTTTTCACTGATCTGTTTTATCATGATTTACCATTGCAGGTGTTTCTGTTTTGTGTGGTGCAACTGCTTTGCATCAGTGGTAGAAGACAAATCTAAGACACCATGGCACCTGAACATTTTTACATGGAGCTTGATTTTTCAAATTCTATTCTAAAAACTTCTATTGTTCAAAATTGGGGGTTCTATTATGAAGCTTCCATCTCTTTAATAATGCAGCAAATGCAGTATACATATATATTTTTTTCTGTTTGCGTCTTTTTTTGCAGATGAGTTAGCGTATAATCAGAATAATGAAGCTATCAAAGCAATTTTCAACACTATCGCCAGAAGAATTATGCATTCTGCAGCGATCTTAGCAGTAGTAATTCAGGTTGAAGTTCCATGGTGCAACCCAAGAGAGGTGCTTGCACTTGTGCTGATTGATGAGCATCAGAGATGTTCGTAACCATAGCATTGCTTTCACATGGAGTACTTTGTGTGTATTTATTTATTATAGTTTTTACTGAAAGTTATACACCAGCAGATAAAGCTGAGCTTTCTGAAATGAAAATCAATTTTGAAATGCAGCTGTTAATGCAAGTGTATAATATGTTTCTTAGCTTCACCTGTGGGTACTACACTGAATTACTGAACAATATCTAAGGAATAATACAATAATTTTGACAGTTGAAAGTCAAAATTCTGTATGTTTAGTTTTTGTTTAGACTAATTGTGATTTCCTTCTGGTATCTCTTGAAAAGGTGTGCTGGCTCCTGGGGAAAGAAAGGAGCTGGTGCCTGAAAGTTTTGTCCCTTTGTCTAGCCCTGGTTTGCACCTACTTGCTCATGTGTCATCAAATGAAGTCCTTAGACTGATAGCTTGAGTAATAATGAAAAAGTGTGTTTGTGGTAGCCATAACGCATTGGGAAATTGTGGTGGACCCTTCAGAATTTGGCTTATTGTGTATCTCATTGTGATTCTAATTTCAGTGGATAATTTTAAATCAGAATTCCATGGGGGTTCTGCTAGAACTCAAAATATTTACCTGCTATTCCTATACCACTCATGAATTTTGAACAAGACTAATAAGAATATGTTTGTGACCTTGAACATGTATGCATAAGTGACCTGCTGTTGGCATTACCATGAAATGTTCCTGTCAGGTCTGCATCATGAGAAATGCAACAGCTCCCCTTTTTAGGGTGTTTTTATTCCATTGATGGTCACAGTATTTGCAGACGATAAATGTACATCACTCTACCAATGCATGCAGTGCTTCACTGCCATTCTTGGGTAAATTATTTAGGTATTATTCATAAAATATTGTGCAGACTCACATTTTCATTACATTCCTTGTAAAATAGGAAATTCATGGATGCAGCTAGAGCTATGGAAAAAAGATATTTTAGCATCTAATGGAAAGGCAGTTAATGTGGTTTGTAAAAAGGTATTACGAGCATACAACTGACATTTATTCTATACTTATGAGTTCCAGAGATTTTATTACAACACTGCTAATAACAGATGTACACACATAGTGCATAAAAAAAATTAAAGTGGTACTTACAACACAATCTTTAACTGCAGTGAAAATATACAAATTGCATCTTAAATATTATACCTGAGTAATGCTGGATGCAATTCAGCTAGTACTAAATGACATGATTCTTAAAAGTCCTTTTTATTTTCATAGTTTACTTATGTTCCCAAAGAATAAGTTACAAAATATTCTAAGAAATGTGTTACTTATTATGAAATTTGCATTTTTTTATCTTCTTAGACATACCCCAGTGAGTTACTTCCCATAGTTGTCTCATCTGTACCATCAATGCATATATGCTTGGATTTCATCCCAGAACTACTTAGTCAACCTGATCTTGAAAAACAGGTAAATTCATAAATCATGTTTTGCAATTTTCATATATTCTATATTCAATACACTCAGGCATGTTTCTCTTATGCTAGCTTCCCTTTCCCCTTCATACTTTGATAGCTTCTGAAATGTAGTTGGAACACAAATATCATATGACACTGATTTGTAGAAAGCATTGTGTTTATGAATGAAAATATTGTGTTTTCACCACAATTAAATGATTTAGTTCATTTAATTGTGCAGTTTTGTTTCTTACTGTGGCCTACATTTTTATTCAAACTGAGAATGATGTACAAACCATGTTTGTTTGTTTAGAATTTATGGTGCAAAATCCATACTTAGCTACTGAGTGTTGTACAAGCTGTGGCACTGCACAGCACAGGCATAACCAAGGTGGGGCTTATGCCCGAGTGCAGCTCAAGAAAGGGCATACAAATCGTTGCTTACAATGTGATTGAAATTGGAATTGAAAGTTTTGCACCTGTTTTAGTAGAATTTTTTCATCTCATACTTTGTTATTTGTCCATTAACAGAAGTTGCTCATAATATGTTTCGCCAGTTTTGGTAGCAGTGGTAGCTTAAGATTCGCAATTCTTCGGCAAAACCTTCAGTGAACGTTAGTTGCTCACATTCAGAAATGAAGGCTTGGTTGTAGGTATGGTGCAAGATAAGAATGTGGTTCATGTTGTTGAACATTCTAATTGATCATTACTGAAACTGCAAAAATAAAAATCAAATGGACCCAACAACTGCCGGCTGTGTTGGGTCCATTTGATGTGTTACCAAAGATCCGAAGTATCAGTTAGGAAAAACTGTCTAAAAAGTCACCATTTGATTGTTTCTCCCCTGTACTATCAAGTGAGTAATATATATATATACACTGAAGAGCAATTGAATTAGAGACAGCTGACGTTATGCAAATGTGGCGCTGTGGGTGGCCCTGTAAACGGAAACAGCATGACATATGCAGCGATCCGACAATATAAGGAGTGATGCGACGGGAATCAATAAGAGTCGGACGCAGTATGGGTAAGACGAAGGATCGAAGCGCATTTGATCATGGGCAAATTGTCGGGGCCCGACGAATGGGTCACTCCATCTTGGAAGTCGTGCAGGCACTGGGATTTTCACGAGCCACTGTGTCACGGGTGCACCGTGAGTACATCGAATCCGGTAAAACCATCCCTGCAAGAGCCAACTGCCGTGGACAACAGTGTGTGGATGAGCGGGGTCATCGCGGCCAGCTCACATTGTAACAGCGGGTAGACGGCCCACAGTGCAAGAAATCACTTGGCAATTTAATGCTGGTGCACAAAAACGTATAAGCAGCCACACCATCCAGAACCATCTCCTCACTGTGGGGTACAGAAGCCATTGTCCCACAAGGGTACCGCTGCTGACCGCACATCACAAAGTGCAAAGACCAGCATGGGCGTGGGAACATTGCCACTGGACCCTAGACATGTGGGAAAATGTAGCCTGGACTGATGAGTTGAAATTTACGTTGGTACATGCGGATGGCAGGATACGAGTACGGCGCAAACCACATGAAGCAATGGATCCTGCTTGCCAGCAGGGTACTCTTCAAGCTGGTGGGTGTGGCATTCTCGTCTGGGGACTGTTTATGTGGACTGAAATGGGACCCTGGCATGTGTGACATCGTCCTTCGCAGGTCAACATTACCGGGATACCCTGGACGACCATTTGCTCCTGTTTGTGCATCTTCAACATCCCACTGGGGACCTCATCCTGCAACAAGACAGTGCAGCTCCCAAATTGTATCCGAATGGTTGGATGAACACTCCACCGACGTGACTTCGCTTCCTTGGCCAGCTAGGTCACCTGACCTCAATCCCATCGAACACATCTGGAATGCCATCGAGAGAGATGTTTGAGGCTCTGACTATCCTCCATCAAATCTTCGTGAACTGTGGGAGCTTGTTCAGGGGTCGTGGATCCGTATGGCTTCCCAAAGCTTCCGGTGTCTTGTCAAGTCCATGCAGAGACGAATCGCCGCCGTCATCAGGACGAAAGGTGGTGCTACACGTTACTAGACAGGTATCTCTAATTCGATTGCTCTTCAGTGTATAATCATCATCATCATCATCATTGTCAACCATTATCAATCCACTGCTGGACGAAGGTCTCCCCAAGTTTCCTCCACAAATGTCTGTCTTGTGCCAGTCTCCTCCATGTCACTCCCGCATACTTTCGAATTTCATCCACCCATCTCCCATGTGGTCTTTTTCTGGGTCTTTTCCTGTCCCTTGGAATCCAATCTAAAATTTCGGCTGTCCATCGATGGTCGGTCCTTCTGGCAGTATGTTCAGCCCATTGCCATTTCAGGGATTTTACTCTGATCATGATGTCTTCCACTCTTGTCATTTTTCGGATCCACGAGTTCCTCTTCTTATCTCTCCTGGTTACACCAAGCATGCACCTCTCCATGCTACTTTGAGTTGTCTGCAGCCTTTGTATGTCTCTTTTACTTAAGGTCCATGTCTCTGCACCATACGTAAGCACTGGAAGGATGCATTGTTCAAACACTTTTCTTTTAAGACATAATGGCATATTGCTCTTGAAAATTATGCTGTTTCTTCCAAAAGCTCTCCAGGCAAGTTTTGTACGTCGATTGATTTCTTCATCAATTTGACCCTCACTTGATATCTGCTGTCCAAGATAAACATATGTGTCTGTTATCTCCAGCTTTTCTCCATCAATCGATAAATCTTCATTTCTTGTAAAAGCATTGAACATCACTTTTGTCTTCTGAAAGTTCATTTTTAATCCCACTTCTTTACTCTTGTCAGCAAGTTCCTGGATCATACTCTGCAGCTCTGATGGGGTAGTCGCGAAAATGACTACATCATCAGCAAAACGAAGGTGGGTTAGATAATCTCCATTAATCTTTATTCCTTTGTTTTCCCAGTTCAGTGATTGAAAGACATTTTCCACTGTGGCATTGAAGAGCTTCGGAGATATGGTGTCACCTTGTCTCACTCCCTTTCCAATTTTTATGTGTGTTGTATTTTCAAACAGCCAAATCGCTGCACTTGCATTTTCATAGATGTTATTAATAATATTAATGTATGCATCTTCAATACCGCAGGATTTCAGAGCCATTGTAACTGCCAATGGTTTCACCGAATCAAAGGCTTTTTCATAATCGATAAAAGTTCATATTCCCTCGCTCTTTCAATTAGTTCTCTTAGTATGTGGATATGATCTATTGTGTTGTAGCCACTCCTGAATCCAGCTTGTTCTCTTGGTTGAGCCATGTCCAGTGTTACTTTTAAGCGGTGTGAAAGAACTTTAGAGAAGATTTTATAAACTACTGATAGGAGGCTGATAGGTCTGTAGTTCCTGAGATCCTCAATGTCACCTTTTCTATGTAGCAGGATCATTGTACCGTTGTTCCAATCCTCAAGAATCTTCCCTTCATTAAGGCATCGAGTGAAAATTTGGGCGAGTACTGTTTCGATTTCTCCACTTGCTTCTTGTATGATGTCTACAGTTATTCCATCTTCTCCTGGAGCTTTTCTCCGCTTCATGTTCTTGATTGCATGTGCAAGTTCTGCTGGGAGGACTGGAAGAACTCTGGTACCTTTCATGATGTCTGGAGTACATGTATCATCCCTTTCATATAATTTGGAGTAGAAATCTTTCACTCTTGTCAAAATTTCACCTCTATTTCGTTGTTACAGAACCATCTTCTTTTCTCAGTGCCATAATCTGTTTTCTTCCCTTACTGAGATGTCCCTTTGCTATCTTTAGGCTTTGGTTGTTTTCAATTGCATTTCCTCACTAGTTCACAGTTGAATTTCCTTACATCTTTAGTGATACTTTTTCGTACTGTCTTGCATAGCTCTATATATTCCACTTTGGAAGTCACATCTTCTTTAGTTGTCCTCATCTCTCTTCTTTTTTGCATCAACATTTTGGCTTTTCCTGAAAATTTGTTCACATGCAACTTGTTCTTAGACCCAGCTAATTTTGTTACTGTTTCCATAAGAGCTTTGGTTACTTTTCTGTTAACTTCAGAAATATCCACTTCTTCCGATATTAGGCCTTCTAAAGCAGAGAATCTGTTCTTCAGTTCCAACTTGAAGGTATTATGGTGTTTTTTAAGGTTGGTTATGTCAATACATTTTGTTTGTCTTATGAGCTTGCCACGTTCGAGTTTAGTGTTGAGGTGCATCTTACATCTCGCCAATCTATGGTCACTACCTGTGTTGAACTTGTTTAGCACACTGCAGTCTTCTATGACAAATTTTTTGTTACACATAATAAAATCAATTTCACTTGTCATCCCATTTGGATGTCTGCATGTCCATTTCCTGTTTGGCTTTTTTCTTGAAAAAGGAGTTCAAGATGAAAAACCCTTCTGCCTCTGCAAACTCAACGAGAGTATTTCCACGCTGGTTTCTGTTGCCGTGACCGAATTTACCTACTGAAGTTTCATTCTGTTGCTGTAGCCCTGTTTTTGCATTGAAATCTCCCATAAATATCTTCAAGTGCTGCTTACCTTTATTATTTAGATCACGAATTTCCTCATAAAATTCTTCAATTTCTTCTTCAGGACGACTTGTGGTTGGTGCATAAGTTTGAATAATCTGAGCCTGGTATCTTCTCGAGAGTTGGATAACAAGTCGTGCAGCTCTGTCAGAGGAACTTTCAACTTCTACAACTTTATCCTTCAGTTTCTTGTTTATTATAAATCCAACACCACTAGTTCTGCCAGTATCTGTCCCACGACAGTAGAAGAGATGTCCGCTTTTCAGTTCAATGAGATCTTCTCCTTTTCTCCTTTACGCCTCTGCAACACAGTAAAACCTCCTTAACAAACACTCACAAATAGTATACACCTCCATTTAGCAGACAGTTTTGTGATCCCCAGTCCTGAAATTTATATGATTCTATATATTTAATTCCAGCCATTGTAACAGTGAAATCATCAGCAGTTACATTGGCTTTGAAATCCTGCGGCGTTGAAGATGCATACATTAATATTATTAATAACATCTATGAAAATGCAAGTGCAAAGATTTGTCTGTTTGAGAATACAGCACACATAATAATTGGAAGAGACAAGGTGACACCATATCTCCCAAGCACTTTAATGCCACATTGGAAAATGTCTTTCAATCACTGAGCTGGGAAAACAAAGGGATAAAGATTAATGGAGATAATCTAACTCACCTTCGTTTTGCTGATGATGTAGTCATTTTTGAAACTACTCCATCAGAGCTGCAGAGTATGATCCAGGAACTTGCTGACAAGAGTAAAGAAGTGGGATTAAAAATGAACTTTCAGAAGACAAAAGTGATGTTCAATGCTTTTACAAGAAATGAAGATTTATCGATTGATGGAGAAAAGCTGGAGATAACAGACACATACGTTTATCTTGGACAGCAGATATCAAGTAAGCGTCACATTGATGAAGATATTAATCGGCGTATAAAACTTGCCTGGAGAGCTTTTGGAAGAAATAGCATAATTTCCAAGAGCAATATGCCATTATGTCTTAAAAGAAAAGTGTTTGATCAATGCATCATTCCAGTGCTTACATATGGTGCAGAGACGTGGACCTTAACTAAAAGAGACATACAAAGGCTGCACACAACTCAAAGTAGCATGGAGAGGCGCGTGCTTGGTGTAACCAGGAGAGATAAGAAGAGGAACTTGTGGATCCAAAAAACAACAAGAGTGGAAGACATCATGATCAGAGTTAAATCCCTGAAATGGCAATGGTCTGGACATACTGCCAGAAGGACAGACCATCGATGGACAGAAATTTTAGATTGGATTCCAAGGGACAGGAAAAGACCCAGAAGAAGACCACATAGAAGATGGGTGGATGAAATTCTAAAGTATGCGGGAGTAACATGGAGGAGACTGGCACAAGACAGACCTTTGTGGAAGAATATTGGGGAGACCTTCGTCCAGCAGTCTTCAATGGTTAGTGCAGCTTTATCTGCACTAACCCTTGAAGACACCTCTGCAGTTCCCATTTGGAAAGAAACCAAAAAAGTTGCCCCTTTCATCAACAAGGCATCGCTGCGTTTTCAAGAGAGCATTGAAATTTTGTTCACTAAAAACTGCAATTCAGAGACCCTTCACCAAATCCCATTTATTTGGATCTCTTCTAAAATCTGGCAACAGTTCCAACACCCCACCTTCAAATTGTAGTTCTGGCAATCAGCCCATCCAGTCGATCGCAGATGATCAAGGTCGTAGAATGACCGAAAGCTACCGCTAAACGAACCTTTTACTGTACGTGACTCTGTGTGTTTCGCTCGTTTTATATGTTTATGTGTTATTGTCGCATGATGCTTGAGTTTTAAACTGTGCTGTATCCCAATTGGCAATGGAGAATGGTGTTAACAGTTCCCTTACTCACGGACAGTGTTGCCACAAGCTCGCAGGTGGTGATTTGGTGATTCTCCTTCTCAAGGTTGTTCACGGCAGCAATTGATTCCATGGTGATGGCCAGCAAGCCCTCCATGCTCACACATGCTTTATGAAATGCACTACATCCGCAGAACACTGTACACCATGACTGACACTCATTCCCATACACATCCTTCATATGATGATAAATTTTGGCTCCACTAACACCTTCTGCCTTCAAAAACTGCATAACTGCCCACTGTGCCTGTTTGGAAGAATCCATGTCTCGACCCTATGTAGTCAACTTACCTCCACATGTGTGAACAGCACACTGACACGTGCTGCCAATAACAGCATGTTTCCTGACATGACATGACGCCATCTACCGGCACAAATTCACTACTCTGTGTAATTATACAGCGATACTATTACACGAGATTCACTTTCATTTGGGCGACCCTTATAGTACATATAGTACACTGAGACAAGAGATATCATGGTTCCTGAGAAATGTGACACTGTCACTTCTTGTGCTAGTGGACGAACCCACCACTTGGCAGGTATATATAGGTAGGAGGATATCACTGCATTCATACAGATATGTTCATTTGATGTCAGTATGGATAAATGTTGTGAGTTAACAGAGTTTGAAAGAGGGATTGTAGTGGGTGCCCAACAGTGCTTAGACAGGTAGAGCCTGAAACCAATCCCAGCTCGGGCGGGTTCGGGCTGCATGATATTTACTATGGTTTGTGCTCAGAGAGAGAGAGAGAAAGAGAATGTTGTTGTTTTTTTAATGTAATTCTACATGATTTAGAATACAAGACTGTTCTTGCACTTTCTAATTGATAAAGAGAATTTTTCAGTAACTGGGTCTGGTCTGGGAGTGGGTACTCTGGGGGATATTTGTTCCAGGCTTGGACAGCAAGTATCATAGTCTACGTATTCTTGGATTTCTGCTGAGAAGGAAAAACTTTTTGAACTATAGATACTATATAACAGGTAGGATGCTGATGAAATTTTGCCTCTGTCTCCATGCAGCAGCTTATTCTATTTCTTGTTCTATTGAGCAAAGTAAGTAGATTGCAGCACCTCTCAATCTTTCTGGCTGGCCGAAACATTTCAGGAAGAAATGAATGGTAAAAAAAAATCCATGCAACTATACTATGGAAAACAGATAAAGATCTCTTCCCCAGTTGAGAAAGGCACCTGCTGATTGCAGGGGATGGAGAGAGTGGAAGTCTGGAAGAGGAAATTGTTTTAATTGCTACCTAAACAAGCTAGGCATAGTTTTTGGGCTCTGGCAAGCTCGGACTCTAAAAATTGAACCCAAACTCAGCACTGGTGCCCAATACACAGGTCACTCTATTGTAATGGTGGTACAGGATTTGTGGTATCGCTGTTCGACAGTAACAAGAGTGTATCAGGAAGCAGAGAAAGGTGGTGGACCAGTGTGGCCATCGACATCTGTCTCACATAGTTCAAATGAACTGGAAGTGACAGTGACACAAATCACTGCAGACTACAATGAAGAAGGTGCCAGAAACTTCTCCACCAAGATCATCAGGTGGCTATTAGCCTCAATAGACTATGGGAGCTGCTGACTCCCCTTTACTAATGCCACATCATCAGACTGTTTGGGCAAAAGAACATCAGCACTGTACCTTGGATTATTGGAAATAGGTCTCCTAGTCCATTGAGTCCCATTTCCATTTATTTCATTCAAACAAGAGAGTGCAGATATAGCATGCTGCGTGAAGTGGTGGACCTAGCATGTCAACGAGGAGCTATTCAGACTGTAGGTGTCTAAATTATGGTCTGGAGTGTGTTCAGTTGGCCCACATTGGTACCTCTAGGTGCATCTCAGAATGATTCACACTACATGTCTATCCTTGCAGACCATCTGCATCCTTTCATGGTCGTCATGCACCAACAGGGCAGTGGACTCTTCCAGCAGGACAGTGCATTTTCCCACAGAGCTGTGGTGACTAAAACATGGTTAGAAGAGCATTCTGCAGAAGTTCCCACCCTGGAATGGCCTCCCTCATTCACAGGACATGAAATGAACCCTCTGAAAAATCTTTGGGATACTATGGAAAGGTCCATTCCAGCTTTGGATCCTCCACCCAGGAATGTGGAAGAATTATGGACAGCAGTGCAAAAAAAGCCTGGGTGGAAATACCTCTGGAATGCTTTTGTGACCTAGTGGGCTCAATGACTTGCTATGTGACTGCCCTTATCCAGACAAAAGGTGGACTTACCTGTTACAATATAGATATCTCATGATTTGTAACACTTGAGAGTGAAATATAGCATTACTGCATCCTTCACAGTCCATGTGCTGCTGATTTCCAAACTGATGCATGTTTTGCACTGTTTTCTAAAAGCAAAGTACTTTTTGGTGGATAATGGATTGATCACCTGCAGTATTTCTATTTTTATTATTTTGATTTCGTGTGATCTTTTTGCACCATTTTGAAGATATGACCCCCATTAATTTATAAATTTTTATACATATGTAGCAAAATGGAATTCATTTAATTCATTTCATCTCACTTTTAACATAATGCTCAGTTTCATGTTTCTGTGTTTTTACTTCCAAAGTAATGAAAAATTGTCATTTTTCCAGCGTACTGCAGTATCTGCTCTATTTTCATTTTATTTTATTTTTACTTTTAGGTTTTTGCTATTGAGCTGGCTTCATACCTTTGCCTTCAATATGCAATTCCCAAATCCTTGAATATTGCTAAGCTTTGCATAAATATGTGCCATACACTTCTTGGTGGTAAGTGGACTTTTTTACATTGATCATACTTGCATTTTTCTTCTTTTTTTTTTATTGTTAATTGTAGCTGGCCCAATCATGCATGAAATCCACTGTTCCTCATTATTCTGTAATTGGTAAGTGGTAAGCTCAGATATTCTATTTCATCACTTTAAAGAAAAGCAGACATTATTTTTTGCATTTAGTTTCATTTGTGATGTAATTTATATAGCTGTGTAGGTGTTAATGAGGATGAAGATGTACTTTGGTTTGTGATGAAAAGAATAGTGATACCACTATTTTATGTGTATTCGCATTCTAAGAAAAATTAAGTAAATATTTACCTTTGTGATCATATGTGATATACCAAATTGCTTTTGACTCATGATGATTGGGAATTGAACCACTTATATCATCATCATCAACCATGGGACAAATGCCGGAAGGAGCTAACCACCAGATGGCAGTAGATTACAATTGTTTTGTATTTTTACTACCAGCACATCAACACTCGTCTGGTAAACCCTGTCAGGGAAGTGGGACCAGGGACTAAGTGCATCTGTGGTTGACTTCAAAGGGAACCATCCACACATTCGTGCCCCCACCCACCCACAGATTCTGCAGAAAACCCCAGAAAACCCACAGACTAGATGGCCAGCAGGACCAGTCTCAAACACCCGACAGAAACGTCAGACTCCCACACTAAGCACTGCACTTTAACCAACTGCACTATGTCGGTGGCACCACTCATGTGATTAGGAATTATTTTCACAAATATAAAGCAATTTGTATATATCATCATGAACAATTCTCAGTCCACTGCTGGATAATCTCCCCAAGTCTCTTCCACAACTTTCTGGATTATAACTGTCAATAAATTCTTTATGCAAACTTATTGTGTAAAGTTCAACGTTAGTAAACATTGCATGCTTAAATATTAAAAAAGAAATACTCATAATATGTACTTCCCTTCTAAAGTGAGGGTGCATCTTATATACTGGAGAATAATGTTTTTAAATCAAAATTTTTTTGTGTGAATTACTTTTGATGCGACTTAGTAACATGAGTGCTTCTAGTTGTAATATTTTTATGTATACTTTTCTTTTAGTTCTTCCAAGTAAGCAGCATTCCGTTCTGTTTCTGCCAGCGCTTCCAGCACTTGTTCGAATGTGCAAGGCTTTTCCTCTACTGTGTGAAGATGTATCAGTTTTACTTCTGCAGCTTGGAAAGGTCTGCTTGTCTCGTATCTGTGCTGTTTCTAGTATTCCACCTACAAGTGCAGGTATGGTTATAACTCATATGCTACTTATGATGGAGAAGTATTATTGTTTCCTTTGATTTTAAACAAAATTAGTCCATGTTTAGCTTGAAATGTTATTTATAATACAAAGAACTGTGCCCAGGTCATTGCATTTAACATCACTTAGTAATTTAATCGTACACATTGCCAGCATCTTCAAGTAACCTTTTTGTCAACTACATTTCCAGGTCAGTTTAGCATATTCTTGTGCACAAGTTCTGTCTCTACAATTGCTACTTTGTGCACCAATCACCATTGTGTCTTGCTATTGCATTTATTCAATCAGTTACTCAGTCTTGTTTTCATACATACATGCACAGATTTCCTGACTTTCAGCATGGTGAAATTCACGTTCTTACATAGTATTAATCTGTTTTCTCAGATTCAGAGGTTAGTTCCTCAAAGAAAGCTCATCTTCTAGATTAAAGTTCAAAACTGGTGGAACTAGTTTTTACTTACTGTTGACGTACCAAATATCTCCATTTACAGTGATCTCTCCACTGACATTCATCACACGTCCCACACAAGACCTTTTATACTTGATATTTATGTTTTTCTCATGCAAACTTTTCTTAATCTGGTCCTCCCATGATTGCCTTGTTCTTCCTCTACCTTTTTCCCCCCTGCCACATGGGCTGAATAAATTATCTTGGTAAGCATCTCACTGCTCATTCTTTCAGCATGGCCTAACCCCCAAGAATAAATTTGTCTCAACCTTACAACATTTTTCTGTACATTGCACATTTGCAGCACACAATACATCATTCCTCACACAATCAAGACATGGCTTACCTCCCCTCCCCTGCCATAACGCATATCTCCATCACACAAACAACTGCTATGTCTCTTTTGCAGTACCTGGATTTCACTGCAATGCATCACAGTATGAACAGTTGCACTTGCATACATAGCCATTTGGGACATATATCTTTGTCATGTTTTCATGACTTTCAGTCACATTTTCAGCCTGGTGAAATTCATTCTTACTCAGTCATTTATGTCATAATCTCCACTTTCTGTAATTATTACCTATCCATTAAATGTTAGCAACTTACTCACTTATTGTTCTAACACATTGTCAGTGAAAAATGTTGCCTGACAACATTGGAGGTTCGGTTTGATTTCTGAAAGCAGTAGGTTATAAATCAATGTTGATATATTTTCAAGGGCTGAGCAATTTTGATGATGTTACATTCACAAAGTTCAATATAGGGGAGAAGTCCTTGTTTTTGAGCAAAGAACTGTGCACTGAGGACAAGATCTATCTAAATGGTGCAGATTTGGATCATGTGAATGTGTTTGTGTACTTTGGAAGCATGTTTGACTCAGAAAACAAATTAGACGGTGAAATTCATAAGCTAAGAATTCCACTATAAAAATCATGGTTGCATTAGAAGGACTTTACAGATCTGATGGCTTGTCAAAAAGGTCACAAATGACTGTGCGTGAAAGTTAAATTGTGGCTACTGTAATATATATATGGTAGTGAAGCCTGAATACTGTAGAAGAGATGCAGGAGTTATTTGTAAACTGGAAAAGTATGTTACAGGTAGTTTGTCACAAGATGATAGAGGAAAGCTAGTGAAATCATGGGAGGACCATATTCGGGAATGCCTGCAGAAGAAAAAAAGGTAATGAGCATGAAGTACAGGAGGTCTTGTGTGAAGCATGTGATGGAGGTCCATCAAGCTTCAAATTATGCTCCACGATTGCTGTAAATGGAGGTATTTAATATATCAGTAGGTACAATTTAATACTATCAGAAACTTTCATGCAGCAGATGATCTTTTTTTTGTGGAGGTAAAATTGGGGCAATACACTGCATCTAATGACTTGTGTAGATGGATATCCCACACATGCAATTAGTTGAACTAGGTCATGATGACTGACAAGATGCATATTTGTCACTGTCCTGTTCATGTTTAATCTCAGGAAAAAAACGCTGCAGAATCACGAGAGGGGATTTTTCAGCATGTGATAAGAAAGCTGTAGCTGCAAGCACTACAGCTTCTTTTAGTGGTTTCTGAAATTCAGAAGTGGTGATTGCAACATGGAGGATAAGCAATGTAGCAGATGGCCGAAACAGATGCAGAACACAGATTTGTATTTCTTTCAGTCATGCAGAGCACAGACATACTTCAATTATGATTAAATTCAACCAGCATGTGTAAGATGTTTGAAGCAGAATGCAGATTTGCATCTCCTTCAGCCATGCAGAATTCACACACTTCAATAATGATTAAATGCAACCTGCTTGTGTAAGAGTGGCATCTGTTTGACCATCAAATGCTGAAAACTTATGCATAAACCTAACATAAACAGCTGTTTTCAGGCAATTTTTAAGTGTAGGTTTCAAAAGTGATTCTTAAAATTTAATGCCATGTCACAATTTTTTAGATGCTGATTTTTAAATGTTGATATCATAATTATACTCTGTCTGACAGCACTGGTTCACCTCCAAACACTACCACTCTTTCACTAATGAAAACACAGTCGTGTGGGGATAAACAGGTGTAGTTTCTCTCACAGATTATGTGTGCACATGTTTTGTTTAGTCGAAGGTTTTCTTAACATTGTAAGTGTTGTTACAATAAAAAGAAGCATAGGAGGTGCCTGAATAGTCCAGAACATTTCTGTTGTGTTAGTAGGTAGTAGGTGGGTGGGTTTATAGTGAAGACCAGATGGGAAATGTCATTGAAATGCTGAGTTAGAAATAGAGACAAAAATTGAGCTTCCATTGTGTTTTGTCTTCATGGCACCACAAATTGGATGTCGTTCAATGAGGATTTTTTTTTTTTTTTTTTTTTTTTTTTTTTGGGCTATTCCTACAGCGCAGTGGGATCCAACCACTTTGGTGGCTGATATTTCTGTGTTACAAAAATATTGCACCTCTAGAGAAAAAAAAATCAAGTGCAGTACCACATGCATACATGCCAGGTTTTATGGTTTACCATTAAAATATACGGAAATTCTACTTGTTTTACGGTTATTTTATGGACAACATATTGTTCTTTTTTCTTCAAGGGGAGAATAAGGAGCTCCAAAGGCCATTGTGCCTGTATATCCTGATTTACCTGATCTCAGTTCTGTGTCCCGAACCATTTTTCCTCGTAGCCTAGCGGAAAAGACTCGGTAAAAGCGATATATGATTAGGGTGGGCGAAAACTGCGAAAACAGGAAAGAGAAATGAAAAATATCAGCCTGACATTTGACTTAAAATTGCATTTTTTAAAAGCACTCCAACATGGTACAAAAATGTAAGGTGAAAACCTCAGTTACATTAAAGTAAAAGGTTACAGCACAATATATTGCTGTAATTTCATGGTTACAGATAAAATGTTTATATGATAGCATACTAATGAGATGATTATGTATCGATTACGTTTTAATTGCTTTAAGCATGAAGTAGTGCCAAATATTTTAAATGTAACATATGAAATAGAGTAAAATAGACAAACCATCTGCATAATGTATCTACTTTTAATCGATATATTTGAGACATTTAATCACTACAGTCAATATAGGAGTCACTTGAATATATCGATTAAACGTTCACTGAAATTTTTTTTTTTTTTTTGCGGATTTTAGTTCTTGAAAGTTGGCAGGTTTGCACATGGACTATTAAATGAAAGCATGTTAGTGCCACACCTATAGAAAAGAAATCAAGTGGTATTACACACATGGGCCATTTAGTGAAAACATGTTAGTATCACACCTGTAGAAAACTCAAGTGTAGTAACACACACACTCCCACACATTTATACATGTGGGTCAGTAATGAAAACATGTTGTTACCAGCTTCCCCAGGATCACAAGTGAAGAAAGAAGTACTGAGAATAATTGAAGATTTTTATGTTGCTAATTCACAGAACCCTCAAACTCAGTAGTTTTCACTACAAAAAGCAAAAGTTGAAGTAGTAACATGTGCTTAACTAAGCAAGAAAAGTTGAATGACCTTGTTTGACACTAAAACTTATCCAAAAAGTAAGCTTATCACATTGTTGCACAATGTGATAAGTTTCTTTTGCACAGGTGTTCCATAAATATATGATATGTTTAAAAGTAGTTTTGCCACACAAGAGTCTAAATGAACTTCTGTCAGCTTATGTAGTACATGATGGTATATTGAAAGAAAAAGGAGGGAAACAATATCCTACAATCTTAGTTGTAAATTGCCATGGTTATGTGTGGAATACTTGTGGTGATCTTGTTGCATTACTTGTTGATCCATAGGAATGCTTCATGAAGTAGTGTTATCTATATTTATAGAACACCTGTGCAAAGGAAACTCATCACATTGTGCAACAATAGGAAAAGGAGGAGGAATGTGCACCAAACAAAAGGAATTTAAAATACGAGTATGTTCCAGTCAAACTGGAAATGGTTCTTCTTCCCTTTTCATGTGTAAAATCTAAAAAATAAAAAAATAATAATAATGAATTTTGTAAAGACATTAGGTGAAGAATAGCTACCTTTTATAGGAATTGTTTTGATATTTAACATATGCACATCTGAAGGAAAGAATTTGTACTGTGCCTCATTCAAACAAAGAGATAAACTTCTCAGATATGAATGATGTAGTTGCCAAAATGAAAAGGGGAAAAAAAAACCAAGTCACAGGATATTGCACTTAGCTTGGCAATTATATAAAGTGGTGAACATCAATTTTAATGGAATGCAATAAAAATTCAAGCTGCCAAATAAATGTCTTTGAGGATTCATTTTATACATTCCCTCATAGTTCTCTTTTTTTTTTTTTTTTCTTTCTTTTCTTTGTACAAAGCTTAGAGTTAAGTGATGAGCCAAAAGAGCATTTTCAAGATATATCTGTGATGGAAAAATATTATGGAAATCAGTGGGATCCTGCTGTGATGGGAGATTGCTGTAGATTTCTTAAAAGGGCAAACAAAAGTGGACTGAAAAAAAAAGCTGTTGAATAGCATATGTTTCTAAATTTCAGTGGCACACTTCAAAAGTGAAAGCAACAGATAGCAATGTAGGTAGTAACAATCCAGGGCTGCCAGTAGCGACTAAATAAGTGACTATTGCCACTATTTTTGATGACAGGCGACAATGGCTACTATTTCTTACAAAAAACAGCCAAAAGCAGCTATTTTCAGAAAACCCTTGAACTATTTTAATTGTAAGGTTACTATTTTTTTTAAACGTAATTTGTGTTGCGTATATTGATGTGCTTGTATAACATCAGTTTTAATAATGATACACGTGAATATCAACTTTCATATCAATATGTATATGTCAAATCCATGGTTTGTACGCATCCTGGAATTTTATCTATTCCTGCCTTTTTGTCATTGCACAATGTTTTGTAGTTGAGGATTTTTCTATTGACATAACTTATGCCTGACAAATTTCCCTCCCCACCCCCTGCAAAATGTGTGGGGGAGGGCGCTATCGGTTTTCTTGTTTAGAAGAACTGAAGCTGCATTATTAGCATCTTTTGCATCATGCTTGTATTATCACTTTGTCTGTCCCGCCGTGGAGACCATATCTACACAATTATTAGTTCGATTCGTAAAATTCTTTTTGTATTAGGAAGCTTAAAATGGGAGAATGATGATCCATTTGTTCCGGGGGGGGGGTGATGATGTAGAACTTCACCGCTAGAGGGCGCAAATGGAGATTGTATCAAATTTAAAATGCATTTCATTTCATATATTTGCTTCTAAATATCCAATTGAAAAAATTATTTTTCCTTTCGATGACATTCATATCGAAGACTATTTTAGTTACAGTCCCTTTTTCAAGTAATACATAAATTTTCCGCTAGGGGGCATAAAGGTAAATCGTGATTTTCCCCGCATTTAAAAGTCCGATTTGAAAAATCCTTCCTGCGTCGGATACAAAATACTCTTTCCATCAGATACTTAACTATGAAAACTCCTTATTTGTATTTTCTTCACAAAATAATGCACAATTACGCCACTAGGGGCACAAATATTTTATCTATTTTTCTTAATATCTGTACTTCTAAATGTCCGATTTAAGGAATTCTTTTAACACCAGATACTATTTACCTTATGGAGCACTTTAAGTTTGTGTTTGAGGTGGTTTGTGGTTCACAATTCTGCCGCTACGTGGTGTTTGTGTT
This sequence comes from Macrothele yani, assembly GCA_039090855.1. Taxonomy (NCBI): domain Eukaryota; kingdom Metazoa; phylum Arthropoda; class Arachnida; order Araneae; family Macrothelidae; genus Macrothele; species Macrothele yani. Next base: position 103,257,350 of record CM077028.1, read on the forward strand.
TGCAGGCTATCTCTGCCTGTAAAACCCCTATTGAGAAATTTCTTTTTTTACTGTATGCCATTCGCTATAATAAAGATGGAAAATGAATAAGATTTTTGCTACAATTAGAAGATCCTCTTCAAATAATGTGCGATTTTCCCCCTAGGGCTTGTAAAGGTGAAAACGTTTTGCTTGCTATCTCTGCTTCCGGGAGACATATTTGAAAAGTTCTTTTTCCTTAGCATAGCTTTTGCTATGAAGAATGCTTTTCTCCTGTTTTCAACTTTTCCATTATGCAAAATTCTTCAGCTGAAACACATAGTTATATCATATTTTCTTCTATATCTCCCCTTTTAACTGATCGATTTGAAAATCTTTTTGTCTCTAATACCTTCCTTCTGCTACAGGAAACGTTATTTGCGCCATTTATTAATTTTCGTAACATTTTTTTGCCACTGGTGGAAGTAAATAGCTGATTTTGGGGGGGGGGGGGCGTATTTTACCTTTACTGAAATTTTGTAATGAATGTTTTATATAAAAATTTGCCATGAAATCAGATTGCTTTCTAATATCAGAAACTTAAATCTAGTTGTTTCTTAGTATTTTCTGAGCTTCTATAATTTGTTTTTTAATCATGCCCAGTTAAATTGCCATGATCACTAATGAATGCAATTGCACACAGCCCTTGGACGTAAGGTTTTCCCGTTATTCTCTTTCATTTCACGTTGGAAATTTTTGTGCATACTTTGTTTGCTGGCAAGTAAAAATTTAAAACATAGCTACAGCATCGATATTATGTTGAAAATTTCTTCACTAAATAAAATGTAACTCAAACTTGCTCCCATGATTATGTGTTTAAGAAATAACAATCCCTTTGGTCCTTTGAAAAAGTTCTAGATATTTCACCTTTCCTTGTAACATCACAGACACTCGATCACAACACAAAACATTTATTTCTTTACACAAAAACATAAACTGGAATACACTCCGCGCTACAAACTGAACTTGTTGTCTTAGCCAAAGCTCGGCATCTCCTCCTCCTCCTTCAATATCTCTCTCGCAACTCTCCTCATCACTCACCACACGCTCAAGTCATTAAATGTCAATGTATCCTCCTGCACTTTTGTGCGTGGAAGTCGTACTTTACAACCCCTCCTCACTCCAGAGGAACTTTTTCCAGTGGTAAAAAGTTCTTGTCATTTTACAATACAATAGTCATAGTTCACATAATGAGTCATAATCCATTTACAAAGAGAAATATATGAGTTAATTTAACAATCATCTTTACGTGTTTTCCAACAATTTCTATGTAGTATATATCACAACCAAAAAAAAAAAAAAAAAAAAAAAATGTTTTCACTAGCAGACACATAGCATGATCAAGGTGGATCATCTAAAGTTGGAACTCTGCTCAGTCCATCTGCATTTTTGTGCATAGTTCCCGATCGATGAATTATAACAAAATCATATGCTTGTAAAGCAAGGGCCCATCTCATCAGACGAGCATTTGAACTTGCGTTGGTGCGTAACCAAACGAGAGGGTTATGATCAGTTTGTATGAGGAAATTTTGACCATCCAGGTAGCATTTCAGTTTCTGTACCGCAAATATAATGGCGGCACATTATTTTTCACTGGTACTGTATGTCTTCTCTGCTGTCGAAAGTTTTCTGCTTAGATAGAGTACAGGATGTTCAGCGCCATCTTCTTGTTCTTGCGAGAGGACGACTCCCATTCCTTGATCTGAAGCGTCAGTTTGTAGAATAAATCTACGTTCATAGTCAGGGGCATACAGAACAGGAAAACTAGATAAATATTTTTTTAGTTCCACAAAAGCTTTCTCACATTGTTCTGACCATATAATTTCCTCTTTACGATTTTTACCCTTCAAGATGTCTGTCAAGGGAGCTGCTATCGAAGAAAACATTGGAATATATCTGCTGTAATATCCCGCCAGGCCTAAGAAAGATCTTACTTGCGTCTTGTTCTTTGACGTAGGAAAATTTTGTATGGCCTGAACCTTTCGTTCCGCTGGTTTTCGATATCCTTGTCCAACAAAATGACCCAAATACAAGACGTGATCTTGAGCAAACTTACATTTGGAAGGTTTTATGGTCAAGGAAGCCCTCTGCAACCTCTGTAGCACTTCTTCAAGATGTATCAAATGATCCCCCCAGTTTTCGGAAAAAATGGCAACATCATCTAGATATGGTACGGCAAACTCTTCGCAGCCTCTCAAAAGTTCCGACATCATTTTGCTAAAGAAATAAGGTGCGTTCTTAAGGCCAAATGGCATCTTTAAGGGCCGATACGTTCCAAAAGTAGCCACAAACGCTGCCAATCGTTGAGCTCTAGCACTTAATGGAATTTGTCAGTACCCTTTTGTTAAATCTAATACTGTAATATACTTCGCTCCAGAAACCTTTTCGACTCTTTCTTCTATATTAGGCAATGGATAGAACTGGGTCCTTGTCACTTGATTTAATCGCCTGTAGTCAATACATGGGCGTGGATCTCTTCCGGGTACTTCTACCAAAATCATGGGTGATGTATAGTCTGATTCACCAACTTCTATAATCTTGTACTGCAGCATTTTATCTATCTCAGCTTTAAGAATATTTATCTGCCTGGGCGACATTCTATAAGGCTTAACTCTTACAATAGCATTACTAGCTAGCTCGATATCATGTTCAACCAAATGAGTCTTTCCTGGAATATTAGAAAACATTTTCAAGTAATGGCATAATAGTTTTTTCAGATCCTGAATTTGTTGGCCACTTAGGCGCTCTCGAAGTTTACTGTTCTCCTCGATATCAGAGAAGTTAAATATATTGGGATTTTTTCAACTTGCGGAAATTTAATCTCTAAATCCATTTCACCATTTTCACAACCGGGCAATAAGTTCACAAATTCTGGTCGTTTATGGTATGGTTTTAGCATGTTAATGTGATATATTTGATGCTTTACATTTTTACCTTTAAAGCTTACTACATAATTAGTCTCAGAAATTTTTTTCTCAATTTTCCCTGGTCCTTTCCACTGTTCCGCTAACTTATTTGGCCTGCAGGTAACAAAAACCAATACTAAATCTGCTTCTTGAAATTCACGTTTTACCGCATTTCTGTCATACCAATATTTTCTTTTCAATTGAGCCACTTCCATGTTTTTATTGGCAAGTTCTTGACATCTTTTCATCCTATTTATTAACTCAAATACATATTCAGTGACATAGTTTTCTTCTTCAGGATGACCCATCCATTTTTCATACAATAGTGTCATTGGCGTCCTCAAATTTTTTCCATGCACCAATTCAGCAGGCGTAAACCCTGTGCTTTCATGTGTCACAGTTCTCAAAGCAAACAGCGCCGCCGGTAACTGTTTCTCCCAATCCGGAGCAGACTCAAGACATAAAACTCTCAACATCCTTTTAATAGTTCGATGGAATCGTTCTACCGCATTACTTTGGGGATGATATACAGAACTATGAGTAACTTTTATTCCAAACCGCTCCAGAAATTCTAGTGTCAAAATGCTTACAAAACTGGCTCCTTGATCAGTTTGAATTTTTTCGGAAATCCCATGCGGCTAAAAATGTGTAACAAAGCGTCAACTACCGACTTGGATCCTATGTCTGGTACTGGTACTGCATCTGGATATTTGGATGACAAACACATAGCTGTAATTATGTATCTATTTCCGCTTGAAGTCTCTGGCAAAGGCCCACAGGCATCAACGTTGATTTTTGTAAAAAATTTCAGGAATAATTGGAACTATTTTTAAAGGTGCTTTCTTTTTGTCCCCAGCTTTTCCAGCACGTTGGCATGAATCACAAGATTTTACAAATTCTTCAATGTCTTTATAACAGTTGGGCCAATAAAAATGCTTAGCTAGTCTGTCTTTGGTTTTTGTCACTCCTAAATGCCCCGAAGTTCCCTCATGATACATGTTTTTTATTTGTTCTCTATATTGTTCTGGAACAACAATAAGATCTTCCTCTTTGCCAATCTTGTTGATCTTCTTCTTCACCAACATCCCATTTCTTAGTACAGCATAACCATTTGCCTTATTACAATCTGTTTTCTCTATTTCTTTGAGAATTTTTTTCAATTCCAAACTTTGCCGTTGATCTTCCATGAAACTTTTTGAATCCATTTTTACCAACTCTAACATGGCTTTATCTTCATCATGCCTCAATGGCAGAATTTCTTCTTCTAATTCATCTGATTCTTCGGAACCCACAGCCTCTCCTTCAAGTGCTTGTTTTTCTTTCTTCCCTGAATCATTCTTTACTGAATTTCTCTCTTCATTGTTTCGTTTCTGTTTTTCTTGATACCTAGTAACCACAACATTTACTTGTTCTGAATTAAGTGGCCACTCCATATCAATTTTTTTTAACAAAGCGGCAGTCTTATTTCCAAGTAAATATCTACCTTGATCTAGCGACTTTCTAATCACTGCAGCCTTAGTTACAATATGACCTAATTCACATTCTAGTTCAACTTCTGCCAATGGTAAACAAACCTTTTGTTCATCCAGAAGATGCTGTACCCACACATGTTCTCCAGTAAACTCACCTGGCGACACATACTCTTGACAAATGATATCAACTGATGAACCTGTATCCCGAAGAATAGGCATGGTAACTCTATTTATTTTTCCTTCAAAGGTATAGGGTGCCAAGAGATCCCCTTCAGTTTCCTCTCTGATTCTATTTATGCTTCCTGAGTTCTGTGATTTTAGCTTGGGACACTGAGGTCGAATGTGATCATAAGATGCACACTCGTAACATTGAATCTTCCGTCTACGATCGTACTTTTCTTCATTCTGAGATACATTCCGTTTTGGCCACCCTTGTCCTACATCTGACTTAACATAATTTTTGTTATAAAATCCATTTTTCATAAAATTTCCCCGATCATAGTTATCTCTAGTTTTTTTCTCACTGCCTTGCATTTTCTTTGAAGCACAAAATTCATTCGACGAATTTTTCTTGATTCCTCCTCTTACACTTTCATAATTGTCCACCATATCAGCCAAATCTGTAGGTGAGACAATATTTAACCATTTATCAATAAAATGCTCCCTTATTTCTATAGGCACTCTCCGCTTCAATTGATCTGTGATCATTAATTTTTTAGCCCTTCAAAATCGCCTATTTTAAGTCCTGAAATCCATTCATTAAAATAATTTTCTAACTCGAAGGCGAAATCTCTCCAGGTCTTCTCTGATGTACGCATGTGTTGTATAAATTTCAATCTAAATTTCTCTGGACTTAACTTATATCTTTTAAGAAGTAACCTTTTAACATATTCATAGTTTTTAGCGTCTTCCACATTTTCTCTGGCAATCAATTGTGATATTTCGTAGGGCAAAAGTCCTATCAAATTCGTGACCCAATCTTCCCTTTTTATTTCTGCTTGTTGTGCTTGCCTTTCAAATAAAACTAAGTAAATACTTATATCACTGTCTTTTGGGTCAAATGTTTTCATCAAATGACGAAGTTCTAATCTCGGTTTTTGAGAATTTCCATTTTGCTCCAAACTACCTCCCAGCGGCTGATGTCCAGCTTCTATTCTGAGTTTTTCAAGCTCAAATTCCATTTGTCTTTCTGTTTCTCTACGCTCTTTTATACCTGCCAAAAGTTCTTTCACGAAATCCTCTTCATAACCTTCAAAGTTGACAATTTTATTTTTTAATTCCAGAATTTTGAGATTTGTCATAACTTCTATACCCAATTCTTCCGCCAACTGCAGAAGTTCTTCTTTTCGAGCTCTTCCTAAGAAAGCCATTTCAACAAGCTCTAAGTGTACCCAATGTTTATTTATTATCGTATATGTGTATACGTTCACAGAAATTGTTTACAACAATATTATACATTTACCTATAATCTAGGCTCAAACAGTTGATCTGAATGTACTGTTTCTTGACAGAAATTATTTCCTTCTATTTTCGTATATGTGTATACGTTCACAGAAATTGTTTACAACAATATTCTACATTTACCTATAATCTAGGCTCAAACAGTTGATCTGAATGTACTATTTCTTGACAGAAATTATTTCCTTTTATTTTCGTATATGTGTATACGTTCACAGAAATTGTTTACAACAATATTCTACATTTACCTATAATCTAGTCTCAAACAGTTGATCTGAATGTACTATTTCTTGACAGAAATTATTTCTTTCTATTATCGTATATGTGTTTACGTTCACATAAATTGTTTACAACAATATTCTACATTTACCTATAATCTAGGCTCAAACAGTTGATCTGAATGTACTATTTCTTGACAGAAATTATTTCCTTCTATTTAATTCCATGCCCGGAAACTTCTAAAAAACTTGCTTTGATATTTCATTCCTTTGGATAATTCTCTAAGAACAACAACAAAACAGTATTTACATAAGCATCTAATGTGGTGTAAATCCGATACGGAACAACTAATTTCGAAAAAACAAACTACAGTCACCATCCTTTGTTCTTCCCAACACAAAAGGAAAAAAAAAAATATCCCTGTCGCGTTGGTTCTTTCGCACGCTTGAAGAACTTTCAACTCATCGATTCCCACGGTCATAAAAAACGCCACTGAAGTTGCGCTGATCCAGTCTCACCTGCGCCTTCACTTCCTATCTTTCGTAGTTCGAATCTCACAGGTGCCTCCAATTCTATCTTTCGTCTGTAACATCACAGACACTCGATCACAACACAAAACATTTATTTCTTTACACAAAAACATAAACTGGAATACACTCCGCGCTACAAACTGAACTTGTTGTCTTAGCCAAAGCTCGGCATCTCCTCCTCCTTCAATATCTCTCTCGCAACTCTCCTCATCACTCACCACGCGCTCAAGTCATTAAATGTCAATGTATCCTTCCGCACTTTTGTGCGTGGAAGTCGTACTTTACATCCTTACCCTTAAATTTCCAATGTAAGCATTATTTCAAAATAATTAAATATAAATAGTATTTTATGTATTGATTGTGTGGTATATAAAAGCATTTCAAGAGAGATGCTACATACCTATGTATTTTTGAGTTTTATGGGGGTTTTTTTTATTCTGTAATTTGCTTCAATGATTGAACTAAAGCCAAAGTAGAAAAATAAAGTTTTCTCAAAATCAGTGTAATATACTGTTTATAAAAGTTTAGTAGATATTAAACCTGGTCACATTTTCAGTGACAGTTTTGGTATTTCAGTATTTATTTGTAATTCTAAGTTTCTGATTAGCTGCAGCAGACATTTTTAACATTCTGCATTAAGTTTGCCCAAGCATGTAGTAAGTTGTTTGTTGTAGGTTACAAATTGAACAGATGTATGTTTTCACTATATTTTAAGTAAGAGCATTTGGATCGTATGTCCTGGGAAAAATCCAATAGTCCTGGAATTTTGTGATTGAAAAAACGTATGAACCATGGGAATCGTTATCGATATGTCTTGTTCTGTTTATTGCTTTCTGCTTTATTGCAGATCTCATGGGGGAAAGTCAATGGCAAGTATAGACTAGACCCACATGTGATTAAAGGAACGGTCTACTCAAATCAAGATATTCCGCAAAAAAGTGTCCCGTTTTTCTGTTTGGAATATGGCAGAGATCGCCATACGGCACTGCCAGGAGTGAGCACGTATCTTGCCTTCGCCATATTAAAGAGTGTTGTTTTCTGTGCTTACTGAAGTTTATTTGCAGTTAAATGTATCAATTGCAAGTCAAAAATTTTGTACTTAGCATTTCATGAATGATATGTTCATTGAAATAAATTTGTGCAATTGTTTTTACAGCTTTATTTTCCAAATGACACAGAAAATGCATGTTTTCGCCAACAGACATTTAAACTCACTTTACATTATCTACAAACTGTTTAATATAAATTAGGAATTGTTCATAACGAAAAAATTAAGTGGTAATCGAAAAAACACCTTGTGAGACATTTCTGCGTATCTATTAAAAATAACGAGCCGGTACTTTTTGTCATTTGAGTAGGTCATTCCTATAATCACGTGGGTCTAGGTGTAGATGTACTTGTATGTATAAGAATTTATTCCAAACAGCGAAATTACGATTGATCATTTTTAGAGAGACATATTGTATCAAAAGACATTTGGAGACTGGAAACATCCATCTTTGGCTAAAGTTGTGAAAGCATGCCTTGCTTTATCACATGGCAACTTTGATGTAGAGAGAGGCTCTTCTGTATCATGAAGAGTTCTTTCAGATGAGACGGCATCTATGTCTGAGATGATGAATGAGAGACTAACAATTCAAGATGCATTAAAAATGTATAACAACCAAGTTGCAAAGGTGGTAATAACCAAAGAACTAATAAAATTAGCACTTAATGCATATATGTTATATAGCAACCATTTGAAAGAGGGGCAGAGATTAAAGGAACAGCAACTGAAAGCAGAGAAAGAAAGTGCTGAGAGATTGAAACAAGAATTGCTAAATAAAGGATTTGAAGAGCAGAAAGCAAACTATGGGAAATATGGAAAACAAGATAAAAATTCTTGTTCAAGAAAAAGAGAAGTACAAGAATCATCAGATTCTGTGCTTAAAGAAGCCATTGGGAGACTAAGCAAGCATTAAAAAAAAAACATACCTGCAATATGAGTTGCACATGGCATTCTAGAAGGAGCAGAGAAACTCTGACAGAAAAAAGATAACATGAACTTGAAGCATTAAAAATGAATAGGGTAGTTCATAAAAGAAAATCCTCCCTAATTGATGCATTTATGCAGGAAACCTCAAAAAAGCAATAAATCTAAGGTTAATGAGGAAGCTTTTTTTGTTAAGCCTACCCTTATGTGCACTGATGGCAGTGGTATAAATTCACACTCAATTTTTTGAAATAATTTACTGCATATAACTCCTTCAAATTGCTACCATGGTATTATAAGAATAATGTAAACTTTAAAGGGGACTCCCCTCCCCCCAAAAAAATTGCTAAATGATGAAAAACGGTTTGTTTATACATACGGGGGGGGGGGGCATCATATAAAAGTTTCCGATGTCCCATGACAGTGATTTTGAAGAGTTATAAAACAATCATTTCAAAAAAATTGAGCTTTGGTTTTATTATTGTCATCAGTGGGTGTAAGGATAATCTTAGTTTTACTGTTGTTAGAGCTTTGAAAATCGATCATGGTTAACTTCTTGGGATTTTAACTGTCTGCTGTTATATAAAAGTAGCCCAAATTAGAAGAAAGTCAAGTTTGTTGTTTTCTTATTTCTGTAATTATGAGTTGGAATAATTTTACAGGATAAAGTAATTTCTTTATATTTGTCTCAAAAGCATCAAGGACACTGAAGAATGACTGTAACATTATCAAGGCAAGTGTATATCAGTATGATGCTTCGTATCAATTATACCTGACCTACACAGATGTGAGCTTGAATTGTAACACAGTTGTCCATGCCCTAATGAAATTAAGGCGTTTCAGACAGGTTTTTCATGTTTACCTTTCAAATGTGGGAATCAAAATAAAATGTACTCTTTTGCAGCATAATTCAAAATCATGTTAAGCTCCATTATTATTATTACTTATGAATTGAAAGTTTCCATTATTGAAGGGAACTGCAAGTTTTCAATTGTTTAGTTCTAGGCTTCATGTTTTTGTTCCATACTAAACACATTCACAGTGTTTGATATTTATTGTAATAGCTGTACAAAAGACAAGTTTGAAATATTTCCAAATGTTCATCTATTCGAATGAGATTCTTGATATGCCTCATATCAGATAACTACGATTATTATGTGTACAGAACAAGACAAGTGATCATCATAACACTGAATGACCACAACTATGGCCTTTGAAAGAAGAAATACACAACTTTTTTTTCAACACAGTGTATGAACCCCACTTGGAAAATCTTATATTTTTTTACCAACCACAAACGCAGAAGAAAGCTCTCCGTACTGGCTTGATACAGATGAGAACATCTGACCTCCAGAACAATGAGAAAGGAAGAAGTGTTTTGTAATTCTAAAGTTTGTATCAGGTTAGTTTATGTAAGTAGTTTTTGATATATAATTGAATATATTTTTTTTGGGGGGGGGGGGTAATTTCCATAACCTTTATAGTTCTGAGTGTCTTGAGTAGCATTATATTGAAACTTAAGATGGTCTTTTGTAGTGTATGGATGTGTGTGTTTATATATAATTTTTTTTCCCCACCAAAATGTGAACATTTGCTAATTTTGTCACTGCGGTTTAAAATTAATAAAAAAATTAACACACCTTTTTTTTTTTTTTTTTTTTTTTTTTTTTTGGTCTGCAGCACTTACATTTAACTCATACACTTTTTTGGGCAACTATTTTGGTCATTAACATAAGTTGTTAAGGCTACTATTTAAGCTACTATTTTTACCATTAGTGGCTACTAAAGCAACTATTTTCTTGGATGTGATAGGCTGGCAGCCCTGCAATCAGAGATCACATGGTGCGATTTTCATAAACCAATGTGCACAGTAAGAAGGTTGTTCATTCAGCAGTCTGTTTTGATTTCAAACTGATTGTGTCATTCAAAAGAAAAGTAAAGTCTGTGTGTATGACGTTGCTCATATAGGGAAAGTGGTTGTACCTTGGGTCAGCATGTTATTCTCTTTTCCGACAACAGGTGGCAGGCTAAAAATACATCCTATTTCTTCAGTTTACCACTTGGAGGCACTGTAGGTTTGTTTTGTGCTTTTAACTTGTGTGCATGCTGAGCATACAGACAACAAAGGTTTTTCCCATCCAAAAGTAAATTTTTTTGTGTTCTTGCTTTTTGCTTCAGTGAAAAGAGTTTTTACAACCCAGCTAAAGTAAAACAGCAGGTAAACAGTACATTTTTTGCTGTTTATTTATGCAATATGCATGTTTTGAAAAATTAACTTTTAAACCCAGTAGCCATATTTTATCCTTTCAGTACTTGATGTTGTACCTTGGGCCATTCAACTGAACAAATTTTAAAATACAAAAACGTTTGAATGGTTAATATTCTTTCAAAAATCATAATATAGGCTATACTTAATGCTTTTAAGTCATAGTTATATGCACAGGTGTACTCAAGAGGGGGTTGTGGGTCAAATGCCTCCCTATTAGATTTTTTTTTATGAAAAATAAGTGCTTCTGCACTTTAAAATATATTGTATGAATCTAAAATGTAAACTTTTATCTACCATGTCCACTTAGGTATTTTCTGTGCAGGTAGGCGTATTCTACTTATCACATAGGTATGTGCGTACCAGACCAGTGTTACCACATTTATTTATTGGGCCTATACTTTAATAACCCTAAGAATAGATTGACTAATGATAAACATAAAATTCATAGTTCAAATTAGGCCTACAGTCCCTTAATGAGTGGATGTTAGAAAACCCAGAAAAATCTGTAACCATTTATGATGTTCTTCTATAATTGGAAATTTTTTTTAACAAAGCTTTCACAAAAAACAATATAGAAAAGGGCTTCAAGGTTACAGGGATATATCCTCCTAATGAGAATATTTTTGAGGATGATGAATTTTTATCTTCATTTGTGACCGACTGTCCTCACAATCCTGAAGAAATGCCTTCCACTTCCTTTGCAGTTATAAATGTCACTGCATCTGAGCTTACACTCTTTTTTTTTCAAGTCTTTTAGCATCCCCTGTTACAAAATCTCCTCAAATGATTGGGCCTTTTCCTAAAGCACAACCTCGAAAAAAGCTTCAGGTGGAAAGAAACGTGGAAAAACTAGAATATTGACAGACACACCGGAAAAGGAAGAAATACAAAACAGCAAAATAAAAAAAGTATCAAACAGTCTTAAAACACAAAATTCCAAGGAAAAAAATGATTCTTGAATCCAATGCTGGTGAAGACTATTTTTATATAGCATTTGCAGATTATACTGATGAAGATGCAACATTGGACAAAGTTACTGAATACAAATGAGGAGATCAGAAGAAAGATGACGATTATGGGCAAAACACGTAACAATATTAACAAATAAAGGTAACTTGATCACGCTAGTTACGTTATCTGAAAACTTTTTGTAAAAGTTTTCAGTTAACGTAACTAGCGTGATCAAGTTACCTTTATTTGTTATCAGAAGAAAGTTTTATTTTAACCAAATTAACAGGAAAAAAAAAAGAGTTTCATATTTTGTGGCACAAGTTGTTAAGGATTTGGGTGGAGGGGAATCAGAAGTAAAATACTACAAGTGTTGTGGTGATACAAACAAATTTTTTCTAAAAAAGATGTTTATACTATTGGCAGTGATAACTAAAGCCCGGAAGTTGAGGCAAAATGCCTTAAAATGCTTTTTTTTGCCTTTTCGGCTCATATTTGAAGAAAATGCCTTTTTATGTTTTTAATGCCTTTTTTTTTTTTTTTTTTGCCTATACTCAACAAATGCACTATTAAAAAATGATTTCTTCTTAAGAATGCGATAACATCAAAGTTTTGATAACAATCTAGCATGCAGTACGTAGTGTTTTCGGGTAAACACATAATTTTTTTTAAGTTATTCATTTCTTTTAAAAACTCGTTTTAGGGTATAGGTGTACAAACCATAAGGTAGGTGGCATTTTCTCTAAAACGAAATCACAGTTGGAAGACATCTGAAAGTAAACACGAGTACAATCAGTACATTCAAAACGAGGTGCTCCAATTTAAGCAGCGGTGGCAGACGCATGTGCAGAGTCTGCGATGGTCGGCATCTCATTTTATGTTTTGCTCTCCCTAGAATCCTAGATGATAGTTTCTGCGCATGGCGGAAGTAGCCGAATCCAGTCAGATAACATTGTAACCAATCAAGCTAGAGTGAAAGCCAAGAATGCACGTACACACATAAGACCTTGAACGTAAGTGCAAAACAAGAGAGGAAGATTCTGTTAGTTCGCTACCCCTAATAGATCTCGCTTTGTGTCCAAGGGAAACAATAATGCCAAAAACTGCTTCTTCAACCAGTGCTAAATTAAGTCGGTATGTTCAAGATTATGGAAGTGATATCTTGTCCACTGATGGAATGGTGTTGTTTTGTAAAATATGCAATACAAAACTGAATTACGAAAAGAAATTCTTCATTTCACAACATTTGGCAACAGCTAAACATAAAGCTGCTGTTATTCGGAAGATTGGTGAAAAAAGACATGTTTGATTTCGTCATTCTCTTCTACTTCGAGCAAGCTGTCACAGTTTGCAAGTGATTTGTGCCATGCTTTTATAGATGCTGGAATACCTTTGTGGAAGCTGGAAAATAATTCACTGAAGAATTTTTTGGAGAAATATACAAAGGAAAATATTCCGTGCGAAGCAACTTTGCGGAAAACATACTTAGATTCCTGCTACATTGGTATAATGAAAGAAATACGAGAAGATGTCGGGGATAAAAATATCTGGATCAGTATCGATGAAACAACAGACGCCACGGTAAGGTATGTGGCAAATGTTGTTATAGGTACAATGGAACCTGTTCAGCCCTCAACTATCTACTTACTTACATCAGAACAACTTCCAATAACAAATAGTAGTACGATTTCTCAGCTTTTTGCCTCTTCATTAGCTCTTCTTTGGCCTGGCGGAATAAAGTATGAAAATGTACTATTGTTTTTAACAGACGCAGCTCCTTATATGAAAAAGGCTGCCCACAGCCTGAAAGTTCTTTTTCAAAAATGCTTCATTTAACTTGTTTGGTTCATGCTCTCCACAGAGTAGCGGAGGAAGTATGTGGGTTATTTCCGGATATTAATGCGTTAGTGAGTAATTTGAAGAAAATTTTTCTTAAAGCTCCTCAAGTTCACTTATTCAAAGAGATGGAACCAAATCTTGCTTTACCGCCTAAACCGATTTTGACAAGATGGGGAGCATGGATATCAGCCGCTGTATATTACGCAAATAATTTGAACAAGATTGCTGAAATTGTTAACAATTTTCAAGAGGATGAATCCTGCGCAATACGTAATGCTCAACAGATACCAGCTAAAGATTCCATTCCTAACGATTTAACTTTTATTCAAGCACACTTTTCACAGTTTCCCCGATATGATTACTTTGCTGGAAAAAAGGAACAAAACGTTAGTGAATGCCTTGAAAATATTAAATGATGTAGTTAGTACAATTAATGGTGTTCCCGGGAGAAAGGGTCAAACCGTGAGTGAAAAATGTCAACGAAGTTCTTTCAGCAAATATTGACTTGGAGAAAATCAAAGTCATCGCTGAAATACTCCAAGGTGAAAGTTCAACTTCTGTTGAAATGGATCCTACAACTGCCTCATGTTTCAAATATGCTCCCATTACCTCCGTAGAAGTTGAAAAACATTTTCTCTTCTAAAACATATCCTAAGTGACAGAAGGCAGAGTTTCACATTCGAAAATTTAAAAAAAACACCTAGTACTTATGTGTAACCGCAAAAATAAGTAAGTGATAATCTGATAAATGATTTTGCCAATTCAGCTTAACACCTGTGTATGATTCAGAATTTTTCGACCACTTCTATAAATGCCTATTTTTGATGCCTATTTTGACGCTTTATTTCGCTTATTTGCCTGCCTATTTTTATCATTTTTACTGCCTCAACTTCCGGGCTTTAGTGATAACAGAGAGAGAAAACTGCCTGCACCAATCAGTACTGGACGATCTGAACGACAAGTTTGTCAAATTTCTTTTCAAGTGGACTTTAGTGCATAGGATGTTTGTTAAATGAACATTATTTAAAATTAATTAATAACTTGAAACACTTAATTCCACATCCTTTAGTGATAATTTTCATTTAGTAGCATAGTTTTTTTCTTATTCTATATTGTGTTCTATTGTGTGAAATAAAGTTGTTTTTACATTTCATCTATTTTTATGATTTTGACCCAAGGTACAACACCATGTTGTTGTTGGCGGCCCCGGTGGCGCAGTGGTCTAAGCGATGGCCTCTGATCATTCGTCCGAACGGGGTCCGGGTTCGAATCCCGGTGAAGCATGGATGTTGTGTTTGTCTTACGGCACTGGTTCTCTCCCTTCCCTGGAACCAGTGACCCTAAATTAGGGACGGGCAACTGCTTATAGCCCATTGAGTTGCTCACGGTGGTCGTTAAACCTCCAATCAAAAAAAAAAACATGTTGTACCTAGGGTCACTTTGCATTCTTCTATTTTATTATTTTAGGTTATTTTTTAAATTATCTTTAAATCAAAAATAGTGTTAAGAATATAAATGTATGGGTAATGATCTTCAAAAAAAAAATTCGAACAGGAGTTCAACTGAATTTTTTAAAAATTCACCAAAAAAAACTGACCCGAGGTACAACCACTTCCCCTAGTACTGAGAATTACGTGTCTGTATTTGAGTTATTTGTTATAAGACACTGTAAGAGCTTTATTTTACTGCACTTATATTTTCTTTGAAAGAAATTAATTTCTGCTTTAATGGGCTAAAGATGGCTTAAAAAAATTTGTTTGGAGTCCCTTCCAAAAAATGTCTTAATTCTGTTTAAAGTCAAGTAGATGTGATTTTCATTGTAGGTAGAAGTAGAATGGAATCGTTAACCATTTGAAAATATATGGCACCAGTGACATAAAATAAAATTTCTTAAGAGGATTTGGTTCATAAGAGGATTTGGTTCATTGGTGAAAACCTCCAGGAAAAAAATACTCCCAAGTGGGAATAAGCCCAAAATCATTAAAAGTCAAAAAATGGAAAAACATAACTGAGGGATTTTTTTAATATATATATACATATGTATCATTTTAAATTTGTACTCAGTCCCTCACAGGGAGGGGGTTCGTACCTGGGGAACCCTCCCCTTCCCCCTCCTTGGCTACACATGTACATGGCATTACATATAACAGAGATACCAACTACTACGGAAATAGCTCATGTACTACAGAATACAGAAAACCGTGATTTTTTTTTACGAAAAATTAACAAGATATAAATTTTTTTTTTGCTTGTTCCCCTTCCCAACGCAACGCCACTTGACAATTCGTCTTGTGATGCTGCCTGCACCTCCAGTTCTGCCTCTCAAGGTTGCTCGGATCTTAGTGCGAGCGACCGGCACTCCAATGAGTGTGGCCTTGCGCTGAGTCATTCTAAGTAAAAACTCTCCCTCCCCAGTATGCAACATTCTGGGGACGCTGAGCATAGCTCGCATTGGCGGACACGGGCGGAGTTTGGCCTAAATGCCCGTGCACAGCGGATCGACAAGCTCTTGAAAATTGTTTGGTGCTGAACGTGAATGTCATTGCCTGGAATTGGAGGGGTTTTTTTATGTGTGCATTGGTTATTCTTGTCAGTAATCAATAATTTGAAGTTGTTTTTCTTCCGTTGCAGAAAAGTATGCTTGGATTTCGTTCTTATGTGCAGAGTTCACCAAAATGCATAATTACGTGTCTAGTATGCATCAAAAAAGTGTGTTTACGCATCAAAATTTTACCAACGCATAGAAATACACAGCGAAAAACGCGTAAAGTACACATCAACATGTGAAAATACACATTGAGAAATGCATAAAGTACACATCAACGGTAAAAAACATGCATCGAGAAATGTGCAAAATACACATCAACATGTAAAAAATATGCATCGGGACTTTCAAAACTGAAGTGAATGAAATGAAGATTTTTTCCGTAATCGTAATTTTGTTTTCCGGCGATGTTGCCTCTGTTCAGTATTGTTATTATACATCATTTTATTCCATTAATATTTGTATTTCACTTTGAAAATAGAGGGGAAATTTCCAAAAACAGAAATTCAACGCCACAAAAATTCCTGTGTAATCTTCAGGCAGGAGAGTGCCACAGCTTCGAGGAAATTCTCCTTTTTCATCGTAATTTGGGTTATCCTCAAGATCAATGCATATAACTGAACAGAAATTTGGGGGCAGTTGGTAATGGTTTCCGCCTGAAACTTTCGAAAACGGAAATTTCGTCTTTCAAAACTTTCGGAAACAGTGAAGATTTCTCCCGTAATCGTAATTTTCTTTTCCACGCGATGTTTCCTTTGCCTAGTATTGTTGTTAAATTTCATTTTATTTCATAAATATTTGTATTTCACCTTGAAAATGAAAGGGAAATGTCCGAAAATGGAAATCGGACGTGGCAAAGATTTCTCCCGTAACTGTAATTTTTTTCTCCCAATGTTGTTCTGAATGTGTATCCTGTGTTCTTAAATATTCCCCCAAAAAAGGTTTGCATTTCAGCTTGATAAAGGTGGGAGAGTCCGAAAGCGAAAGTGACGAAGCCGAAAAATGTGTAAGAATTGATGCATGATGTTCAACAGCATTCGTATTCTCCAAGTTACATTTATCTTTCTAAAATAGTGAAAGCTATCATGCATTCATGGTCCTCAAACTGAAAGTTATTTCAGCATGATGGGTAAAATTGTCATCCAAGGGATTTGTGAAGCCTACTGTCATAGTTGATGGTGATGTTGAGCTTAATTTTTCAAATAACACTTTTTCAAAAAAGAAAAAGTACACAGAACTCTTAATTGGAGTAAAAACAAGAATGTATTTAAGCGAAATCATTTTAAACGAAAATGAACTTTCTAAGTTCTATATATCTGTCAGAAAATTTTACGTTGAAGGATGTTCTTATATTCAAGAAAAGATACTGATCTATGATGAATTCTTAAAATGTGCAGAAGTAGCAGATCCTTCACTTAGAGCCAGAACATCATTTACTTCTGTATTATACATAGTCAATCACTTTCCATTTATAATAACTGAAAATGAACTTGATATAGTGGAAGTGGAATTGCTTGTTATCAAGCTGACAATTTAGAGACCATTACAGAAACAAATAGAATAAATGTCACTTGGTCAGAAATCTCAAAATTTAAAAGGCTGTAATAGAGTGTTAAGTATACTATTCTCCCGAAAGTAATGTTTGCAATACTTGTAGTTCCACACTCAAATGCTGCGAGTGAGAGAGTTTTTAGTTTAGTGCGAAAAAATCAAACCCATTTCCTACCTAATTTAGGTTTAGAAATTGTAGAAGCACTGCTTATTGCAAAAATGAATATGTTCTCCTCTGGGCAAGTGTGTTATAAAAAAATATTTTCTGCTGAGGAACTCAAATCTGCAAAACAATGTACAGCCAGATCACTAAAGAAAGCTGTTTAATCTTTTTTTTTTTTTTTTTTGTAAAAAAGTTTCAGCCGCTGCGTATATTATTTTCCATGTGAAAAATTTGAAATATTTTGATACAGATTTTCATGTATATAAATGAATAAGTAAGTAAAAAATAATAATTAAATTAAATGAGTAATAGCATGTTTTCCTCGGTTAAAATTATTCTTTCTGGTATGACTACTGAAAAATGTCCAAAACAACTGAAAATTCGTATGAGTACTACTGAAAATATTTGAAACTGGTTGGCATCTCTGCATATAATAGTACAGGGATGAGTTAAGGAAACTTATCTCAGTGCCATGACAATTCAAACAAGCGTATTAAAAATGCACCTCCGACATTCCACCAGACTGTGTCGCCTCTCTTATTCATTTAATGCACAAAACTATAGCATTTTCAAAAAGCATATGAATTTCAAGAAACTTGTTAATACCCATTTCTAACTAAATTCATGAGCTTAAATTATTAGATAAAGCAAGCATATATGAGAACCACATAACTCCCAATGTACTAAAAATATTCTTCACTGGCAGTACCAAAAATAAAATAAAACATTGTTTAGCCCAGCATAAAAAATTGGCTAAAAAAAGAAGAAATTGCCTCATTTCAGTGTTGTATGAAAAATATTAAAAATCTGAAATAATTAAATTAATATCCTTGCATAAGAATGAAAAAGAATTCAAAATTTTTGAAGCAGTATCCATAGAAAAGTTTAAGCAAACGATATGTAGCAATTGTACTTCCTTCACACAGTCCTGGAAAATGTTATTTAAAAATAAAAAGCAACCTTGTTGATAGAAATTTAACAAAGTTATCTAGTACTCCTAGATGTCACTAACATTAGACTGCGTCATCATCATTAGACACGTATCCATAAGTTCTTGTAATTTCAGGTTTTTAAAACATTGCTTCATCTTTTTCAATATATCATCTTCCAATAACAGAAGTAGCGTTTCTTTGTACCAAGTAATGGTTATATTCAAATTGATCGGAAACTTGGTCGTTCTGGGTGGTGTAGTGGTTAGCATACCCGGGCGCTATCTGGGAGACGTGGGTTCGAGTCCCGCTCCAGGACGATGAAAATTTTAAAGTTTTTGGATATTATCTGACTTACCATCCTTGTCACATTTACGCCAAAAATCGGATTGTCATCTTTAAAATTTTTATTATACGATGCTTTTTTTTTTTCAGGCAACACCCAAAATCTAAAAATGCCTTACTTTTTGTGTCCTTGGCATATTTGTTTAGTGTTAAATGAGCATTTTCATTATTGTCCTGGCTATCTTATTAACTTGCAGCTCAAGTATTGGGTTGATTCTGATGAAATGTCTGAAATAAGAGTGCCACCTGCAAACCCTCATAAAAATAGGAAGCACCACCCACCTAGTCAAAGTGGTTTCCCTCTGTATTGACACACTTCTGCCAATGGGTTATGAGGCCATGGATCCCACGACGATAAAACTAGAGTCTGTGAGGCAAAGAAGGTGGCAGCAACCTGACACTCAGCTTGGTCACTTGGAAAGGTCTCCTCGGCAGGGAAATGGTCCAGGTGCTGAAAGAGGTGATAACTTGTGGAAGTAAAGTCTGTAATGGTACTTTGGAAAACGTGTGGGTGTGCACTGTCATCCAACAGAAGTAGGATCCCATGCCTGTTGACCAAAACTGGCTGCTTGGTAGGGAGCTTTTGTGCATCTGCTGCATTTGAGCACAATTGTGGTCTGAACTGATGGTCTCACCTGGCCAGAGAAAGAATGATAGATCAAGCCAGCAGCAGACCACTATGTGACAACAGCATTTTCCACAACTGTGAGTATCTTTGAGCTTGTCATTTCAGATTGTGTTGAAGACACAGTTTTCATTGTAGGATATGATACAATACAGGAAACCTTCCTGTCTGTGTCTGGCAAAAGGGAAAGTACTCACCACCAGACAACATGTCTCATTAGCTGTAATCGTTGGTACAATTGTGCCACATTTTCACTGTTTCCATGTAGCCACTCCTTCAGAAAACTTGAAAATTACATTGCGCTGGAGCAGGAATTGAACCCGCATCTCCCGATTTCCATTCGAGCATGCTATCTGTTACACCATCCAGGACTAGGAAGTTCCAAGCAAAGTTTCAATGCTTCAGTTGCTTAGAATTTCCTTGTCCTGGGTGGTGTAACGGATAGCATGCTCTGACAGAAATCGGGAGATGCAGGTTCAATTCCCGCTCCAGGGCAAAGTAATTTTCAAGTTTTCTGAAGGAATGGCTACATGGAAACAGTGAAAATACGACACAATTGTGCCAACGATTACAATCGTATTGCCTTCCATGTATTTGTGAAGAATTATTTCTTCAAGGAAATTCATTTCCCACTTATTAATGATGTCTCATTAGCTGCTCTAAACTCATTTAGCACCCAGACATTCAACTCTCTCACTTTCCCCAGGGTGCCTGGCACCAGACAACTGTTGAATGATGCCCATGGACACTTTGCTGAGGGTCAGCATTCACAATATTCTTTGGGTCCTCATTTGTTACAGCTACTTGTGGATGACTACAATGTGCATTTGCAGAGGATGTGTCTCCTGCTTGGAATTTTGTGAACCATCGGTGAATGATGCATTCATTCACAGTACTCTACCCAAATGCTGCATTATTGTTTCAGACCACCATGCCCACAGAATGTCCTAGTTTGAAGTCATGCAGAAAAATTACATGCAGCTGACCTGTCCCTATTGCCCACTTTGACTGAAACCTGTGTGCTCATGGTTAGGCACATAATGTGCACACCATATCTATTATAGTGACCTTGTGATGTATGGCATGTGATGTTGCTGGTTTACACCATTCTGCTGCAGGGATTGAACATGCCCTCTTGCTAAAATCTGACATTTTGTTTAATTATTATAATTCCTAATAAGTATTTTCAGTTTTTGTTGACTGCTATACTTGTTTCTGCTGTCCAAGAGGTACTGGTTTCTATCTTTACAGACTACCACATCACATCCTTTGTTTGCACACTGCAGTGATCCATCTTTTGTATCTGTTCTGTACATCCTCAGTGCTTTTTCTGACTAAGGTTTTAATTTCAATATGATCTTCATTTTACTTCTGGAAATCTTGCTTCACTTCTGTATTATTCAGTTTGTCAGCCATCATGCATCTTAATTTCTTTGAAGTTACATTAACTGCTTACAAGGGACATTTTTTTATATGTAAATGCTACAAAAGAATTATCACTGGTGAAATGTTTGAGAACTCTAACAAATTTAGAGGTTAGCTCCACAAAGAAATACAAACTACCAAATAATTTTTACTTACTCTTGCCATATCAAACTTCTCCATTTACAGCGATCTTGACATCCATCACACGACGTACACAAGTCCTTCTATACTTCGTACTCATAATCTTTCTCATGTAGACAAGCTCTACTGCCAGCATACATTGTTTTTACATTATTAAGTAGATTCCCAGTAACACCATATTTATTCAATATCTTCCACAAAAGTATCCTATTTACTCGGTCATAAGCTTTCTCTAAATCTATGAAGGCAGCAAAAACTTTCTTACTAACAGCCGGATACTTTTCAATCACCATGCGTAATGCAAAAATTTTGTTAGTGCAGCCTTTACCAGGCATAAAACCACTCTGAACATCCCACATTTTCTTTGATGTAAGACCTCGTACTTTTTCAATAATGACTTTGCCAAACACTTTCCTTGGCATACTCGGTAGGCTAATACCACAATAGTTCTTGCAGTCAATCTGATCACCTTTTCCCTTATACAAGGGAACAATGATAGCATCCGTTCAATCCCAAGGGACCATTCCTAACTCCCAGCACAACTGGCTAATTTCAGTTAACCAGTCAATTACAGAGTCACCCGATATTTCAACATCTCAACAGTCATGCCGTCAATGCCCAGATCCTTACCATTCTGAAGATATTTTTGAGCTTTACACACCTCTTCTCTTGAGATCCCTCTTGTGTTTCCATCTTTCACTGTGACATCATCCACTTCTGCCTCAGAATCACCTTTGCTTTCTTGATCTAATAACTCACAGAAGTATTCACCCCATCTTTCACTTAACTCATTGGGCTCCCATATCATTTCCCTTATCCTATTCTTCACACAACTTACAACTTTATTTCCCCTATTTTTCCTGAGTCTCGTGTACTTCCAGAAAGCTTTCCTATCTTTCTAAAAAGCCAATTCATGCCTTTCCACCTGCTCCTTCTTATCTTTTGCCTTACTCTGGCAAACCAGCTTACCTGCCTCACGCTTCTTAGTGATATTCATCCTCAGAAACTCTACTTTGCAACAGCCCCAAATAGGCTTCCTTCTTTCTCTTTACTGCCTCTTCAATCTTACTATTCCACCAAACATCACCTCTATTGTCACACACTATTGTGGTGCCACGGACCTCTTCAGCAGTAGTGACAACACAGTTCTTAAAACATTCCCACTTCTTTTCTACATCCCTCTCACATGACTTCAGCTCTTTCAGTCATTCTCTCAGTAAGTTAGAGTAACACTGATGATCTTCAGGGAGCCTTTCAACCTTTATTCTTTCCATCCTGGGCCTCTTCCTATTCCTTTTCTTCCAACCAACATTGAGTTTCACTCATGACATTACCAATTACCAAGTAATTATCAGAGCAAACATCTGCAGCTCTCATCACACAGGTATCAACAACTAAGTGTTTCAGATGCTGATCATAAACAACAAAATCTATTACACTCTTTAATCCAAGAGTACGATTTTCCCAAATATATGTGTGGATATACTTGTGGTTGAAAAACATATTATATATACACACAAACCATTCTCAATGCAGAGTTCAATTAATCTTTCACCATTATCATTCACACAAGGATCATTAAACTTACCCAGAACATTGTCAGAATTTGCATTCTGCAAACCTACTGTAGCATTGATGATATCCCCTGCTATTGTAACTTTCTGTTTAGCACCAAACTGCCTCAAAACAGCTTTTAGCTCATTCCAGAAATCTTCCTTCCTATAAGAAGATTCCAAGTCACAAAGAGCATACACTACAACAATTACTATTATCTGAAGTTTTATTTTCAAACGAATCCAAAGAATTTTCTCACTTATGCAGCTATTGGGAATCAAGTTGTTGTTCCATCTTTTCACTTAAAATCACTCCTACATCCTCTCACATCCAATACTGTCCTCTCACATCCAATACTCCAGACCACACACTCGCCATTCCATTGACTTCTTCTATCCCAATTTCCTTCTTTTTGGTTTCACTTTCACACAGCACATCCAATCTATCTATAATTTTTCATTTCTTCAATCACCTCATTCATCATGCCATTTATACCTCTACTATTCCATACACCAATCTTACACTCACTCAGCCAAGAGGTTTTTCTCGTATGCCTTTTTCCATTTCCGTGGTGGACCATTCTTCTCAAATGTGGTGGGTCCACCATATCTCACACTAAAGTCCATTATGGTATTGCTTTGTGTCTTTTTCATCAGGATAGTACACCAGTGTGGAGGATTAGCCCACAGCTGATGGTTCCAGTTGGTCATTCTACCTAAGGATCTGGAACAAAACTCAGTGAGTTGGGGTTTTTTTTTTTTTTTTTTGCCAATGTCACACAGAACTAGCTGGCACATCTCCAAGATTCACAGAGGCCTTTGTTGCTGTTCTGTGTGCCATTGTAGTCCATGGAGTGTCCTGTCAATTACAATTTTCGTACCAAGTATTTTTTTCTTTCTTAAAAATAGTCAGTAATTACAAGTTCATTGCTTAAGTATAAGTCAACAAATCTTTCTTGTTCATGATAATTAACACAGCAATCAGATATCGCCGATTTGACTGTAATTACTGTTTCACGCGTGAATTAAATCACATCAGAAAACTTAAAATTTTCATTGCCGGGGAGCGGGAATCGAACCCGCATCTCCCGATTACCATTCGAGCACGCTTTCCATTGCACACCCCACGACGGTAAATTTGCAAGTATCTGTGTGTGTTAAGAGCATCGAAATATTCTCCGACCGCGTTCTTGTTCAATGCAGATTCTGCTGCCATCTAGCGTTGTTAAGTAAATCTTTTCTGATGTGATTTAATTCACATGTGAAACAGTAATTACGGTCAATTCGGCGATCTCTGATTGCTGTGTTAATTATCATGACGTATTTACCACTTGTTATGAGAAGAATATATCTTCAACTCTGAATTTCTTGTTCATGTCTTCCAAACACCTTTTTTTTTCACACTGATTCATTATATCCATCCATTTTGAAATCATGAAAAATATATTTGCGTGCATTTTTCTGTACATATGCTCACTCATAAATTTCATATCGGTGGCATTTGGGTAAGTACTTTTTCTCAGGCATTGGAGCTGTGTATTTTATATTCTGGAAGCACACCAAAATGATGAAATACCCTGGATTTATTGTGCACTTGTTATATATACTTTAAATTTTGTTTATGTTATAAGTTGTTTTGAAGTAGTGTTTTCTTATTTTTGTAGACTTCCTTTTACCAGTAGATGAAACCTGTGAGAAAAAAGTTCATGAAAATTTAAAGAATATTGCATCAAAGCTGGACTCAGAAAATGAACTTTGCTACATGATTCAAAAAGCATTCTCCAACTTATGCAGCATCATTACTGTAAATAAAACCTTGTACTGAGAGCTTTATGGCTAGAAGTTATTTTGTAGTTGTATATATTTTTGTAAATATATTGTACAAATGTTTTATAATAAATATCACGAAATAGTTTTTTTGATCGTGAATTTTTTTTTTTTTTCTTTCTAATCTAGATATGTTCTTTCATGTGCAAAACTGTCTGTGTTTAAATTTTGGCAGTATTATTACTTGCTGAATTTTTAATGTGAATTCAGTTCATCAATATCTTGCAGGTTTCCAACCTTATTTAAATTACTATTTCATTTTTGAGCAAAAGATTGACATTTTTTCTCAGTAGAAATTGGCATCATAATGTTATTGGGAATGTTTATCATGCATAAAAACTTGCATTTCACATCAAAATTATTTTAATTATATGAAATTTTAAGCACTGTGTGAGTGTAAACAATATTGAAAGTTAATCTTGTTTTCCAGAGATTACCACTTTTTTCTGGGTATAATACAAAAATGTTTCTTTAGTAATTCTGGCATCAACTCCGAGGTTAAACTACCGTCGCTATTTTCGCGAAATGCGAAGAGTTCATCCAAAATGCAAGAGAAAAATTAGTGTCTGTAGCAAAATAGCACCAGCCATTTAAATATCAACCCATCAGCAGATTCTGCTCCGGCTTTTCTATTTCTGCGAAAGCTAAAGTTTCCGAAATTTTGGCAGCGGTTCGCCCTCCGTTAATTATTTCTTTTATCCACAAGCTCAAGATATGTTCCTAGAGCATGTGTTTAATTAATTGTACCCCCATACACTCTAGAGCACCCCAATAAAGGGTAGGGTATTTTTTTATAGAGGCTACAGGGATTATAGTCTCCTTCCCCTATTCAAAGTTCAAGTTTAAACCAGGGTCAACTGTGACATCTATGGCATTCCCCCAAAGCATCATTATTATTAGTTCTCCACTGATATCCAAAGCATTGTTGGTGTTAACGATTCAGTTGATGTTAAAAATTTTCCAAGCAACAAAAGCCGCTAACTTTCTTTAGCATTTTGCTACAACATTTTTTGAGCCAGCTTAAACTCTGCATCAACTTATCTGTTGGTTGGTCATTGAAATTCTTCAGTGAGAAAGATATTTTGCCTTTAATTTGGTCATGGTTTCAGCACCTGAAACACAATATTATGTTCATAAGAAACCATTCCAAAACTGTACGAAATGTAATGATCTGTTCACTAAGAACTTATTTAAAAGCTGCTGAAATGGATATTTTGTCACCTCAGTGTCACAGTGATCTGAGCACTGACTTCTGACCATTCATCCAAGATGGGCCTGGATTCATATCCCAGGTGAGGCATTGATGATGTGTTTGTCTTACAGCATAGGTTTTGCTGGAGCCAGTTGCCCTAAATTGGGGATGGTCAACCACTTTATAGCCCTTTGAGTTGCTTACAGTGGTTGTTAAAACCCCAATAAAGAAAAACAGGATAATTCCGTTCAGCAGAAACAGCATTAAAATCGCTGTGACCAATTTGGAGTGGCAGCTGTTGTATGTTAATTGCATCCCTCTCATGGTACCTCCAACACCCCTGGATAGCATTCACTCCTGGTTTTGCACAGCTGGTGGAACTACAACAGGGGTACCCCATTCATCTTGCAATGGTTAATCCTCTGAAACGTTGCTGCCACATAGTTGATTGGCTGGTGATAATTGTGTTGTGCATGCTTTTAAAAAATTTGATGGTGCATGCTTTTTTAAAATAGCAATGACCAGCAGTTAGCAAAGGCAGTCTTTTTTTTTTTATCAACAATTGCTTCATTTATTGTGCTTATCTTCATTTCATGTTTGCAATTGAAATCAAAAGTCATTTTAGTTTCTGGTTTCGATTGGACTCGTAAGAGAGCAGTGTACGATAACTCGCTCTGCAAGCATCACTGATTTGTCACGCTTGTGTGATAATTTTTTTCACTTTTGAACAGTAGCTTCTCCAACTAGTCAATTGGAGGAAAGAAATACAGAAGTATCAGTTCGTAAAATAAATAAACTTGCGAAATTCAACTTTTCTCTGAAAAGAATGCAGAAGTTACCTCATTTTCTCTTCCTTTTACTTTTCACTGAAACTTTAAAAATATAGTAAATGAATTGAGCAACACTAACTGCATTTGTTTTAGCCTCGTCTTATACTTAGGATTGACTTATCTGTGAATCAAGATAAGGAAATTGAACTCATTCGACTTATGTCCCATATCGACATAAGCCAAATGCTTTTGGTAATAATGTCGTACCAATGGTATTGCAATTTCAAATAAATTCCCAATGTATGACATCACTGGCCAGTGTACCCATATATTTGTCTTTAAGCAATTTCTCTAGTTACAGCAAGTAGTCTATATTTTCGAACATGGTCTTGTGCGACATAGTATCTATCCTGTGAGTCTTCAATCTTGTAAAATTTTGGATTTGGCTGCAATTGTATTACCGAGGGTAAGTTGAAAGTTTTGTAATATTTGAGTAGACGCATGTGCAGCGGCGGGTATGTCACTTGTTTAAACTAGTTCAAGTCGCACACTGCAGTCAGTTGAAAAGGATAAAAGTGGTAATCGTTGCTGTTAATAGCATAGCATAGCATAGCATGTCGTCTGTGGTTGGGATGCCTACAAGATGAACACCCACAACTGGCTGAGTAGGGAACTTTCGCTTTACGAGTTTAAACTCGGCCATAACACTGCTCGAGCAACATGAAACATTTGTCATGCGAAAGGGGAAGGTTCTGTGGACCACAGCACCCCAACCAGATGGTTCAAGAAATTTTGCTCAGGTGACAGCAACCTCGATGGTCAGCTAGGCCGCGAACCGTCGATTCGGAGGCCATGCGCCTGGCAGTAGAGGCAAATCCGACAACCAGCACTCTGAGATTATCAGGCGAGCTGGGCATATCACAGACCACCGTGGTTCGTCAGCTTCAGAACCTCGGCAAGGTCTACCGGAGCTGCCGCATTGTCCCTCACTAACTGACGTCAGCTGAAACATACAGCTGAGTGGAAGTGTGCACGAAACTCCTAGAAAACTCACACAATTTACGCTTCATCAAGAGAGTTGATATGTGCGATGAAAAGTGGGTCTATTTCCGTAAACCTAAGACAACGGCAGTGGTTGAGCCCGGGCCAGCTTCCTGAAACTGTTGCCAAACGTAGGCGCTTCGAGCACAAGGTGATGCTCTACGTCTGTTGGAATTTCGAGAGGATAATCCATTACTAGTTTGTTCCAGACGGTCGGAACATCAACGCCAACCTCTACTCTAAACTGCTGGAGTGGATGTATGCCGTTTTGGAGAAGTACTCGGCACTGGTGAACAGAAAGCGTGCTCTCGTACAGCAGAACGACCCGGGCAAAACTCCAGAGAGTATCGAACTGATTCCACGCCGAGCATATAGATAGTCCGGATCTTGCCCCATCGGATTATTACTTGTTCCGGTCCATGGCCCATTTCCTTCGCTAAATCATTTGGTCTGGTGTCAAGTTTGTTTCATTTCTCCTGTGAATTTTTCATGCTTTCCAGGATTACGAGTTATGTCTGTTGCATTATCATTTGCATTATGTGTTGCCATTTTATTCTGCTGCAGCAGCAAAACCGAGATTTTTTTAAGTCAGAATCACTGAAAGTTAAAACACAACCCTCAATTATTGTAAAAACCTTTATTAAAAATGGCTTTGTTTGTTACACAGTGAGAGAGGACAATTTATTATGCACATCCACCAGGTACCATGTAGGCCCACCTTTCACATTCACTACAGCAGGAACCCATTGGAGCATGGACTACCAGACATTGAAAACATTCAGCTGGTTCGCCATGATTCTTCAGCCCAGCTGCCTGTAAAGTGCTGAGTTACAGGTGGTGGGTTTGGGTGCATTGCTGCACTTAAGTCATCCTACAGAATCTGCATTGGGTTCAAATCCAAACAGCAGCAATGGCATGGAGCATTATTTTATTAAAAGGGAATCCGTAGCCACGAGCGGCTGTAAGTGGTCCACGAGTTTGGCAACATAGTATTATGCAATGATGTGTTTAACGGGTACAAGATAATAACAGAACATTAAACTGTCTCTACTAGTCTGTTACACCCAAACTTAACAACAAAGATCCATATCCCCGTGCATGTACACTGAGTAGACAAAATATTAGAGATAGTGATGGGCATTGCTCGCGCAGAGTGAAACAGATCCCAACCAAATGCAGGAGGGCTTCCAAAACAGTATCGCAATCGACAAATGTGGGTAAACTTGGTGATCTGGGCTACTTCGATCGTGGATGCATTGTCGGCACAAAACGCTGAGTGTATATAGATATCGCCCAAACGGTAAGAACTCTAGGGCAACTGTATCAAGGATTTACCACGAATATCATATCGACAGACGTACCAGCGCCCAGAGACCAAGCAGTGGCTGACCACACACCATTGATGACCTGGGCGGATGTAGATTAGCCAGGCTCGTACAGACCTACGGCTTTGTAACGGCGGCGCAAAACACATCCAGGTTCAATGTCGAAGGCCCAAGCAGGGTCAGTGAGTGAACGGTATGGCACACGCTGTGGACTATGAAAGCCGACGCCCTATTGGTGTAGAGTGACCAGATGTCGGGCTTTTGAAAAACATGTCCTGCTGCCCTCCAGGCATTAAAGAAAATAGCCCGAATGTACGGCTTTTTCAATAAGGAATAATACAAATACATGACAGAAGCGTAGCCAAGGTCCTCGGTCCGTATCGCCTCTTGAGGGTGGTTTGGGCACGAATTTAAAGCGATATACACTATATTGACAAAAGTAACCGGACACCCCTTCAAAAGCAAATGAACAGATCCGCTGCGTTATTAAGATGCGCGGTACAGCTGCAAACGGTATAAAAACAAGCCTGCAGGGGACCGCGATCTTTTCGCACTGTGAGGTTGCGTGAAAATGTCGCGGCGGGAGAGAACTGACAGAAAGGAAAGATTGTTGGGTGTTATATTAGTGGGTTGTCCATAAGAGAAACGGAGAGTCGTTTAAACGTACCCAAGTCAACTGTTTTCGATGTACTGAATAAGTGGAAGACACATGGCGTGCCTTAAACAGTAAAACGTACCGGGAGACTAAAGAAAATCAGTGATAGACGACGTTGAAGCTTCAGGAGAGTCTTTACAGCTAATCGACGGAGTACTGCACAAGACCTCAGTGTACAGGTGAGTAAAAATACTGGAACCTCGATATGTACACGTACCATTCGCAGAGAACTTCATTCCATGAGTTGCCGTATTCGTGCGGCTGCTCATAAGTCTCATCTCCTCTCGGAATGCTACTCGTCGTTTAGCATGGTGTAAAGAACATTATCGTAGACCGTAGATCAATGGAAACGGGTTCTATGGTCTGATGAACCCAGGTACACGATCCATCAGTCTGATAGCCGTGTGTGGGTATGGCGGTAGCCGGGGGAACGCTATTTGCCACAATGTACTGTTCCTACGGTCAAGTTTGGAGCGCCGCCCCGGTGGCGCAGTGGTCTAAGCGATGGCCTCTGATCATTCGTCCGTTAGGGGTCCGGGTTCGAATCTCGGTGAGGCATGGATGTTGTGTTTGTCTTACGGCACTGGCTCTTTCCCTTCCCTGGAACCAGTGGCCCTAAATTAGGGACGGGCGACTGCTTATAGCCCATTGAGTTGCTCACGGTGGTCGTTAAACCTCCAACCAAAAAAAAAAAGTTTGGAGCTGGCAGTGTACTCGTGTGGGGTGTTTTTCGTGATATGGTCCCGGCCCATTGGTTATCGTGGACAAACCTCTTAACCAGCACGTCTACCTCGATATTCTAGACAATGTTGCTCTACCAACCCTGTGGCAATACTATGGAACCGAGCCTTGTTGATACCAGCAGGATAATGCACCGAGCCATAAAGCAAGGACTGTTACGGCGTGATTAGACAATAATTCCGTATCGTGTGTGGACTGGCCAGCACAGAGCCCTGATATTAATCCCATAAAGCACCTATGGGATGAATTAAAGCGCCGCATAAGACGTTTGGAACCAAGGCCTACTACTAAGCAGCAGCATTGTGTACTGAATTGAAGCGCATACCTATCGCTGTGTTCCAAAACCTGGTCGAAAGCATGTCTCGAAGGGTCAGTGAATGCATTAAGGACAAAGGTGGACCGGCACAGTACTAATGTATATCAATAAAGGCTATGTTGTGTTTCTGTTCCAGGTGTCCGGTGATTTTTGTCATTATAGTGCGTATATATATATATACACTGAATAGCAATTGAATTAGAGATACCTGTCGCCCTGATGACGGCGGTGATTCGTCTCGGCATGGACTCGGCAAGACACCGGAAGCGTTGGGAAACCATACGGATCCACGACCCCTGAACAAGCTCCCACAGTTCACGAAGATTTGATGGAGGGTCGAACATCTCTCGCGATGGCATCCCAGATGTGCTCGATGGGATTGAGGTCAGGTGACCTAACTGGCCAAGGAAGCGAGGTCACGTCGGTGGAGTGTTCATCCAACCATTCGGATATAATTCGGGAGCGATGGCACGGTGCATTGTCTTGTTGCAGGATGAAGTCCCCAGTGGGATGTTGAAGACGCACAAACGGGAGCAAATGGTCGTCCAGGATATTCCGGTAACGTTGACCTGTGCGGGACGATGTCACACGTACCAGGTGTTCCATTTCAGTCCACGTAAACAGTCCCCAGACGAGAATGCCACCCCTACCAGCTTGAAGAGTACCCTGCTGGCAAGAAGGGTTCATCGCTTCATGTGGTTTGCGCCGTACTCGTATCCTGCCATCCGCATGATGTACCAACGTGAATTTCGACTCATCAGTCCAGGCAGCATTTTTCCACATGTCTAGGCTCCAGTGGCGATGTTCCCGCGCCCATGCTAATCTTTGCACCCTGTGATGTGCGGTCAGCAGCGGTACCCTCTTGGGACGATGGCTTCTGTACCCCATAGCGAGGAAATGGTTCTGGATGGTGTGGCTGCTTACACGTTTTTGTGCACCAGCGTTAAATTGCCAAGTGATTTCTTGCACTGTGGCCCGTCATCCGCTGTTACAATGCGAGCTAGCCGACGATGACCCCGCTCATCCACACGCTGTTGGCCCTTGTAGGAATGGTTTTACCGGATTCGATGTACTCACGCTGCACCCGTGACACAGTGGCTCGTGAAAATCCCAGTGCCTGCACGACTTCGGAGATAGAGTGACCCATTCTTCAGGCCCCGACAATTTGCCCACGATCAAATGCGCTTAGATCCTTCGTCTTACCCATACTGCGTCCAACTCTTACTGATTCCCGTCGCATCACTTCTTATATTGTCGGATCGCTGCATACGTCATGCCGTTTCCGTTTACAGGGCCGCCCACGGCGCCACATTTGCATAACGCCAGCTGTCTCTAATTCAATTGCTCTTCAGTGTATACAAAAACTGTTTATTACCAAGACATATTGGAACAACTTGAAGTTATTGTGCTTGATGAACAATTGCGTTTCAATGGGTGATTGCTTATAACGAAGGTTTAAGTTAGCGAGTACTGTTGAAAATGGTATTCCCATAGGTATTCCTATGGGAATACCATTTTCAACAGTACTCGCTAACTTAAACCTTCGTTATTTTGAGTCAGCATACTTAAAAAGAACAAATGCTTCGCAGGGTAAATACGTGAGATACATCGACGACGTAATTGTGTTCGATGTAAATGACTTCAGCTCAAAGATATAACAGATTTACCCCGAAGAGTTCGAGTTGCAGATGGCAAAGTGATAATGCTGGTAACATTAACTATTTGGACAAATATATAAAACTTTTAAACAATCACCTATTTACTACTGTATCATCAGCAGTTACAATGGCTATGAAATCCTGCAGTATTGAAGATGCATACATTAATATTATTAATAACATCTATGAAAATGCAAGTGCAAAGATTCGGCTGTTTGAAAATACAACACACGTAAAAATTGGAAAGGGAGTGAGACAAGGTGACACCATATCTCCGAAGCTCTTTAATGACACATTGGAAAATGTCTTTCAATCACTGAACTGGGAAAACAAAGGGATAAAGATTAATGGAGATTATCTAACCCACCTTCGTTTTGCTGATGACGCAGTCATTTTTGCAACTACCCCATCAGAGCAGCAGAGTATGATCCAGGAACTTGCTGACAAGAGTAAAGAAGTGGGATTAAAAATGAACTTTCAGAAGACAAAAGTGATGTTCATTGCTTTTACAAGAAATGAAGATGTTATCGATTGATGGAGAAAAGCTGGAGATAACAGACACGTACGTTTATCTTGGACAGCAGATATCAGGTGAGGGTCACATTGATGAAGAAATTAATCGGCGTACAAAACTTGCCTGGAGAGCTTTTGGAAGAAACAGCAGAATTTTCAAGAGCAATATGCCATTATGTCTTAAGAGAAAAGTGTTTGATCAATGCATCCTTCCAGTGCTTACGTATGGTGCAGAGACGTGGACCTTAACTAAAAGAGACATACAAAGGCTGCAGACAACGCAAAGCAGCATGGAGAGGTGCATGCTTGGTGTAACCAGGAGAGATAAGAAGAGGAACTCGTGGATCCGAAAAATGACAAGAGTGGAATATATCATGATCAGAGTTAAATCCCTGAAATGGCAATGGGCTGGACATACTGCCAGAAGGACAAACCATCGATGGACAGCCGAAATTTTAGATTGGATTCCAAGGGACAGGAAAAGACCCAGAAGAAGACCACATGGGAGATGGGTGGATGAAATTCGAAAGTATGCGGGAGTGACATGGAGGAGACTGGCACAAGACAGACCGTTGTGGAGGAAACTTGGGGAGACCTTCGTCCAGCAGTGGATTGATAATGGTTGACAGTGATGATGATGATGATGATACGACGGAAGGAATACTTTTGACTTTCCTGTTCAATTTTTTATTTACTGGAACTCAGATATCTCCATAAAAGTGCATAGAAACCTGGTCGCCGCCCCGGTGGCGCAGTGGTCTAAAGCGCTGGCCTCTGATCATTCGTCCGTCTGGGGTCCGGGTTCGAATCCCGGTGAGGTATGGATGTTGTGTTTGTCTTACGGCACTGGCTCTCTCCCTTCCCTGGAACCAGTGACCCTAAATTAGGGACGGGCGACTGCTTATAGCCCATTGAGTTGCTCACGGTGGTCGTTAAACCTACAATCAATCAATCAATCAATAGAAACCTGGTCATATCGCAATTTTTTCGTATCGTATCGATTTGTGGTGATTTCAAGTGTCTATTGGATAAATTACAGGAATTCATTGGTGCCCTGCTGAAAAACGAATATCCACATAATTTTGTCTTCAGTATGTTTCGTCAACTCTCAGTGGCTCAAGACGAATTGTACAATTCCATTCGTTAACCTCTGATTACTTGATACGACGTATTAATTTATAGTTTCTTTTGTGTCCGAGATTAGCAAAGCTTAGACTTCTTCTATCACTTTCAGCAAGTCTTATCACTTGATGTCTTTGGTTGGTCTTGATGGCTTCGGGAGCATTCCCCACATGCGTAGGATTTTCCGCATTATATCAGAGAATCGAAAAACCATCGATCGGTGCTCCCCTAATGAGATCGGCCTTGTATCTATTTGTTACTATACTTTTCAAAACAGCCTTCCGCTAAATGGAATGGAATTTGCTTTTTGACTTTTGTGAGGGGCTGACACCATGGTTTTTATTCAGGTGCTATTGCTATTTTCGGGTAGGTTTTGTGTTGGTTGTTTTGTTGCACACTTTCGATATTTATTATTCCTGTTAGAAATTGTGTGTATTTCGTATGTGTTGTGTGGCAATTATATGTGTTATTTATATAGGTCTGATTATATGTAAGAGGGTGATCTCTTCAAGGTTATATAAGGTCTGCTGTATGCGCAGCGCCATGCAAATTGCAGGGTGGGTGCACACGTACAAGTTATGCAAATGATTGCATTTCCAGACCTATCGCACGAACGGTGCGCGGGATATCAGCGAACAGCTGGCCCGTGAGCCAATCAGTCGAGACGTCGTCGTGGGCGCGAGAAGTGAGTGGTTCTGCAGTAACCGTGTCTGGAAAACGAACAAGGAAGTGCCAATGTCGTTAAGACGCCGTCGTGCGCGATTTCGTCAAACGGATGAGTTCACGAGAGGTGTCATCATAAGCCTTCGTACCGCCGGATGGTCCTTGCGTCGTATTGCGGAAGAAACGCAACGTGATGCCACAACCGTTGCTGGCATTTCGAGACAGTGGTTCCATCAGGAAGGATTTGTGCAACGTCGTAGGGAGACTGGAGCACGGAGACGGCCGTCCGAGCGCACCGATTGTCGCATCCGATGTCATGCCGTAGCGGACCCACAGGCCACAACGGGCGGCATTTTTGTGGAGTGTACGGGGAGGCTTCGATTCTCCCATATCAACGCGCACAGTATCACGCGGATTGCCTGTGTCTGGTTTGTTGTCCAGCTGTCCGTTGCGAAGGCTACCATTAACAGCACGCCCTCGTCGTTACCTCTTGGCGTGGTGTCGCTCCATAGTTGCGTGGGGTGCCGCATGGAACAGTGTGGTATTCAGAGATGAATCGCGGTTCTGCCTCAGCACGGATGATCGCCGAGTAAGAGTCTGGAGGCGACGTGGCCAGCGGGCAGATTCTTCTGCCATTGTGGAGCGCCACACGGCCCGGCAATGTGAAATCACGATTTGGGGTGCTATCAGCACCAACAGCAGTTCACAGCTGGTACGCATTACGGGCACATTGACGGCACGCCACTATGTTGACGAGGTGCTGCGGCCCGTGGCAGTACCGCATTTGCAGGGCATCCCGACACCCTTTTTCAACAGCATAACGCCCGACTGCATGCCGCTCGGATAAGCCGGAATGCTTTACATGGTGTGCGGATGCTTCCGTTGCCAGCACGACCCTCCGACCTCTCGTCCATCGAGCATCTGTGGGACATGATTGCACGTCGGTTGAGTACCCTCCCACCCCCGCAAAATGAAGATGAACTGTGGACTCGGATTAACACCACATGGTCCATGATACACCAGGACTCTATTCGGACTTTCATTTCTTCGATGCTACGTCGGATTCAACGCTGTATAGCCTAACATGGGGGCCACACTCCTTATTGATCATCCTCTGTATTCGTCCACTGCAACCTAGTGTGTATGTGACAATTAAATGTGTTCAGGACCTACTTAGCTATCTGTGTGAGCAGTTTGGTCTGTTTTCGGGCATTCCTTCATGGTGTGGCATTTTCTCTGTCAGCCAGTGTAGTGTATATACAGTATAGTACATA
Organism: Macrothele yani; assembly: GCA_039090855.1. Classification (NCBI taxonomy): domain Eukaryota; kingdom Metazoa; phylum Arthropoda; class Arachnida; order Araneae; family Macrothelidae; genus Macrothele; species Macrothele yani. Next base: position 103,293,355 of record CM077028.1, read on the forward strand.
TCATCATTGTCAACCATTATCAATCCACTGCTGGACAAAGGTCTCCCCAAGTTTCCTCCACAACGGTCTGTCTTGTGCCAGTCTCCTCCATGTCACTCCCGCATACTTTCGAATTTCATCCACCCATCTCCCATGTGGTCTTCTTCTGGGTCTTTTCCTGTCCCTTGGAATTCAATCTAAAATTTCGCTGTCCATCGATAGTTTGTCCTTCTGGCAGTATGTCCAGCCCATTGCCATTTCAGGGATTTAACTCTGATCATGATATATTCCACTCTTGTCATTTTTCGGATCCACGAGTTCCTCTTCTTATCTCTCCTGGTTACACCAAGCATGCACCTCTCCATGCTGCTTTGCGTTGTCTGCAGCCTTTGTATGTCTCTTTTAGTTAAGGTCCATGTCTCTGCACCATACGTAAGCACTGGAAGGAGGCATTGATCAAACACTTTTCTTTTAAGACATAATGGCATATTGCTCTTGAAAATTATGCTGTTTTTTCCAAAAGCTCTCCAGGCAAGTTTTGTACGCCGATTAATTTCTTCATCACTGTGACCCTCACTTGATATCTGCTGTCCAAGATAAACGTACGTGTCTGTTATCTCCAGCTTTTCTCCATCAATCGATAAATCTTCATTTCTTGTAAAAGCATTGAATATCACTTTTGTCTTTTGAAAGTTCATTTTTAATTCCACTTCTTTACTCTTGTCAGCAAGTTCCTGGATCATACTCTGCAGCTCTGATGGGGTAGTTGAAAAAATGATTACGTCATCAGCAAAACGAAGGTGGGTTAGATAATCTCCATTAATCTTTATCCCTTTGGTTTCCCAGTTCCAATGTGGCATTAAAGAGCTTTTTTTTTCGGATAGTACATATATAAATATATAAATATATATATATCATCATCATCATCATCATCATCATCATTGTCAACCATTATCAATCGACTGCTGGACGAAGGTCTCCCCAAGTTTCCTCCACAACGGTCTGTCTTGTGCCAGTCTCCTCCATGTCACTCCCGCATACTTTCGAATTTCATCCACCCATCTTCCATGTGGTCTTCTTCTGGGTCTTTTCCTGTCCCTTGGAATCCAATCTAAAATTTCGCTGTCCATCGATAGTTTGTCCTTCTGGCAGTATGTCCAGCCCATTGCCATTTCAGGGATTTTACTCTGATCATGATGTCTTCCACTCTTGTCATTTTTCGGATCCACGTGTTCCTCTTCTTATCTCTCCTGGTTACACCAAGCATGCACCTCTCCATGCTGCTTTGAGTTGTCTGCAGCCTTTGTATGTCTCTTTTAGCTAAGGTCCACGTCTCTGCACCATACGTAAGCACTGGAAGGATGCATTGATCAAACACTTTTCTTTTAAGACATACTGGCATATTGCTCTTGAAAATTATGCTGTTTCTTCCAAAAGCTCTCCAGGCAAGTTTTGTACGCCGATTAATATCTTCACCAATGTGACCCTCACTTGATATCTGCTGTCCAAGATAAACGTACGTGTCTGTTATCTCCAGTTTTTCTCCATCAATCGATAAATCTTCATTTCTTGTAAAAGCATTGTACATCACTTTTGTCTTCTGAAAGTTCATTTTTAATCCCACTTCTTTACTCTTGTCAGCAAGTTCCTGGATCATACTCTGTAGCTCTGATGGGGTAGTTGCAAAAATGACTATGTCATCAGCAAAACGAAGGTGGGTTAGATAATCTCCATTAATCTTTATCCCTTTGTTTTCCCAGTTCAGTGATTGAAAGACATTTTCCAATGTAGCATTAAAGAGCTTCGGAGATATGGTGTCACCTTGTCTCACTCCTTTTCCAATTTTTATGTGTGTTGTATTTTCAAACAGCCGAATCTTTGCACTTGCATTTTCATAGATGTTATTAATAATATTAATGTATGCATCTTCAATACCGTAGGATTTCAGAGCCATTGCAACTGCTGATGGTTTCACCGAATCAAAGGCTTTTTCATAATCGATAAAAGCCATGCACAATGGAAGCTCATATTCCCTCACTCTTTCAATTAGTTCTCTCAGTACGTGGATATGATCTATTGTGCTGTAGCCACTCCTGAATCCAGCTTGTTCTCTCGGTTGAGCCATGTCCAGTGTCACCTTCAAGCGGTGTGAAAGAACTTTAGTGAAGATTTTATAAACCACTGATAGGAGGCTGATAGGTCTGTAGTTCCTGAGATCCTCAATGTCACCTTTTTTATGTAGCAAGATCATTGTAGCGTTGTTCCAATCCTCAAGAATCTTCCCTTCATTAAGGCATCGAGTGAAAATTTGGGCGAGTACTGTTTCGATTTCTCCACTTGCTTCTTGTATGATGTCTACAGTTATTCCATCTTCTCCTGGAGCTTTTCTCCGCTTCATGTTCTTGATTGCATGTGCAAGTTCTGCTGGGAAGGACTGGAAGAACTCTGGTACTGGTACCTTGCATGATGTCTGGAGTACATGTATCATCCCTTTCATATAATTTGGAGTAGAAATCTTTCACTCTTATATTCTATTAAGAAGAGACCTAAGCAAAAATATTTTTGACTCATAACAAGTACAACATAGAAAAAGTTATGTATCTACCGGTGTGTATATATATATATATATATATATGTCAGTGGCTGCTCGTGGCTGAGATAGTGGGGGGTTCACTACATTTCTATACTCACCTACGTATATGAGAGTCTGTTCGGTGTTGTGTATGTGTCATGGCTCATGTAGACTAGTTTGGCGAATAAAATAAAAAATCGATTCATGCTCTGAATATGCAAAATGAAAAGTTAATGGTATAGTTAACCTTAATTGAAAATACCAAGGAGTTTCAATACTACAGTGAGTTAAAAAAAATAATACAGCAATGCAAAATGAAAATTTGCTAGGATAAACAGTATAATATTGGCACCCACCTGGGATCAATATGGCGTCTGATTCCCACCAGCTACAGAAGCACTGCGACTTCCATGCCCAGCAGATGCTACTGCAACCGTTACTCCTGCTGTTGTTGTGGCTTTGTGTTTGTATAAGAAATTCAACCGGTTTTTTTTTTCCTCCGCAAATCTGTCAATTACGCATTTGTTAAAATTCTCAAGTTGGTTGATGCAATTTTTTTCGATGGACAGTATTGCTGGTGCCGTCAGTCTGTCTTCCTCCGTCAGGGCCGGCTGGACCATAGGAGCATCCGGGGCGGTCGCCCCGGGCCCCACAGTTTAGAAAATAAAATAATTTTCGGTAAAAAGAATTAACTACTTTTTTCTTATAATTTTGGGGTGCGAGGCCCTTAAAAATATATTTTCTGAAGTTTATTTTTTTGTTTCCAATCTCCCTATTTTTTAATACGTTATCCCCCTGTTCGTCGTACGGACATGAGATTTGCAGATTCGAAATGATTTTTGTAACCACCTTAATCTTTTCCGCGTTCATGAAATAGCAAATTAAATTTCATCATTTTGTGGTCCCCTACTTTTATATATCCAACAATTTGTTTGAAAACCTGATACTTAAATTTAAGGAAATAAAAAGAACAATGTCCAAGTTACTTTCGGACTACATATAAAGACCACTTTTCCAACATTGCAAGAAATTGAAAAAAAAAAAAAAAAAAAAAAAGGCAACTTTCATATATGAACGCGTGTAAAAGTTTAGAAGGTCACTAATTTGTCAGTTACTTCACTGTGCATTAAAAATCAATCACTAAACATGTATCAGGGAAAAAAATGGTTTTCACCAATTTATTTTAGAGGGATCCTTATTATATTTCCTACACATAAATATTCGCTACGCAGGTATTTTTTTATCATTTTGTGAATAAGCTGTTATAAGAGTTACAATACAACCCAGTGGCGGCAGGTGACTACGTGCTGCCGTGCTGCAGCACGCTAAAAAAATTTGAATTCATATTTGTATTGTTTATTGTAGCTGAAAGCCTGAAAGTGCATGCATATGATTTGTTGCCAGCCCAAAATCTGATTTTTAAACGGGCCGTAATCAAGACTCCTGTTCGCCATTCGGTCTGTGGTGTCGGTTAGCACACGGGAATAACAGCGCGGTTCTGTTGCCACCTACCCTTTCGTGCTGCAAATCGAGTAGCGCTGCCCCAACAGCGTACCATTCCTGCCTCCTACACCACACACCTCTTGTCAAGCCGGCCATAAGGGTTTCCAGCGTGCTGCATTTCTCTCAGCACGATATAAGATCGCCGGCGGCAGTGCTCTCCTCTGATCCAGGGCTAGAAAATAAGGAAGGGCTAGCCCACCAGGCAGTTCAAAGCAAGTTGCTTTGCTGGGGAGGACGTGACGTCATTGCGAGTACACTGACGATTTGGGATGCTGCCTTCGAAGGCAGAAGTCAAAGGCTCATAGCTGTCGGAGTAAGCTGAACACCTTTGCACGTATTATATTTTTTACACAACTCAGAACGTTATATACGTATATATAGTAGCAAGTAACGTTTTTGTTTATTTTATCGGAAGGCGTAAATAATAGAAAGAGAAAAATTTATTAACATTCCTGTATGGTTAAAAAGGAGGAAGATATTCACCAGGTTTAGATATTGACATCGTCGTGCTACGTTTTTTAACGGCAGAATTTATCCATTTGGTTTTCTTTTGATTTTATTTTCTTTCCGACACTAAATCTTTGTTGTGATTAATATACCAAATTCTGATAAATGTTCGTATGCGCCAATAAATTTTCACAGCTTCTTTTCAGGTGCCAGGAAATCTTTCTTCTATTACAGTTTTTAATTTTCGAATTATTCCTTTCCCTCGGGAACTCTCTGTCCCGTGAATTGACTTAAAAATTATTTCAAATTGATCAACCGTCCTCATCCACTTTGGAGAAAGAACCGTTAGTCCCCCGAGTGATAAAGCTTTAATCCATTGAGCAGGTGGAAAATCTTCGGCATTTCTAGAAATTGTTCCGAGGGAGGGATCTTTATCACGTAAACGATGTGCAATATAACCTGCGACATAACTCAGAGCTTGTTTCTCAGCATTACATTGCTCATTTTGAACTGTTTTAAGTATGTCGTCGTCCGAATCTTGCGACCATGGCTCATTACAATTTTTTCTATAGCTTCTAATTCTAAGTCATTTGCGTTTATTTCTCCAGATACTTCATCAAGAATTTCTTGATTATCAGCTGTAGTGAAAGCTTCTTTTAGTAGCTCTGCTGTCAAATATGTTTGGAGCGTTTTACCTTTCTTGAAACTCTGTATTAACTTTTTTGGACAAATTAGGCAATTTATTTGCCAGCAATATGTGTTTTAAACGACTAATAAATTCCGTAGGTGAGGGGTGGTCATATAAAGCACCTATGCCTCTTATTTGACAGAACAAACTCTCCAGGGCATCTTGAGTCAAACGAGTAGCTAAAATGTAACGGACTCCACGAAGCGTTAAATCCTCGTAGAGACCGAGAAGAGAAGAAATTGAGATAAGAATGCCTTTTTGGAAAGGTAGCATATGTTTTTTCCCCATTACTCTGAGATTCAGTATTTCTGACTTCATTCTATTCAGAATTTCCTTTTGTTGTATAAAAAGGGGGTTAACTGCTATTCATAATGTCAAAAAAATGAATCTACTAAATTGAAGAAAACCAGCGCTTTTATGCTCTGTTTGATATTCAATATCATTGGCAGTGGTGACTGAAAACAAAGTTTTTGCTGGGCCTACTATTTGCCTCTCGTTCCCTTTGATTGCTATATAGCACGGCAGCAATTTAGGACACAACTTTTTTCCCCAGAATCCTTCCCGAAAACTTTGATGATTCCAGTTTGGAGCACAGATCCGTTCTGCAAGACAAGTCCATGGTCTATGAAATGATTGCGTAAAATTTTTAAATAGTGAGAAAGGTCTGCAAAAACCCAAATCTTAGAACTGTCGTCCAGCGGATGATTAAAAATGATTTTTCGTGAGAAAATAATAGTTCCTTCCACAAGGTTATACAACCGCCTAAATCTGAAACAATCGCTTTTATTGTAATTCCTGTTTTTTCAAGGTTTACAATTATTTCAAACACAAGCCTTTTATTCATTGTACGTTTAAAGTCAAAATACACGGGTTGTTTCCAGGAAGACAATATTCCTCTAGCCAAAACAACTAGCACCTTTGAGTACGGACCTAAAATCTGGCCCGTTCCTGTATCGTAACACACTTTACTATCAACGTGTACTTCATCAAAGCTTAAGACGCAGACTTTGTCATTTTCGGAAAGGGTTTCCCTATTTTTCCGCATAAGGAGGAAAATATTATGCAGAATTCCGGGATGACACCTAAACTTAAAACATCATGGCTTTAACGTGCTAGCTCTTGGCAAAGGAATGCCAATTTTACACTTCCAAAATTCGTAAGCTTTTTTTGAAATAGCTCTAGTTACTATTCCTCTAGATATATCTTCTGTCCATTTGTTAATAATTTTTGTGTTGCGAAGAACTTTCTCTGTGTTGGTATGACAATTTTCCTGCATTTCGTATTAGCACAATTTCTGCTCTCCTATTTCGTATGCTGATATTTTTTTGACGCAAAACTTGAACAGTATTTTTGTGTTTGCTTTTCAAGCTACGTATTTCTCGTTCCAGTACGTCAAGCTTTTCGGTGAGAATTTTGTTCTGACTTCTAACCTCTTAGCAAGACATGCACTGGACTGATGCACACTTTTCTTCTGAATACCCATTGTCAGAATTACAAACAACTTCATCGATGTGTAACTTTTCAGGACTTGGCTCCGGAGTTCGATTCAATGCCCTTATACGGATATCTCTCTTAATTCTTCTATGTTCTCGACTTGTATGTAGCGTTGATTTTTCCTTCGGTAAATTCAAACTGGGAACAGCTGTGGGTTTCAGAATATTTTTTTTTCTTTTCGTGAAGCTCAAGCAGGCGATTTCGCATGTTATATGTATTTGTAGTCTGAATTTCGGAAATGATCACTACATATTCTTGCACTTCCAACTTTAAACTTGTCAGTACGCTTACACTTAACAATCCATTCTTTTATCACATTAACATTTGAAGAGAAAACATGGTAAATAAAGCCACGTTCTTTGTTTTCTTATGCGTATTTGTACAGTTAGCGACAGCACAGGATGAAGGCATGTTGCGTATTACTTTGAATTAAAAAAAAAAAGTAGACGCTGAATTTTAGTTAAAATAAAATTTACATCAGTAAAAAACAGACTTTAATAAACAGCTACATAAACCAATACCAGTAAATGGAGAGCAACAGAAATAAACTGCACAGAAAGACTGGAATGTCACCAGACTCCGGCCCTGAGTTGGCACATGGGCATGGTGTACGATAGACAGGTGATTCGACTCCGTATGACCGTCGTGCTGGAAAAACGGTCCTTTAATGTAATGACCACTAGAGGGCGTTAGGGGAAATGCGGGCCATTCAAATCTCCGTCATCTGTGACTCGAATCGTCATGTGAGTAAATAAATCGAAGAAGGTATTTGTTACAGGAGATTAGAACAAGGTAAGTAACTGAAATCTTTGCCTTTTCTATTTCTTGACATACTTTGAAATCAGTGTAAACTGCCGTATTTCTTTTGTCGGTTGTTGTTTTTTACTGTTTTTACTGAAGCGTTTAGTTTTTCGGAGTTTTCGATTTCCGTGACTGGGGACGAAAATGTTTCGTTCTGAATTGCTGTTCTGGTTATGCTAGTAATGAAGAACATGCTTCTTTATTTAAAGCACTTAAAAATGAAAAAATGCTTCTTTATTTAAAGCACTTAAAAATGAAAAAATGCTTGCTAAATGGCAGAAAGCAATCCCTCGAGCCGATCGGAAACTCAGCACTAACGAATTTGTTTGTGAGAAACCTTTCCTCTCCCATGATGTAATTAGACGCAGGAGTGAGACATTTAATGACCAAGTTTTATATGATGTGCCTGTCAGTGTCAGACTTCACTGTTATTCCTGTAACATTTCCTGAATGTCCAACCTACCTTTCAAAGAAGGCAGTAAAGTCATTACTTGGTAAATGTGTAGTTTAGCGTCCTAAATTATTTCGTCGGATTTCAAAAAAGTGGGACATAAATAGGATTTCAAAAACGTGAGGCGTACAGATTTTAAAGTATGCAATTTCAAGGCAAAAGGTGAAAAATTTCATCATTATGGTGCATTTTAAAGATTTTTACCGTAATATTTACGAGCAAGTACGACGCTGTGAACAGAAGCTGCGGCAAGCCTAACACAACGCTGCTACAACAAATTTGTTCCACCGCCATTCTGCCGGCGGAAGAGTACAGGAGGAAAGGGGAACGTTCTTGCCAGGAAAGCGATCCAGTTTGTGGTGCTACCTGACAGAAAATAGTTCTTCATTTCTGTTGCAATTTTTTAAAACACATAATGAAAATTGCTTCGTTCTTATGCATATGATTCCCTGGTACGAAATAGAAAGTATGCAAATGCCTACTGCTAAGGAGCGTTCAAAAAATTACGCACTTAAATTTAAGAACCTCACATTGATATATTTCATGTATTATGCACAATGATATTTTGCGAGTTATTCAGAAGTAAACAGCTACTGTTGCTACATTCTCAACAAACACCATCACCTTTAAAAGCATGCAGGGAAAGCTAGAAGCATATCTGCTGCATAAATGCACAACAGCTATACATTAAAGTGAAAAGGTAATATAAATTTACGTTTCCTATATTTATCTAAAAAAGTTTAAAATGAGTGATTCAAAATGTTACGCGATCATAATTATAACTCTGGTACCTTTCTTCAACTGTATACTAAATTACATCTGTAACACTGTTTTTATATAACGGAAGCCTATCTTGTCCTATATATATATATATACATATAAAACTCGAACGTATTATCAATTCCTAAACAAAATTCCTTTTATCGCTAGCATCCCTGTTGTCGTTTAAAGGCGTGCCATTTTTACATGGAAATCTGCCTTAAAATTATGTCCTCTTTTTTAATTTTTATGTTGGCCTACTTGATGTGTAAGGACTAATAATATTTGAGAAGTACAATACGGCTATTTTCACGCTTAAAAAACTCATTTGCAACAACATCGTGATACAGACAGCGGTTCACTCACCTCCTGGAATTGATGGCCCGCATCTCCCCAGCGGCATCTGGTGGACAATTGCATTAAGAGTCTACATTTTAGCTGAGAGTTGAATCACCTGTCTATCGTACACCGTGCACAGGGGTCACCGAGTGACCTCGCAGTGACGTCACAGCGTCTTCCAACAGCCTCGGTCTTCCAATTCCCCCTCGGTCGGAGCACGAAACTGAGACCGCTAGACAAAAGGATGAGCCAGCCCTTCCTTATTCTCTAGCCCTGCTCTGATCACAATCCCAGCCGCCCCGGTGGCGCAGTGGTCTAAGCGATGGCCTCTGATCATTCGTCCGTAAGGGGTCCGGGTTCGGATCCCGGTGAGGCATGGATGTTGTGTTTGTCTTACGGCACTGGCTCTCTCCCTTCTCTGGAACCAGTGACCCTAAATTAGGGACGGGCGACTGCTTATAGCCCATTAAGTTGCTCACGGTTGTCGTTAAACCTCTAATAAAAAAAATCACAATCCCGTTCACCTCCAGCTTTATACTGATAAAACTGTGACGGTAGCACCCAAAATGGTCACTAATTTAAAGCAATTTGAAGAGAAAACTAAATTAGTGCCACCTCCGGTAATTGGAGACTGCAATAGCAAAGAAGAAATTGACATAGCTATTGAAATCTTTAACCTCGCCATTAAAAAAATTACGGAAGAATGTCAAACTCCTGCTAAAGAGAAAAAAATCCGTACTATTTACCCAAAGAAATTTTGGACCTTATTAAAGAAAAAAATAGGTACCGAACCAAGTGGCAAAGAACAAGAAATAAACGTTCTATGACCTTTATTGCTTCCTAAATAGACAAATAAAAAGAGAAATTAGAAAATTCGAAAATAGGTCATGGGAACAAGTATTAGAGGAAGCTCATATTAACTACTCTGAAGACTCGGATAAAAAAAATAAAATGACCCTATGGAATCTTACGTCGAGCTTGCAAAATAAAAATGTCAAAGTACTCCCACCCCTTCAAAAAGAAGACGGGACGGTAGCTAGAACTGACGAAGAAAAAACGGAAATTTTTGCAAACTCACTCGAAAAACTGTTTAAAATAAATGATATCCCTGACACGAATGCATCCATCAAAACCCAAAAGGCCCTGGATACTTATTTTAAACATATGGGGAATGTCGAAAACTCTAGAGTATTTGCATAAAGTGCACAACTCTATGAGGAATTTACCAGTAAAAAAAAAACCTGTGAGAACATCCCCAAATAAAAGCCCTCAGAATGGTGTGTTTAAAAAAAAACGGGGAAAGAGACAGAGAAAGCAGCAACTTAAAGTGGAAAGTGCTACGACCTCTCTTAGGTCCGCAAACCCGGAACAAGCTGCAAAAGTCGGACAACAACCGATTGTGAAATTAAAAAAAAGAAAAACCGGCCCTTTTAAGAGCCGAAAGAAAATTCCACCTGACTTTGAAAACCCACTTCCTCGCAGTGACAGAGAGGTACGGTTTCATATTAACAAACTCAGGAATAAAAAGGCACCTGGTAAGGACGGTATTATTAATAAAATCACGAAAAAATTACCGGAAGCATATGTGCACACGCTTACCAAAATATACAATAAAGCTATTGAAATAAAATCTTTCCCAGATGAGTGGTAAGCCGCTGAGGTAATTTTACTTCCCAAGCCCGGTATAAACCCGGCTATTCCAGAAAATCACAGACCCATTTCGTTGCTCCCAACTATGGAAAAAATATTTGAAAAAGTAATTCCTATTAGAATTCTACAATTCTGTGAGGAATTCCCAGTATAATTCCATTCATTCAAGGAGGTTTTAGAGATAAACACTCCACGGTGCACCAACTCTCTAGAATAACTGAAAAATGTGCGGAAGGAATTATAAAAAAAGAAAGCACAGCAGCCATATTTCTGGGCGTGGCAAAAGCATTCGATAAATGTCCGCACGAATCAATTATCTACAAGCTAATAATAGCACATGATTTCCCACCCTGGATTATTCATATAATCAAATCATACCTGACTAACAGAACATTCTGTGTAAAAATCAATGGAAAAAAAATCGTTAAAAAAATCGAAGCTGGTGTACCGCAAGGCAGTGTACTCGCGCCAACGCTGTACTCTATTTTTACGTCAGACTTTCCCAACTATAATAACAGGAATCTGACTACAGCTCTTTATGCTGACGACACTGCACTTGCTTATACTTCAAAAAATTAAACCTAGCAACTTTTATGTTGCAACATTATGTGAAACAACTTGAGAAGTATTTCTTAGATTGGAAAATCAACACTGAAAAAGCCAAGCAATTCTATTTTCTAGGATCAAATATAAATACAATCCAGACTTTGAAATAGAAATGTATGGGAAAAAAATACCTTTGGTAAAAGATGTTAAATATTTAGGACTTATAATGGACCACAACCTGAACTGGAACAAGCATATTAAAGAAATTCTGACCAAAGCTCTTAAGGTCAGAAAAAGTCTCCAGCCAATAATAAAAAATAAAAGGCTTAGCAAGAAAAATAAAACTTTATTATGGAAAGCCTGTATTAGCCCTATTATTACTTATGTCTGTCCTATCTGGGGTAACTGCAACAAACAGCAGAAAAATAACATTACCTCATTTCAAAATAAATCCTTACGTATGATGGTTGGACTTGATGGAAGCACTTCACATCATGCCATCCGCAGTATGCTAAATATAAATTCTATCCATTATACGATGTACGACTTAGCTAAAAGGTACTATGAAAAAGCTAAGATTTATCCTAATCCTCTGGTCAGAGAGGCCCTTAATTATACTGTCAATGATACTGACAGATATAAAAGGCCAAAAGCTATTTCGAATAAAGTTCCAGAAAAGAACCCAATTCATAGCTACACTAGCAAAAAAAAATAATAATAAATGTGAAGAAACACAGTTGCTAAAAAAAAACCCCACCAGCTAAAAAAGAAAAACTCTTTCTCTAATTAGCCCCTGAGAAGCAAGGCAAATAGCCGACTCCTACCTGGAAATTGAGCAAACGACAATTCTGTAATTTCGGGTGCCATTCAATTCAGGGTTTTGTAAGAGAACTGGGTGTTTCTCTGTGGGATTTTTTCTTGTGCGTGTACTTTTTCCCCTCAAGTTCCCCTTATCCCTGTCTTTTCCCTGATTCCTGCGGCCAGACGTTGGCTGCGGGATTAATTGCTCGGAGCGAATTGTTGCAGGTAAGTATTTAGGGTAGCTTACAACTTCAATACTTAACGAGAAACCGTATACTCCTTCTTCTCTAATTTTTCTGTACTCTTCTTTCACGCTGTACTATCAGGGCACTCTGTTCCCAATTCTCTTTTTTTTTCGTTTTCACCTGACAGAAGGTGCAGAGCGCTGTGGGTTCGGGTCTCTCAACCTAGGATAGAAACTCTCTTCTTCACGGCTTTGAAACCAAAGACCCCCATTCCCCTCTTTCTCCCATCGGAACTGGGAGCACGGCAGTTGACCAATAGAATAAAGGAAAAACTTATCTGATTGTTTGTTTGTTTCTGTGCTCTCATAACGTTTGCTTGATCAGTCAATTAAAATCTATGTGTGCTTTTAATTTTTTTTTCTTTATTCTGTGGTTTTCGTAATCTTTTAATTTCATGAATGGAAACTGCTATTGATTCAGAAGATTCTTTGTTGAAACTACCATTTTCTTCAAGAACTTTAGAGGTAAAAATTGAAGTAAAGTCCTTAGGTCGACTAACACCAGATTTGATTATAGCTCAGAAGGCGAAATGCGGGAAAGTGCATTAAAAATCGCAAATATTAAAGGTGCAATAGTAATTGACCGAATTGTATATTGAAGCACACTGTAAAAAGTTTCGTATTAAAAATATGAAACTCAATAAAAACCTATTTTCAAAATAAATAAATAAATAAATGAGTAATGTTTTCTACGCAACTGAAGTCGGGGCAGATTAATCAAGCCGTATATTCCGCAAAATATTAGGCTTAATACAGTGCCGAATATACGATTACAAATTTAGCCATTAACGCCAAAGAGGTGAACAAAACGAATAATCATATTAATTTATATGTAATTACGAAAATCTGCTCTCGGGTATTTCTCCCGATGACCAAGATGATCCCATTGCCTCAATTCCTAAGGCCTTTAGTGGTGGTGTGGGCTCGCAGACCGCGTGTAAATCGGTAAGTCGCAGCACGTACACTCTCAGGAGCACGAGCCGCCACTGATACAACCTAAACGTCTTCTCCCGTAAAAGAAAATCGTAGATTTTAACACTTTTACTCTCTCTCGCTCGCTTTCTTTCTCTAGCTCTCTCTCTCTCTCTCTTTTTCTCCCTTTCCCCCTCTTCCTGTCTGTCCCCCTCTCTCTTCCTGTCTACCCCCTCTCTCTATCTCTCTTCCTCTCTTTTTCTCTCTCTCTTTTCCCTCTTTCTCTATCTCTCTTCCTCCTTCTCTCTCTCTTCCCCTCTCTCTTTTTCTCTCTCTTTTCCCTCTTTCTCTCTCTCTTCCCCCGCCCTCTTTCTCTTCCCCTCTCTTTCTCTTTCTCCCTTTCTCTTTTCTTCCCCCCTCTCTCTCTCCCTCTTCCCCTCTCTCTTTCTCTATCTTTATCCCTCCCTCTCTTTTTCTTTTTCCCTCTCTTTCTCTATCTTTATCCCTCCCTCTCTCTCTCTCTCTCTCTTTCTTTATCCCTCCCTCTCTTTTTCTCTATCTCTCTTCCTCTTTCTCTCTTCCCCTCTCCTTCTCTTTCTCTCTCTCCCTCTCTCTTTTCTCCCCCCTCTCTCTGAACGTTCAGTCCGTATTATGGTCTTTGTTCTTAAGCTTAAAGCAAATACTTCTTTGAGATAATCATTTTGTCTTTACGGTATAACGAAGTAAATTCCTCCGTCACTTCTGTCCACGCCAGGATTCAAACTCGGGTCCCCTCATTCCGGAATAAGTCACTCTACCAATTGAGCTACGCGGACGTTTGTTCTTACTACTATCTGCCTTTATGTCGTGTGCTTCCTGCTGGCAGGTACGTCACAACGGTAGTGTTCGTGTGTCTTCCTAACGAACGATAATTTTCAGAAACAACTTTATTAAATTAGTAGATTTATTTTTTAGTGCCCACAATGAAATTTTGCTTTGGGCTCCGCAATGAAATTTCGCCCGGAGCCCTGCAAGAGCTCCATCCGGTCCTGTCCTCCATTGTACTCCTCAGAAGTGTTTTAATCCTTTTTAAACAAGAAAAACATCTTTCTGCTTCTGACGTTGTCATCGGAATTGTAATTATTATTTTCAGGAGTTTAACGACCTCTCCGAAGCACTCTTTTAAGTTATTCTCTAGAAAAAATTCCAACAGGTCAGTTGCTTTCTTTACATTGTGAAAATCATCTCTTCCGTAGACGGTCTGCAGTTCTGTTTTCAACTTGTGCTTGTTAAGAAATGGATACGTCTCCACTACGCATTCCAAAGTTTGCTCCTGGAATGCCTTCTTGAAACTGGTGAAACTATGATTATCAAATGCATTTGAAGCTGACAAATGTCCAGAAAACTCGAATCTTTCTTCAGCTTGATTTATAATTAAGTCGCAGACTTCTTTTGCAGAAGCGTTTCGTAAATTTTTCGTTCCTTCAGATCTTCTCTTCTCACTAACTTCTTCCACAGTAATGTTGTTAACGTCCTCTCTGATCTTAACAATTTCATTAACAAAGTCCGATATTGCAATTTTCACTGATAGGGGGATTATGGCTTGTTTCTGTAAAGTATTGTACAAGATATCAACATGAAGCATTACCCTTTAGAAAAACTGAATCCAGAAGTTGAATGCAGGTTGCAGCATTTTCAATTGGAGTCCTTGAGCTTGATTTATCGTTGTCGTTTGTTTAGTAGTTTCTAGAATTTTCTGAAAACACTCAATTAAAGCGTCTTTATTTTCGTAAATTGTAACGATTGTCCTTGAACGGAAATTTCATCTTATATTAGAACCTGACGGTAGTAATCTTCCAACTATTTCATCGAAAACTTGGGTCCTCTGAGATTAATAAGCGAAAAAGTTAGGGATCTCAGAAACGTTAGCAAAGAAGACTTTAACTTTTTTCATTTTGACTTACTGCTTGAGCCATTATTAAGTTAAGTTGGTGAGCGTAACAGTCAACAAAGTATGCATGCGGATAAACGTCCCTTAGGATGGTTTGTACTCCCGAATGTGGACCACTCATAACTCTGGCTCCGTCGTAGCTTTGTTAAAGTACTTTTTCTCTTTGCTCCCCAACAACTTCCTGTAGAACATTCTTAATGCAAGTAGCCACAACGGAGGCATCATGATTGCGAGGATTTAAGAAAATCCAAAATCTCTCAACCGGTTTTCTGTTAGGTAGCACATATCTTAGGACAACTACTAATTGAGACTTAGAAGAAATATCAGTGGTCCCATCAGCAATAACAGAAACGAAATCGGCAGCATATATTTCCTCCGAAATCTTTCTTCTACATATACGCAACATGTAATCTAACAAATCGTTCTGTTTATCTTTGGATGTACCCTTAAAAACAGTGGCCGTACTGAAATGCTTCTTCAGAACATTGTCAAGAACTGATGCAAAGTCAATTAAACCCCTGAATATACCTGCATTGCTCGATTCAGTTGTCTCGTTATGTATATCTTTGGATGTACCCTTAAAAACAGTGGCCGTACTGAAATGCTCCTTCAGAACTTTGTCAAGAACTGATGCAAAGTCAATTAAAATCCTGAATATACCTGCATTGCTAGATTCAGTTGTCTCCCCGTGTCCTCTAAGAGCTTACTCGAACTCTCCACAAAATTTAATGCAGTTAATAACCATTGAGAGAACATAGCGATTTTTCCTTACTTGATCATTATGACGTTCTATATTTCTCCTGAAACCCTCACTAAGTTGCTCTCTAAATCCTGTTTTGCCCAGAACTGAGAGATCAAGGCAAGCGTTCATGTGAGCACCGGATACCTCATGTCTCTTTATTTTTTGGGATAAATATCCTAAATCCGACACACCTGTTTTTGTCCATGTGGTGTCTCTCCTTTTAGCAAATAGCAAACACGGAAAGCAGCAAAATCGATTGTTATTATCACAACCACAAATCCAGTTGTTTCTATCGTACAGCACTGTATTAAACGAACAGTAATATTCTTTCCCTCTCGCACTTTGCTTCTGTGTAATATTTAAAGCGGGGACTGGACTACCTAATTCTTTAATCCTGCATTTCTCTTCGAGTGGCAGTGTAGAGAAGTCTGTTTCCAAAAGAAACTTCACGCTGTTCATTTTAGAGCATAACACACAAGCACAGTTACACTCACCCTTACCTCACACGTAATACAGACGGAGCAACAATTAAACAATTAACTGATTTACACGTAACAAGCAGCTGATTTACACCCACTGAAATCTAAACAAACAGTTAAATGATGCCACTTCTAAACATACATTTTTACAATTCCTGAAGAATTGTAAATCTTCCACTTCCGTAAACTATAAATCACACCCAAAAATGTATAGCTCTTCTGTTTACCACTGTCGCATGAATTCTAACAGAAGAATCGCTGCCACCTTTGCCCCGTTCGAAAGCCGACGTCACCAAATCACCTGACTTCCTCCATGAGCAATGGCTTCTCATCGCCAAACCAAGCGCGCTCGTCAGCTGGATACGTCACTCTTATTGCTGCAAGGTCATGCAGCGACTTCTCACAATGCTAAAGCTATTCCCCGCTCCTAACGCGACATCCTCAAGACCATGGCATTTGGAAGGCTAGTTGGGTTCATTTCTGCATTTGAACCCGACTGAGATTCCGATGTAAAAAGGACCTGCAGAGGCAGAAAAAGAATTAAAAATTAGCAGTGAGTCAGCTGAAACCGGGGATTAGGATAAACATAAAAATATGGCTGAATGGTTATTAAAAGTAATAATTTTGCTAAAATGAAATTCACTTAGGGGCTTCACTGAACCATTGAACCTATAGCACACGCCGCCACTGATATATGTATATATATACACTATATTGACAAAAGCCACCGGACATCTAAAAGGAAAAAAAACATAGCATTTAGTGGCATACATCAGTACGGTGTCGGTTCACCTTTGGCCTTAATACATGGACTGACCCTTCTACACATGCGTTCGACAAGGTTTTGGAAAACAGCGATAGAAATGCGCTTCCATTCAGTACATAATGCTGCCGCTAACTGTTACTTAGTAGTAGGCCTTGGTTCCAAACCTCTTATGCGGCGCTCTAATTCATTCCATAGGTGCTTTGTGGGATTAATATCAGGGCTCTGTGCAGGCCAATCCACACACGATACGGAATTATTGTCAAACCACGCCGTAACAGTCCTTACTTTATGTCTCGGTGCATTATCCTGCTAGTACCAACAAGGCTGGGAACCATAGTATTGCCACAGAGTTGGTGGGGCATAATTGTCCAGAATATCGAGATAGGCGTGCTGGTTAACAGGTTTGTCCACGATAACCAATGGGCTGGGACCATACCACGAAAAACGCCCCCACACGAGTTCACTGCCAGCTCCAAAATTGACCGTAGGAACAGTACACTGTGGTAAATAGCGTTCCCACGCCTGCCGCCATACCCCACACATGACCATCAGACTGATGGATAGTGTATCTGGATTCATTAGTCCATAGGACCCGTTTCCATTGATCTACGATCCACGCTAAATGTTCTTTACACCATGCTAAACGACGAGTAGCATTCCGAGTGGAGATGAAAGACTTATGAGCAGCCGCACGACCACGGTAACCCATGGAATGAAGTTCTCTGCGAATGGTACGTGTACATATCGAGGTTCCAGCATTTTTACTCACCTATACACTGAGGTCTTGTGCAGTACTCCGTTAATTAGCTGTAACGACTCTCCTGAGGTTTCGACGTCCTCTATCACTAATTTTCTTTGGTCTCCCGGTACGTTTTTCTGCTTCAGGTACGCCATGTGTCTTCCACTTATTCAGTACATCCAAAACAGTTGACTTGGGTATGTTTAAACGCCTCTCGGTTTCTCTTATGGACAACCCACTAATATAACACCCAACAATCTTTTCTTTCTCAAAGTCAGTTCTCTCTCGCCGCGACATTTTCACTCAACCTCACAGTGCGATATGATCGCCGTCAGCTGCAGGCTTGTTTTTATACCGTTTGCAGCTGTACCGCGCATCTCAACAACGCAGCGGATCCGTTCATTTGCTTTTGGGAGGGTGTTCGGTGACTTTTTCAATATAGTGTATATTATTCAGAAGCCAGCGCTAAGACCCCGGTGGTACAGTGGTCTAAGCGCTGGCTTCTGATCATTCGTCCGAAATGGGTCCGGGCTTGAATCTTGGTGAAACATGGATGCTGTGTTTGTCGGTCTACTTTCACTGGAACCAGTGGCCTTAAATTAGAGACGGACGACTGCTTATAGCCCATCAAGTTGCTCACGGTAATCGTTAAATATATTACGGTTTATCAACTAGATATCTTGGAAACGCTACGAAAGTTAAAAAAGAACGAACCAAAAGCATTTACACAGACGCTGTTGTGCTCATCTTTTGATTTAGTTGTGATTTATTTTTGTGTAGAAGTAAACCCACTGCAAAATGCTATCAATGTAGAAAACTCATTACATAACATTTTTCATATATCAGCAAAAAGATTTGTAATACAGTATTTAATAGAATATTTTTAAAAAGAAGAGAACTTTGTTTTCGGAAAATTTAAAATTTAGTCAATAATACACTGGGCTGTTCGTCATCGTTCATTATCAGCTATGATTGAAGTTCGTTATGGTCGCCCCGGTGGCGTAGTGGTCTGAGCGATGGCTTGTGATCATTCGTCTGAGATGGGTCCGGGTTCGGATCCCGGTGAGGCCTTTTATTATTATTATTATTATTATTATTATTGGGGGTTTAACGACCACCGTGAGAAACTCAGTGGGCTATAAGCAGTCGCCCGTCCCAAACAAATGGCCACTGGTTTCAGGGATGGGAGAAAGCCAGTACCGTAAGCCAAACACAACACCATGCTTCATCATGATTCAAACCCGGACCCCGCCGCCTCGGTGGCGCAGTGGTCTAAGCGATGGCCTCTGATCATTCGCCCGTAAGAGGTCCGGGTTCGAGTCCCGGTGAGGCATGGATGTTGTGTTTGTCTTACGGCACTGGCTCTCTCCCTTCCCTGGAACCAGTGACCCTAAATTAGGGACGGGCGACTGCTTATAGCCCATTGAGTTGCTCACGGTGGTCGTAAAACCTCCAATCAAAATAAAAAAACCCGGACCCATCTCGGACAAATGATCAGGAGTCATCGTTTAGACCACTTGCCCACCGGGGATATCCGGTGAGGCTTGTGTTTGTCTTACAGCCAGGGTTCTATTCCTTCCCTGGAACCGTGCCCCTAAATTAATGATGGACGACTGTTTATAGCCCACTGAGTTGCTCATGGTGGTCGTTAAACATCCAGTAAAAAAAAGAAAAGAAGTTCGTTATGCTCTTAAAAGATCCAAATGCATAACAAAACATGTCTGTTATGCATTTAAAAGATCAAAATTTCGTAACACTGTTTCCGAGAATGACCTACTACTCTCCACACACACATTTTTTAGTCGTGCTATGCCTATGATTGGATCTGTACTTTCCCTGGAACCAGTGAAATGTAAAATAAATCATATTATTTCAGAGAACTAAGTATGAAATTAAAAAATACCGAGTAGTTCCATAAGCTTTTTGAATCCAAACATGTCCTAAGTACTAAATCTTGGGTGAGGGAAGGGGTAGCTCTGCAGCGGTCTTTAGTGATGCTCCTCAGTGCATGTATTATTTTGTTTCATTCATTTTTCTTATAAAATCTTATTTCTTTATGCGATTTTTTTCGCTTCTGATGTCTTATTTGTTTTCATATCCATTTTTACAGGTGATTACAATAACGTCCTTGGGCCACTTACGGCTGATTTTGCTTTTGATTTCTTTACTATAATTTTATTCAGTCTTTTTTTTATTGGAGCTTAACGACCACCGTGAGCAACTCAGTGGGCTATAAGCAGTCACCCGTCCCTAATTTAGGGCCACTGACTCCAGGAATGTGAGAGAGACCGTGACGTAAGACAATCACAACATCCATGCCTCGCCGGTATTCGAACTGGGACTCATCTCAGACGAATGATCAGAAGTCATCGCTTAGACCACTGCTCCACCGGGGTGGCTATTGAGTATTCGATTCTTGTCCCCGAAATATCGCAAAACTTGCTAACTACTAAGTTGATAATGATAAGTTCATGAAATTCAATATCTTTTATGAAATTGTTATATTTGTTAATATTCGTTAGGTGCAGGTAAAAATTCTTACCGAGAACTGCTACATCTCTCATACTTACGTGATCAGTAAGACTCCTCCTCCAAGTCTACGAGGGCGCTACCCTTCATGCGCGTAGACTGCTGAGCCGCGGCTAACTGGGATTTTTTTGATTGGAGGTTTAACGACCACCGTGAGCAACTCAACAATGGGCTATAAGCAGTCGCCCGTCCCTAATTTAGGGTCACTGGTTCCAGGGAAGGGGAGTGCCAGTGCCGTAAGACAAACACAACATCCATGCCTCACCGGGATTCGAACCCAGAAAACTTTCGGACTAATGATCAGAGGCCATCGCTTAAACCACTGCGCCACCGGGGCGGCCTAACTAGAATCATGAACTGTTGTTGTTAGTTAACAGTTACAGTTGAAAATCCCAGTTAGCTGTGGCTGAGCTGTGGTTCTGTGTTAACCGATTGGTCTACTTGTAGCAGATTGGGGTACTTTGAAAATCAATCTGTTTCTGGTTTTTTCCGTCTGCTACTCGGTTACTTTTAATGCTACTTTTTTTCCCTGCCTGTTTTAAGTATTTTTCTCTGATGCTTATTTAAAACTCTAGTGTAGGTAATGTAACATGGAGCCGCCCTCGGTGGCATAGTGGTCAAAGCGTTGGCTTCTGACCATTCGTCCGCGATGGATCTGTGTTCGAATCCTGATAAGATATAGATGATGTATTTGCATTACGTCACTGGCTCTCTTCCTTCCCTGGAACCAGTGACCCTAAATTAGGGGCAATTTTTTTCCAAAGAGTTGTATACACTAATTAACATGCTTCAATCTCAATTTCATTTATTTGGCAATCATATAATAAATTAATTAAATAATAAAAAAATAAGTTTTTTTTTTACTTTGAAATACGCTGCTGGTCATTAAAATAGCAACACCAAAAAGGACAAATGATAAGCAAGCCAAACTGAGTTATTTTATACTTTATAGTACAAGGAAGAAGTGATTAAAATTTGAGGAAATTCGGATGCTATAGAACAGACAAAAATCAGTACCGAGGGTAGCCACCATGGGCATGAGTAACCGCTGCCAGACGGCTCGGCTAGAGTCGAAGAGACTCTGGATGTCATCTTGAGGTATTACATTCCATGAGGCTTCAATTCTGTGCCAGAGTTCATCTACTGTAGTCGTCGGTGGTCGTTGTCGGGCCACTGGCTCCACGACCAAGGACGAGACGTTTTCAAAAGGCGAAAGATCTGGTGATCGCGCCGGCCAAGGGAGTAGTGGAATATGCTGGGCATCAAGGAAATGTCGGACGTTGCCTGCTACGTGTGGTCGCGCATTGTCGTGCTGGTAGCCCCCCCCCCGATGCCCTGTACATATGGAACAACCACGGGCTCTATCACCTCGGAGATGTAACGCTGGCTGTTCAAATTTCCGGCTATGCGTACTAGACGCGTGTGGGATGCATATTCAATGGCACCATATACCATTACTCCAGGTGCTGGGCCGCAATGGCGTTGCAAAATGCGAGACTTCAGGAGCAGGGCCCCACGGCGGCGCCAGACATGGATACGGGGCATCATGGTGCTGGATGCAATAGCGGGTTTCGTCTGAATAGACGATGTCATGCCATTTCCGCGTCCATCTGAGTCGTTCAGCTCACCATTGGTGCCTCAGACGCCTGTGCTGTAGAATTAAAGATAGGCCCAGCAATGGCGCCATGCAAACTACGTAACACCGTACGTCCGGATATTTGTTGTGCCGCAAACCTTAATTCGTGAGCTACGCTCCGTGATGTGGTTCGATCCCTAAGGGCCATGAGCACAACATGTCAGTCCTCTCGGGCGTTGGTGTGTCGGGGCCGTTGTGATACTTTTCGTCGCTCCGTTGTATCCTCCTGGACCCATCGATTCCAAATTTTCATCACAGTGCTCGGATTTCGCCCAACGCGAGCACCAGTTTCGCGGCACGATAATCCACTGTCTCGGTACGCTACGATTTTGTCGCGATCGAATTCCGACACGTACTGAGAAGCGTTCCGTCTTCTTACACGAGGCATCCTGAGACCTGGGAGAAAAAAAACACGGGAAAACACAATTCCACTGTGGAAAACCAGCTCTCTAATCTACCCTTTTACACTGCTTCTAGGTGGTGTTACTGGAGCAAATGATTTGCATCTGCGCTGCGTTGCTAATCATTTGCTTGCCGCTTGCCTTACCATGCTGTACGCATCATGCAAATTTCAGGTCTGTCGGATGCTTCCTTCTTGCTGTTGCTATTTTAATGGCCAGCAGTATAGATTTTAGCCGGTGGCACAGTGGTCTAAGCGATGGCTTCTGATCATTCGTCCGGAAAGGGGTCCGGGTTCAAATCCCGGTGAGGCATGGATGTTGTGTTTGTCTTACGTCACTGGCTGGCTTCCTTCCCTGGAATCAGTTGCCCTAAATTAGGGACGGCCGACTGCTTATTGAGTTGCTCACGGTGGTCGTCAAACCTCCAATAAAAAAAAGATTTTAACCTTATTTGTATATAACTAAAAATATATTTTTAATTTGACACAGATTTTTACTGAACTGTGCCTCAAATACACTATCTACCAACAAGTAATTGGACACCCCTGCAATCGACGATATCTGCGGTCCTGATACACGTCACGGCCGCCGCCGTTAAATAACGTGTGGGAAACAACAACGCAAACAGTCGCATGCAAGATGCCACGCAGTTCGGAGCTCTCTGATTTCGAGAAAGGTGTAATCGTCGGGTATCACAGAAATGGCCGATCCATACGTGACTTATCCAGCTATTTGAAGTACGCAAAATCGACAGTGGCCTACGTGATTGGCGAGTGGAAGATGAGAGGTGGCTGTGGAAATGTGCCCCGACCCGGCAGACCCACAAAACTGGGAGTTACAAACCGACGGGTTCCGGCCAGAGAAATTCGCAAGAACCGCCAGGAGTTTCAACAGGCATCCGGGAGTGTTCTTTTGATGAATATCATCGGTAAGGAAGCCCGTCTGCTCGGTTATCATGGACGTGCTACCGCCCACAAGCCTTTGATCACCAAGTACAATAGCGTTGCTCGGCTAACGTGGTGCAAAGAACGTCGACAGTGGACCGTTGAACAGTGGAAACAGGTTCTCTGGAGCGACGAATCAAGATTCACACTCTACCGTTTCGATGGCAGGGTCTGGGTTTGGCGTCTGCCTGGAGAACGCCTCCTGCCGGAATGTATTGTGCCAACTGTGAAGTTCGGCGGCGGTGGAATTATGCTATGGTTGTGTTTCTCCTGGTATGGCACGGGACCTTTGGTCGCAATTCCTGGTAGACTCTACGCCGAGACCTACTGCACCATTTTGGATAACCAAGCGCTTCCTATGTTGTGGCAGTTTTACGAGGTGGACCCATGTTACTTTCAGGATGACAATGCCACCTGTCATGTTGCGAGGTCTACCATGGCTTGGTATGGTGACAATGGGGTTAATCGAATGGACTGGCCTGCGCAGAGAACGGACCTTAACCCTATCGAGCACATCTGGGACGTGTTGGAGCGTCGACTTAAGGGGTGCCCCCACCGTCCGAAATCGGTAAAGGAACTGACCTGTCTTCTATAAGCCGAGTGGAAGAAAATACCGCTAGCCGTCGTACAACGCCTGGTTGAGAGTATACCCCAGAGGGTCGCAGCTGTAATCGCCGCTCGTGGAGGTTCCACCAACTATTGAAGGAGAATAAACTTCGTTTTCCTTTGCTATCATAGGTGTCCAATCACTTGTTGGTAGATAGTGTATATATACGGACATATTAAAGTTCTTTCACACCGCTTGAAGGTAACACTGGACATGGCTCAACCGAGAGAACAAGCTGGATTCAGGAGTGGCTACAGCACAATAGATCATATCCACGTACTGAGAGAACTAATTGAAAGAGCGAGGGAATATGAACTTCCATTGTGCATGGCTTTTATCGATTATGAAAAAGCCTTTGATTCGGTGAAACCATCAGCAGTTACAATGGCTCTGAAATCCTGCGGTATTGAAGATGCATACATTAATATTATTAATAACATCTATGAAAATGCAAGTGCAAAGATTCGGCTGTTTGAAAATACAACACACATAAAAATTGGAAAGGGAGTGAGACAAGGTGACACCATATCTCCGAAGCTCTTTAATGCCACATTGGAGAGTGTTTTTCAGTCGCTGAGCTGGGAAAACAAAGGGATAAAGATTAATGGAGATTATCTAACCCACCTTCGTTTTGCTGATGACGTAGTCATTTTTGCAACCACCCCATCAGAGCTGCAGAGTATGATCCAGGAACTTGCTGACAAGAGTAAAAAAGTGGGATTAAAAATGAACTTTCAGAACACAAAAGTGATGTTCAATGCTTTTACAAGAAATGAAGATTTATCGATTGATGGAGAAAAGCTGGAGATAACAGACACGTACGTTTATTTTGGACAGCAGATATCAAGTGAGGGTCACATTGATGAAGAAATTAATCGGCGTACAAAACTTGCCTGGAGAGCTTTTGGAAGAAACAGCATAATTTTCAAGAGCAATATGCCATTATGTCTTAAAAGAAAAGTGTTTGATCAATGCATCCTTCCAGTGCTTACGTATGGTGCAGAGACGTGGACCTTAACTAAAAGAGATATACAAAGACTGCAGACAACTCAAAGTAACATGGAGAGGTGCATGCTTCGTGTAACCAGGAGAGATAAGAAGAGGAACTCGTGGATCCGAAAAATGACAAGAGTGGAAGACATCATGATCAGAGTTAAATCCCTGAAATGGCAATGGGCTGGACATACTGCCAGAAGGACAGATCATCGATGGACAGCCGAAATTTTAGATTGGATTCCAAGGGACAGGAAAAGACCCAGAAGAAGACCACATGGGAGATGGGTGGATGAAATTCGAAAGTATGCAGGGGTGACATGGAGGAGACTGGCACAAAACAGACCGTTGTGGAGGAAACTTGGGGAGACCTTCGTCCAGCAGTGGATTGATAATGGTTGACAATGATGATGATGATGATTGGAATATCCTTTTTTTTTTTAATTCCGGGAATAACGACCACTGTGTGCAACTGAATGGGCTGTAACAAGCAGTCGCCCGTCCCTAATTTAGGGCCACTGGCTCCAGGGAAGGTAGAGATACAGCACCGTGAGATGAACACAATATTCATGCAGGGCTCTAGATACAAGGGCTGGCTCATACGGAAGATTTCAAGATTTCAGTTGTCCCCGGAAGTTGCGGATGGTGACGTAGCTGGGATGCATCGCTGTGTGTTAAGAATCGCGTTTGCTTTGCTCTGTGCAGGCAAATCTGATGATTAATACAACTACTGAGCTGCCGAGTATAAAACAAAATGGTGAAATGAATTAAAGAAACAAAAGGAGTGAAGCAGAACATGTCATTGATTGTTTCCTCTTTTATAAATATATGTGTATTGCTCCTATCAAACGCGAAAATAATGCGTTTTTGTGAACAACAAAACCTCGGCTACTGTAATTTTTGTGAAACGTTTCGGATATTTAGGTAATTCGACGTTTACCCTCTACAAGCGAGTTTACCTAAGGTTTTGTATGTTTCAAAAGCCCCCCTTTTTTTTTTTTTTTTTTTTCAATTTTTGGTTTTTCGTATTTTGGTTTTCACCTTAATTTTCATTTCTCTCATTTGTTTCAATAAAAGCCGGCGCGAACGATTCCATCTTCTGGCTTTGCGAAAAAAGCTCTTTAAAATGTCCATTTTTCCTTGTTTTCAAAAAGTTTAGCACTTTTTCTGTTATTGGTGTCATTTAAAAAAAATGGCCGCCCCGGTGGCGCAGTGGTCTAAGCGATGGCCTCTGATCATTCGTCCGAAAGGGGTCCGGGTTCGAATCCCGGTGAGGCATGGATGTTGTGTCTGTCTTACGGCACTGGCTCTCTCCCTCCCTGGAACCAGTGACCCTAAATTAGGGACGGGCGACTGCTTATAGCCCATTGAGTTGCTCACGGTGGTCGTTGAACTTCCAATCAAAAAAAAATTAAAAAATGTATACTTTTTTTTTAAACATATCACATTTCACGTAGAAAACTGTCTCTTCATCTGATGCAGGTTGAATAGCGGCCACGTTTTCTCCAATTGACCTTTTTTTTTCGGACTAAGATTTTTAAGTCTATCAAAAGCATCCTGCAATATTATTTTTTTCTCCTCTTGCAGTGACATTTTCAACGTTTGATCTCGGCAAATGCCGCTCCTGTGGCGCAGTGGTCTAAGGCGCTGGCCTCTGATCATTCGTCCGAACGGGGCCCGGGTTCGAATCCCGGTAAGGCATGGATGTTGTGTTTGTCTTACGACACTGGTTCTCTCCCTTCCCTGGAAACAGTGACCCTAAATTAGGGACGGGCGACTGCTTATAGTCCATTGAGTTGCTCACAGTGGTCGTTAAACCTCCAATAAAAAAAAAAAATCTCGGCAAATTGACTGTTGGTATAGCCGACGATCTCAATATCTTTTTCACTGGTAAACCAAGCAGGCGATTCATCATATCGTCTTTGTACTTACTATTAAAAAGTGCTTACTGTAAATCCTAGCATTTTTCACATTAAAAGAATCTGCTCTGCACCACCTGTTAACCCAGTTTTTTGTAACTACTGGGATGTTTCGAGGGAAACAGTAAAAAATTATGTCGTGCCCTTTCGTATTCCTGTTGGTATTTCGGCACGTAGCAACAGCGCAGGAGCCATTGCACGAAAACAATGTACTAAAGATATTAAATAAAAAAATTCGATGTCAGAAATACAAAGAAACAAACAGCAGATAACTAATGCGAATGCAACAAACGTCGGTTAACAGCATCCACCGAGCGCTTTACATCGCGCACTGACAAGTGACATGCATCGCCGTGACGTCACTGAGCTGCGCAGGCTAGGACCACTTCAACTACCAGAAACACAAAGCAATGAGCCAGCCCCTGTTACTAAGCCCCGATATTCATGCCTTACCAGGATCCGATCCCTTCTCAGACGGTTGGCCATATGCCAGATCATAGACCACTACGCCACAGGGACGGCGATAAATACTATATGGATTACTAAGTATATACTGGCGCCCCTGGGACGCTGTGGTCTAAGCGATGGCTTATGATCATTCGTCCATGAGGGGTATGGTTTTGAATCCCGGGGAGGCACATGGATGTTGTGTTTTTCTTACGACGTTGGCTCTCCTCCATCCCTGGAACCAGTGCCCCTAAATTAGGGATGGGCGACTGCTTTTATAGCTCACGGAGTTGTTCACGGTGGTCATTAAACCTTCAACAAAAAAAAGTATATAATGAAGATTATATAGTATACTAAATTATAGTATATATAATTTAGGGATGTAAGGTCAGGTGATGCGTAACATCACAGCCTCTCCTTGACAAATGTCAACCCCGCCTGCTCGTGGTACATCCTGTTCACACTAAAGGGGCTCTGACGACCGCCAATAGCGGTATAACTATACCATCGGGATTAGAGGAAATGCTATCCCACACTCACCAACCCGCTTGGCCAGCGTGGTGAGTTATGGCCAAACCCCTCCAAAATGATTCCACAACTTAAATCTTGGCCCTCAGTCTCCGGCAGCTGGAATGTACCTGGCCAAGGCAGCGGCCAGTGCGACATGAAGGCAGAGGGTGCTAAGAATCCCCGGAGGACCGGACTAGGCTGCCATCTGATGCTGACCTTGGCTACGTATAATGGACGCTCCCTATCTTCTGATTCAAGGCTTCTTGAATTGGAAGAGGAACTACAAAGGATCAAGTGGGACATCGTCGGGCTAAGTGAGGTAAGGAGAAAAGGAGAAGATCTCATTGAACTGAAAAGTGGACATCTCTTCTACTATCGTGGGACAGATACTGGCAGAACTAGTGGTGTTGGATTTATAATAAACAAGAAACTGAAGGATAAAGTTGTAGCAGTTGAAAGTTCCTCTGACAGAGCTGCACGACTCGTTATCCAACTCTCGAGAAGATACCAGGCTCAGATTATTCAAATTTATGCACCCACCACAAGTCATGCTGAAGAAGAAATTGAAGAATTTTATGAGGAAATTCGTGATCTAAATAATAAAGGTAAGCAGCACTTGAAGATAATTATGGGAGATTTCAATGCAAAAATAGGGCAACGGCAACAGAATGAAACTTCAGTAGGTAAATTCGGTCACGGCAACAGAAACCAGCGTGGAAATACTCTCGTAGAGTTTGCAGAGGCAGAAGGGTTTTTCATCTTGAACTCCTTTTTCAAGAAAAAGCCACACAGGAAATGGACATGGAGACATCCAAATGGGATGACAAGTGAAATTGATTTTATTATGTGTAACAAAAAATTCGTCATAGAAGACTGCAGTGTGCTAAACAAGTTCAATACAGGCAGTGACCATAGATTGGTGAGATGTAAGATGCACCTCAACACTAAACTCGAACGTAGCAAGCTCATAAGACAAACAAAATGTATTGACATAACCAACCTTAAAAAACACCATAATACCTTCAAATTGGAACTGAAGAACAGGTTCTCTGCTTTAGAAGGCCTAACATCGGAAGAAGTGGATATTTCTGAAGTTAACAGAAAAGTAACCAAAGCTCTTATGGAAACAGCAACAAAATTAGCTGGGTCTAAGAACAAATTGCATGTGAACAAATTATCAGGAAAAACCAAAATGTTGATGCAAAAAAGAAGAGTGATGAGGACAACTAAAGAAGATGTGACTTCCAAAGTGGAATATATACAGCTATGCAAGACAGTACGAAAAAGTATCACTGAAGACGTAAGGAAATTCAACTGTGAACTAGTAAGGAAAGCAATTGAAAACAACCAAAGCCTAAAGATAGCAAAGGGACATCTCAGTAAGGGAAAAAAACAGATTATGGCACTGAGAAAAAAGATGGTTCTGTAACAAGAAATAGAGGCAGAAATTTTGACAAGAGTGAAAGATTTCTACTCCAAATTATATGAAAGGGATGATACATGTACTCCAGACATCATGAAAGGTTCCAGTACCAGAGTTCTTCCAGTCCTTCCAGCAGAAGTTGCACATGCCATCAAGAACATGAAGCGGGGAAAAGCTCCAGGAGAAGATGGAATTACTGTAGACATCATACAAGAAGCAAGTGGAGAAATCGAAACAGTACTCGCCCAAATTTTCACTCGATGCCTTAATGAAGGGAAAATTCCTGAGGATTGGAACAACGCTACAATGATCTTGCTACATAAAAAAGGTGACATTGAGGATCTCAGGAACTACAGACCTATCAGCCTCCTATCAGTGGTTTATAAAATCTTCACTAAAGTTCTTTCACACCGCTTGAAGGTGACACTGGACATGGCTCAACCGAGAGAACAAGCTGGATTCAGGAGTGGCTACAGCACAATAGATCATATCCACGTACTGAGAGAACTAATTGAAAGAGCGAGGGAATATGAACTTCCATTGTGCATGGCTTTTATCGATTATGAAAAAGCCTTTGATTCGGTGAAACCATCAGCAGTTGCAATGGCTCTGAAATCCTGCGGTATTGAAGATGCATACATTAATATTATTAATAACATCTATGAAAATGCAAGTGCAAAGATTCGGCTGTTTGAAAATACAACACACATAAAAATTGGAAAAGGAGTGAGACAAGGTGACACCATATCTCCGAAGCTCTTTAACGCCACATTGGAAAATGTCTTTCAATCACTGAACTGGGAAAACAAAGGGATAAAGATTAATGGAGATTATCTAACCCACCTTCGTTTTGCTGACGACATAGTCATTTTTGCAACTACCCCATCAGAGCTACAGAGTATGATCCAGGAACTTGCTGACAAGAGTAAAGAAGTGGGATTAAAAATGAACTTTCAGAAGACAAAAGTGATGTACAATGCTTTTACAAGAAATGAAGATTTATCGATTGATGGAGAAAAGCTGGAGATAACAGACACGTACGTTTATCTTGGACAGCAGATATCAAGTGAGGGTCACATTGGTGAAGAAATTAATCGCCGTACAAAACTTGCCTGGAGAGCTTTTGGAAGAAACAGCATAATTTTCAAGAGCAATATGCCATTATGTCTTAAAAGAAAAGTGTTTGATCAATGCATCCTTCCAGTGCTTACGTATGGTGCAGAGACGTGGAACTTAGCTAAAATGAGACATAAAAAGGCTGCAGACAACTCAAAGTAGCATGGAGAGGTGCATGCTTGGTGTAACCAGGAGAGATAAGAAGAGGAACACGTGGATCCGAAAAATGACAAGAGTGGAAGACATCATGATCAGAGTTAAATCCCTGAAATGGCAATGGGCTGGACATACTGCCAGAAGGACAGACCATCGATGGACAGCCGAAATTTTAGATTGGATTCCAAGGGACAGGAAAAGACCCAGAAGAAGACCACATGGAAGATGGGTAAATGAAATTCGAAAGTATGCGGGAGTGACATGGAGGAGACTGGCACAAGACAGACCGTTGTGGAGGAAACTTGGGGAGACCTTCGTCCAGCAGTGGATTGATAATGGTTGACAATGATGATGATGATGATGATGATATACTATTAGCCGCCCCGGTGGCGCAGTGGTCTAAGGCGCTGGCCTCTGATCATTCGTATGTAAGGGCTCCGGGTTCGAATCCCGGCCAGGCATGGATGTTGTGTTTGTCTTACGGCACTGGCTCTCTCGCTTCCCTGGAGCCAGTGACCCTAAATTAGGGACGGGCGACTGCTTATAGCCCATTGAGTTGCTCACGGTTGTCGTTAAACCTTCAATAAAAATAAATAAATAAAAATATATACTATTATATAGTATACTAAATTATAGTATATATATACTAAATTTATCCATTTTATTTGCCAGTAAACTTTTAAAAAACTGAAGAATTTTCTTTTGTAATGAACAAAGGAGCTTTTAATTAATTAATTATTTTTTTATTGAAGAAACAATAACAAAATTAGGCTACTTTGAATTACTTTGAATACTTTTCAGTTTTCAGAGCTAAGTCTGCTACTTTCTCATTGAGGTGAGTTGTCTGGCAACACTTGTGGTTAGTGGTTGCTTTGTGAAATGCCCGGAAGCTAGTTTGAAATCCGGTACCCTATTGAGTGTTTTTTCTGGTAGTTTAATTTGTCGTTTTTAGTTGTTGATATCCTTTTCAAAGGAAACGGAGAATACGTTTATTGCTGTTTTGCTTCACATGAGCGCTGTCACAGAAGCTAGAAGAATATAGTCATGACAAACCGAATAATCAATGCGGAGTGGTTTAAGGATAGTGTTTTCAGTGAATGGGTGACTGAAGTGAAAGACGATCCGTCGCGGGTTTTTTGTAAATATTGCTGTATTACACTTAAACCACGTGGTGCAAGCGACCTCAGAGACCACACAAGTTCTAAAAGACATAAGTTAGCAAAACAAGGCGAGAAACAACCTTCAAAGGCGTCAAGAAGGTAAGTTTGTCTTTTGAACCTTGGTGTGTGGTCTTTTGTCTATTTTTTTACTGTTGCAAGATAACTGTCAAACTAATGCCCATATGAGCATTCGGAGAAATAATTATGTTGAATGTTGTTTTGTTTTAATTTTCCGTTTGCATCGTAGCAGTATGTGTTTAAATTTCGTGTACCGTGACGTTCGAAGTTAGATATTTAACCCTTTGAGAAATGTCAGTCCGATGGTTTGTAATACGTCCATTTTTGTTTTGTTCCTCCGCTTTTTACTTTTCTTTTGCATGCTCCATCAGATGAGTTGTCTTTTTTCTTTCACTGTCCCCATGGATTTGTGTTGATATATTGCTGTAGAAAATGTCAGCTTCGTTAGATATTAGTTAAGCACTAAATGTAATTTGAGGTAGGTCTAAATAGTGTGAAATTTAATGTTCTGGCAATATGATATGCAGTTGAAAAATAATCCGTTGAAAATTATTTTGTGTTTTTGATCAATCAGTGCACATATCAATATATCTTAACGAGAAACTACAGAAATAAAATTTAAGTATTGGTCGGAAGTTCGTTGCAGTTTCGTTTTTTAAGCATAAACTTTACTTTTCGATACTGTGCGGTTTAATTTTTTTCTTGAACTGGAAAATATATTCAAAAGTTTTTCAGCAATAAATGATTAACCAAAAAATATGGTTTATAATTAATACCTGTGACCTAAACTGGAAAATATATTAAAAAGTTTTTCAGTAATAAATGATTAACCAAGGAAATAATATGGTTTATAATTAATATCTATGACCTCTGGTATTCATTAACAGTATAATGCGTTCTTTCCACACATACCTACTGCACAATGGCATACACAATCTCACTTGGATGAGCAGTTCCGAGCGCTGGCTTTTAACCGTTTGTCCAATTGGGGGTGTGTTTGTCTTGTGTCACTGACTCTCTCCCTTCCCTGGATACAGTGACCCTAAATTAGGGACGGGCAACTGCTTATAGCTCATTGAGTTGCTCACAGTGGTCGTTAAACCTCCAATAAAAAAAACCAATAAATTACAGATTTATGTGGAAGACTTTAAGAGAGTGTCTGACCACAGGTCTTAAACAGCCCTTAGAAGTGGGAAGCTTTGAGTGTAGTATGCCTGACAGAAAGTCACTCTCAAGTGAGGTAGAAAGGAAAATACCCTTATTTATAACCTGGGGTGCGAGAGCTTAACACATCCATCAGATGCACTGCCGATATTGAGTGTTCGACCTACCTGGCATCGATCCTTAGACTTTTCCGTGGCAGTCACTAGCGTTGACTATTACTAGGCCATCTGTGGCCCAGTGACCCTAAATTAAGGACTGGTGACTGTTTATATCCCCCAGATTTGCTAATGGTACTCATTAAGCCCCTGAATAAAAAAAAAAAGGGTACGATTAAAGTAAAATATATAGCGGAAGAGAGGACATTAATAAAAAAATCAACGCAAGTTGATGAAGAATAGAATAGTGAGTGGAAAAGAAAAATCTAAACCTTACGAAACAAACAACAATCGTTTTTTTTTAAGTCTGGTCCCACTCTTAAAAGTTATGTTTGTGTGAATCGATAATATCAACACAGAATATTTACAAGAGTGGTAAAAACTAAAAATTTAGCAATTATTAGTTTAATGCTATTAAAAAAACTGTTACAATTGCTGAAAATTTGCAAATAAACCCCTGGCATCAGATAAAATTTCATTCATTAACACATTTGGCAAAGAGCTCAGAAAGTAGATTTCTCACATTTTACGAGAG
The DNA here is from genome assembly GCA_039090855.1 of Macrothele yani. NCBI lineage: Eukaryota > Metazoa > Arthropoda > Arachnida > Araneae > Macrothelidae > Macrothele > Macrothele yani. Next base: position 103,326,910 of record CM077028.1, read on the forward strand.
CTAGCCAAAAACAGCTAGTGGTTAGATCCTACAGATGGAAAGATTAATGACTAATGGTTGTTTACGAAAAAAAAAAAAAAGCCCTCAGGCCCCCACGTGCTGAGATATATGTTTAGATGATATGTTTACAGCAATGGGCTCTGACGTGGCACAGCACGTAATGGACGAAGTTGGTCGATCAAACTAATTGCAAAAGAAAATATTATTTTGGGTGCTAATTGAATTTAGAATATTGTAGAAGCAAAAATAGAATCTAATTTTGGAAGACCCAGGTGGGTTTTTTCAAACTGGGTCTAGCTTGGTAAACCCTGACCTTAGGGCTGCCACGTTCCATCTCGCAGATCGCGTGTGGGTTTTCAGAACCCCAAATTCTGCAGTTATGCCTCCTGTTGATAACACCACAAACATGAAGTGTTGCCTCATTGCTAAATAAAACACGTTTCAGGAAGCCTTCCTCATTATCAATCCTGTGTATCATATAAACAGTAAAATCAAAAAGTTTCGGTTTATCTCCGGGGTGCAGTGCCTGTATCAAATGCACTTTATAGGCAGTCGGGTGCAAGCGCTTGTGGTGATTCTGTATCAACTCTACACAATTTGAAGACACTTTTTACCTCACCATCTCAGATTTTAATGAAATTTGGTACGTAGGTGGCCTCTATATAGATTAAGAATAATACCAAATTTCATCGTCATATATCCACTGGTGTTTTGAAAATATAGCTATATAAAATGTCCAAAAACACCCCAAAATCGGAAGATTGATATGTTTTTAAATTGTGATTGCAGCTCCCCTAATTGAGATAGAGAGATGGGAAAGGTATCTTTTTGTAGTATTTTTAATGCTCTTTTATTTGATGTGCAACAACATAGGGGTTAAGATTAAAATAAATTTTAAAATTTAAATTTTGAATTTTTCAAAATGCGATGCTCCAAAAAATTCAAATTTTTTTTAAAACAATCTTTATGTGTTTGGTATTTGATTGTGTGAGTTGTAACTTAGGATGATAATGGGTTTACTTAAAAAGCTATATTCAAATTTAGCCTAACACAAGAGTTTAATGAAAAAAAAAATGTAAACTGAAAATAAATTTGGGCTAAATCTTAAAAAAGTTTCATTAATAACAATAGATATAGTATTTTTGTTATTTAAAACCATTTATTTAAACAATGTTTTATTTTTAATTGATTTGCTTAAAATCTGAGATATATGGGTTTAAAAATTTTATTTATTTCATTATTCAGAATTTGTAATAATTCACAATACAATATAAAAAAATAAACAGACTTAAAAAAGTAATTTCAATTAATGCTCAAGAAACACATCAAAATAATAATAACATATGGCATTGAATTGCTTACATTTGTGCAAATTATATTCCTAATCTTAAACTTAGATCGTCAAAGCAGAATCTCCTAAAATTAAAAAAAAAAAGTTGCATCATTGTTTTGAAGTGAAATCACACCTGTAGATCCTTGATATAATAGTCTTTAAAAGCTTCAGTAGTTTGGTGTATTTCTGTTTCAGAGAGATTGTAGAGTCTTCCCGTCGGAGTCACAGGATTTACTTTACACAAGACGTAACTTACAGGAAGCCATAATACATCTTGTGGGCTAGGGTTGGAAAAGGATGTAGATGGACCAGCTGGATGTAAAAAAGAGACCTTAACTTTATTCTCACTCTCTTCTTTTGCTAGAACATACGCTACCCACCAGTTGTTTTCATAGATTATGGTTGTGTGTGTAACCACTCATTTCTGTTATTTGCAGTCTGTCTTGTAATGCTGATACTTTTTCAGTAGCTGACTCGTTTGATTCTGAGAACATCTTCCCTTTTATGTTTGAATTACTCAATGAGATAGGAATAAAAGCATGAAGTTTCTGGGTACCTTGTATTGTTAGAGACTTGCTTAGGCGATTTTCCAAAAATTGGTCTGTTTCTATGTATTCTTCTTGACTTACATATGTAAAGTTTGCCACAAAAATGTTCTGAATTGCCCATTCGTACAACTGAAATGGTGTTTAAATTTGATTCTCGTAAGGGCTTTGTAAGCTGGCTCGGGCAGCTAACCTTTTCACCATTCCACTAACGTCATCACATGGCCCCTTCCCGTATGCTGTTGCTGAAAAATGCCACTCAGCATCAATGTTGAAGTCATCTTGATGGAACCGTATGCTGTTGCTGAAAAATGCCATTCAGCATCAATGTTAGAAGTCATCTTGATGGAAACATGTTTTTGAAATTTTTCTGATTTTTGTACTGGGCTGCAGACCCGTCAGAGAAATAGTAAATTTTTTTGACACTGTTGTCACCAAACTTACTTTTCAAGAAGTTAATACATTTTTTGGGGGATGCAGTACAGTGCAATTGTGCTGTGCTCTAAACATTCAGAAATTACTACAAAACTTACATGTTCAATCTTTTCTGTTTTGTAATAGATGACAAATGGGTGGGACTGTGGCTTGCCCACTGGTCCAGTGATAGCTCTGGGCTTCATCTTTAAGAAGAAAACTATAATTTTTGGCAAAATACAAATGACGAGAAATTCTGAGTCCTTGAGGTTTTCCTTAGTACTATTCATAAAAGAGATTTGCTGCTTAGCAATGAAGTCATGTCTGACCTAAGCAGACAGTTTTTTGCAAAACAAATCAATAAAATCTGAAGTTGATTTTTCTAATGTCTCCAAGTTGCATCTATCAACTGTAATCCATTGGCAAAAAGTTAGTTTTTCAACCAAGTTCTCCTCAAAACAGTGTTCCATTTCATTTCTTACTTCCTCATTCCCAGGGCAGGCGGGACACTTCTCCAAATGACAATCTATGGAAGCAGGGTTGCACAATATTCTTGCAAGACAATGTTTGTAGGAAGAGAATTGTCCATTTGTTAGTGAACCAATTCTTGCATTTTCCATCATCAGTTTTACATTTTGGTGTGTGGTGTATACATATACCATATGAGTACCACTAGACCCTGCCAGGACACAGTTTTTTGGCCTGAGCTCTGCGAATTTGGAAAAACTGACTTTCGTGCTTGCAAGTTTATCTTTGAATGACTTATAAGCTTCTGTCAAATTACATAAAACCAGCTTCTTTGACAATTTAACTTTATCTCCGTTTTCAGTCCTAACAGAAACACAATCTTTCAGAATTTTTTTATTGTCTTACCATATAATTAGGAGCATTGAATTCATGCATGATTTTCCTAACACTCCATGACTCTGGTAAGCAAGCCAAAATCATCAACTGTTTATCTCTAGCACAGTTAGAAAAATTACTTTTCAGATTGTCCATAAGAGAGTCATGAAGTATTTCATCCTCGTCATCAGATGACTCTTGAATATTTGTAAAAAGCTTCTGTTTCATAGCAGAACTGATTTTTTGAATTTTGGTTGAAGCATAACATTTAAATTTTAGCTTTTTCTTATTGACAGGTGATTCACCCAATTCATGGAGCGAAGTATTCAGTGTTTCAATTACTTTTGACATAGATGCAAAATTTTCGTCCATTTTCTCATCAGCACAGGTTTCATTTGCTTCTTGACTAATTTTTAAAGTTTTCAGCTGCTTTCTGCAAGAATCACAAATTTTAGTCTCTTTTGATAAGTCGTCAAAATTTTCCAACATCCAGTCTGTCACATTTCTTAGCTTTTTTTTTTATCCCTTACTCTATGGTCACTTTTTCTAAATGGATTGAAACATTGTATTACTGCATATCTTGTACTTTCCATTGTTGATTATTTGTGCATAAAATGTAAAATTCAAATAGTAAAATAACTGCCTCCCATTACCTGTTATTTTTCTTAAAAAAATCCTGCACAGCTTCAATTTATAAAAGTCTAGTTTCGAAACTGAAAAGGATATAACTTTATTCAATTTAAAGTTTTCAACCACAAACGTTTTCAAACACATATCACTTTCACTGCATGAAACACATCTGATCCCCATCAAAACCTAAAGCAGACTGAGAAACACATCTGATCACCATCAAAACCTAAAGCAGACTGAGGTCTGCAAGGTAGGAATGCAAGTTGCTGCTTGTTGGGTCTTGTTACCAATGATCTAAACAACAGAGTCAATTTTTCAAGTCAAAACATGCAGAGTTTTGTTCAAAACAAAATGTAGCCTACAGTACAACTGCACAGTCTTTTATTTTTTTTTATATTGTATTGTGAATTATTACAAATTCTGAATAATGAAATTAATAAAATTTTTAAACCCATGTAGTCTCAGATTTTAAACAAATCAAAACTAAAACATTGTTTAAATAAATGGTTTTAAATAAAAAAAATACTATATCTATTGTTATTAATGAAACTTTTTTAAGATTTAGCCCAAATTTATTTTCAGTTTACATGTTTTTTTCATTTTTTTTTTCATTAAACTCTTGTGTTAGGCTAAATTTGAATATAGCTTTTTAAGTACACCCATTATTATCCCAAGTTACAACTCACACAATCAAATACCAAACATATAAAGATTGTTTAAAAAAAAATTCAAATTTTTTGGAGTGTCACATTTTGAAAAATTCAAATTTTAAATTTTAATTTTAAAATTTGTTTTAATCTTAACCCCTATGGTGTTGTACATCAAATAAAAGAGCATAAAAAATACTATAATATGTTGACGTAGAAGATGCAGTTGATAAAGCAAAGTAATTCTGAGATGAAGCAGCAGCTTTTAATCGCTTTGCAAATTTTTCTGTCGTTCAGCTGATCTTTTCTCACGTGTACAAAGCTTTCTGTCCAGAGATCCAATACAACCTGTCCTAGATTGTCTTTGTAATCTGAGAAACTGACCATCCTCTTCATTTTTAATTATAATAAGCTGTCCCGAATTAGTGTGACTTATCAAATAACATATCCAGATTTTCACTATACATTATTTGATTCTGTTGGTCTTTTGCATTATTCCTTTTTCAATTTCTCATCAAGCCTACTTGTTTGCCATATAAATCTTTAATCTTTTTTTAAGATATGCTGTTTATGTCTTATTGGCAACCTTGATTCCCAAAATGGTACAATGTTATTGTTTACAAGAACAGCACTATCACTGATCGAAAGCTTCTTAGTACAGTGAAAGTACATAAAATTGGTCATAACATCTCTTCCAGATGGCAGACGTGAACCTGTTATTGATTCAGTAGGATATCCAATAAGCCATACAAAATTACTACTCCTAGTTTGTTTTGCCATTATATTAAAAAGAAACACTAAAACAAATTTCTCTTCTGGACAAAACAGCAAAAAGGCAACACATACAATAGAAATATCTCAACAAACAGCAAAAATACCCATCTCAACAAACAGCAAAAGGCAACACATACAATAGAACAAACAACAACACATGGGCAATAAGTGATGTTAGTGGTTACGGTTAAAGTTTAAAGCTACAGTTAAGGTGCAATAAGTGATGCTAGTGGTTTTGGTTAAAGTCTAAAGTTACAGTTAAGGTGCAATAAGTGATGCTAGTGGTTGCGGTTAAAGTCTAAAGTTACAGTTAAGGTGCAATAAGTGATTCTAGTGGTTACAGTTAAGGTTTAGAAATAATATATAGATATATATTTGCACTACAGAAGCAGGCGCAGCTTTTAAATCATGTTTTTATATTTAATTATGCATTTTACTTTTTGTTATATAGATACAAAAATTTATTAATGAAAATAAAATATATAATTGATCATCACTTATGCTTTTGATTAAAATTCCTGATTTTCACATAAATCAGTGTAGCTTGTGTGACCTCTTAATCTTTTCCAAATGAGCTCTAACTTCATATATTTTAATAATAGGAGTAGAAGAAACTTTTTAGAGGGTGAGACCCACCTTTTTTAAGAAAAAAATTGTACGTTGAATTTTGGGACACCCTACTGTGCACCGCGCGAGCACTTTGGCGGCAACGACGCACGAGCCCATTGACGTGGAGCATCAGCAATGAACCTAATAAAAACCAGTAATTGGGCATGTCTGAATAGTGACACTTGAAACGACTTAATGATGATTAGATGCAATGGCACTTCAATTGAAGATCCTCAAAATGCTATTCAATTGTGGTGGCCAGATAACCTTTGATGGGAAGATCAGACACCGTATGTATCAGTGGTAAACTGTATCAACATTTATTAGTGCCACTTTATGTATATGTTTCCTAGCTTTTGTCCCTTTGTTTTAAATATTATTAAAAGAAATCAGACATCTAAATTCAATGGCCTGAAATGGACTGGTACAAAAACTGTATCAGAAACTAACTCAAAAGTAAGTTATGTATGTGTAAATTAAGATAGTAAGAGTAATGATATTCCAGCACTGAAAATAAATTATCAAAAACTCCATCATTTTGGAACAAAGGCATATGCAATATTTGCAGTCAATCTAAGGATCCTATGCAGTAACTGCTCTGCATCTGTTTTTATGAAGTTAATGAGGAAGGTGTCTCATTAGAAAGAAAGAAAAACATGTACGCATTTAATTTCATAGAAACGTAAGTAGAGAAGTTACTGAATTATTATTTTTTTAATTTTGTATGGCCAGTAGATTTTGTCATTTAGCTAGTAAATTTTTTTATTCCAGTAGCCACATTGGCTGGTAGAAATTTCAGCAGTTTCGCAAGGGCTGGTCGTGACATTAACAGGTAAATCTGGCCAACTGGCAATCATGGACACTACAGACTGTAATAAGAAGCTCACAGAATTCGTCTTGGAATCAGGGTCTTCAATCTTGAAAGATAACTCTCTAAATTCATGGATTGCTCAAGTTAAAAAGGGCAGCTAGATAAGCAGCTCTTCCAGGCGAACTAAAGAAGGTGATCAAATTGCCACCAGGGCCTAGGATCCCACCACTGTTTGGAAGGCTAAAGAACATACACGAGACTGACGAAGGAGAAAAAAAGCTGAACTTTTTAACCATACGGGTGAAAAATAAGAACGTGCTGCAAAATAGCGTTAATATAACGCGGCGTGAGCAAGACAAATTGTTCACTGAAATTTATTACATAAATATTATCACTGTATTCATAAATATATATACATATTTTACATTTAACAGCAGCACAGGTTAAGTGTAACATCGCAGAGAAAAAAATTATGATTATCAGCAAAATCTACGCTCCGTCCGATTTCCGTTTAAAAAAAGTTTTCCTCCATTTTGTAGCTGCAAAACAAATATTAATGGAATAAAATTATATTTAACAAAAATACTGGGTAGGAAAAACATCGCAAGAAAAAAAGGATTACTATTACAGGAGAAACCTTCACTTCGTTTAACTTCTGTTTCCAAAAGTTCTGAAAGTTGGAATTCCGCCCATTGACAGAAAAACAACCCCACCACCATTCAATACCACTATCACAATCCCTCCCAAATTTCTGTTCAGTTCTGCATCGGTCTCAGAAACCATGGAAAAGGATCTTCTGATCTTGTGATCTTCTTTGAATCCACTGAAGATCACAAGGAAATTTTCGCGCCAACTTGCGTTTTCGGAATTTTTCTTCCATTTTCAAGCTGAAATGCAAATATTTATGGAATTAAATTATATTTAACAATAATACTGCGCAAAAGAAATCACGATTATTATGGAGGAAATGTTTACTCCTTTAACTTCCGTTTTTGAAAGTTTTGAAAAACGAAATACCATCCCCAGACCAAAAAACGACCCCCCCCACTAATCCCCCAAATTTCTCTTTAGTTTTGCATCAATCTCGAGAATAATCCGAATGATTACAAAAAAGGCGGAAATCCGCGGAAGAATCTCGTGTATGAAAGAACCACAAACCAGGCAATACCTTGAGACCAAAATAGTATCTCCGGAATAGGCGCCAACTCCCACCTGGAGAAAGCACTTTCCAAATTTCTTCTTAAATCGGACTATGTGCTTAATTCTGCTAAACGACTTTATCACGAAAACCAGCTACCTAAGAGTCCTACCAAAAGACATTATAAGCAGTATTGACATAGTTTCCCTTTACCATCCACCAGTACCAGAGGCCATTAAAAATCTAAAGGACACCATTTTTAATTCTTCCATACATTCTAGTGAGTAATGACTCATTTCACAGCATGTCGAAATTAATAGATTTGGTTACAGATTCAAGCTTCTTTTTTCTCCAAGGGAAATTTTATAAGCAAATGCGTGATTACCTTATGTATACATTATATGTATAGTATTTGGTAGTTAAAGGTGTTTAAAATATAATTCCATAAGACTTAAAAATATTTTGAAAACAGAAATAAGCATAAATATTCATCAGTTTCTGTGCATTTCCAAGTGCTGAAATGTTGCCATTTATTCACAAATTTTTCAGAGCCTGTAACCAGGGCTCGACAAATCCCAATCCCAGGCGCCTAAAATTCGGGCCGTGGCGCCTAATTTTCTTCTTAGGTGAGGTTTCGTAATATATTGTAGTAAATGCCGTAACTTCTGTTGTATAATCTATAAATTATCTATTAAAAGGTTATAAATTTAGATGCTGCGGACACCGGTAAAAAAAACAAAAACAAAACAAAACGGTGCGTCGTTTTAAAAAGTCCGGGAGGTAATTGTCAGGAGAGGTGGTGTTATTGGGAAAGTACCGAAACTGCGGTAACAGAAAAAAATATAACGTAACAGAGAGATAGAAGACTGCAAAGAGATTGTAAGAATATATATTTTTTCTTTTACTTAGAAGTATTTTGACAGAAAATATGACGCAAGGAAGGCGTTACTATTCGCTCGTGCGGAAGCCTACGCGGTGCGAGAATCCGTGACTCTGGATCCCGCGGAGCTATTCCGTAGCGTGTAGCCGTTCTGCGAATCGCATCGCCTAGTTTTGGTGCGCTGGTTGTATTAGTTAAGGATTTTTTTGTACGGTATTCAGTTGAAACGTATTCAGAAATAAGACAATGCTATGGACTGTCCGCAATTTCAACGGATTTTTTAGTCTAACTAATGAACTGCGAGAATGCTGCAACAGCTAGCGATTTTAGTTCGTTTTTTGCTTAAAAGTACTTCAAAATGACAGTTACTTTTTCAATAAGACGATCATTTTTTCTTGCATCTTTGGATTTGTGAGTCGATCCTGTGAATCGTAGTTTTCTGTCGGAAATTACGATTCACGATTAACATGATAGGTGCGGATCACGTGGTGCCGATTATACGACATAATGCATGCCAATTACTACGGAATGTCCGTATTTTCTACGGATTTAGTTGTCTAACTACGTATTCTACGAATTTTCATTTTTAAAAAAAATATTTTGCTATTATTTTATGATGTACATAAGATTCTTAAGCGGATTCGCGGAATTCTCCGTTTTTTTTTTTTTTAGTCATCATTTAGATCGTTTTCAAGATTGATACAAAACTGAAGAAAATTTGGGGGTTGGGCCATTTTCCGTCTGGGGACGGTATTTCGTGTTTCAAAGCTTTCGAAAACAGTAGTTAAATTGAGTAAAAAGAATTTGCCGTAATCGTAATTTTTCTCCCGATGTTGCGTTTGTGTCTATATTCTTGTTAAACATCATTTTATGGTATATATGTTCGTACTTCAGCTTGAAACTGTAGGCAAGAATTTGTGGAAACGGAAGTTAGACGCAGCGAAATTTGCCTCCTAATCTTCAGGCTTGAGGTTCTTCCGCGAATTCGAGAAATTCCGCCATTTTGTTATGTTGGCCACTCGGGAGATCGATGCACAAGTAAACAGAATTGTTTGTGTATGGAGCCCTGGTGTGTAGGGGGGATTCTCGCACGTGAAATGCATTCAGCCATCTCATGACTCTTATGTGTGGATGCGTCTCATTGTTTAGGACAATTCATGTGTCGCAAGAAGTTCGCTTCAGGGAATGATGTGTACGTATTTCGTCGGAGGACGGAATTCCATCTTTACGGATCTTTCGAAAACGGAAAGTCGACGGAGTTCAGATTTTTTCCGTAATCGTAATTTCTTTTTTCTCGTGATGTTGCCTGTGTCCAATATTTTTAAGTAATATTTTACTGCATCAGTTTTTGCATCATCATCATCATCATCATTGTCAACCATTATCAATCCACTGCTGGACGAAGGTCTCCCCAAGTTTCCTCCACAACGGTCTGTCTTGTGCCAGTCTCCTCCATGTCACTCCCGCATACTTTCGAATTTCATCCACCCATCTTCCATGTGGTCTTCTTCTGGGTCTTTTCCTGTCCCTTGGAATCCAATCTAAAATTTCGGCTGTCCATCGATGGTCTGTCCTTCTGGCAGTATGTCCAGCCCATTGCCATTTCAGGGATTTAACTCTGATCATGATGTCTTCCACTCTTGTCATTTTTTGGATCCACGTGTTCCTCTTCTTATCTCTCCTGGTTACACCAAGCATGCACCTCTCCATGCTGCTTTGAGTTGTTTGCAGCCTTTGTATGTCTCTTTTAGCTAAGGTCCACGTCTCTGCACCATACGTAAGTACTGGAAGGATGCATTGATCAAACACTTTTCTTTTAAGACATAATGGCATATTGCTCTTGAAAATTATGCTGTTTCTTCCAAAAGCTCTCCAGGCAAGTTTTGTACGCCGATTAATTTCTTCACCAATGTGACCCTCACTTGATATCTGCTGTCCAAGATAAACATACGTGTCTGTTATCTCCAGCTTTTCTCCATCAATCGATAAATCTTCCTTTCTTGTAAAAGCATTGTACATCACTTTTGCCTTCTGAAAGTTCATTTTTAATCCCACTTCTTTACTCTTGTCAGCAAGTTCCTGGATCATACTCTGTAGCTCTGATGGGGTAGTTGCAAAAATGACTATGTCATCAGCAAAACGAAAGTGGGTTAGATAATCTCCATTAATCTTTATCCCTGTGTTTTCCCAGTTCAGTGATTGAAACACATTTTCCAATGTGGCATTAAAGAGCTTCGGAGATATGGTGTCACCTTGTCTCACTCCTTTTCCAATTTTTATGTGTGTTGTATTTTCAAACAGCCGAATCTTTGCACTTGCATTTTCATAGATGTTATTAATAATATTAATGTATGCATCTTCAATACCGCAGGATTTCAGAGCCATTGCAACTGCTGATGGTTTCACCGAATCAAAGGCTTTTTCATAATCGATAAAAGCCATGCACAATGGAAGTTCATATTCCCTCGCTCTTTCAATTAGTTATCTCAGTACGTGGATATGATCTATTGTGCTGTAGCCACTCCTGAATCCAGCTTGTTCTCTCGGTTGAGCCATGTCCAGTGTCACCTTCAAGCGGTGTGAAAGAACTTTAGTGAAGATTTTATAAACCACTGATAGGAGGCTGATAGGTCTGTAGTTCCTGAGATCCTCAATGTCACCTTTTTTATGTAGCAAGATCATTGTAGCGTTGTTCCAATCCTCAGGAATTTTCCCTTCGTTAAGGCATCGAGTGAAAATTTGGGCGAGTACTGTTTCGATTTCTCCACTTGCTTCTTGTATGATGTCTACAGTAATTCCATCTTCTCCTGGAGCTTTTCCCCGCTTCATGTTCTTGATTGCATGTGCAACTTCTGCTGGAAGGACTGGAAGAACTCTGGTACTGGTACCTTTCATGATGTCTGGAGTACATGTATCATCCCTTTCATATAATTTGGAGTAGAAATCTTTCACTCTTGTCAAAATTTCGCCTCTATTTCTTGTTACAGAACCATCTTCTTTTCTCAGTGCCATAATCTGTTTTTTCCCCTTACTGAGATGTCCCTTTGCTATCTTTAGACTTTGGTTGTTTTCAATTGCTTTCCTTACTAGTTCACAGTTGAATTTCCTTACGTCTTCAGTGATACTTTTTCGTACTGTCTTGCATAGCTCTATATATTCCACTTTGGAAGTCACATCTTCTTTAGTTGTCCTCATCACTCTTCTTTTTTGCATCAACATTTTGGTTTTTCCTGATAATTTGTTCACATGCAACTTGTTCTTAGACCCAGCTAATTTTGTTGCTGTTTCCATAAGAGCTTTGGTTACTTTTCTGTTAACTTCAGAAATATCCACTTCATCCGATGTTAGGCCTTCTAAAGCAGAGAATCTGTTCTTCAGTTCCAATTTGAAGGTATTATGGTGTTTTTTAAGGTTGGTTATGTCAATACATTTTGTTTGTCTTATGAGCTTGCTACGTTCGAGTTTAGTGTTGAGGTGCATCTTACATCTCACCAATCTATGGTCACTGCCTGTGTTGAACTTGTTTAGCACACTGCAGTCTTCTATGACGAATTTTTTGTTACACATAATAAAATCAATTTCACTTGTCGTCCCATTTGGATGTCTCCATGTCTATTTCCTGTGTGGCTTTTTCTTGAAAAAGGAGTTCAAGATGAAAAACCCTTCTGCCTCTGCAAACTCTACGAGAGTATTTCCACGCTGGTTTCTGTTGCTGTGACCGAATTTACCTACTGAAGTTTCATTCTGTTGCAGTTGCCCTATTTTTGCATTGAAATCTCCCATAATTATCTTCAAGTGCTGCTTACCTTTATTATTTAGATCACGAATTTCCTCATAAAATTCTTCAATTTCTTCTTCAGCATGACTTGTGGTGGGTGCATAAGTTTGAATAATCTGAGCCTGGTATCTTCTCGAGAGTTGGATAACGAGTCGTGCAGCTCTGTCAGAGGAACTTTCAACTGCTACAACTTTATCCTTCAGTTTCTTGTTTATTATAAATCCAACACCACTAGTTCTGCCAGTATCTGTCCCACGATAGTAGAAGAGATGTCCACTTTTCAGTTCAATGAGATCTTCTCCTTTTCTCCTTACCTCACTTAGCCCGACGATGTCCCACTTGATCCTTTGTAGTTCCTCTTCCAATTCAAGAAGCCTTGAATCAGAAGATAGGGAGCGTCCGTTGTACGTAGCATATCGTCCATATCGTCCTATCTTCTACGTCCGTTGTACGTAGAAGATAGGGAGCGTCCGTTGTACGTAGCATAAGTTTTTGCATATCACCTTGAAAATAGGAGAAAAATTTCCAAAACCGGAAGTCGGACGTGATTCCAGTAATCGCTGTTGCCCCCCCCCTCCCGTGATGTTCCCACTCTCCAGTGTTGTTAAATATCCCCCGCCCCATAAGTTTTTGCATTTAATCTTGATAAGGGAAGAAGGAAATTCTCGAAAACGGAAGTGACGAAGTGAATTGATGCATGGTGTTCAAAAGTATTAATATTTCCAAAGTTACACCATTTATCTGAAATAGTTGAAGCTTTGATATCATGGGCTCATGGTCCTCAGGCTGATTGATGGTTGTTATCAGAGGGCACAAAAATCAAGAAAAGAAAGAAAAGCTACAATGAAGAAGTAGGGAGAGAATGATAACAGAAAGAATAATTAAGCAATCTATGCTGTGCAGTCAACAAAAGACACTAACAGTAGTCTGCATTCTTGCTGCTTGTTTTGATTTTTCACCAGTTAAAATGTTCAGCTTTTCCCCCCTTTCTTTGGTCTCATCTTGTCTTAAACTGAAATTTTAGAGGCAGTATGATCATATTGTAAGTGGAGGTTCGTGCACTGTGCATTCACTTCCTTGGATTTCCTGTCTGTCGGGCATTGTAGAATTCTGAACACATCTTACTGATTTTTACTGGTGGAAGTTTCGAACTTAAATCTTTCAATCATGCCCTCGCTGGGGAATCAATTTTGTGTTTCGCATGTGTTAAGTTTGTTTCACTAGAGTCCTTGTTTGTTGTAACGTTTTGTTGGGGCACATATTTGTGTTTTACAAAGAGATGGATCATTTCGTGAAATAGAGTATGTATGCCACGCAATACTAGTTATTAGTAACAAGGCTGTTGGCAGGTATGGAATGTTTTTTTTTTTTTTTTTAATATCATGGTCTGAGACATGCTAAACTAGTTTGAACCACAAAAGGAAACTCGCAGGTTTTGTTGAGTACCAGTAGGAGTATCCTTGGTGGTGGTGGTGTGTGTGTGTGTGTGTGGGGGGAGAATGTATATATATATATTTATTTATTTATTGGCCCCTCTTTTGAGATATGTAATATTGAAATCTTCAAAAGGGGAAAATTTTGCAACTTTGAGGGGGGGGCAAACCCAGACTTAAGTTCTCCATAACTGAAAACTACTAACCATAGTTATTACACAAAAATTCCCAACTTGGTGTTCCAACTCCCAGTCACTTTTAACAGTCCATCAAAAATGGTGATTTATGCTTGCGAGTATTGCAGATTTCAGCGTCATTTTGAGCAAGGTTAAAAAATATATTTTCTGTCATTTCTATATATTTTCTGTAAGCCTAAAATGTCCTCTTTAAGGTAGTAAAAACCAAAACTTTCGATCTATAATAAGAGGAAAGCAATTGCCTTTTTTCAAAACCATTGTGAGGCCTGCGCGAAAAAGAAAAATTAACCTATATCCAAGATGGTGGCACATAAAAATAAAATAAAAATTATTTTGAGCTACTCACTAATAGGGTTCAACTATGAGGGGGAAATGTGAATAAAATGGTCAAGCAACCACTTAATTAAAAAAATTGGGTAATGTCATGTCGGAATGTTCCATATGTAAAACACAGTTTTGGATTTTTTTTCCTCGTTCGCCAAAATTGCTAATTGCCCAAAGTATTTTTTCTCCTTCTGAAAGGTTCCTTTATAGTACAAACATGGAAATATTTTTAGCAAATTTGAAGTGGAAGCTCATTTTGAAAAAAAAATGTTTTGTTTAATAAAAATGTGGCCTCATTTTTCCATGCCTTTTGTCATTAAATTAAAAAAAAAAAAAAAGGTTCTTTTGATTCTAAAAATGTGCAGAAACAATTTGTTCCCAAATGAATGGATCATGGAGATCAGGGCATGAAATTTCCGGCCGCCAGCTCGCCATTGGCGAATGAAGAATTGTCATTGGCAAGTAAAACTTTTCTCATTGAATTACCGCAATTTCGTCGTTAACAGCCGCAGCTATTATGATAATTTTTTTTTTTTTTTTTTAAGTATGCGGCACATATGTGGTGCTGCTGATATGCTGAATTTGTTTTCTGTAATTACCCTTTTTTTCCCCTCTGAAATTTCCACACTGATGAGTAAACCTTTTCAAAGCATTTTTTTTTTTTTTTTATTTTCTCCCATAAACTGCAGGGTTCTCGGTGCTCGTTTGAAGTCTGTAAAGATCACTCTGTAGGCTTGTTTATGTGCCACTACTGGGAACTGACTCACTCGAATGAACTTCGACCAGCAGGGGGTAGTTAATCACAGCAAGAGATGCAGGCAGGCCACAGCAGAGACAATCCCTCAAACAAAGAAAGCAAAGCAAAAAATAAACAAGCTTCCCTCAGATTTATGACACCCGCAATTGAGCTACTAGAACGAACTTTTGAGCAGTGCGAGAAAACACAAATCACCGGGTCTTCGACACTGCATTTTTTTCTTTACTTTTGATAGCAAAGACATAACAGAAGAACTTCGTTTACGGGGTGGGGGATATTATGTACTATTTTAATCGTATTTAGAAACTGGGAAGAGCAGTGTTTTTTCTTTGCGAAAATAATTTTTGTTAAAAAAAAGTGTGAATCACTGTAGATACTAATTTTCTAAGAAAACTGCGCACTGGCAACGGTGATCCGAGGATTTTCACCATCATCGTTAAATTCATGAAATGTTTACCTAATAGAAAAAATATTTGGAAGACATGAATGAATAATAAAAAATTATAGTAGGATAAAAATGTGAATTTAAACACAGTATTTCTATCCTATGTAACAAAATGGTTTAACTTTAGAGATCGGCTCATAAAATTACTTTTCTACGCGTCCCCAGTTTAATAGGGCTACAGCTGTTAATGCGTGTGCGACGCATACTGCAACGTTTGCTCCCAAGATGACTAAATTAACACTTCGGCAAAACCTTAAAATTTTATTATAAATACCATATATACTCACGTAAAAGCCGAAAGTTTTTGGAAGAAATTCTTTTTTTTAAGTGAAAGTGTCTGCTTTTATATGCAGGTCCCGTTTTTTTTGCCAATTTCTAGCTGTTGAACTAGGGGGGCTTGGTTTATACGCGAGTATATACGGTATGTAAAATGCTGGGTTTCTTTTCCCCCATAGCAGCATTCTCCTTTCACGTGACGTCACGATCCTTGATTGGAGATTACAACCTTTGAAAAGCCTTCACGCATTGTGAGCTATCAAAGTTCTTTTTAAATTGGCGGAATCATTTAAAAAAATTGAAAGTGATGTATATTATTGGATTTTTCTTATGAAACCATGCTTGTATGATTGCGTAACTAATGGTATCTGTCGTTTGGTGGACAAGGGTTCGAAATGCTAAAATACCTGCCAGGTTTTATTATTTACCCGTAAAATTTACGGAAATGCAACTTGCTTTACCGGCAGAGTGTTAATTTTACAGATTTGATTCTTTCAGATTCTTTTTTTTTTCCTGATGATTTTGCTCCCAGCATATTATGACTTTTTATTTAACATAATCTATTTAAATTGAAGCACTGATGTAAGTTACAAATAAACTTCTCAGTTACTTGGGAACATTTGTCTGCAGTTTTCCCACATGTTGTTTTGGGTTGTTTCAAACGTTAAAGAACTTAACACCGCGCGTAAACGGTATGTAAACAGCTGCAGCTGGGCTTGTTTATCTCTCGACATGTTGACAGGCTTGCGGGCATTCTCCTTTGGAAAAACGTCTTTATTAGTCCTAGTTCGAAATGCTATCTCAGAACATAGTTATCGTAGAAAAATAATTCAAGCGGATTTTAAATCTGGAATTTTTGAGCCCGGATCGATACCCAACATGACGAAATTAAACAAAAGCTGCCAGTTTTGTGAAATTAAAAATCCATTTGGGGCATCATTTCATAACTTCTCTGGCAATAATTAACGAAAGAATGCAGTATTATAGGAAGTTAAAAAAATAAATAAAGCAATCCAATGCTCCTTCGACCCAGTGCTTTTCCAGCAATGATTGATTTTGCTGGTCCTTTTAAGACAGTAAGTTTTCTACGCTTTCCAACCGTAGATTGAGGAAGTGTAATATATTCCAGATTTGTCTGTCCGTACGATAATTTGCATGATGTCTGGGCTGGATTCAACGAAATTAGTATGTTGGGGTCCATACTAATTCGTCGTATGACGTACGTAACTAAAATCTAAACCTTTATTTCTTGATAACTTTCAGTTGATCTCTGCTTTTCTAGCTGACCAGCTCAATCGGATAATTCGGTAGTCAGTATTTTTTCCTCTGCAAATTGCATCTTTTTAAGCTGTTGCTGTGTTACTATAGCAGTTTTAGTTGCATTTTTTTTTCAAGTGTCAATAAATTTAGTATTAGTGATTCGCTAATATAAGAAGGTGGGGGGGGGCACTATCAACTATCAAACATTCCGTGATGCGAATTCTGCGAAATTCCCGTGTATTGCAAAATCTTCAAAAAACGAAAAATACTCATTTAGCACTACGTGTCGATGTAATTTCAGCGTTTCGCGTGGTGGAATGATATTACTAATCATATTTCTAGTGCCCAGCTTAATCTACTGTCGGCTGCGTGGGGAAAAAATACGAAATTAACTTCCTTAATATTAAAAGTTATTATGAACTGGATGCGATTCACACAAAATGTTCACTTCGTTTTTAGTTGAGCATAATTTACCAATTAGTGTCCCTTAGTCAGTTATTTATTTCATTTGACTGTCTCATTGTCCGTCACTTCGTAAGATAAACCTAGTATGAAAATGGTTCGTTTTTGAAAACATTTTAGTTTGTTCTTTGACGGCGTGGGATGCAATACTTTTGGATTTGGGGGTCAAAGGGTGGGACTTCCATAAAGATAAGTTTTTATCTCTTTATAGATCAAAATGATAGCATAGTAATGAGAAATTATGTATAGATTCTATTTTAATCGAAATAAACGTGCCGATAAATTCAAACATCTGTAGTCATATTATATCATTAACATTTAATCGCGTATTGATTAAATATATTGAGCATATCGTTTTTAATCGATATGCTCAATATATTTAATCAATACGCGTGACAAGTAATTTCATCGAATATATCGATTAATTTTTTTATGGACTTCGGTTTCTGAAAGTTCGCAGGTATATGCACTAAGGAGTGGCGAGTGTTTTTTTTTTTTTTTTTTTTGGGTGAGTGCATTTGATCTCTAAATTTCTCCCACTGATGGAGATCATTTAAGAAAAAAATTATGTAGCTGCGACAGTTGTGAAGTTATAATTTTTTTTTTTTTTTTGTCCTACAGTGTTGTGAAAACTTGTAGCACAAAAACTTTAAAGGCAGAGCTACCCATTTTTTAAAGTGGCATTACTCAAGATCTACTGGACCGACTGACCTAAAATTGTAACAGGTTTCATATCTCACCAGAACAATACTTTGTGCTAATTTTCACAAAAATCTGAGATGGATGGGTGACATGCCCTGAGTGATCTGACGTGGAAAATGACCCATATATATTTTTTTCAGAGCTGAAGGGGAAACTTGTTCAAAAATAATAAATTAGTTGACCCTTGTAATACTAAACTTGCACATCACAATGTCCAGTGAAGGGTTTATCTTTTGTGATTGAGATGGACTGCAGGTTTGTTTCTGCCATGCAATGGAACTCATTTTGATGTTTGAGTGTGAAGAATCTGAATCTGTGAAACAACACACACACACACAGGTTTTGGTACAATCTTTCAAAAGCCCGGCAGACCAGTTTTTTTTTTAATTAATGAAGATGCAGTTATGGAATGTTCACTATTCAAACATAGCTGTAAAAAAATGAAGAGTATATGTGCCAATGTCCGAAGTTTTCTACGAGTTTTATAAGCAACCATTTGCACACATTTCCATTAGTGTCAAAAGTTTCTTTTGCAAGTAAGTCTTGGTATTGCATTTAACAAACATACCGTACATGTGAATGGGGCTTTAGCACACAAAACAGAATTCAGTCAAAATTTAGAGGTTTACTGAGCAAAAAAAAAAAAAATCTTAATGTGTGCAAGGTTGAAAAATTACCGGGTGCCTAGAAATTTGGTCTTGGAGCCCAACTTTTTTTTACTTCAAATTTCATAATTTGCAGTGATTACTTTGAGTTCAAAAGATGCAAAATGTAACTTCAACAAATTGTAATTTAATAAAATCAAACTCTGAAATTTTCTGCTTAGATCACATTTATAAATTCTGTTAGCTTTTATCCTGAACCATGTGTTTCAAGCAGAGAAACGTGATGAAACCCTCAGTTACGTGACTAACTTGTCAGATCGCGGAAGCATTGAAGATCACACTGTTTCGTTTAATCTACCAGCTGGAAGCAGAAACAGCGAGACGCGGCGATGCCCGTTGCAGCTTCTCGAAAAAGTTTGCAGACTGTTTTTCTCTTTTCTTAACATTAATTGTTTTTTAAATTTCTTTAGATTTTAAACCAAAGGAAGGGACGCATTTTTTACTTTGGCTCCCGTTTTAGATGTAAAGCTGTAATCGATAGATCATGCAGACAACTATAATCGCCCCTCCCTCATTTCATTTTAGCTTTCATTCTTCCATATTTTTCAAACAGATAACTTCAACTTGATGAGATATAATTGCTTTTCTTGAGCTTTGAATCTCGGAAGCGACATTTTTATGCACTTTAAACACACCACACGCACGTTTGTGTGTGGTGGTTAAAAATGCATTAAAACATTTCGGAAGCTACTAATGGTCGCAATTTTTCCTTTTTATTTTTTTTCCCTTTTACTTTTTTGGCATGGAGGCCTAAATTTTAATCTAACTGAAAGTTATATTAAGGCGATTTATCTTTATTTTTTATTTTTATGAGAGCCATACCCTATTTTGAAAGCGTTTTTTCTATTTCCGCGGCCGTTAGCTTTCCGTAAGTTGACATCACAACTTTTTGTTTTCCCTTTTGCTTCGAGACAGCTTCACTTTAGTATTCAGTTAGATTGATAACTTGGTTTTTTTTTTTTTTTTGTTCTTCCTCTTTTTTTTTTTTTTAAACAATATTTTTACACATTTTTATCGTCCGTCTTCCGTTTTTCACGGTCGCATTACGAGGCATTCCGAAAGTTGATCACAGTTTTTGCGTATTTTGGTTTCAGATAGCTTCGTTTCAGTTTGATTGTTAGTTTTTTTTTTTTTTACAAAATCCATATTTGTTAAGCTTTTGCAACATTCCCTTCCGTTTCTACGCCCTTGTGGCATTTCGGAAGTTGGCGGTCGCATTTTATTTTATTTTATTTATCTTTATTATTTCCAGATGGCCTTATGTAGGATTTTTTTTTCTAAAGCCACATGTTTACGTATTTTTTAACGCCCCTGCTTAGTTTCCGAAACCTTATTACGCAGTAGTCAGGAAGCTGACGGTCGTAATTTTCTATTATTTTCTTTCAGATAGTCTCATCTCAGATTGATGAGAATAAAAGTTTTTTTTTTTTTTCACGTTCTATTTTATGTTTAGATTTTTATTAAAACTTTAGAACCCTGAGATTTATGGACCAAATTTGAATTCCATTTAACAGTAAGCAGTTTGGGTAATAGCCAGTGCTTAACACACTTATATTATTACTCTTTGTTCCGACATCATCACCATGCATTCCATTTGTGCATGATACTTTGAAATTTGCTTTCGTTTCACCCGCCTCCTAAATTTTGGAGCTAGGTCCTAGATCTGGAGCTTATTTTCCCAGCCCTGTCTTAATGCATGTTTCTGAAATTGGGCCGGGTAAACCCTTAAATGAAACAACAGCTGGCCAAAGCTTGCTAACTGTGGCAAGGAAAGACAGACATATATACTTTAGGCACAATTTTATGATATCAATGTACTGCAAAACACACAACTCTGGTTAGATATATAGTTCAAAAAAGCCTTAATTACTTCTGTGAACTATATTTTACGTGGATCGGCTGTAGTTATCATACTGTTACACACATTCAACAATGTTAATGTAGTGACCATCCATTGATGACTACATTAGGGTTAAGTATTCAAGAATGTCTCATTCGTACTCACCCAATTTTCGGTTGACAAATACTCCAAATACGCAGAATGCAGCATTATATATTGATAAAACAACCATCACTATTTTGCCATGACTATTGGAAAATATAGCCAAAAAAAAAAAAAAAAAAATCTCAAGATAAAATTTGCACGAAGTCAAACGAAGTATGTAGTTAAAAATGAATTTTTTAGAAATAACATACAAATTGAACAAAAGAAACAGAAAAATGCACAAATATGGCCATCTAAAAACCTGTGGTATCATTAAAATTAGAGTCCGCAGTTCTTGAACACAATTCGAGAATCCTCAACATCGTGACCACTACCATCCAGACATGTTTCGACACTAGCTTGTGTCATTATCAATGGAGTCTTGAAGCTTTCTAACCACTTGGTCTCTGCAGCTCTAATGAGACTCAGCTTGTACTTAAACAATTAAACTTTTAAAAGTTCAGATGTCATTCTTAACTCTTGGAAAATAGGCTTTGAACTCCTGGTAAACTTAAGTGAAATGGATGTCTAAAAATCAGTGTGAATCCTATAGGTTTATCAATAATAAACATGCACACATAGAAAATTAAAGTTTTGTAATCCTAAGTAGACATGTAGTTCCTTTTTTAATTGAAACATTTAAAAATTGTTATATGTGCACTTTTAAGGTATTAACCTCTTGCAAAGTGCGCATAGTTTACGTGCAATTCATAAATGAAAAAACCATTAGAACCACTCACCATAAAGATCATGGTAACCTCCAATGACAACACACTTCCAACACGTCAGTGTGTTGTCATTGGAGGTTACCATGATCTTTATGGTGAGTGAGTGGTTCTTTCTAATGGTTTTTTCATTTAAAAATTGTGTATTTTTATGAATGTTTAAAAAGGGATTGCAAGATTTTTTAATGATTAATATTTTGAGCTTATTGCAATTATGATTTATTTTCTTCCAGTGTGAAAAGGCTATCACCATCAAAATCTAGGAAGTGACCAGTTTTAAACCACAAACCAGTTGCTCACACAGAAGCTGCAAGCTCATATATTCATATTGAAGAGTACAGTTTAACGTTAGCTCACATTTAAGATGTAAAGCTATAATCTATAGATCACGCAGACAACTGTAATAGATAGATCCCCCCCCTTACTTTAGCTTTCATTCTTCCATATTTTTCAAACAGATAACTTCAACTTGATGAGATATAATTGCTTTTCTTGAACTCTGAATCTCGGAAGCGATATTTTTATGCACTTTTAACGCACCACGTAAGTTTGATGTGCGTGGTGGTTAAAAGGGCATAAAAACATTTCGGAAGCTAATGGTCGCAATTTCTCCTTTTTCTTTTTTTCTTTTTTTTTTTTTTTTGCGTGGAGGCCTGTATTTTAATCTAACTGAAAGTTAAATTAAGGCTATTTCTTTCTTTATTATTATTATTATTAATTTTTTTTTTACGAGTGCTATACCATATTTTTAAAGCATTTTCTCTGTTTCTGCGGCCGTCAGCTTTCTGTAAGTTGATGTCGCAACTTTTTTCCCCCATTTTGCTTCCAGATAGCTTCACTTCAGTATTCAGTTAGATTGATAAGGTGTCTTTTTTTTTTTTAACTGTATTTTTACACATTTTTATCGTCCGTCTTCCATTTTTTACGGTCGCATTACGAGGCATTCCGGAAGTTGATCGCAGTTTTTGCGCCTTTTGGCTTCAGATAGCTTTATTTCAGTTAGATTGCTGCTGGTTTTTTTTTTCTACAAAATCCGTATTTGTTAAGCGTTTGCAACATTCCCTTTCGTATCTGCGGCTTTCGGAAGTTGACGGTCGCATTTTATTTTATTTTATTTTCCTTTTTTACTTCCAGATGGCTTTATCTCAGATTTTTTTTTTTTCTTAAACCACATCTTTACATATTTTTTAATGCCCCTGCTTCGTTTCCAAATCCGTATTACACAGTACTCCGGAAGCTGACGGTCACAATTTTTTTAGTCTCTATTATTTTCTTCCAAGTAGTTTCATCTCAGATTGATGAGGTTAAACTTTTTTTTTTTTTCACATTCTTTTTTATGTTTAGATTTTTATCAAAACTATAGAACCCTGAGATGTATAGACCAAATTTGAATTTTATTTAGCAGTAAGTAGTTTGGGTAATAGGCAGTGCTTAATACTTATATTATTACTCTTTGTTCCGACATCATCTCCATGCATTACGTTTGTATATGATACTTTGAAATTTGCTTCCGTTTCACTTGGCTCCTAGATCTGGAGCTTATTTTTCCAGCCCTGTGTTATCCAATAGCATTTCATGAACCAATTGCTAGTCTGCAGCCTAAAAAGAAAACCGTACAGCAAGGTAAAAGAAATAGGATTTCATTTTTGAACTTGTGACAAATTAGAAGAAAAAACAAAAAGAAAAAAAAAACTTACTAGCCATCTGGGCCAGTAAAATGAATAGTTCAGTGGTCCGACGGAAATTTTAATGGCCAGTGGACTACTGGGTAATTCGAACACTGCATGGTATACCTTGCACAAAGTATAATGTCATTTACATGTAAAAGAATTATTTTTGAATCTGCTTAGCCGCATAAATGTTGAGGAAAAAGAAACAAATTGTTATGGCAACATTATGAAGATGATGCACAGGGTGTCGTCTACTGGTCATGAAAAAGTCATGAAATTGAGCACATGAAGTAATGAAAAAGTCATGAAACTGAGTTGGTGGTCATTAATTTTTTTTTTTTTTTTTTTTTTTTTTTGTATTTTTGTATCAGCACCTGAATGAAGACAAGTTTGCACACCTAGAAGAAAACATGAACCGGCACCCTTATAAACCGGTATGTAGTCGATGCCCCCATGATATATATATATTTAAAAAAACATGGCTTCATCAAAAGCTGATGTTGTGAAGAGGGAATACTTGCAATTTTCTGAATCTTCTGAAAAACAACTGAAACAGTTCAATCCTAAGGAGAACAAACTTGATCACTTCTTGATGAATTTACTACCAAGTGCGAACCATGACTATCAAGTTCTTACAGAAGCTGCTATGCATGTTTCATGGCAATGCTGCAGTTGAAAGAGGCTTTTCTGTTTACAAAGAACTTTTAATTGAAAACTTAGAAGATGCAGTTGTTGCAGAAAGAAGTGTTTACAGTGCAATACTATCGTTAGTTGGTTTAGCTAATAGTGAGAAAGAACTGAATGTGGACATCACAAAATCAATGATATTAGCTGTCAAAAATGCTTCATCGAAAAGAGTAGAAGCCTAAAGAAGAAGAAATCTGATGAAGATTGTAAAAGGAGAGCAGTCCAAGAACTAAAAAATTCAAAGATAAGAAAAGAAAGCTTATAGAAAAGGCAAAAGAAGAAGCTGACGTTCTAGATTCTGAGATAGCAAGTTTAGCTAAGATACTTAAACACCGAGTCTTCCACTGTGAAATTTCAGTCTCCATAAATTTTGTACATTCATAGTTTTTATATTGCTTTAATAAAAACGTGTAAGTTTTTACAGCATTACCATGTTAAAAGAATTTGTGTATTAATAGATGTAATGATAAATATTTCTTAAAATAGCCATACCCCATCCTAGATGAGAGTTGAATGTTTTTATTTCTTTAAACACATAGAATTTGGTGAATGGCATAGTGTAAGCCATACATAATTACATTATTCATGTTATGACATAAGAGCATAAGAATTGCATTCAGCTTTCGTCTCAACTGGCTTTCGGGTAGGAGTTCATTACCCCTCCCGTATAGCCATTTTAGTAGCAATATTATAGACATATCAGTTTTGCCTAAACTATTGTCGCATGAAATTAATTTCAGTGTTTGTAAAAATTGTGAAAATGCAAAAATAACCTGGGATCTCAAGCTAAGGGTACTAGATTATGAGTCTAGAATGGTTGTCACTGTGCCCCGCATTGTTGAGAAGTCATGAATATAACTGAAGATGTCATGAGGTCATGAAAAAAAGTCATGAATTTGGTTCATTGAAATCAGTAGACCCCGGATGCAGCTGTTATATCTAATGCCATGTAGCACTGTTCCTTGTAAGTGTGGCTTAAATTATATGGAATAATACGTATTTTTGGATTTGATATATCTGCATTTATACCCTGTAGTGGCAAAGTTGTGCATCGGAGGGAAAAACAAAATGCAAGAATCAACATTCTCGCATATCAAACTTCCCAATGCAAATTGGGCTAATAGTTGCAGACATGGTGTTCACAGATGGATGGACAAAGTGATGACATATCACATAAGCATGATCTTTTTTTTTTTGCAAAAGATATGCTAAAAATGTATGTCTCTTGTGCAGACAAAACAACTTCACGGGGAACAGATATGGCAACGAAGAATTGAAGTTTCGATTTTGAACTTTCATTTCTTTAGTAAACTAAAGGGAAAATGTTTTCTATTTGGCTGTTGATATAACAAGAAATGACTAAGGAATAGGAAAACAAGCATTTTCAGGAAAATTAAACTTTTAAAAGTTCAGATGTCTAACTCTTGGAAAATAGGTTTTGAACTCCTGGTAAACTTAAATGAAATGGATGTCTAAAAATCAGTGTGAATCCTATGTGTATCAATAATAAACATGCACACATAGAAAATTAAAGTTTTGTAGTCCTAAGTAGACATGTAGTTTCTTTTTTTAATTGAAACATATTTAAAAATTGTGTATTTTTATGAATGTTTAAAAGGGATTGCAAGATTTTTTTAATGATTAATATTTTGAGCTTATTGCAATTATTTATTTTCTTCCAGTGTGAAAAGGCTATCACCATCAAAATCTAGGAAGAGACCAGTTTTAAACCGCAAACCAGTAGCTCACGTAGAAGCTGCAAGCCCATATATTCATATTGAAGAGTACAGTTATCAGCCAAGTGGAACTGCCATTTTCGCATCAGATGGTAAAACAGATGAATTTGCCATTGGCTCAGTTCCAGATATTGACAATGAGTATTCTGACATTCCATGTAGAGATGAGCCTGGTATATCCTGTGATTTTATTTCTTCAGATGTCATCAAAGAACCTGTGGCTGTCCCTATGTCTTCAGGCAGCATTCCATTTTATCACTACAATGAGGTGTCTGATGATCTGAATTACCTTTTTGGTCTATGTGTTGGGGCCGGTCTAAAGAAGTGTTCTGAAGAGCAAGCTTCTCTTGCTCGGCTCAAAATCCAGACTATCATGCACCAGGCTACTCTTAATGAACTTCAGTTGTAACAACTAAAAGAGTTTGTTGTACTGAGTGGAAAAAGAAAGGGGAACAAAAAAAGGTAGAAGGGGAAAGCCTGGTTAAGTTCTTATTTCCCTATAAATAAGTTTATAAGAGTTTAAGATCAAATAGGAATTTATTTCAAGAGTTTTGTGGCTTGGTCATGTGGCAGTACTTTTGCCCAAGGCTATATCACTTAAAGAAAAACCAACAGTTCACTAATAGGGTATTGTGTGCAATTTTATTCACAAGAAAACTCCAAAATTTAAAATTATGAGGACATTGCCTTTTTTGAGGTATTCATATACATAATACTAAGCACATAAACAGCGTTTCTTTTACTGTGCTTATTTGTAAGCCATTCTGCAATATGTGTTTGAAATGTTGAATTTGCTGTTATGTAGGATAACTGTGTAATCAGTACATCTGACTCATTGGAAATCAGTGATCTAATCTCCATCTTTTTTACTTCATTTTAAATAACTAAGAATCTTGAAGTATATATTATTTACTATCATTATTTGATTGGTTAATGTGCAAAATATTAAAAAAATATTATGACTAGCTATGGGATTGAATAAATCATCAATGTTTATTCACAGTTGAATATTTTATTTTAAGATCTGTAGTTTTGCTGAGTGTTAGGCTCAGCTTCATCAAGACTGATGGAGCATAAACATTCAAATCTTTGTGACATCATCAGTGTTCTGACAATCACAGATTTTATTGATATGTTTTCATGCACTACTCCATTCTTGCTAGCATGCGGATTGTGGAAACAACTGGCCAAAATCCATGACCATTAGAATGCTGACGGTGTCACAATGATTTGAATTTTTATGGTGTTCTCCTTAATTTTTTTTTTTTCACAGCTAGTAATAAATGTAGTAGAAAACAGTAGCCAGAAATTTTAGCTGAGTGGTACTTTTAATGATCCCTTCCCCAATCACAAAAAAAAAAAAAAAAAATCCTTAACATTATTATACTTACTAAACATCTTTAGTAGTGTGGTAGTCATTAATGTAACATAACATTTTTTGTAGATGCGAATCTGTTTTTTGGTGTAAATATGACATAGATGGTAAGTCAGATATTATCCGAAAACTTGAAAATTTCGTCATCCTGGAGCAGGAATTGAACCAGCGTCTCCCAGATAGCGCCCGAGTATGCTAACCACTACAGCACCCAGGACGACCAGGTTTCAAGTTTCCGATTAATTTGAATATAACCATCACAGGATTTGCTAGTTGAAGCAGCTGGCATTCATGTTCAGCGAATCTGAAGGTTAAGAATTCTATCCCAAAATGTCAGATGCCTGTTGCGTCGACTAGCAAATTCTGTGGTGGTTATATTCAAATTAATCAGAAACTTGAAACTTGGTCGTTCTGGGTGGTGGTGTGGTTAGCATACTCGGGCGTTATCTGGGAGACATTTCGATTCCCGCTCCAGGACAACGAAATTTTCAAGTTTTTTGATATTATCTGACTTATGTCATATTTACACCAAAAATCGAATTCACATCTTCAAAATTTGTATTGTATGGTGTAATCTCATATTCCATTCATGGTAACATACATAACATGGTAAACGAAGTTTGAAAATTGTACAAAAATTATTTAAAAATGAGTATTTACTAACAAATCATATTTGACACAGATTTTTTCATTGGTTGGTTTTTTTTTTTTTTTTTTTAATAGATTGAAGGCAGTGATCAACTTAATAGGCTATAAGCAGTCACTTGTTTGTCCCTAATTTAGGGCCACTGGTTCCAGAGAAGGGAGAGAACCAGTGCTGTGAGACAAACACGACATCCATTCCTCACCGGAATCCGAATCTGCACCCTTCTCGGACAAATGGTCATAAGCCAGTGCTTAGACCACTGCACCACCAGGGTGGTGACACAGATTTCAGCCAGTTTTCATCAACGCTAATGGTGTATGTGGGAATAAGTTTTCCATTCTTACTATTATGTACATTGTGAAAACATTCATAAAAGGAAATATAGCCGGGCTGTAGACAAATTAACTGGGTGGGCCACCCAGTAAAAAGGCTCAAGGGTAAGGTGACCAGATTTTTGAGAATGAAACTGAGAACACAATGACGCGATGTCCTCAATTTCAATGAAAAATTGAGGACACGTGACACAGTGTGGTAAAGCCGAAGATTAGCAAAGAATGTTATGAAATGTACCATAATTGCCTGGTTTTATGGGTAAAACATATGATGAATCTTAAGGATGCTTTTCATATGAAATAATCATAAAATAGCAATAAAAGACTATCATGCCAAATATTACTTCTGGGAAATTTTAAATGTTACTCACAAGGAGCAGCACATGCAAACAAAGCTAAATTTTGATTTGTACTGAAATTTCATTGTGATTCTGTACAAGAAAAACAAGAAAAAATAGCTGAAGACAGAAAATTACTATACACTGATCAGACAGAAATCATGGGATACCTGTATGTTGTCTTTATGAGTGTAACTTAATTCAAGGAAAAATTCTTCAACTTCAGAAAATAGTTCCATACATTTATATTTATAAGTCCATTTTCTTGCAATCAAATAGGTAATTGATGCCAAATTTGGTTGCATTTAGATCAAATTGAGTTCTACAACTTTTGTTGAACACATTTTTTCATTGAACTGTTTCTTCAAAAGTTATTGTAATATTCCTTCTCATAGATAATACATACAGGTATTCATGATGTGTGTGGCAATATTGTGCATGTGTATTTACATGTAATTTCTCTTCATGCTTTTTTAGTAACTGTTAGAAAATATGGAAATCACAAAAAAAAAAAAAATTTGAACTTGGTAATAATCGATGACATGGCTATTCCTAGATATACTATAAATTTTACAAAATTTATGGGTTTTACTTGGGAATAAAAGGATATTACTTACAGTCAAATTTTCAGGTAGCACCCCTACCCTCTTCAGGACTATACTATTAGTAGGCGTTTCCATTCATGAGCTAATTAAAAAAACAAGCAAATTTGTTTTATATATATGCCAATCAGTGATACATAGATTGTTTTGTTAATTTGCTCATCATTAGAAATCTACGGTATTTACATCAAATGGACAAAGTTAAAATACTACTGTCCGATAATTTTTAACGAAGGGGCTAAATTTTGGTGTTATTTAGGGAAAACAATTAGGTGTTGAAGTGCCTGGTATTGGAGCAATATTAGTATCTTATTAGTCCAAATGGACTTATGCGTGTTCTGTAAAAAAAGTAAAGCAACTTGTCAAATACAATTGTGTGTTACTGATCCACAGTATTCAATACCTTCAACAAAATAGCCCTTTGTAGAGCTAAACAAACATGTTTTTGAAATTTATGTAATTTCTTCAGCATTCATGAAGAAACTATATAATGTATTACCTTCAGCAGAATTTAACGAAGGCTCATAAAAAAAAAAAAACCCAATAAACATAGGCCTACTTGATGACTATACTTTATTCACATAGTGCACTTTGGTTTCATATTCCATATTCATTGTATTTTTCTGATAAACATTTTCTTAAGAAGACATTCACTTTTTAATAGCATATCATGAAACTCAACACAGGAATAGTTTAAATTTGTCGTAACAATAAGCATAGCCTTCAACATAGAAACATTGAAGTTGATTTTTTTTTCTGATGTCCAGAGTCTATTCATTGCTGGGAAAACACATTCTGTTGGTGCATTTGTTCCTGGCAAACATAATATTTCAACAAGTTTCTGAATGTTTTCATGGGGGATATTACTTTGCTGAAAATAACAAAACATTTCCACCCACTGCTTATCAGTTTCAACATCTTTTTCCCAGTAGCTAATTTTCTCATCACTGGAAAACTCTCTAACATTTATAAATTCATCATTCAACTGACTGTCATCAATTTTACTATTTGGTGTCATTTAAGATACACAGGCTAAGCATTTTTCCACATCTTCCCATTTCAGACTGTGCCTAAAGTTTATCCAAGAAAATGTTACAAAATCACTGAATGGTAATACCCATCTCTTCAAGTACTGAACGCATGTTTGGTAAAATGATATCATGTTTTCACTTGCTTTTGTGAAATCAACACCATCTGCTTCAATTATCTTTTTTACACTATTTAGCACAAATTTATCATTCATTCTGCTTCATATTTCTTAAGGGTATTAGCCAGGACAGTAGATATTTCTATTATTGTGACATGTTGACCTTCAATTTGTTTTATAGCTTGATGGAAAATTGCAGCTTGAGTTTGCAAAAAAGAAAGCCACAGTACTGCATGCCTATCTTCAAAAAAAAAGCCTTTGAAATTAAGGGACATTTGCATTGCCCTAAAAATATGTTTCTAGTGGTTTAAACATATTTAGTAGTCTTTCCACAACAGGAAGTTATGCCAACCATGGAGTTTTGCTGTGCCCCAGCACCTGTTGGTATTCTGTCGATACAAAGTTGCAGTAGTCTTTTAGAGTTTTTACTCGAACAGTGTAAATGTGGAAGTACGAGTTATATTTTTATAAGAACAGCTTCTATATCAAGAGGGAGGCCATCTGCAGCAGTTTGAATTGTATTATTCAAAATATGACATGCACAACCTACACCAAAGATTTTGCAGTTTAGTGATGCCTGTAGCTTTGTGTAAACATTATTGGTGCCTTTTCTTTCAACACCCCCAAAATTGGTGTTTGTGTTGTTCGCACAAAATCCAATAAGTTTTTAGCTAATTTATTAGTATTTAGTACATAGTCACTTATTATAAGAGCTGATTCACCACGCTAGTGTTCTAGTTCAAGTAATTAAAAAAAAGAGGAAATAGCGGGGGGGGGGGGGGGGGCAACCAGAAATAAACTTAAGTTCTAAGTTTTATTACCAATACTTCAATTTTTTTCGGGAAATCTCAAAAATTGAGGACAAAAAATAAAAAATTGAGGACATTTGTCGTCCTCAGTCAGGTTTTTATGGAATTGAGGATGTCTGGTCACCTTACTCTAGGGAGAACACTAGTTTATGCTCCATTTATCTTGATGAAGCCAAGCCGGACGCTCAGCAAAACTAGAGTATACCTTAAAATGAAATATTTAATTGTGAATATAAGCATTGCTGATTTATTCTATCTCAACATCATAAGTATTGTAGTCATAAAATACATTAGTTATGGGATTGTTGATTTACTAAACAAAATTGCAGTTGTTCATTTTTTCTTGATTTGGAGTAGTAAATGTTGCTTTTAATCACACTGCACAAGTTTACCTTATTACTAAACCATATCAAAATAGACTTTGATGCTTGCCAGGCAAATGAAGTATATGAAATCCAGCAACACCTGTAAACATGGCCATTCTGTTTAGGATTTCAGGATGTTACTGGGTTGACATGACAGGTCTTGAATGTTCTTTCATTCTTGGAGTTGTGTCAGTTCGACCATGTCTGGTCTTCGTTACAAGTGATTGTTCTAAACCACCCAACTGTTTTGTTACCTTTGAAACATTAACTTTAAGTATGCACTTATCAGTGACATCTAAATTGTTGCATGCAACATTTTAAGAAATCACTGCATAGGAAAAGTCAGAATTATTTATTACATGTTATTCTACATACAAACTAACCATGCCCGAAACAGGGCAGTATTATGCTTGTTGACATTTTCCAGGACTATTGGACATGCAGTGGTTTATCACTAAGTTAATGTTTGTTTGTTTGATTTTTCTTTTCTTTTTTTTTGGGGGGGGGGGGGGGGCTTTTTGTGAAAGGTTCAGCTGTCAAAATTAATTGTACTTTTCCTGGCAAAAAGACTCATTCAGCTGTTATACCCCTTGTGAGGCTTTGTTGAAATTTACTGTATGTACTTGTGTGTAGATCGAGTTTTAAAGACCAGATTTTTAAAACTAAAATCAATAGGTTGACCTATAAACAGCACTTTCTGGAGGTGCAAACTTATCTGTTATTAACAGTTAGAGTTAAAAGTAAACTATTCCTGTTGATTTCTATTAGGCTGGTGTGCCATGTGACCAAAGTTGTGTAATTTTAATTCAGATTGGTCATGTAACATCAGGTAACAGTTGTATCGATGTAAACTTACATATTTATCAGAGGTATTGCCCTACTGCCATATTGGCATGAACAGTGCTGTCATAATTTCCGTAACAGTCATATCCTGAAGCACACTTTTTGCTCTCACAGTTTTGCTAACAGACTGAGAAAGACTTGTAACTGAATTCCTACTAGAGTTGAGATCATCCTTTCCCTACATAATTGCCCCATAGCAGAAAGTTCCTGGTCAGTCTGTGACAGATATCATTGTGCCACAAAATAATCTGCGGGTGGTCACTGTGCAAGATAACTACTAAATGTGAAAAACAATAAAAATTGTACAGACATATTTTTCTACCTAAAAAAATGTCTAACCTAGGTACTACAGCAATTGAAATGTTAATTAAAATCAAGAACATTCTGGTCCTCTGTATCTGGAATTTTACCAATATTTTCAAGCTGAAACACAAAGATTTAGGGAATAAAATGATATTTAACAACAATAAAGCGCTGAGGCATCACTAGGAAAAAATTGTCATAAGAGGAGAAATCTTCGCTCCGTTTTCGGAATATTTTTCTCCATTTCCCATCTCAAGTGCAAACATTTATGTAATTAAATGATGATTAAACAATAATACAGAAGCACAGCGGGTGGAGGGTTATTAGAGGGAGGAATGTTTGCTCCGTACAACATTGGTTATCAGAAAATTTTCCTCCATTTTCTATTAGAGGGGAAAAATTTTGCTCCGTACGACTTTGGTTTTCAGAATTTTTTTCTCCATGTTCAATCTTAAATACAAACATTTAATTAATAAAATGATATTTAATGACCATATAGGGCTGAGAGAATATGCAAGAAAAAGAATTCAAGATTACTGGATTCCATCAAACTGTCGTTTTCAGAAATTGTTGGCCTCCATTTTCAAACCAAACCACAAATATTTATGCAATAAAATTATATTTAAAACAGTATCGGATAATTCCCTCTTCAAGCATTGAGGGAGCGTCGGGAAAAAAAAAATTATGATTACGGGAGAAATCCTCACTCCGCCTAACTTCCGTTTTCGGAAATTTTGAAAGGCGGAAAACTTGCATCTGTGATAGTCTGTAAGATGGTTTTAATAGGGTTCTGGGGATATCGTTCTGCAGGGCCAAAATAAATCAGCGATTTGTGTCGGCCGTCGCCGCGATTCTGCTATGGGAACGACTGCAAAATAAACCTGCGATGTACGTCTCCCATCGCCGCAATTCTTCTACAGGGATGAATGAGTACAAAATAAATCTGCGGCGTACGTCGCCATGGTTTTTTCTACGGGGATGAGTACAAAATAAATCTGCGATATCCGTCGGCCGTCATCGCGATTATTCTACGGGGACGAGTACAAAATAAATCTGCAATGTACGTCTGCTGTCGCCATGATTCTGCTACGGGGATGAATACAAAATAAATCTTTGATGTACGTCACCGTGATTCTTCTACCGGGACGAGTACAAAATCTGCGATGCACGTCGGCCGTCGCCGTTATTCTGCTACAGGGATGAGTACAAAATAAACCTGCGATTTACGTCACCGCGTTTCTTCTACGGGAACGAGTACAAAATAAATCTACAATGTATGTCGACCGTCACCGCGATTGTTCCACGGGGATGACCTACGTCGTCTTCCGAGAGAAAAAAAAAATTACGATTACGGGAGAAATCCTCACTATGCCTAACTTCCGTTTTCAAAAATTTTGGAAGACTAAAAACTTGCATCTATGATAGGGAGTCAGCAAGATGGTTTTAATAGGGTTCTGGGGATATCGTTTTTGTCTGCGACGTACGTCGCCTGTCGCCGTGATTCTGCTACGGGGCATAATTGTTGCTGCAGCCTGATCTGACATTCAATTACGTACAACCTGCTTTGCTTTCTTTGTCTCCTGGTTACTGGATGTGCCTTGTGTGTTTATTTTTTCTCTTGCCAACATCCATTGAGAAGTAGTACAGAAACTGGGTAGGGAGGGGTTGGGGGCTTGTTATGAACCAAAGTTCAACACTATAATACCCACCCGTGATAACTTACAATCTATTTGACTGTGTCTCTCCTGACCCCTGGTGGATCTATCTATCTGTTTGTTTTCTTGCAAACTAATGCCACAAAATAAAAAAAGAAAGAAAATGCTGTTTCTTAGCAGGATTAAAAAAAAAAAAAAAAAATCGCGATTTTTTTTATGAAACTAAAAAAAGTAATTTATTTGATTTTAATCAAATTTATTTGATTAAAATCAGATTTATTTTAATTTAAAAGTTTTTGTCTTCCTGTCGCTTTCTGTTAGTTAATACTCTGAAGCTGAAAACGTGGAAACATGTTTCCTACACAAATCAAAAATTAAGTTGAATGATTGCTGTTGACCTGAAATCAGTGCCATGCTATGCATTAGGTTTTTGCTGAACCAATGGCATCTTACTGACTGGGGTTCTCTAAATGCTTGTTATTGATTTCATAGTTTGCAGTTCGATTATTCAGTGTGTCAGTTTGTTAAGTGACATCACAATTCGTAATCTAAGAAATGAAAATAGTAATATCATGGGTCTTGTGTACGTCGTGTGATGGATGTCAGTGAAGCCCTAATTGTGTGTCAAGAGTGTTGTAAATGGAGAAGTTTGATACAGCAACAGTAAACAAATAATCAGTTAAAAATTATCTGGTTGTTTGTATTTCTTTGTGGAGCTAACCTCTGAATCTCAGAGAACAGCTTAGTGATATGCATGCAGTGTTAGAATTAGAAATAAATCTTTTACTGGCCCAGCGAACCACCAGAATTTACGAACCACTGGTTCACCAAAATGTCTATTGGTCTGTAACCCCCCCCCCCCCCAAAAAAAAAACCCTTTGACATTTACATTATATGCAGAAAATAATGTATCATTTCAATTAAATTACCTCCAGTATTTGTTTTTAAAACATCTAATTTGAAAGCGCAACTCAGAACAAAAAAATATCTTTTTTTTTATTGGAGGTTTAATGACCACTGTGAGCAACTCAATGGGCTATAAGCAGTCGCTCATTCCTAATTTAGTTAGGGTCACTGATTCCGGGGAAGGGAGAGAGCCAGCGCCGTAAGATGAACACAACATCCATGCCTCACCGGGTTTCGAACTCGGACCCCTTTCAAACAAAAATGGTCAGAAGCCATCGCATAGACCACTGTGCCGCCAGGGCGGCACAAAAAATATTTCCAGAATAAGATTCCGATAGATAATTGATATAGCAGGGTAAGAGTGCATTCTCAATCTGTTTTTAAATAAAAAGGGAACGAGAAGACTTCAAACGTACAAAAAATTCACATCCTTTCTTGTTTCATCGTTTAGGACTTAGCTTCTTTTTCCTTATTTTATTAGTCTTATTGCCTATCCCTCCTACTTTCCCATGAAGTTAGTTTCAGTCCTCCATTGAACACTGTCTTATGTGAATTGCTCTTTTACAAAAATTACCTTCACATATCCAATTGACGCCCTCCGTTATTGTGTTTTCTTGGGGCAAAAACAAAGTATGGTGTCTGTTTCTGCTGCATTAACTATAGTAGGCAAATCCAAGGAAGAGCAGGTTATTTATTGTGCTTACTTCTGCTCATTATGCATGGTGGGACGGAGATAACAAAAAGTGGCTGTTGCCGTTAAAAGACAATGATTGGGAAACTGCCTTTCTGTATTTTGTTGTTTTTCCACTCTAGGGATAAAAAAATAAAATAGCTGTTATCCAATAGCATTTCATGAACCTTTCATTAGTTTGCCACATAAACAGAAAATCATACAACTTTTTAACTTGTGACTAAGGAGAAAAAACAACAACTTACTGGCCTTCCGGGCCAGTAAAATCAATAGTTCAGTGGTCCGGCGAAAGTTTTATTGGCCACTAGGTAATTCGAACGCTGGTATGTATGATGTGCTCTTTTCAGATGTGTAACATGAACCACACCAGGTAATAGACAGATAATGAGCATTAGTAATCACTGAAACCACTTTTGTGTGGAAACTGTAAGAATAAAAATTTGAGAGTTTTTGCATGTACTCTGGTATACACTATCTTCCAACAAGTAATTGGACACCTGTGATAGCAAAGGAAAACGAAGTTTATTCACCTTCAATAGTTGGTGGAGCCTCCACGAGCGGCGATTACAGCTGCGACCCTCCGGGGCATACTCTCAACCAGGCGTTGTACGGCGGCTAGCGGTATTTTCTTCCACTCAGCTTGGAGAAGACAGGTCAGTTCCTTCACCGATTTCGGACGGTGGGGGCACCCCTTAAGTCGACGCTCCAACTCGTCCCAGAGGTGCTTGATAGGGTTAAGGTCTGGGCTCTGCGCAGACTAGCCCATTCGATTAACCCCATTGCCACCATACCAAGCCATGGTGGACCTCGCAACATGACAGGTGGCATTGTCATCCTGAAAGTAACATGGGTCCACCCCGTAAAACTGCCACAACGTAGGAAGCGCATGGTCATCCAAAATGGTGCAGTAGGTCTCGGCGTTGAGTCTACCAGGAATTGCGACCAAGGGTCCCGTGCCATACCAGGAGAAACATCCCCATAGCATAATTCCACCGCCGCTGAACTTCACAGTTGGCACAATACATTCCGGCAGGAGGTGTTCTCCAGGCAGACGCCAAACCCAGACCCTGCCATTCGAACGGTAGAGGGTGAACCTCGATTCGTCGCTCCAGAGAACCTGTTTCCACTGTTCAACGGTCCACTGTCGACGTTCTTTGCACCACGTTAGCCAAGCAGGGATATTGGACTTGGTGATCAAAGGCTTGTGGGCAGCAGCACGTCCATGATAACCGAGCAGATGGG
Organism: Macrothele yani; assembly: GCA_039090855.1. Lineage (NCBI taxonomy): Eukaryota > Metazoa > Arthropoda > Arachnida > Araneae > Macrothelidae > Macrothele > Macrothele yani. The sequence goes on from CM077028.1 coordinate 103,363,889, forward strand.
CTTCCTTACGGATGGTATTCATCGAAAGAACACTCCCGGATGGCTGTTGAAACTCCTCGCAGATGTGGCCCATCGATTTGGTGCGGTTCTTCCGAATTTCTCTGGCCAGCACCTGTCGGTCTCTGATTCCCAGTTTTGTGGGTCTGCCGGGTCGGGGCACATTCCGACAGTCACCTCTCAGCTTCCACTTGCCAATCACGTAGGCCACTGTCGATTTTGGGTACTTCAACTCGCTGGATATGTCACGTATAGATCGGCCATTTCTGTGATACCCAACGATTACACCTTTCTCAAAATCAGAAAGCTCTGAACTGCGTGGCATCTTGCATGCGACTGGTTGCGTTGTTGTTTCCCCGCACGATATTTGACGGCGGCTGCCGTGACATGTATCAGGACCGCAGATATTTTCGATTGCAGGGGTATCCAATTACTTGTTGGTAGATAGTGTTCATATCATTATATCTCTTGATGTACTAATCATCGAAACTCCTTAATTTTTTGATGACCTTGCTTTATGAGTAAAGAGGAGGGTGGTAAGACCTGCCTAGAGCAAAAGTTCCCTTCTTGAGTCGTATATTCTTATTTTCTAAGATAATTGAAAAGTTTGGTGATAGATAGAATGTGAAATTTCAAAATAAAATGAACATCTACTCAGTGGAACACATCTAGATTATGCTGTTGTGAAGAGTGGGGATCAGTAGACGATCTTTAAATTTTCCAGATCTTGAGATGGCTTACTAATGTTTATATGAAAAAATCATCCTTTGTCTTTGTTTCTTCCCTTCCCCCAATTCTTTAAAACTAGTTTGTACCCAGCATAACATACATCAACAGCAGTTAGCAAAAGAGCAGGATTGTTTTAGGATTATAAAAAGGCAGGGTGCAAATTTGAAAAGAAAAAAGAGGGGCATCTTTTCACTTAAAAAGCACATTACCACATTTCCAGGCATTGTGGACGCTATTTTTTTTTTTACCTGAAATAAGAGTCAAAAATTTACTGTGTGTCCTGGAGACCAAAAGTTAAGTTTTTCAAAGGCCTATGCTAACCCAAGGTAAATAGATAGAACAGGTAGGTCCATAAGCCGATCAAGCGGTACTGGCTACTTGGTACCACACCCCTGTGACGTCAAAGGTGCACAGAATCCAAAGGATAAAAGTTTTCTGCTTAGCGTTTTATAAACTTTTGAGAAGCCTTTGGATTAAAACAGTCCAGTCTTCTTATGACAAACTCTTAATTTAAGTATTTCAGAATATGTTCCACGGCATTAACGGGCAGTATCTTTCAAATACATGGCAAGAAACTGTATTTCGATTTACAAAAGAAATCTAAATATATTGAAAAACTAAATGTTGAACAATCAGAATTTGCGCTTAGAAACTTCTTAAAGTCAAAAATAAAATCGCAAAAAATTAAGTATTTAAGTAGACAGTATAAAAGATGCAATTCTGCCATTTATCATGGACCATGCAAATACTTTTGCCACTTTTTTTAAACTAAAGTTTAAGAGTTGTAAATGCTATGAAAGTTGATAAGTTTTGTGTTTGATTTTCAGGTATGTACATGAAATTTATAGCTGTTTTCAAACTTTTAGCTGGGCGTTGGGTGTTGAACATCAGAAAAACATTTCATCCTGTGAACGCGTTATTAAAAAAATAAAAAATAAAAAGAATATCAAGTACTAGTGTTATCTACAGATAGCTGCAAATAATGAAAAACATGAGTTTTACATTCCGAGTAAAAAAGAAATTCTAATGTTTATTTTAAGATGCTGTATGATATTATTTGTAACATTTAGCAACTGTGCACATATTCCTTCATTCTCAGTAAAAAAAAGACACATTAATGTAACAGAAATGCAAAGAACATACCTTTTCGAGCTTGAAATACTTCTCGGTATGAGTTTGTTTTACTTTTATTGAGAACTTTTTGCCCCCTGTTTATTTTTGTTATTTGTTTTCATATTTCTCACTTTCGTCATACAAGTATTAAGGAATTTAATTCTAATAAAAATCATCAATTTTGCGTAAAGATGTACGATTTTTTCATCTACTTCTGGAAACACTTGTTTGAGTTCCCAAGACAAATGATTAACTATACCATGATATTTTACAAGTTGTACTCCGTGGATTTTCAAAAAAACAGTTTCGAATTTTTGTACAGTTTCCGTCCAAGATCTTGCAGGATAGGTAGTAAGCCCACCTCTACTGATATGCTGGATCCAGTTATTAAGTTCCATAGACTCCGGATTATCACATTTTAGTTACGGATTCCCAGAACGAAATGCCAAATAACCAGCTATGAATGGGAGAGCATCTTCTTCTGTTTCTGAACTCAAGGATGAAACAGGATGATTGTGTTTTTAATACGCTGCAAATTTTTTGTTTCACAAATTGATGATTTGTTGACAAAAATCCATTTTCAATTTTCTCAGCTTCTGATTCATCGGATTATGGTTGAAGTAATCCACGTAAGTATATGGAAGTCAAACATTTTATTCCCTCATCCCGTACGTTGGAATCATGCGACGGTTCTGGAAGCTGCCCGCTCAATAGCTTAACCTGTATTTGAATTCGCACGGAATAGGGTGATCATATCCACGTCCCATACCTCGAATTTGTGAAAATAAATATTCAAGACAGCCCTGGTTGAGATGGCAGGTTAGTATATATTTAATTCCTACATTTTGTAAATAAGCACATAATTTTTTTTAAAGATACGATAGAAACAATGAAGCCCTGCTGGAATGGCAAAATATATTTTTTTCCCCCAAGATGCGCATTTCCTCCACAGTTTCTTTCATTCTGTTCAATACTGCAACCTGTTCATATATATGTTGTCCATACCCCCTTTTTAATAAGTTATCGTCAGAAGGGCAACGTGAATTCAGCACGTCAAACGCGTTATTCACCAATTCAATGAAATCTGCTGTTGGACTTTCATTAGGAAATAAATATCTTATAGCTTTCGCAACATGCAAGGAAAATGTCTGTGCAGCAAACACAACCTTCATCCTTTCTGCCTTTTTAACTAAAAGATGTTTTTCTGAAAACTTGTGACACATTTTCAGTTCGCCTTTATCTTTTTCAACAAGCTGAAAAAGAACATTGCTAGTGATTATTTCACCAGTTGGAAGTTTAATGCCTCTGCCCAAAAAATGATTCCTTAGCAGCTTCAGCAAATGTGGAACATCAGCAAACACAAAAATATTCGTGGAGTTATCCCAAGAATTAGGAAAGCTAGTTCTGTTAATGCTTATTTCTAATTCCTTCCACAAAGCCTGATTTTCGCCTCCTAAATCCAAAGTTAAACCAACCACTTGGAGTTCGATCTTTTCAATTTCCAAAATTATTTTTCCCAACAAATCTTTACTCATTTTACAGTCAAAGTCATAAAATACAGGCTGCTTCCATGAATTTGTTAAGCTACGTAACATTACAACTTGTACTGATTTATATGATCCCAAAAAAACATCTTCAGCATGATCGTATGAAATTTTCGCATCAATACTCATCTCATCCATCACTATAATGCAAATTTTGTCAAACATGGAGCAAGTTTTTGCATACTGGGCCAGTAGTACGAAAACATCCCGTAAGAGTCCTGGGGAAATTTTCATTCCAGACACCCAACGCTTCAAAGTGGTCACACCAGGTAGTGGAATGTTTATCTGATTTCTAATAAAACTGTAAGCTCGTTTTGACAAGCCTCGTAATGATAAAGCTGTCACTATATCAGAAATTGACCATTTGACATTTTGTTTCCTTGAAAGAGAAGAAATCTGAGCTTTTGAAAAAATTCTACTCAACATTTCTTTTGCCTTTTCACCTTTTTCTTCAGCAATAATAGACAATGTTTTTTTTTTTTCTTCAGCAATGCATTTTCAGATCGTAAATTTCTAGTTTTCAAATAATTTATTTTAACTTTGCTTTGCCAATACTGAAGTTTCGATCGTAACTCAGAATTTACTTTGTTGAGCTTTTCTAAATAATTTTTTAAGAATGAAATTTCCTTTTCCTGGGCTTCTATTTTGGCTTCCAAGCTAAATAATGTAGCAGAATCACGTTCAGTTATCTCGTCAGCAGGTTGAACTTGCAAATCTGGACTCAATCTTGCCTTCTTCGATGTAAAATTCTGCGTTACTTCCGACAAAAACTGCTGAGATTTTCTTTTTTCAGCGCGTTTTGATCTTTCTTGATTTGTGCTTGAAGTACAACTGCCAAATATATTAACATGAGGAATCGCACCTTTTTTCAGTCGACGGCGAGAACTGCATCCTATTAATTCGCTTTTTAAATCTCTCTCAAAATCCTCATCATCTAAATGGGCAGAGCATATTTTGGCGTTGTCAGGGTTAAATGCGACTTTTCGTCAACATGAGTTAATCCAGGCTTTTCTCAAACTGCCCTTTGGGATTCGATGGAAAGTTAAATTGAAATATGTAGATCTTTCGCTGTTGGCACAACATGCAACAGCGCATCCAGGCATATCTGTTAATACACAACGAACAAAAAGCTGCTTTGAACAAATATATTAATAAAAAATATTTCTCAACTGACCATTAACTCACAGCAAAAAACGTGCATCACTTGCAAAATACTGGACAAAAGTCGCTGAAACTTTGCATAAATAACAGAAAGAACATGCACTACAGATAGGTTGGGAGTATGAACTTTGACCCACTGCTAACTCTGTTTGCACCTTTGACATCACAAAACTCACCCCCCCCTGAGGCTTTAGAATTGCTGACTTCGAAAACCTACTCTTGGACCTACCTTTTATATTCTACTTACCTTGATGCTAACCCCAGAGGAAGGCTGTCTATGTTAAAAATTTTACCGGTAAACCTTATTAATAACAGGACTGCCTTCGGCATGAAACGCCATGAAAAGACTGATGTTTTTTTCTTCGTGTCACTTTTGCTGGGATGCATTTACAATAAATAAACCACATGGTCTATACTACAAAACCGACACGCTCATATGGAGTTCTAGATCAAAGAGAGCTGCTCTAATGGGTTTTTGTCAAAACATGTAAACAATCTTAGCTCGAATGTTCGAAAAGCTTTTCCCACAGTCGTAGCTGAAAAACAGGTGGTATCTTAGCTTGGCAATTTGCCGGCTTACCATTTAAAGAGAAAAATAACTTTTCGCACTTAACAAAAACAAGGCATTGATTAGCCGTCATTACAATATTACCATAGCAAGATTTATTCTTTCTCCTTGTTTCTCTTAGTTTCTGCTCCATTCCTTTCATGATGTCATCTTTGACTCGTGCGACTCCAGTGCGGTGTTGCTGATTTGTCGTATTGCTTTTAATCTTTATGAAAGTGCTGAGCCCTTATTTTTATGTTCATTCATTTTTCTCAAAATTTTGCATGTTAAAATTGGGGTGAGTCCTTGACACTGGGGAATTTCTTTATTTTAATAACAAAACTAATTTTCTTTTTTTTTTATTAACAAAACTGGAATAAAGTTGCATGCAGACTCATTATGCAGTTTTCAATCTGTTAGGGCAAGAGGTTTCTAAAACTTAAAGGCTGGTAGGGAGCATAATTTCAGCATGGACAATCACGTTAGGTTTTAAAACCAGATGGCAGGCAGGGCACATACCCCATAAAAAACTTCTAAAATTAACCCTTGCTAAAAATAATAAAAGAGAAAAGGACCCCTCCCCTCCCATAAAAACACAGTTTTTAATGGGGGAGGAAGGGCACCACCATAATAGAATCGAGTATATGATTCTAGACAGAGGAACAACTGTATCGTGATTTGTTCATGTGACTTTTGTATAAGTGGACATATGATAAATTTACTAGTATATTCTATGAGAGGCCCATTTGTAAGGTTAACTATATGTGAATTCTTAGTGGTGCAAAAAAAAAAAAAAGATAAAACAGAATTGTGTTATATCTGGCATGATTTTGGTAATTTTGTGTTTCTGTTAATAGTCCTGATTTTTTTCTCTTATGCCACATTTCATGCTGTTGTGTTTAATTCAGCATTCTGATATTTTTCTTAATAAAATCTACATTCACTTGTTAGGCTGCCCATATGTTAATTGTTTTGCATGCATATTTCTTTATTTCTGACATTGGACAGTTCAATTTTAATTAATCTTTGCGTTTTGCATTTTTTTCTCTCTTAAAATTGTTGATTATATACTTCCTGTCCTTACATTCAGCAGTATTGTACACAGCTAACCTTTTGGCTGCAATGTACGTGAAACATGACTACAGCTGTTTCTGGAAGTTAAAAGTATGGTCATGTTTCTCTGAGTGACAAAACCTTGGTGGTGTATGATATAACCCATGGTGTCATGTGCCATTGAAATGTCACTCAGTTAAATATAATTAAAACTGTTGGAAACAACTTTAGCATATTTATATGTATTGCTTTAATTCTGTAACAATTACAGTGATGTTAGTAGGTATTAGTAAAATGTGAATTGCAAAAGCAAATGTGTGTTCAAATGTTGGGCAAATAAAATTGTAATGCTGGCCTACAAGAATACCTTTTCTTAGATCCATATGACCAATTTTCACTTAAGTTCCTGACTTATTAATCATTTATTTACACATAGCACCACCCATCAGAAATGAATACAGCTGCTTTTCTATCATTATTTATGAATATATTTGATAAAGTCATATTATTATTATTAGAATTAGCTCCCCCTCTTTTGTAAAAAGAAAAAAGTGTTAGAAACATATGCAATTTATATAGGCAGTGTTATTTTGTGCTTTGCAAAGTGTTCGCTTACATCCATGTTTGTACAAGTTTTATAAATATTATTGACAACTATTGCAGTTGAAATATGTATGTTTATGCTAAGCTAAAAGCCAGCAAATTTAATAATTTGATTATTATATTATGTATCTGTGTTTTATATATATATATATATCTTCACGTAACATATGCTAGTGGACTGTACAAAACAATGGGCTTCTCGAAGGTGTTACAAAAAAATTCTGAAACAAATTTTTGGTAAGCCAGGTGGCAATTGTAAAATGTTCACATTTCCGCTATGTGGGAAATGTTTTGTAGTTTAAGCACACTTAATAAGAAACAAAGAAATTGCTTTTTGTGACAAGAAAATGGAGTGAAGTTGTTCATAAAGCCTTTTTTTTCCCCATTTTTTTTAATGTTCGATGTTTCAAATTTTCTTTTTATTGTATACATATTTCCTGCACTAGATTCAGAACTTCATTGTATTTTTAAGTTTAAAATTAACTTTTTTTTTAAAAAAATGCCCAGGTGTTTGTGGAATCCGTATAGTATTGGCACATAAACTCTGTATATATATATATATATATTCATTTTAATACTCGCTGTAAATATACCATTGTGTTTCACTGTAAAAAAATAATAATCTCTGTAATTGTCCTTACCATAAAATACATTTTTGTCTCTCTATTTTGAAATCTGTTCTTTTCATTGCTTGTGTAAAGCCACTATTCAATTTTTAGTCTTTTCAGACAAATACGTTCAAGTCGCTAATGATTCTCAAAGAGTTGATAATGACAGAATACGGGAGGTATTATATGCATGCGCTCTATTCAACCACATTTTATTCACAAAACACCTAAATTTGAATTAGTCTTTAAATTACTTGCAACTGCACAAGTACGAATCATTTGGCATTTATTTTGTAAACATTTATCATAATGAAAAGCTAGAAATGGTTTTATTTATTTTATTATATTGAAAATCAGTCTTCCTGAAATGCAGTTACATAAGACATGCAATTAAGCAGGAATATCCCAAGTTTTATGGTCAGATTAGTAAGTACTACTGTTACTACTAAATGGTTGAACAATGAATATAGAAAAAAAAAATGAACAACATTGTGCATTCCTCTTCAATTTTAATGCACAAGTGGATGTATTGCGTGCATGTTAGGTGGCCGCCCTACCACTAACAGTCCATTTGAAAGAGATGCGCATGCGTTTTTATTCATTTGCAAGAAACCATTTTTAGATAATTAGAAAACCAGTCTATTATTACAGTTCTTGGTATTTTAGAAAAGTAGGGTCAGAAACCACTGTTAAGCCTTTATGGCATTGCTGTGAAGTAATGAAGCTGGCTGAGTACTTCATCCTGATGATGATGATTAACTATTAAGAGTGGGAGGGAGTACAAATCAATGTTTCTATCTCAAACTGATATTCACATCAGTAATTAGTCAATTTCTAAATATTTTCAATTCTGTTTTAATCAGAAGGAACTGTCGGTAGAAGATTCCCACCAGTACAGAAACTTAAATATTGCATATATATTTTTTTTATTTTTAGCAGTTTCAAATGCTGAAGCAGAAAGAATATTTTCTAAAATTAAACTAAGTACTGATAACAATATACATATACACAGTGTGGCAAAGAATTTTTAAGGCTGGGTCTGTAAAATGAAATAGAAACAAGAAATTATAATTTGTTTTGGTTTGTTATTTAAAGTAAGTCCCTCCAGCTTCAATACACTTGTTACAGCGATTTAATAATGAATCGAATGCCTGTTCCAGTTCACTTTGCGGAATTGCCTCCATAGCACACGTCAAAGCTGTTTGTATGGCCGAAATATCATCAAAATAACACCCTTTTTAACATCATTTTAAGTTTTGGGAATAAAGAAAAGTCACAGGGTGCTAAATCAGGTGAATACGGTGGATGATTCAACACACAGACATTATTTTTCGCCAAAAATCTACGAACAAGAAGTGAGGTGTGACTGGGTGCATTTATCGTGCAACAAACACCAACTGTTTTCATCCCGATATTCTGGACGAATGCGACAAATCCTGCCCGTCAAATGCCTCAGAACATTTAAATAAAACTCACCAGTAATATTTGTCCACTTGGAACAAATTCTTTGTGGATAATATAATACCCTTACTATCGATGAATGTAATGAGCATTGTCTTGATTTTCGATAGGACTTTTTTTTTTTTTTTTTTTGGGCTTGTGGTTAGTTTTTTTACTTTCATTCCGCACTTTGTCGCTTTGTTTTAGGATTGTATTGAAAACACCATGTTTTATCACCTGTAATAATCGATTTTAAGAAGTTTGGATCATTTTCAGCGGCTGAAATGATGTCTCTGCAATGTGCACTTCTCCTTGATTTTTGTTCATTGGTTAACGTGTGTGTAACAGATTTAGCACAGACTTTTGTTTTGCCCAAATCTTCATGCAGGATGGTTCGAATCATTTCTTTGTTGATGTTTAAAGACTCTTCCATCATTCTTAGTGACGCACTTCGATTGTTTGCCACGAAATCACACACTTTTTCAATAATCTCAGGTGTCCTAGATGAACTTGATCTTCCGGTATGTTTATCATCTTCTATCGTATCTCTTCCATCGAAAAACGTTTGTGCCACAGGAAAACATTTGATCTATTTAAGCAAAACTCACCGTAAACTTGTTTTATCATTTGGTACGTTTCCGAGGTACTTTTACCAAGTTTTGCGTTAAATTTAATACCAGCCCTTTGTTCCATCTTAATAATTCAACATGAAAAAAAATTTTACTTCTCTAATGAACACCCGTTTCGTTTGAGTTAATAACAACTGCGCAGTACTTTTGGCAGAAAGCAAGCAGATGGTCACGGTTTATAACGCATTCACGATTATACTGGTGGTGCCACCGTAGGCTGAAATCTAGCGCCAGTCTTAAAAATTCTTTGGCGCACTGTGTATAATAATATTTTAACATTCATAATGAATTACCATTGATTTTTTTCTGTGAATTGATGTTGCTTGTGTGGTCTTGTTTTTGTAAGATCAATGTATGCTCTAAATGCTCTTTGAAAGTGTAAGCTGCTCTTTTTAGCATGTCTTTTGTAAAAAAAAAAAAAAAAGATTGTGCTTATGTTACCGGTATGTCCGTCCGTATGTACCCACGATATCTCTGCAACTATAGATCCGATTTAAAAAATTCTTTTTGCATTGGGAAGCTTGAAATATGCGTATGATGATCCTTTATTTCGTTTTTTTTTTTTTTGCGATGTACAATTTTGCCGCTGGGGGGCATAAAAATGCAGATGATGTCGAATTCAAAAATATTTTTTATTCCACATATTTGCTTCTAAACATCCGATTGAAAAAACACTTTTATCTTTCGATTCCATTTATCTCAAAGAGTATTCTAGAATTAGTTACTTTTTCAAATTGCGCATAGATTTTCCACTAGGGGCGTGAAAGTAAATTACATTTTCCCCGATAACTCTTCTTCTAAAACTCCGATTTGAAAAAAAAAAAAAATTGGCGGATACACCTGCTGATGGAAAGTCTTTTGCATATAATTTTAAATTTTTGGTGAAGAATACTTTAGCCACCAGAGAACATAAGTGTTAATTTTTGCTTCTTATGTATTTGCCATAAAATCTGAGCTTCTAAAATATCGATTGAAAAAATTCTTTCGTGGACTGATGCCACTCACATCGATAAACATTTTCGGAATATTTTCTTCTTAAAATATTCTACAGTTTCTCTGCCAGGGGCGTACATGTATATCTTATTTTAGCCAATATCTCCACTTCTAAGAGTCCGATTTGAAAAATTATTTCTGTGTTGGAGAGCGTTTCCGGTGCATAATGTTTCTCATATAAATTAATGTTTTTCTTAACGCACAAGTCTGCAACCAGAGGGAGTAAGCTCATGATTCTGTTTACAGCAATATCTGAGGGATTAAAAACCCGTTTGAAAAACTTCTTTCAGATTCTATTGTTTTCCATTGACTTTGAATAGCTTTGATAAATTTAATTTGCGTCAGAACGGGTTCAAAAGATGTGCTTATTACACCCGAAAATTCGGTGTAATCTTTCTTGTTTAGTTCTAGGATGAACCCTGGATAAATGTAGGTATCCGTTGCCTCTAGATTTCCCCCATCAATTGCTAAATCTTCATTTCTTGTAAATACACAAAAGCAAGCATTATACACTAATTTAGTTTTTTAAAAGTTTATTTTTAATTCTACTTTACTCTTGTTAGCAAGTTCCTGGATCAGACATTGAAGAGGTACTTCAAAAATGACTGTCATCAGCAAAAGAAGGTGAGTTAAATACTTTTCATTAATCTTTATGCCCCTTGTCTTCTCAGTTCAGTGACTGGAAGGGAGCACTGAAGAGTTTGGGAGATATGGTGCCACCTTGTCTTACTCCCTTTCCAATTTTTATTGGTGCTGTATCCTCGAACAGTTATCATTCAATAGAATCTTCGCACTTGCATTTTCATAGATGTTAATATTCCTAAATGCATCTTCAATACTGCAGGATTGCAAAGACATCTACTTGTGGTTTCACAAAATCAAAGGTCCTATTCATAATCAATGAAAGCCATACATAGTGGGAGTTCATATTCCCTTGCTCTTTTGACTAGTTCACTCAGTGCATGGATATGATTTATAGTGCTGTAGCCACTCCTGAATACAGCTTGTTCTCTTGGTTGCACCATGTCCAGTGTTACCTTCAAAGGATGTCACAGAACCTAGTGAAGATTTTGTAAACCACTGATAGGATGCTTATGGGCCTGTAGTTCCTGAGAACTTCGGTGCCTCCTTTTTTACAGTATGTAGTAGGATCATTGCAGCAATGTTCCAATCATCAAAAATCTTCCCTTCATTGAGGCATCTAGTGAAAGCTTAAACAAGTGCAGTTTCTTTTCCTATGGTGGCTTCTTGTATAACAGTGTTAGAACTTAAAATAAATCTTCTACTGGCCCAGCGGACCACTAGAATTTGCAAACCACTGGTCCATAAAAAAAAAAAATAATAAACAAAAATTTAAAGACATTTACAACATATGTAGAAAATAACATATCATTTCAATGGAATTATCTCCAACATTTGTTTTTAAACCCATCATTAGTTTGCAGCCTAAAAATAAAACCATACAGCAAGGTAAAAGAAACAATTAATTTTTTAACTTGTGACAAATCAGGAAACAAACAAAAACAAACTGGCCATCCGGGCCAGTAAAATCAATAGCAGGGCTGAGCACGGGTTACTTTTTCAACTTTTTTCTATGTTAGTCCTTAAAAGTTACTTTTTGAAAATTTGGAACATGATAAAAAAAAAAAAAAAATTAACCCCTGTTGTTTGCAACGATCATTTGCGGGCTTGGAGAGCAAGCACGCTTTTTTGGCAAAAAGCCGAGTGCTCCTTGTAGCCTAGAGCGCAAAAGCTTACTGCAAGCTGTGTGTTTAGAAAAAAAAATGGCTGTTAGGTCAGGTTCTCCTCTGCAAGTGTACACATGTCTGTTTTGTCATAGCTGCCAAGTGTCCCGGTTTTGAAAATATTTTCCGGGAATCCGATTTTTCTACAAAAAAATCCGGTTTTGTGATTATTATTTTTTCTCAAAGTTATCAGCCATCATTTTTATCCAGCGTCAACGCTGGCTATGGGAATCTGTAACAAATGGAAGCAAATGATCTGTTAATCCACAGCATTTGAGCGCCAAGGTCGTATGCCCGCTTTGGTCAAGCGCGATGATAGCAAGACAGTCGGAGGCTTGGAAAGTTAAAGTACTGGTTTATGACGTCACATCCACGGCGCCGCTGGTTCGGAGCTCCGGTTGGCTGAGCCAAAGGTCACTGCTGAGCACGGCACTCACGCTGAGCCTCGTGTTTGGTAGCAGGCGAATTCATCGAAAACAAATTCGTCGAACGCGAATTCATCGAAAACAATTTATCGAACGAACAATTCACCGAAAGACGACTTTATCGAAAACAAATTTATCGAACAAGCAATTTACCGAAAGGCGGCATTTAAAAAAAAAAATGGAACGAATTCATTGAAATAGTTTAAGACAACTGGCCAGTAAACAGTTGGCCAAACGGACAAGTGCAGACACCCACTTTAGGGGCCATGTAAAAATTGCATTTTCTTGGTTTCAGACGTGCGAAAAGGCCTAGGGATTAATATTTAATGCCTTAGTAAAAGGGCAATAATACTATCTTTGTGTCTAAACCTTATGAATCTGAGCACGATGCAATGAATTAATAATGTTTATATAATAAATCAAGATAATAATGCTGCACTTTTATTTAAGCATCAAATATTAATAAACAGGCTTAGGCCTTATTCACAGGTTTTTTCCATCGTGTTCATATTCATAACGTCTAGACACCAAGTCTAGTTAGTATTATTGCGCTTTTACTTAGGCATTAAAAATTAATGCCTAAACCTAGGCCTTTTTAACAGTTTTTCTTCAATCGTGTTCATACTCACAAGGTTAAGACACAAGGTGAAGTTAGTATTTTTGCGCTTTTATTTAGGCATTAAATATTAATGCCTAGGCCTAGGCCTTTTTAACAGTTTTTCTTCCATCGTGTTCATACTCACAAGGTAAAGTTAATAATTTTGCGCTTTTATTTAGGCATTAAATATTAATGCCTAGGCCTTTTTAGCAGTTTTTCTTCAATCGTGTTCATACTCACAAGGTTTAGACACAAGATCAAGTTAGTAATTTTGCGCTTTTATTTAGGCATGAAATATTAATTTATAAGCCTAGGCCTTTTTAACATTTTCTTTTCTACTTGTGTCATATCAACGTTTACACATCAGATCAAGTTAATAATATTGCGCTTTTATTTAGGCACGAAATATTAATTTATAGGCCCTAGGCCTTTTTAATAGTTTTTATTCTACCTATGTCACATTTAGAATGTTTGCATGTCAAGTCAATAGCATTGCGCTTTTACTTAGGCACTAAATATTAATTAATAGGCCTAGGCCTTTCTAACAGTTTTGTTATACCGATGTCATGTGCATACCGTTTATATACCAAGTCAGGTTAATAGTATTGCTCTTTTACTTAGGCACTAAATATTAATTCTTAGGGCCTAGGCCTTATTAATAGTGTTTTTTCTACCGATGCCACATTCACAACGTTTACGTATCAACTCGTGTTAATAATTTGCGGTTTTACTTGGGCACCAAATATTAATTCATATGCCCTAGGCCTAGGCCTTTTAGACTATTTTTGTTCTACCGATGTCATATTCACAATGTTTTCATATCAAGTCCAGTTAATAATACTAGCATAACTAGGAAGAATAAGAAGAGGAACTCTTGGATCAGGAAAATAACCAAAGTAGAAGACCTCATAATGAATGTAAAATCCCTGAAATGGCTTAGGCTAGACATGCTGCTGGAAGAATGTACCACCGATGGATATTGAAGTATTAGACAGGGTACAAAACACATGAAAAGACCCGAAAGAAGACCACGTGGGAGATGGGTGGATGAAATTCGAAAACATGCCGGATGACGTGGAAGAAAATGGATCAGACAGACACTTGTGGAAGAAACTTGTGAAGACCTTCATCCAACAGTGGATTGATAGATTTAAAATTCATGTTAATTTAGATTTTAGTAGGTTTATCTGTAGCACATACACAAGCTGTTTTACAAAACACGTTGGCGGGGGGGTGGGGTGCTTAAAACCTAAAATATGAATTATAAAGAATTACCGGCCCGATCGGAAGATTTTCCGGAAGATTTTCAGCGTTTACAAGTTACAACTGAACAAATTTTCTGCGGACATGCGCTAATGCAGAAGAAAAAATGGCTCGAGAGTAGGGGTGGGGGTAATTCCACAAGTGTAAAATATAAAGAATTTCTCGCCCGATCGGGAGATTTTCAGCATTTACAGCCAGAAATACTTTGTGTTTTATATTTTAGGTATTTACCCCCCCCCTCGATAGGTTTCCTGAGTCAGCACATGCCCTCAGAGAGTTTGTTGAGAAGTAGGTTGTGCGTGCTGAAATTCTCCCGATCGAACCAGAAATTTTTTATAAATATAACTTCTGGTGTTGCCCCTCCCCGGGTTTCCTGAGGCAGCACATGCCCTCAGATAATTTGATGACTTGTAGGTTCTAAATGCTTAAAATCTCCAGATCGGACCCGAAATTCTTTATATTTTGTACTTTTGGTAGTGACCCCCCGATAGGTTTCATGAATCAGCACATGCACTCAGAGAGTTTGTGTTGAGAAGTATGTTGTGAATGCTGAAATTCTGCCGATCGGACCAACAATTCTTTATATTTCATACTTCTGGTGTTGCCCCCCCCCCCCCTAGGTTTCCTGAGTGAGCACATGCCCTTAGAGAATTTGTTGAGAAGTAGGTAGTGAATTCTGAAATTCTCCCGATCGGACCAGAAATTCTTTATATTTCATACTTTTGGTCCCCCCCCGAGGTTTCTCGAGGCAGCACATGCCCTCAGATAATTTGTTGACTTGCAGGTTTTTAAGTGCTTAAAATCTCCCGGTCAGACCGGAAATCCTTTATATTTTACACTTTTGGTATTGACCCGATCCCCCCGCCCCTCCCCGACAGGTTTCCTGAGTCAGCACATGCCTTCTGATAATAATTTGCAGACTTGTACGGAATTTGTAAACTCTGAAATCTTTTGTTGAGTTGGAGATCATAAACATTTTTTATAAAGAACTGCATTAATTATCGCAATTAAAAAAGACGAAATTACGGAAACTATATGTGACTCAGATAACCAACCTCTGGGGGCGTGGTCACGAAGTGGTCAAAAACGCAATTTTTATACTGCCCCTTGAAATTTTTGTGGCGAGGCCTAGGCATTAATATTTAATACCTAAGTAAAAACGCAATACTATCTTAACCTGCTGTCTAAACCCTGTGAGTATGAACACGGTGAAAGAAAAACTGTTAAAAAGTCCTATGTGTAGGCGAAGGTATAAATATTTAATGCCTAAGTAAAAGCGGAAAAATATTAACTTGACCTTGTGAGTATGAACACGATAGAAGAAAAACTGTTAAACAGGCAAATATTTAATGTCTAAGTATAAGTGCAATAAAACTGTCCGGGAACGATAGACACGAAATCAAAAGTCTGATTCTTGTTAGATTGCCTAATGGTTTTGTGGTCATCCTACAGGAAAGTGTAATCTAAGAAAAAAAAAATGCAATTTTTATTTCCCCAAATGCTTTTGTGGCCACTTTGCCATATTCCAGTTATTGTCAAAGTTTTTGGCAAAAGCTTGTCCCTACAATACTGTTTCTTTCGGTGATTTCGCTTTCGATGAATTCACCTGACGTCCTGATTTTCGAAGAATTTGCTTTTGGGTGAATTCTCCGTTCGATGAATCCGTTTTCGAGGAATTCACCTAGAACCCTCGTGTTTTGCCTCGTGGGAGTGGAAAGTCGTTTGTTCGCTAACGCTCAGGTTGAATGCTGATACCATACTTTGTTTGATCTTTGAAACCAAAAAAGTTGTGTTGCAAGTTATTACTTATTATTTCAGTTAACATCTTCAGAATGGGGCCTTAAACATTGGGACCAGAAATTTTTGAAGAAGTACTCCAAAGAATTTGACTTTATAAAACCATCACGTAAGGGTGAGTTTCATGCGTATTGCACTTTGTGTAATACTGATTTCTCTGTTTCTCACACTGGTCGCGGAGACATTGTTACACATGTTGGAACTAACAAGCACGTAAAAAATCACGATAGCTCAAAATGTGTGTGCAACTTGGATCACTTTGTTTCAGTGCCGAATGATTTTCAAACGATTCGCGCAGAAGTTCTGTTTACTGGATTTTTTGTTAGAGCACAACATACCACTAGCGGCAGCTGATCATGTTTCCCAATTGTTGTCAGCTATGTTTCCTAACACCCCAGAAGTAAAAAGATAGGCATGTGGCAGGACTAAAACTTTATTTATTGTTCAAGAAATGGCCGAATATCATTCAAGAAATGTACTCTGTGCTATTAAAAGTGGACCATTTTCTGTTGCAACTGATGGCAGTAATGATGCTGACGATCAACTTCATCCAATTGTGATAACATACTTTGATAATGATTGCAAGCAAGTGAGATGTACGCTGCTCTCTTTGCCATGCCTGAAAACCAGTTCAACAGGCGAAAATATTACCAAACTTGTGTCCAAAGAATTTTAGCATCTTGATATTCCGTGGATGAATTGTCTTGCCTTATCCTGTGATAACGCTTCTGTTATGGTGGGGAGAAAAAATGGTGTAGTGGCATTTCTGAAAAAAGAACAGCCTAATCTTATTGTGTTTGGTTGTGTTTGCCATCTGTTAAATTTGGCTGCTGAAAAGAGGTCTGCAACATTATGTTTTCAAATTGATGAATTTTTGATTGACATTTATTATTTTCTGGAGAAAAGTGTAAAGATGAAAAAATGAACTTAAGAAAATTCAAGCTCTTTGTAATGTGGAATCACAAAAAATTCTTAAACACTGCTGTACGAGATGGTTATCCCTTGATAAATGCTTAGACAGGGTTTTACAGCAATGGAGATGCCTTATGTTACAAGATAAAATACCTGCTCAAAACATATAGAGATTGATTTTGTAGCTCTGGTAAAGCGAAGACTTTGTTGCTTTCATGGATTTGTTGTGATGTGTGCTTCAGATTTATTCACGTTGATGAATTACAGCTCATTTCCAATACTCAAATTCCCTCTGTAAGTTGGGCCTTTTTCTCCTTGTTTCCCCTCAGACTCCTGGAAAAGTTCTTAAATTTAATTTTGACTCCTGGAAGTTATTCTACTTCAGATTTCTTTTTTTTTTCAATGTCTTCCACTGCCCATTTAGCAGTCGGGAAGAGAACTTTTTCCTTTTATTATTTTTTAATCGGAATTCACGATTTCCCTTTGTGCATTGGAACCTGTATTGGTCACCTTTCCCAACTGACACACACACCATCCTCTCTGCGGATGGTGTGAGCAGCAGGCATTATTCAACTGACTTCGTTACGTGCCTCAACATTGCTCAGACACTCCCAACTTCTACGCATTTCCCGTAGTCTCTATGAAATTCGTAGGGCCACTGCAGAATATGGGAAATTGAAAATCTCAAGTGTTATTCAGCATTTGTGTAATTTTTTTCCAGTTTCTAACTTTAAACATTTTTGCAGTTGTTTATTGAATGTTTGTATTAGGTGTGCAACTTAATTCTCGGCACCTAACCGCAAGAGATCATAGAACGTCGGCAAATGCAAATATCTGTGTGCGATAATGGCTGATCGCAGCGCCATCCAACAGCTTTCCAGGCAACCATAACTGCTCACAGCTGTAGTGACAGAAGGGATGAAAGTTGACGGTGAAAGCAATGTCATTCGAGAAACAACATTTGGAGGCACTGTCTCCTGTTCGCGTTTCAGCTGAAAAAAGTGTCTTGGAAGCCCAGCAAACATCTGTGCTGCTTTGGGTGAGGCAGCTGTGTCCTACAGTACGTGTAAGAAGTAGTTCCAGAGGTTTAAGCAGGGAAACTTCGATTCTGTGATGCAGAACGTCTGGGACAGCCACAGAAAGTTGACGATGAAGAACTGGAACAACTGTTGGACGTGGATACCTGTCGCACAAAGTCAGAGCTCGCCCAGGAACTCGGGAGTAACACTTCAAGCCATTGCAAAGCGCCCGCACAAGCTTGGACGGATTCACAAGGAGGGCCGTTGGGTACCCCACCAACTCACAGCTGCGAACAAGTCTAGGTGCTACGATGTTGCTGTGTCCTTGATTTCCAGATTCAAGAAGAAGGATTTCCTCCACAAGATTTTGACCTGTGACGAGAAGGGGATCCTCTGCGATAATCCTAAGTGGCGCAAATCGTGGGTTTATCCAGGTCAGCCTACCACCAGTACCACCAAATCGGATATCCATGCCAGGAAGTTGTTGCTGTGCATATGGTGGGATCAGTGCGGTGTCGTACACTATGAGTCGCTCAAACCTGGTGAAACGGTCAATGTTGAGTGTTATTGTCAGCAACTCATTCGTGTGAGGGACGCAATGGAGGCGAAAAGGCCATCCACCGGCAAAGGCAGGAGGTCGGTCCTGTTGCTTCAGAATAATGCGCGTCTTCACACCGCGAAAATTACTTAAAACATGATCACCGACCTGGGATGGAAGATTTTGTCCCACCCGGCGTATTCTCCAGGCTTCGCCCCATCAGATTATCACCTCCTTTGCTCCATGCAACATCACCTGAGTGATACGCACTTCACTTCTGTCGAGGAGGTTCACACAAGTACTGATGACTTTATCAACTTGAAACAGCCCTCTTTTTTCCACAGTGGCATTCAGCAGCTCCCTGACCGATGGCTCTAATGTATCCAACACGACGGGGATTATTTCCCTTATTAGGTAAGTATTCGATTTGCTATAATTTGCTGTCAACGTGTTGTGCCTGTGGCTGAGAATTAAGTTGCACACCTAATAATATTGTGAGGCATTTCTTCAATGTGTTTTCGATATTTTTTGGTTTCCTGACACCCACCACTGGTGGAAAATGTTTGGAACCACTAGAAATTATTGTGTTAGGAGGAGGGATGTGAATGTTCTGTTCTGTGATTTTCAGAATTTCCCATTTTCTGACAAGACACGTTTTTTTTTTTTAATTATTATTATTGTTTCTCTTCCTGGTTATGTTCTTATTTTTTACATTTTGCTAATTACTTCTTATTTTTAATATTGTCAGTAATAGTGAAAAAGAGCTACTTCATATTTCTTTTTAAGAACTTTTCTAATAAAATACATGTTAGTTTCTTCAATAACCAATCAGCAGAGCAAGCATTTTGGCCCCCATTTTGTAATACCAAAATAAATTTCAAGCTTGGTAGTTTATCTGCCCATGATGGAATCTGAGCAATTTCCATGACTTGTAAAATTGTCTTCACAACAGAGTAAATGAAAACAACGCAACACAATTTTCTGATATGTAATTTTACTTAAAATGTGTGTTCTCATACCTTAGACACTTCTTGCAATATTAAGGGACAGAGTGCACTTTTTCCTTTGTTTAAAGCAAAATGAATGTTTCATAAACTCTGTGCTAACTTTGCAGAGAAAACAGCATTATAGGGGAACGAAAGACCGCGATGGAGAGTTGAGGTTGTGATTTCGAACTTACAATTTTTGTAAACATAGGAAAAAGGCATGCTGTATTTGTCAGTTGATATAGCAAGAAGCAATGGGAAGCCACACATTTTCAGAAAAATTAAGCTTTGAAAAGTTCTGGTGTTGTCAACTCTTGGAAAATAGGTTTCAGAAAACTTAAGTGTATTTCTGAAATTCAGTATGAACCCTGCATCAGCGCTTTTAACATCTTGTTACCCATAGGCATAGCTAACTGCATAACTTTGTTTAACGGTTTCTCAGCTGAACTCATTTTGCAAGAGCTATACTGAAATTAATGAGCTACAATGTTTAAAAATTGCGGGTTGTCATGATTGAAGCAATAAGTATGACACCTTAATTTATTTTTCCACAAAATCCCCATTTTTTTATTTATTTTTATTGGACACATTTTTTTCATCGTTCTGGCAAGTTAGAGATACCCTTGCGGAAGATCACTGACTTATAGTTTGTGTATTGTTTCCATGCTCTGATAGTGTTAGGTGCACATCTGGTTTTTAGGAATCCAAAAAGATAAGAGTGAGGGTGCCAGTCCTAGACTGTAAGCAGGATGCGGTAGAAGTTCCCATCCGAATTTCTGGAGTTTTTTTCTGAGGTCAAACGTGCAGAGTGGGACCTAGCGTTTTTATGCCAACTTTCTTTCCCGGCTGTTTATCATGCAGTGCATGGTGGAGCTTTTCTAATGTTTGGACATAACAAGCTGCATTTATGATTTGTCTAGGCTCTAACAAAACCAGAATGCATCCATCTGCATCCCAAAAGGTAGTTCCCAAACCTTTGCATCTGATGGAACTGTCTTAGGCTTCTTCTTGCTTAGTGAATGGAGATGATGACATTCTATGCTCTGGCCATTGGTTTCAGGTCTGAAATGGTAGTACCAACTTCCGTCACATCACAATTATGTGCAAAGAATTTGCCCCTTCATTTCGATACCGCTCAAGCAGTTGTGATGAGATTGTTTTGTGGTGGTCTGTCAGTAAACGTAAGACCCAGGGGGCACAAATTTTGTTCCGTAGAGGCTGTTCGATATCAACTGCTATGAGGCTGATCGTTAATGTCTGTAAAATTGTCTTTAAAATGTTTCATGCATCTTCGCATTCACACTGAAGCCTACAGTGAATATTGCAAGCCGGAATTGCCTCTTTCACAAAGAACTGAATCACAGCACACCGACGGAACGATGTATCACTGTTCGCCATCTTTTCTCGCATCTGTTTGGTACATGACTGACGCTGGTGACATCATTTGGCATTCATCACCGCAATGAGAGATGGAGGTGTTCACAGACTAGCATTCTCACAATACACAATCATCCCGTGCAATGCAACTTTTCTCATTACTTTCAGTATAACTTAAGAAAAAGTAAATAACCTCTCTGCTTGATGGATGTTGCTCTCTGAAATATTTTCTTGTTTCCAGGCGATACTTTTCTAAAATGGATATTAGACATGGAAGAAATGGTAGTCATTTAAAAAGAATTGTCTGTCAAATCTATGGCATAGCTAAATGAGCTCAAAGTGAAAAGAAGTTTAATACGTACGCATTCTAAATGTGTGTCATGATTTTTAAAACAGTAGAAAAAGAAACTGCACCGTTGTGTCACTTGCCCTACTGACAACTGTTGGAAAATATGTAAAATGATTTGTAAGAGCTACTCGATACCCAGTTTGATTTATCACATTTGTGTATGGTGACTGCATGTAATAGGAAATTTGATTTATCACATTTGTATATGGTGACTGCATATAATTGATTTGACTTATCACATTTGTATATGGTGCCTGCATATAATAGGAAATTACTCATAATTTCAAGATTCGTTTTTACAGTGTATATATAATTTCATTTTTGTTACAAAATGTGATTGTCAAAATGTTACAAATCTTGTACATGCAAGTGAGTTTGTGTGTGTTACATGAATAATTTCTCTTAGGATTGTCCAATGAATGGGTTATAGTTTAAAATAATCTTTCAAGATCTAAATTCGCATTTGCCAAGAGATGGCGATCATCTTCCTCTGTCCTCCTGCTGGCTTCAAGCTCCTCAAGAAGTGTGGCTATGTTTCTGTAGAAGAGTGGAGCATCCTGACACCTTACCCTTCGGAAGGCCTGACACACCAGCTTTCTTTGATCGAAGACAGTCCCATTCCCACAGAGGAATCTTGTGCCTTCCAAGACACCATCCTTGTTTTTGGAACACACATGGTACAGCTGGCACTGGGCTTCCACATCTGCATAGTATCCTCCATTTGTCTTACCCTTACAAGAAAAACTTGTTTCAGGTAGGGATTCCATGGAATAGTGTGGTGCTTCCTGGAAGAAAATGGAGAAATAGTAGTTCAGGGAAAATGCATAATACACACAACTCTTACAAAAACATTTGGTGGGCAATAAAAAGATAATTGCCCTGGTGACAGACAGTGGTGAGTGGAGCTAAACGTCTTATTTTAAGAGGGGATAACTATTTTGTACCATTTGATAGAAATTTGTGGACAGATTTAACCAGCTCCCTGCCCAAAAGGAAGGGAAAAGTCCATAGATCGTGACTTACAATCAACCATTCTTAATCTACAGCTCTATCTTGAGCCATTTTCTTGTGTGACATTCTGGCATGCTTTTGAAATTCATCCAATCATTTCTCACATGGTCTACTTCTGGGTCTTTTCTTGCCCTTAGTAACCAGTCTAGTATTTAGGTTGTCTGATGCTGCCCGGTGGTGCAGTGGTCAAAGCGCTGGCTTTTGACCATTCGTCCATGATGGATTCAGGTTCGAATCCCAGTGAGGCATGGATGTTGTGATTGTCTTATGCTTCGAATCCCAGTGAGGCATGGATGTTGTGATTGTCTTATGCCCTGGCCGATTCCCCCTGTATCTGAAAGCCTAACAACTTGTTTGTGATGTCATCACAGGTGGAACACAACTTTGTTTCCCAAGTTCGTCTGTTGGCGAGAATAGGCAGAGCCTAAAGAGACGGAACTGTAGATGTTTTTTTTTTTTTTTTTTAATGATTTATTTGACCTGGTGGTACAGAGACATGACAAACAGGCAGACATAAACAAGATACAGATGTTTCACATCAAGTACATATCAAACGTTTTTTTTTTTACAGTATGCTAAATGACCAATGTACACAGAGAAGCCAGTGTTGATCGAGTAACTCATGATTAGGAACAAGTACACATCAAACAAGGACTTACAGTATGCTAAATGGCCAATGTTGATCAAGTAACACATTGAGAGCCAGTGCCAAAAGACAAACATCTATGCTTCACCGGGATTCGAACCCAGACCCAATTAGGGCGAATGGTCACGAGCCAGCGCCTTAGACCACTGCCTTACCGTGGCGGCTGTAGATGTTTACAAGTATTCATTGTTTATAGTACTTCGCATCACAAAATGAACTGAGTTAGCGATAAAAACAATTGTCTTGACTAGTGACATATCTCAGTGCTCCATAGAGTTAGCTATATCACAAATCCGGTCTATTTTGCTACTCAAAATATTACAAATAACTACATTTGAACACTGGCTGATCGAACTAGACCAGAAACCACATATTCTCTTTGATTGACAAACACAGGAAACAAAGATGCAATCCACTTACGATGAAGTAATGAATGAGTTGTTAGACTTCCAATTACAAGGGCGTTGCCCTTGGCCAGTGACCTTAAATTTGAGACTGGCGACTGCTTGTAGCCGATCGATTTGCTTATGGTGGTCGTTAGACCCCAAACAAGACAAAAAAGTCTGACGATGGTTAGTTCTTCAAGCAGTATGCCCAACGTATTGCCACACGAGGATCTTTCAACATAATGACATCCAGTTTTGTCTGTTTTCTGATCCAGGAGTTCCTTTTCTTTTATTTCTTTGTTGCACCAAGCATACATGTCTCCATGCTTCTTTGAGTTTTCTGCAGCCTCTGTACGTCTCTGATTCATAGGTAAGAATTGGAAGGCTGCACTGATTAAGCACTTTTCTTAAAAAAGGTAATCTGAGGTGCAAGATTCTGACCATTTGCTGGAGTTTTGCCCACATACTTTGTTCTACCAGTGGCTAATAAGCATGTTATGAAAGTTAACAATTGGCGCAGAAAAAAATTCTCATAGCACGAGGAAGGTATCAGAGGCAAAGCGATTTTCAAATCCAACTGTTACAAAAAGAAATACAGAAAGAAACGTGATATATTACTGCGCTCAAAAAGTTCCGGAACTTTACATATTAAAAAGGAATGAGTACAGATAATACCTGTTTATGCGGTGTTTCCTCCGAAGTAGTTACCCTTTGCACTATGCATTTTTGCCAGCGCTCATACAAAGATTTAAATGCAAATTGCAAGCCTTCTTTTGCCACATCCTCCAGTGCCTCCATCGCAGCGTTACACTTCTTCTGAACTTGAAAAGCGTCGCCCCTTAAGCAAATTCTTCACCCGGGGAAAAAGTCACACGGGGCGAAATCAGGGGAATAAGCTGGTTGTGGAAGAATGGTAATGTGATGTTTGGACAGGTAATCGGACACCACGAGGGATCTGTGAGCCGGCGCATTATCACGATGAAGTACCCATGAGTTGGTCTTCCTAAGATTGGGGGCTTGTATCTCACTGATTCTCGGAGACGTTTCAGGACGTTTACGTACTCTTTTTTGTAACTGTATGCCCCCCCTGCAATCGAAGAAAACTGTTAACAAGACCTTTTTTGTTTTTTGGAGCGGCCAGCCTCCAAAGGAATGGTCTGAGGTCGTCCTGACCTCATCATCCTCGATACTTTGTCTCCCGTTTTCGAATCGTCAATGCCACTTATAAACTCTAGTTCGACTCATTGCACTCTCACCGTACGCTGACTTAATCATTTGAAGTCTCAGCAAAAGATTTTCTCAGCAGAACACAAAATTTTACACTTAAACACTTCAAAATTCGACATCGTTGTCCTTGCGACAGAGAGTCTCGAATGCCTGTAATCACAAACTACGCAGATACGCTGTACGTGTTGGATCTGGATCAAACCGGTTTTGCCTGGTCGGTCACATCATGCTCTTCGCTTGCTCAGCGGGGAATGGCGTAATTCACTGATATTTGGCAAATATTCAAAAAGTTCCGGAACTTTTTGAGCGTAATAGTAACTTTGTCTGCTAGCAGAAGAATATTGCATAATGGAAAGGTTGAAAGTAAGCAAAAAATTGTCTTCATGAAAAAAGCTATGCTAAGGAAAAATAACTTTTCAAATATGCTTCCTGGAAGCAGATAGTGAGAAAAAAAAAAGGTTTCAACCTTTACACAGCTAGCGGAAAATCTTGGCATTATTTAAAGAGGATAATGCTCAGAATTTCTATTCTAGCGTATAGTAAAGAAGAAATTTCTCAGTTGGGTTTTTAGAAGCGAAGGTACGGCTGCAAACTGAAGTCCACAAACACCACCTACTGACAGAACTGTGAAGTAAAAAATTCCTCATATACTAGCCCAAAGTGTTCTATAAAGTAAATGACATCTGGTGTTGAAATAATTTTTAAATCGCACATGTAGGAGTAGAGATACTGAAAAAACTAAACATTTGCATTTCCTATCGGCGAAATTGTGCATTATTTTTAGAAGAAAATACGCACATAGGGTTTGCATAGTTATTAGAACTCTTTTGCTGTACAATATCACAATACAACACCCAAGAAGAACGAATAATATGTCACATAATCTAAGGTTATTAATAGCAATAATATACAGTACACGAATGAAACCAATATAAGTAAAACAATTTTGCAGTTTTTAACAATACAATTCACATGGTACGAAGATAAACACTTTACAATATAAAATGCGGAAACAATTTAAACTCAAATGTTGTCAGTATGACTGAAACACCTTAGTAGTATCTGACCAAAGAAGGAAGTTTTTCCACCAGAATTTTAGTCCCGCAGATATTGCTGTAAGCGGAAACGTGAACTTGTGCTCTCTGGTGGCAGACTTGTGCATTAAGAAAAAATTGAAATTATAGGCGAAACATTTTGCAGCGGAAACGCTCTCCAACAAAGAAAAATTTTCAAACTGGACTCTTAGAAGCAGAAATATCAACAAAAATAAGATGAATCTACTCCCCTTGGCAAAAAAAACTTGCATTGTTTTATGAAGAAAGTATTCTCAAAAGGTTTTCCGATGTGAGTGGTGTCGGTCCACGAAATAATTTTTTGAATTGAGTTTTCAGGAACTTGGATTTTGCTGCAAATACATCCGAAGCAGAAATTAACACTTACGCTCCCGTGTTGGCCGAACCATTAATTACCAAATATTAGAATTATATGCAAAACATTTCCCAGTAGGAGCTGTATCCGGTGCAGAAAGAATTTTTCCAATCGGAGTTTTAGAAGCAGAGATATTGACAGAAATTAGATTTACATCTACGGCCCTTGGTGGAGAAACCATGCATTATTTCAAGAAGAAAATATTTCGAAAAGGTTTTTCGACATGGGATGTATCGGTTCACGAATGAATTTCTTCGATCGAGAATTTAGATACTCATATTTTGCTGTTAAATGCATCAGATAAAGTAATAAACTTATGCCCTCTGATGGCCAAAAATTAGAATATACTGTATGTGCAAAACATTCTCCATCAGGAACTGTATCCACTGCAGAAATAATTTTTCGAATCGGGGTTTTAGAAGGGGATATCGAGTAAAACGCAATTACTTTACGCCCTCTAGCAAAAAATCTATGTGTAACATGAAAAAGAAACTATACCTAAAATAGTCTTCGACATAAATGGAATTGAAAGGTAAAAGAATTTTTTCAATCGGATGTTTAGAAGCAAATATATGGAATAAAATGTATTTTGAATTTGATATCATCTGCATTTACGCCCTCTAGGGGCCAAATTGTGCATCGTAAAAAAATCGACATAGAAGATTATATCATTTGTACATTTCAAGCTTCCCAGTGCAAAAAGAATTTTTCAAATCGGTCTAATAGTTGCGGAGATATGGTGTGTTCACAGATGGACGGGCGGACTAACCGGTATCAAGGCAATAAGCACAATCTTTTTTACAAAAGACGCTAAAAACTGATTTGGCAAAAGTCCCAATCTAGTAGGTATTTTTCACAGTTTTCAAGAAAGTGGTAATAAAATTACGCCGTTTTTTCATGCTTTATGTATTCTGTTGAGGGAATATAGAGAATGTGTAAATATATTATCAACAAAATGCAGTTCCAGGTTGTGCTCTGTTACTTCATGTTCAAACGCCTCCGCTGCAGTCTTATATTCTTGAGCGTAAGGACTTAGCCAGAATATCTGCCAGAGCTGTCAATATCGATCACTTTAATTCTTTTTCATTACGACCAATAACTGTATCAGTAGCTGCCGAGGAATGCATAAAGTAAAATTTTCACCAGTAAGTGGTATAATTCCGAGATGTAAGCGTGAATCTGTCCCTGAATTTTAAAGCAGTACTGACCATGCCTGGAATCTCCATTTTTGTAGCCGAGAGGGTAGCGAATGTGACATTGTGCTATTGTATTTCCGGATGTGTTGGACAAAATTGGGACTGCGTAGAAGTAAGTCATTCAGCCCCATATTTATCTAGTTCTGGAAGGGAAATAAGACCCTTATGACAACAGGAATGAAATAAAGCTTTCGGAAAGATAGTTGCCACGTGTATTACGGCGATCATTACGTGTTTTCAAAATTCCTTTTGCTCACGTACATTACGAACCCTTCACTCGTTTGGTGGTCTCCCTCAAACGCTACTCGTAACAGAACCCTGTTTCCGTCGTCCTCGTCACTGTAACACAGTTTACAGTTGAATATCAGTGGAAGCACGTGCAGCCGATTTTTCCTTGATAATAGCCAATCAGCTCGCTGGCGCCATTTCCCAAGGTCGTAAGACTGCCCCGCGTGTCAATGACGAAATCAGACTGACACGAACAGCAATCGACTGATTAAATTTAGAAAATTTTTATTTTCTTCGGATCAAGATTTCTAAATACACCATTTCTACAGTCCGTACGGCGTACCTATGTTCCGCAAATTTGTGCGACACTATGGAATTATATATAAGTTATGCTGTATACGTGACCTCGGTTATACGTTTTTCTACTTAGAAAATACCTAGAATATTTCCAGTGATGGGCCTTTGAATTCTGAGCACCTATCTGGGCAGGTGGTATTTTAACCTCTATTATACATTTTTCTAGGAGCTGTACAAGGTAACCGACTACATTTTTTCGCTTCAAAACTCTTCCTACATGGCGTGGCATTGAATGGAACAGGTTTTTGATATGGTCCTGAGGAATATTCTGCCAGGCTGCTTCTATGCGAAACCATAGTTCTTTTGCGGTGACTGGCGCTGGAGCCGCTTGACGGGCCAGTCACTTTGTTACCATGTACCAGACATGTTCGATCGGGGACATATCCGGCAAACATGCAGACGAGGGAAAAAGCGGTATCTGTTGTGCATGGAAGAAGTCTCTGACATTCCGGGCACATGCAGCCGAGCATTGTCTTGCTGGAATATAGCGCGAGGATAACTCTGAAGGAAGAGTATTACCTCTAAAACATCCCCGATGTATCGCTGGCTGTTGAGGGTTCCCTCAATTCGTATCAGGCCAAATCACCAATTAAACTCAATGGTTCCCCAAACCATGACTCTGCAAGTTGGCGTTCACCACGATGTCTTCGAACACGTATGCGATCATACTAGTGCATCAAGTTGAATCGCTACTCGTCGGAAAACACGAGCTGTTGACAATCGGCGCGCCAATACCTGTATTCGGGACCCCATTGCAGCCTCAGACGTCTGTCTGTGGTTGAGGGTCGAAGGAACGCTAGCGACCAGTCCTCTGTTAAGCAGATGACGTGGAATTCTGCTAGAGGAGAGTCCTGATCTGTAACAGTGCTGCGGTAACACCATGGATGTTGCTGTGCGATCGGTCACTGTCATGCGGGTAGAGGTGTCTGTAATCTCGTGCGATTTTGCGGTCCGTTTCCCGGATTTCTGTGCGTCCGTGCCTCATCTGTGCAGTGACGTCACGTTCGTATCATTGTACTGGCGTTTCTGCCCATACGAGTGGCAATTTCACTGTAGGAAAATCCAACTTCTTTATCCCAACAATCCTTCCTCGCTCAAAGTCCGTCAGGTGTTCATAATGCGACCTTCGTTCGGCGGGCAGGGCGTAATGAGACACAGTGGCGTACCTGAAAGCCTCGAGGCCCCCGCAAAAATATCTTTAAGGCCCTTTTGCGAAAATCTATTAGCTTTCAGTTACTGAATTTTTCAAATTCCATATCATTAACTAGGTTTTTATGAGCGTTTAAAGACTTCTAGTTCTTTGAAACCTAAAAGGTTTTTTTCGTAAAACAGAGTATTGCACTTTATTGCTTGCAGCACGTGCACGTTGTAATTAAAATGATTGTCCTAGTTTATACCTATTAGCAGTGCGAAACTCTTACATCAAAGTTAATCACATCATGCAAATTATATTCTCTCAGAAAATTAAGGCCATTCTGCGAAATAATTCATGATCAGACATACATAAAACATGCGACAGTGTTTAATGACCTTTTCCGATTTAAATGAAAATGTAGAACATAAGTTAGTAAGTAACTAAATAATTAAGAATTGTGGCACAAAAAAAGAAAAAACTACTTAGATCATTTAATAAGACATTTAATATAATGCCACAACATGTTACACATAGTAAATATTTCTCTCTTGATTCTGTTACAAAAATAATGATACAGGTCTTCGTTCCCGCGAAAAAATTTAGTTCATTACATTCTGAACAATGCGTGCCGCCCCAGTAGCGCAGTGGTCTAAGCGATGGCCTCTGATCATTCCTCCGAACGGGGTCCGGGTTCGAATCCCGGTGAGGCATGGATGTTGTTAGTCTTACGGCACTGACTCTCTCCCTTCCGTGGAACAAGTGACACTAAATTAAGGACGGGCGACTGCTTATAGCCCATTGAGTTGCTCACGGTGGTCGTTAAACCTCCAATAATAAAAACATGCGTAGTTACGTGCAGACAACTGTAGCACATAACTTATTTAAATAATTTTCACTCGCTGAACTAATATTTCTTTCACGTTCTCTTTCTAATATACATGATTGTGGCTGTGATAAAGGGCCTCTGGAATAACT
The DNA here is from genome assembly GCA_039090855.1 of Macrothele yani. Taxonomy (NCBI): domain Eukaryota; kingdom Metazoa; phylum Arthropoda; class Arachnida; order Araneae; family Macrothelidae; genus Macrothele; species Macrothele yani. The sequence goes on from CM077028.1 coordinate 103,393,904, forward strand.
TTCCCCGTCATCCAGTCTTTATAAACTAAAACCGAGAAAATAATTCCTAAATATTTTACTTATTAAAAAAACCCTCAAAAAATTGCTTTTCTTGTTAATACCACATTCAAAGCTGCCATCAAAAATTCCTGGCTATTTCTTTAACCAGCTTCATATGATCGATAATGAAAATTCGTGCTAAATGAGACGTAAATATATAATGACTCTAAACTGTCGAATGCATGATAGAAACCTAAGTTTCATAGTAAACAATTTATTTACATATTAAACAAATACAAGTTAAAATCTAGTAGGGCGAGATGTTTCGGAACTACCATAGTTGAAACCTCAGGCTGCGAGCCCTATTAAAAAATACATAAAGTTAAAACCCAGAAGGGCGAGAACGTTCGGACTTATGGTATTTCCGAAAGATATCTCCCTACTAGGTTTTAACTTTAAGTATTTTTTAATATGTAAATAAATAGACATCTTTTACTGTGAAACTTGGAAGGTTTTTATTGTGCATTCGACAGTTTGGAATCATTATACATATACAGGGTGTCCGAGAGTTATTGGACGCATTACAAAATTATATAAAACAAAACATTAAACAGATAGAAAGAAACTGACTACTAACGTATAATGTAACTACACAAGTTAATAAATTTCGATGTGAGATCCCTTGGTTGCTCGTACGTCCAAGCGATACTAGATTTCATGACATGTATTGGCAAGCATCTGAGGAGTTATGGAATTTATAGCAGCTGTGATACGCTGCTTCAGTTCCTGCAAATCAGTACGAGGCGTCTGATAGACACGATCCTTCACATAACCCCACATGAAATAATCCTATTGGAGTTAGATCTGGAGAGCGAGGAGGCCACGGGATGGGACCACCACGCCCAATCCATCTGTTGGGAAAAATGCTCATTTAGGCACGTTCACACGCTGACCAATGCGAAGGCGCGCCGTCATGTCTTTTCATCTGAAGTATAGCGAAATTTTCTAGCATATCTAAGTAAATGTCACCATTTATGGTTTTTTCGCAGAACAAATGGCCAATCACTTCTCTTTTTGATAGGGCGCACCACACATTAACTTTTGGAGAATCACGTTCCAGTTCAATAGCAGCATATTCTACAGTTGTAACGATTCACAATACCTGATACATGAAATGTGGATTCGTCACTAAGAAGTACAGTACTGAGAAAGTTTTCGTCGTTTTCCACTCGATTCAGCATATCCACAGCAAAATCGTATCGCAGAGTGTGATCATTTACATGCATCTTTTGCACTATTTGAATTTTATAAGCATGAAACTTTAATTTCTTGTGCAACATATCGTGAACTGTCGATTTCGGAATGCACTGTTCTCTGCTTGCTTTACGAACGGTTTTCTTGGGACTTCGTCGGAAACCTTCATTAATTTGGTCAACCCTCTCGCCGCTGACGGTTCTTCAATGATGTTAAACATTGCCAGCTTCTTTAAACTGTTTCATCCACCGCTTAATTGAATTCGTTGACGGAGGATTACAACCATACTCTAAACGGTACCATCTGCTAACTTTAATGACAGACTTTATTTCCGCAAGCCATAACACACACATCGCCTTCTGTTGTGGGGATGACACGACTACTGATTGCGCATTTCTCATTCCTCATCAGGCCATACCTAGCGCCATCTATTGGATTCTGGGAATAAATTCTTCAAAACAAAACTATGGAAACCGTGTTACTAATAGTAATACCATGTTAGTAATATATATGTATACACACATATATTTACAGCTTCATATGAAGTTTTCGCAAAATCTTTTGTAAAATCCCTTCGTTCAGGCTAGAGGCCGTATGGCCCCCTCCACTGCGGGTGCTATCAATACGCCCCTGATGAGACACAAGAAACAACCTTTCGACTCAATGTCGGCTCGTCACTGATTACAACACCTCGTTTGACCCAGCTCTTTACACATAAGACTGAACAGTTCAGAGGACGTTGCTCCGAAACCGCATGCGCATTTTTACAGACGCTTTAATCGTTTGCATGCCCCAACCTGTTGCGCATATCCGTAGCCTACGAAAATCGTTAAAAGAAGCCTGTAATTTTGAGCCAAGTTTCCTGAAAAAAACGGAAGCACTTCTGATTCTCTCCAACGCCACCAGAGGCCGCTTTTACCAAGTACAACATTGCCTTCCGTTAGTGCTTTTAGTATACTGCCGTAGGTTACAAAACTCCATACTTCTCAGTGAAAATCCTCCAATTACGTGGCGTTAGTGAATAAACAAATACATTGCTCTTTCCACGTTTAGCAACGCACAGCAACCGAAAAAATTGTTATTCGGCGGCAAGTTACGATGAACAATTAGAAATATTTGCTACGAAACAATGCGATTCAGCGAAAACAATATGCCTTGCAATAGACTTCGAAACCACCTGCTTTCCCACACTTTAATTGCTGCCGGTCGCTGTAGTAAGTAAGCTACAGGCAAAGTGGTACTGCCCGATTAACATTATATTTGTTTTGAACTTTCATGAACGTTTCATAGTGGCAGCCTTTAGATATCTCATTTTGACCTCCTTGGGTATAACTGACTGGCACATACCATCATATTCATTTGTGTACAGCATGCATTCTAATATGAGAAATTACCCTTCTGCCTCATTTTATAATGTAACATTTTTAACCAAACTGTGGACAGTTCCCTTGATTTAATTTAACTGAAAATTGGGCAATTAAGGCAGAGCATTACGTTCTTCTTAAATAAATATTTTTACACGAGTTAGCGTGCTGGCAGCAAAGCGTGAGCATAACGATCCTTTTAAGGGTGGAGAACGCTCAAATAAAGAAGAACGTAGGTTGTTAGGTAATATCACCTTTCAAAATGATTTGGGAGCAATTAATTACTAAAAAATATACATATATTAAAATTCTATATAGCAAGTCATCGATGTATTTAATGGCCGCCCCGGTGGCGCAGTGGTCTAAGCGATGGCCTCTGATCATTTGTCCGAAAGGGGTCCGGGTTCGAATCCCGGTGAGGCATGGATGTTGTGTTTGTCTTACGGCACTGGCCCTATCCATTCCCTGGAACCAGTGACCCTAAATTAGGGACGGGCGACTGCTTATAGCCCATTGAGTTGCTCACGGTGGTCGTTAAACCTTGAATAAAAAAATGTAATGTGTCCCGAAATGTGTAACTTCGTTGATCATATCGGAATACTAGATTACGGGAGAGGACTGATAACTTATACCATCAGTTATTTGTTAGTCATTTATTATTCATCGCTCGCTTTCGCAAGAAAAAATTAAACGATTATGGGGGAAATTTATGCGATTTAATTCTGTATGACAGCACATCCACATGCCACCAGCAGCGGCTAATCGTTGTTGTTGTTGTTGTTGTCCTCGGTAAAAGCGCCATCTGGTGAGCGTTCCGGTGTAAATTATTCCTGGTTTTGAAGGCCGAAATAGCAGGCTTCTTTCAGGAGCGTGATCTTCGTTAAGGCTGCGGCATATCCTGTAAGTTTCAATCTAATACCAGCAGTCCTTCATGGTGCAATTTTTTTTTATTTTTTTTTTTATTTTTTTTTTGTTGATTGGAGGTTTAACGACCACCGTGAGCAACTCAATGGGCTATAAGCAGTCGTCCGTCCCTAATTTAAGGTCACTGGTTCCAGGGAAGGAGAGAGCCAGTGCCGTAAGACAAACACAACATCCATGCCTCACCGGGATTCGAACCCGGACCCCGTTCGGACGAACGATCAGAGGCTATCGCTTAGACCACTGCGCCACAGGGGCGGCAACTTTTAGGAACTGTAGTGTATAAAACAAATTTGCCGCCCCGGTGGCGCAGTGGTCTAAGCGATGGCCTCTGATCATTCGTCCAAAAGGGGGCCGGGTTCGAATCCCGGTCAGGCATGGATGTTGTGTTTGTCTTACGGCACTGGCTCTCTCCCTTCCCTGGAACCAGTGACCCTAAATTAGGGACGGGCGACTGCTTATAGCCCATTGAGTTGCTCACGGTGGTCGTTAAACCTCCAATCAAAAAAAAAAAAAAAAAGTCGATTTGGTAGCGAAAGGAGAAAAAATGTGCGAAAAAAATGTGTATATGTATTTTATCGCATTGCGAAAATGATGAAGTGAAGATCAAACTTCCCTTTCGACGGCTCTATCTGTCTATAAAAATCCTGATTCTGTAGGTTAAGTGAAATCTTCACAACTAAGAACCGAGACCAGTGCTGCAGTATAGAACAAATGAATTAACAGCCTCGGCCATCCTGGGTGCATCCATTTGGAATCGAAATGACTAAGCCGCCCCGGTGGCGCAGTGGTCTAAGGCGTTGGCCTCTGATCATTCGTCCGTAAGGGGTCCGGGTTCGAATCCCGGTCAGGCATGGATGTTGTGTTTGTCTTACGGCACTGGCTCTCTCCCTTCCCTGGAACCAGTGACCCTAAATTAGGGACGGGCGACTGCTTATAGCCCATTGAGTTGCTCACGGTGGTCGTTAAACCTCCAATCAAAAAAAAAAAAAAAAATGACTAACTACATCTAAGAATCTGTTTTGCTACGTCACAAAGTTACGTTCCAAGAATATTTCAGTATAATTATAAATTAATAAATAATTGTTAATAAAATACGAAAATTATAATTTTCATTAGTTACATAATTGATATGAATTAATAAATAATTTTTTTAGTAAAATGCGAAAATTTTAAATTTTGTTAATTACATTTAATCATCATCATCATTGTCAACCATTATCAATCAACTGCTGGACGAAGGTCTCCCCAAGTTTCCTCCACAACGGTCTCTCTTGTGCCAGTCTCCTCCATGTCACTCCCGCATACTTTCGAATTTCATTCACCCATCTCCCATGTGGTCTTCTTCTGGGTCTTTTTCTGTCCCTTGGAATCCAATCTAAAATTTCCGCTGTCCATCAATGGTCTGTCCTTCTGGCAGTATGTCCAGCCCATTGCCATTTCAGGGATTTAACTCTGATCATGATGTCTTCCACTCTTGTCATTTTTTGGATCCACGAGTTCCTCTTCTTATCTCTCCTGGTTACACCAAGCATGCACCTCTCCATGCTTTTTGAGTTGTCTGCAGCCTTTGTATGTCTCTTTTAGTTAAGGTCCACGTCTCTGTACCATACGTAAGCACTGGAAGGATGCATTGATCAAACACTTTTCTTTTAAGACATAATGGCATATTGCTCTTGAAGATTATGCTGTTTCTTCCAAAAGCTCTCTAGGCAAGTTTTGTACGCTGATTAATTTCTTCATCAATGTGACCCTCACTTGATATCTGCTGTCCAAGATAAACATACGTGTCTGTTATCTCCAGCTTTTCTCCATCAATCGATAAATCTTCATTTCTTGTAAAAGCAACATCACTTTTGTCTTCTGAAAGTTCATTTTTACTCTTGTCAGCAAGTTCCTGGATCATACTCTGCAACCCTGATGGGGTATTTGCAAAAATGACTATGTCATCAGCAAAACGAAGGTGGGTTAGATAATCGCCATTAATCTTTATCCCTTTGTTTTCCCAGTTCAGTGATTGAAAGACATTTTCCAATGTAGCATTAAAGAGCTTCGGAGATAAGGTGTCACCTTGTCTCACTCATTTTCCAATTTTTATGTGTGTTGTATTTTGAAACAGCTGAATCTTTGCACTTGCATTTTAATAGATGCTATTAATAATACTAATGTACGCATCTTCAATACCGCAGGATTTCAGGGCCATTGTAACTGCTGATGGTTTCACCGAATCAAAGGCTTTTTCATAATCGATAAAAGCCATGCACAATGGAAGTTCATATTCCCTCGCTCTTTCAATTAGTTCTCTCCGTACGTGGATATGATCTATTGTGCTGTAGCCACTCCTGAATCCAGCTTGTTCTCTCGGTTGAGCCATGTCCTGTGTCACCTTCAAACGGTGTGAAAGAACTTTAGTGAAGACTTTATAAACCACTGATAGGAGGCTAATAGGTCTGTAGTTCCTGAGATCCTCAATGTCACCTTTTTTATGTAGCAGGATCATTGTAGCGTTCTTCCAATCCTCAGGAATCTTCCCTTCATTAAGGCATCGAGTGAAAATTTGGGCGAGTACTGTTTCGATTTCTCCACTTGCTTCTTGTATGATGTCTACAGTAATTCCATCTTCTCCTGGAGCTTTTCCCCGCTTCATGTTCTTGATTGCATGTGCAACTTCTTCTGGGAGGACTGGAAGAACTCTGGTACTGGTACCTTTCATGATGTCTGGAGTGCATGTATCATCCCTTTCATATAATTTGGAGTAGAAATATTTCACTCTTGTCAAAATTTCTCCTCTATTTCTTGTTACAGAACCATCTTCTTTTCTCAGTGCCATAATCTGTTTCCTTCCCTTACTGAGATGTCCCTTTGCTATCTTTAGGCTTTGGTTGTTTTCAATTGCTTTCCTCACTAGTTCACAGTTGAATTTCCTTACGTCTTCAGTGATACTTTTACGTACTGTCTTGCATAGCTCTATATATTCCACTTTGAAGTCACATCTTCTTTAGTTGTCCTCATCTCTTCTTTTTTGCATCAACATTTTGGCTTTTCCTGATAATTTGTTCACATGCAACTTGTTCTTAGACCCAGCTAATTTTGTTGCTGTTTCCATAAGAGCTTTGGTTACTTTTCTGTTAACTTCAGAAATATCCACTTCTTCCGATGTTAGGCCTTCTAAAGCAGAGAATCTGTTCTTCAGTTCCAACTTGAAGGTATTATGGTGTTTTTTTCAGGTTGGTTATGTCAAAACATTTTGTTTGTCTTATGAGCTTGCCACGTTCGAGTTTAGTGTTGAGGTGCATCTTACATCTCACCAATCTATGGTCACTACCTGTGTTAAACTTGTTTAGCACACTGCAGTCTTCTATGACGAATTTTCTGTTACACATAAAAAAATCAATTTCACTTGTCGTCCCATTTGGATGTCTCCATGTCCATTTCCTGTGTGGCTTTTTCTTGAAAAAGGAGTTCAAGATGAAAAACCCTTTTGCCTCTGCAAACTCAACGAGAGTATTTCCACGCTGGTTTCTGTTGCTGTGACCGAATTTACCTACTGAAGTTTCATTCTGTTGCCGTTGCCCTATTTTTGCATTGAAATCTCCGTAATTATCTTTAAGTGCTGCTTACCTTTATTATTTAGATGACGAATTTCCTCATAAAATTCTTCAATTTTTTCTTTAGGATGACTTGTGGTGGGTGCATAAGTTTGAATAATCTGAGCCTGGTATCTTCGCGAGAGTTGGATAACGAGTCGTGCAGCTCTGTCAGAGGAACTTTCTACTTCTACAACTTTATCCTTCAGTTTCTTGTTTATTATAAATCCAACACCACTAGTTCTGCCAGTATCTGTCCCACGATAGTAGAAGAGATGTCCACTTTTCAGTTCAATGAGATCTCCTTTTCTCCTTACCTCACTTAGCCAGCCGATGTCCCACTTGATCCTTTGTAGTTCCTCTTCCAATTCAAGAAGCCTTGAATCAGAAGATAGGGAGCTTCCATTATACGTAGCCAAGGTCAGCATCAGATGGCAGCCTAGTCCGGTCCTCCGGGGATTCTTAGCACCCTCTGCCTTCATGTCGCACTGGCCGCCGCCTTTGCCAGGTACATTCCAGCTGCCGGAGACTGAGGGCCAAGATTTAGGTTGTGGAGTCATTTTGGAGGGGTTTGGCCATAACTCACCACGCTGGCGAAGCGGGTTCGTGAGTGTGGGATAGCATTTCCTCTAATCCCGATGGTATAGTTATACCGCTATTGGCGGTCGTCAGAGCCCCTTTAGTGGGAACAGGATGCACCACGAGAAGGCGGGGTTGACATAGGTCAAGGAGAGGCTGTGATGTTACGCATCTCCTGACCTTACATCCCACATATTTAATATAAATCAATAAATAGTTTTAGTAAAATACGAAAATTTTAATAATTACATAATATTATAAATTAAACAATATTAATAAAATACGAAAATTATAATTATTAGTTACAAAATTAATGTTATGATTTAATAAAAAATAATTTTAATAAAAATATCGTTCAGAGCGAACGATAAGTCGCCTCGAACATAACCTGATCAGCAGACCCGAATTCTTGAGGACAGTTCTCGAATTTTATATACTATCTCTAAAAACATTTGATGCCATAGGGGAAGCAAATTGCTCGCGAATCTTGAGTTTTGTACTTAAATTTAGAATCTATCAAAAGCTTACGTTTCTAATGAAAATTCGCTTAAAATTAATTTTCGTTGTAATTGTACTTAATTGTACAAATTGTACTTGTTCTAATTTCCACCTAAAAATGAGGAAATTCTGCATGCAGTTCGGTCTTCAGAGAAACATAACGATTATATAGGTCATTCTTAATTCAACACGTGCATCTGAGTTATGCTGAATGTGCATCTAAGGTAAATATTTCAATTTTGTACTCAAATCAGTGTTTCAGTGTCTGTTCACCTTATTCTAACGCGGTGTTCTACTTTTCTATATATTACGTAGATTCGTTCGCAAAAACTTAAGTGAATCGCTTTTACTGCAATGAAAGTTGGTTAATGAAAGCTGAGGTTGTAATATGAATAAAATGTGCTAATATTTAGTTTACGAATTACTTAGAAAGTTGTCGCAAAAACGAAGAGAAATAATTTTGTCAAATATTTAGAAGAAATCTGAAAGTTTAATTGGAAATGAAGAAAATGTTAAAGTTTAAATGAAACTGACAAAATATTGGGAATTCTTCGCTTATAGTGCTAGCCGAAGGGAACTTTGAAATGTTTCGCACAAAATAAATGAAATGTGCTGTTTTATTGACAAATTACTTTCCTAGTATGAAGATGGCTGTGGGTGATGTAGTGGTACAAAGCTCTGGCCGCTAATCATTCGTCCAGGATGAGGCCAGGATTCGAATTCCGGCGAGGCATGGATGGTTTGTTTCCATACGTTCCAACAGTGGCGTACCTGAAACACTCGGGGCCCTCCCGCAAAAAATATCTTCGAGGCCCTTTTGAGAAAATCTATATTTGCTTTCAGTTACTGAAATTTTTAAATTTCATATTATCAACTAGGTTTTACGGGCGTTTTAATAATTCAAATTACAGCTGTTTTTCGTAAAACCAAAGTTGTTACACTTTATTGCGAGTAACACAAATGTACCCGGTGTAATTAAAATGGCTGCCCTAGTTTTATACCAATACAAAGTATAGCAAAACACTTACGCCAAAGTTAATCACATCATGCAAATTTTATTCTTTTAGAGAAGTAAGGCCAGTCTGTTTGAAATGCCTCACGATGACACAATGGTGTAAAAGAGCCTTAGAGCGGCTTAGCTAAAACTTAAATATATTTCTGAAATTCAGTATGAAACCTGCGTCAGCGCTTTTAACATCTTGTTACCCATAGGCGTAGCTAACTGCGCAACTTTGTTTAACGGTTTCTGGGCTGAACTCATTTTACGAAGGCTATACTGAAGTTTATGAGCTACAATGTTTTAAAAATAGCGAGTTGTCGCGATTGAAACAATAAGTACGACCCCTTAATTTATTTTTCTACAAAATCCCCGGGTTTTTTTTTTGGACATATTTTTTCCATTGTTCTGTCAAGTTAGAGATACCCTTGCGGAAGATCACCGACTTACAGTTTGTGTGTTGCTTCCAGTGGCGGCTCGTGAGTACATCTACAGGGGGTTCACAATTAATAATTTGCAGTTTTTGAGATACATTGTGTCACACACTTGTGTGTTGCTTGCAATATTCATATAATTTAGGCGCTGCTATACCTTGATGTAATGTATCAATTTTGAAACGAAATGTTATTTTAGATATTAATGTACTTTAACTGTTTCACAACTTAATAATAAAGGATTACTTTATTGGTCATACTTGTTATAATATGCTAATTGTTCTTTTTTACTGAAACAGTTATTTTCATTTAATTTTAAAGTAGTAAAATAAACGCAAAACAGAAAGCTTGTTTTAAGTGTTAAATATTTAGATAGTTAGTCATAAGGCCTCATGCTCTCAATTATTAGATTAGATTATTAAACACACAGAAAAAGGAAAATAATCAAAGCTCTGCATATGATGTTATTTACTTACACAAATTTACTTGGATGGTAGCTTACACAAATATTTTCTTTAAGTACAGTTTTTGTAAACAAAGTCCACCCTTCTATCTTTTCTTGACACAAAAACATCAATAACTCTTTAATTGAAATTATGGATGTTAAAAATCATTTTCTTCTCGATTGCAAGCATGGCCAAAGCTGTAAGCCTCTCTTGACTCATCGCAGACCGCAAAAATGTCTTTATCCGTTTTAGGGTTGAAAAACACCTTTCAGCTTCAATAGTCGTCATTGGTATTGTTGCAATAATTAATAACAGTTTATAACTTTCAGAAAATGATGACAATAAGTTGTTTTCAATAAAAAACTGTAAAAGACTAACAGCACCACGCATGTTTCTGAAATCAGTTCTTTTGTAAATGATTTCAAGCTCTGTCTTGAGGCGATTTTTTTCAAGAAATGAATACACATTTACTGTATCTTCAAGCAATTTCTCGGGGAATTTCTGTTCAAACTTTTGTGATTCAAAAAGAGATACAGCTGAGCAAGATGTTGGGAATGAAAATCTTGTTTTTATTTGCGTTGTAATAATGTCACAGGTTTCCTTGGCAGCAACTGTTCTACTTAAGTAAAAATCTTCACGCCTCGATCGTTTAGGTGCATTTTCTGGGTACTAATTAACCAGCTCTGTACCTTTGTCCATGTTACCTCTTTCCTTATCAATGGTTTTGACGAAGTGGTCAGCATTGGCTTTAGTTCTCACAGCATCAGTGTAAGTTAGCTGTAATTGGTTGTACAAAATATCCACATGTGGCATTAATTTGTGAAAAACAGAAAGCCAAAATATGAACTTATTAACTCTAAGGAGACGAGCTAGAGCACCAGCTTTAATTATGGTGGTTGGTTGCTTAGAGGTTGATTGGATTTCCTCCATACATTCAATTAATTTCTCTCTGTACTCAAAAACAGTATTCACAGTTCTGCTCTTAAAATTCCACCTTGTAGCTGACGCCCGAGGTATTCGTTTGCCAACTATCTTGCCCAAAATAGACGCTCTCTGGGGCGAATTCGAAAAACAATTTGTTATATCACTTAAGTCCGAAAAAATTTTCTCACATCTTTGTTTTGACTTGTTGCTTGAGCTACAATCAAGTTCAACTGATGAGCGTAACAGTGAACGAAAAAAGCATGTTTATAGGTTTGTTGCACTATGGTCTGCACGCCAGCATGGTGCCCACTCATTACTTTCGCACCGTCATAGCTTTGAGATACGAGTTTTTCTGGATTTTGTACAACATTATCTAAATTGGTACAAATACATTTGGCTATAGATTCTGCGTCGTGCCCTTCAGGGTTATCAAATTTCCAAAATCTTTCAACTGGTTAGCCATTAGCTAAAACATAGCGGAAAACTATAACTAACTGAAATACAGACGAGACGTCTGATGTTTCGTCCGCAATCAAAGAAACATATTGTGCAGTTTTTATTTCTTCTATTATGTTTTCTTGACATACAAAAAGGCATACAATCTAACAATTCATTTTGAATTTCTTTCGAGGTACCTTTAAAGATAGTAGCGGTACTCAAGTGTTCTTTCAAAGATGAGTCAAGTTCTGCAGAAAAGTTTACAAGCCCTTTAAATATGCCAGGATTTAAGGAATCGTCATCCTCACGATGACCTCGAAGGGCCAACTCAAATGCACCGCAAAATTTAATACAGTCTATAAGCTTAGAAAGGACATACCTATTTTTAGTCACTTGTTCATTGTGCGTTTTAATATTTTGTCGATAAGCACTGTCAAGCTGCTGACGTACGTCAACCTTTCCCAGCAAATTGAAATCCAATGTAGCCCTTATGTGTCCATTAGGACTTGCGTGTTTTTTAATTTTTTGTGTCAAATGAGCTAAGTCACAAACGCCGTTTTTCACCCAAGTAGGATCGCCCTTTTCACGGGAAAATAGCAAACAAAGAAAACAAAATATTTTGTTTGTTTGTTCACAACCACAAAGCCAAGGATTTTTTTCGTATAGCTCTATTCTCTTTTAAAAGTTCTAGAATTTGATGTCGATGTTTGACTATATATTAAGTGCCACTCTCTTTTATTGCTATTTTAACTTCTATGGGTAAATTGCCAAACGCTACTTCCTTTAAATTATTAACTGAGTACTTACAGGTACTTTCCATTATTGTACAGTAAATAAGAACAACAGTTCACTAGCTACACTACAATAGATAAACTGTAACAAGTGTAATTTCAACTAAAACTTTATCACCAAAAAAAATAATCGAAACTGGAAATTCCAAAACACAAATGTAACACGTGCGCAAAGGTTAGGAGCATCCCCCGTCAACTACAGCCGTGCAACAACTGAGCTGAGTGTGCCACAGGCAGCTCATCGGTATTCTCTGTTAAGCCGCTTGTATACATGCCCCCCCCTACCGCGAGCAAATGGACTCGCCCGTCTGTCGCATATCCCGTGTGTCCAGTATCGAGAACGGCACATTCAGTCCGCTACTGGCGCGTCATTACACTTAACCTCACTTTGCACGCTCTACGCTCTTTTAAACTTACTGAAGATAAGCCATTTAGTACTGCGTCAATAAAGATGTATTATTTATATCGTATAATTATTTTTCTATTTTTATAGGGGGTTCACGTGCTCTTGTGCTCTTATGGACGAGCCACTACTGGTTGCTTCCATGCTCTGATAGTGTTAGGTGCACATCTGGTTCCTTGGAATCCAAAAAGATAAGTCTGAGGGTGCCAGTCCTAGACTGTAAGCAGGATGCGGTAGAAGTTCCCATCCGAATTTCTGGAGTTTTTTTCTAAGGTCAAACGTGCAGAGTGGGACCTAGCGTTTTTATGCCAACTTTCTTTCCCGGCTGTTAATCACACAGTCTATTGTGAAGCTTTTCTAATGTTTGAACATAACGAGCTGCATTTATGGTTTGTCTAGGCTCTAAAAAATCAACCAGAATGCATCCATCTGCATCCCAAAAGGTAGTTCCTATAACCTTTGCAGCTGACGGAACTGTCTTAGGCTTCTTCCTGCTTGCTGAATGGAGATGATGCCATTCTATGCCCTGGTCATTGGTTTCAGGTTCGAAATGTAGTACCAACTTCCGTCACATCACAGTTCTATGCCAATAATTTGCCCCTTCATTTCGATACTGCTCAAGCAGTTGTGATGAGATGGTTTAGTGGTGGTCCGTCAGTTAACGTAAGACCTCAGGGGGCACAAATTTTGTTCTGTAGAGGCTGTTCGACATCAACCGCTATGAGGCTGACCGTTGATGTCTGTAAAATTGTCTTTAAAATATTTCATGCACCTTCGTATTCACGCTGAAGCCTACAGTCAATATTGCCAGTCGGATTTGCCTCCTTCACAAAGAACCGAATCACATCACGCTGACGGAACTATGTATCACTGTTGGCCATCTTTTCTCGCATTAGTTTGGTACATGACTGACGCTGGTGACATCATTTGGCATTCATGGCCGCAACGAGAGATGGCAGTGTTTACAGACTAGCATTCTCACAATACACAATCTGCCTGTGTAATGCAGCTTTTCTCATTACTTTCAGTATGACTTACGCAAAAGTAAATAACCTCTCTGCTTGATGGATGTTGTTCTCTGAAGTATTTTCTTGTTTCCAGGTGATACTTTTCTAAAATGGATATGAGACATGGAAGAAATGTTAGTCATTTAAAAAGAATTGTCTGTCAAGCCTATGACATAGCTAAATGAGCTCAAAGTGAAAAGCAATTTAATACATACGCATTCTAAATGTGCGTCATGGTTTTTAAAACAGTAGAAAAAGAAACTGCACCTTTGTGTCACTTGCCCTACTGACAACTGTTGGAAAATATGCAAAATAATTTGTAAGAGTTACTCGATACCCAGTTTGATTTATCACATTTGTATATGGTAACTGCATATAATAGGAAATTTGATTAATCACATTTGTATATGATAACTGCATATAATAGGAAGTTACTCACAATTTCAAGATTCGTTTTTACAGTGTTTATATATAATTTCATTTTTGTTACAAAATGTGATTGTCAAAATGTTACAAATCTTGTATATGCAAGTGATTTTGTGTGTGTTACATGAAGAATTTCACTTAGGATTGTCCAATGAATGGGTTATAGTTTAAAATAATCTTTCAAGATCTAAATTCACATTTACCAAGAGATGGCGATCATCTTCCTCTGTCCTCCTCCTGGCTTCAAACTTCTCAGGGAGAGTGGCTATATTTCTGTAGAAGCGTGGAGCATCCCGACACCTTACCCTTCGGAAGGCCTGACACACCAGCTTTCTTTGATCAAAGACAGTCCCATTCCCACAGAGGAATCTTGTGCCTTCCAAGACACCATCCTTATTTTTGGAACACACATGGTACATCTGGCACTGGGCTTCCACATCTGCATAGTATCTTCCATTTGTCTTATCCTTACAAGAAAAACTTGTTTGAGGTAGAGATTCCGTGGAATAGTGTGGTGCTTCCTGGAAGAAGCACAGGGAAAAGGCTCACTTTTAAAGTTTTGAAGACCTTGCATAATACATACAACTCTTACAAAAGCATTTGGTGGGCCACAAAAAGATAACTGCCCTGGTGACAGACTGGTGAGTGGGGCTAAGCGACTTCTTCTTGGAGGGGTAAACTATCGTGTACCATTTGATAGAAATTTCAGCGAAATTTATTTTGTGCACAGATTTAACCAGCTCCCTGCCCAAAAGGAAGGGAAAAGTCCATGGATCGTGACTTACCATGACCATAGCCTTAATACATCCTCATCAACCGTTCTTAATCCACAGCTCTATGTTGAGCCGTTTTCTTGTGTTACATTCTGGCATGCTTTTGAAATCCATGCAAAATCATTTCAAACGTGGCCTACTTGTGGGTCTTTACGCGTTTCTTGGTATCCAGTCTAGTATTTAAGTTGTCTGATGCTACCCGGTGGTGCAGTGGTCAAAGCGCTGGCTCATGACCATTCGTTCGTGATGGGTTGCGGTTTGAATCCCGGTGAGGCATGGATGTTCTGTCTGTCTTGTGCACTGGCCTGAAATATGAAAGCCTAACAACTTGTTTGTGATGTCATCACAGGTGGAACACAACTTCGTTTCCCAAGTTCGTCTGTCGGCGAGAATAGGCGAGCGTAAACAGACGGAACTGTAGATGTTTGTTTTTTTAATTGGAGGGTTTTTTTTTTTAATAATTTATTTGACCTGGTGGTACAGAGACATGACAAACAGGCAGACATAAACAAGATACAGATGTTTCACATCAAGTACATATCAAACATCTTTTTGTTACAGTATGCTAAATGACTAATGTACACAGAGAACCAGTGTTGATCAAGTAACACATTGAGAGCCAGTGCCGAAAGACAGACACAAAAAATCCATGCCTCACCGGGATTCGAACCCGGACCTAACTAGGACAAATGGTCTCGAGCCAGCGCCTTAGACCACTGTGCCACCGGGACGGCTGTAGATGTTTTTCACGTAGTCATTGTTTGCAGTGCTTCGCATCACAAAACTAACTGAGTTAGCGATAAAAACAATTGTCTTGACTAGTGACATAACTCGGCTCACCTTATAGTTAGCTATATCACAAATCCGGTCTGTTTTGCTGCTGAAAATACTACAAATAACGACTACATTTGAACACCGGCTGATCGAACTAGACCAGAAATCACATATTCTCTTTGACTGACAAACACAGGAAAGAAAGATGCAATCCAATTACCATGATGTAATTAATGAGTTGTTAGACTTTCAATTAGAAGGGCATTGCCCTTGGCCAGTGACCTCAAATTAGAGACTGGCGGCTGCTTGTAGCCGATCGAGTTGCTTATGGTGGTCGTCAGACCACAATCAAGACAAAAAAGTCTGACGGTGTTCAATTCTTCAAGCAGTATGCCCAACGTATTGCCACACGAGGATGTTTCATCATGATGACATCCACTTTTGTCTTTTTTCTGATCCAGGAGTTCCTTTTCTTATCTTTCTTTGTTGCACCAAGCATACATGTCTCCATGCTTCTTTGAGTTGTCTGCAGCCTCTGTACGTCTCTGATTCATAGGCAAGAATTGGAAGGATGCACTGATTAAGCAATTTTCTTAAAAAAGTGATCTGAGGTGCAGGCTTCGGACCAGTTGCTGGAGTTTTGCCCATGTACTTAGTTCTACCATTGGCTAAAAAGCATGTTAAGAAAGTTAACAAATGGCGCAGAAAAAATTTCTCATAGCACAAGGAAGGTATCAGATTTAAAGCGATTTTCAAATCGAACTGTTAAAAAAAGAAATATAGAAGGAAACGTGTTATATTACTACGTTCAAAAAGTTCCGGAACTTTTCATATTAAGAAAGAATGAGTACAGATAATACCTGTTTATGAGGTGTTTCCTTCAAAGTAGTTACCCTGTGCACTATGCATTTTTGCCAATGCTCAAACAAAGATTTAAATTCAAATTGCAAGCCTTCTTTCTTGTGCCACATCCTCCA
This sequence comes from Macrothele yani, assembly GCA_039090855.1. NCBI lineage: Eukaryota > Metazoa > Arthropoda > Arachnida > Araneae > Macrothelidae > Macrothele > Macrothele yani. The sequence goes on from CM077028.1 coordinate 103,410,476, forward strand.
GTGTTTCCGTTGCGGCACGTTGAACTTCTTCGGAACTTGAAAAGTGTCGCCCCTTAAGCAAATTCTTCATTCGGGGAAGAATATTTCAGGGAAATAAGCTGGTTGTGGAAGAACTGTAATGTGATGTTTGAACAGGTAATCGGACACCAGAAGGGATCTGTGAGCCAGCGCATTATCGCGATGGAGCACCTACGAGTTGGTCTTCCGAAGATCGGGTAGCTTGCGTCTAAACGATTCTCGGAGACGTTTCAGGACATTGACGTACTCTTCTTTAGTGACTGTACGACCCCCTTGCAATCCAAGAGAACTGTTAACAAGATCTCACCGATTTTCAGAGACGTTTTAGGACATTGACCTACTCTTATTTAGTGACTGTACGACCCCCTTGCAATCGAAGAAAACTGTTAACAAGACCTTCCCTTTGGAGCGGTCAGCCTCCAAAAGAAAGGTCTAAGGTCGTCCTGACCTCTCATCATCCTCGATACTCTGTCGCCCGTTTTCGAATCGTCAATGCCACTTATAAACTCTAGTTCGACTCATTGCACCCTCACCGTACGCTGACTTAATCATTTGAAAAGTCTCAGCGAAAGATTTTCCGAGTAGAAAACAAAATTTTACACTTGAACACTGTTCAAAATTCGACATCGTTGTCCTCGCGAAGGAGAGCCTCGAATGCCTGTAATCACAAACTACGCAATACGCTGTACGTGTTGGATCTGGATCAAACCGGTTCTGGCTGGTCGATCACATCATGCTCTTCGCTTGCTTAGCGGGGAATGACCTAATTCACTGACATTTGGCAAATATTCAAAAAGTTCCGGAACTTTTTGAGCGTAGTAGTAAGTCTATGTCTGCTAGCAGAAGAATATTGCATAATGGAAAGGTTCAAAATAAGCAAAAAAAAAAAATTCTCCATGGAAAAAGCTATGCTAAGGAAAAAGAACTTTTCAAATATGTTTTCTGGAAGCAGAGATAATGAAAAAACAAAAAAACAAAACAAGTTAGTAAAATCATGCAATGTATTGATTATAATACGCTTTCCAACATACCAAAAATCATTACTCAAGTTATGAGAATAATGGCTGTGGAATAAATCTCGCTCCTGTGCCCTGACCTTTGATCCCATTTCGATGATATTCAACAGAACCAGTTCAGTATACCTCCGAAATAACATGATCAAGTTTTGTCGCAATAGAAGCATTTTTACGTAAGTTATGATGCATAAGGGCTATGGAATAGATCCCGCTCCTGTGTCCTAACCTTTAACCCCATTTCGCCCATTTTCAATAGCATTCGTTCCCAGGCAGGTCCCTACAACATACTTACATTTCATCCAAATCGAAACATTTTTACGTAAGTTATGACGCATAATGGCGATGGAAGTAATTCCGCTCCTATGTCTGACTTTTGACTCCATTTCGCCCATTTTCAACAGGGTTCGTCCCCAGTGGTCCTTTACCATATACTAAAATTTCATCGAAATCGAACCATTTTTACGCACGTTATGACGCATAAGGGCAATGGAATGCATCCCGCTCCTATGTCCTGACCTTTGACCCCACTTCACCCATTTTCAATAGGGTTCGTCCCCAGGCGGTCCCCTACCACATATTAAATTTTCATTGAAATCGAACTATATTTACGTAAGTTATGAGGCATAAGGGCAATGGAATGGATCCCGCTCCTATGTCGTGACCTTTAACCCCATTAGTCCCATTTTCAAAAGGGTTCGTCCCCGGATGGTCCCCTACCACATACTGAAATTTCATTGAAATCGAACCATTTTTACGTGAGTTATCGTGCCGACAGACAGACGGACGGACGGAAAAAGCTGGAGCATATACGCTTCTTCAACCTACGGTTGGAAAGCGTAAAAGGTTTCAACCTTTACACAAGTAGTGGAAAATCTTAGCATTATTTAAAGAGGATAATGCTCAACATTTCTATTCTAGCGAATCGCGTATAGTAAAGAAGAAATTTCTCAATAGGGTTTTTAGAAGCGAAGGTACAGCTGCAAACTGATGTACACAAACACCAACTACTGGCAGAACTGTGAAGTAACAAATTGCTCATATACTTGCCCAAAGTGTTCTACAAAGCACGACGTAAATGGCATCTGCCATCCGGTGTTGAAATACTTTTTAAATCGCACATGTAGAAGCAGAGATACTGAAAAAAACATATTAAGCATTTGCTTCTCCTCTCGACAAAATTGTGCATTATTTTGGGAAGAAAATGCGCACACAGGGTTTGCATAATTAGTAGTATCTGACCGAAGAAGGAAGTTTTTAGTCCGATTTTTAGTCTCGCAGATATTGCTGTAAACGGAAACGTGAACTTATGCTCTCTGGTGGCAGACTTGTGCGTTAAGAAAAATTTTAATTTATAGGCGAAACATTTCGCAGCGGAAACGCTCTCCAACAAAGAAAAATTTTCAAATTGGACTCTTAGAAGCAGAGATATCAACAAAAATAAGATATAAATCTACTCCCCCTGGCGGAAAAAACTTGCATTATTTTATGAAGGTTATTCTCAAAAGGTTTTCCGATGTGAGTGGTATCGGTCCACGAAATAATTTTTTCAATCGAGTTTTCTGGAACTTAGATTTTGCTGCAAATACATCAGAAGCAGAAATGAACACTTACGCCCCCTGTTGGCCAAACCCTTATTTACCAAATATTGGAATTATATGCAAAGCCTTTCCCATCAGGAGCTGTATCCGATGCAGAAAGAATTTTTCAAATCGGAGTTTTAAAAGCTGAGATATTGACAGAAATAAGATGTACATCTACGACCCCTATTGGAGAAACCATGCATTATTTCAAGAAGAAAATATTTCGAAAAGATTTTTCGGCGTGAGAGGTATCTGTTCACGAACGAATTTTTTCAATCCAGATTTTAGAAGCTCAAATATTTTTGTAAATGCCTCAGATCCAGAAATAAACTTATGCCCTCTGGTGGCCAAACCTTTACCAAAAATTAGAATATATATACAAAGCGTTCTCCATCAGGAGCTGTATCCACTGCAGAAAGAATTTTTCAAATCGGAGTTTTAGAAGTAGATATCGGGTAAAACGAAATTACTTTTACGCCCTCTAGCTAAAAATCTATGCGCAACTTGAAAAAGAGACTACACCTAAAATAGTCTTCGACATGAATGGAATCGAAAGGTAAAACAATTTTTTCAATTGGATGTTTAGCAGCAAATATATGGAATAAAATGTATTTTGAATTTGATATCATCTGCATTTACGTCCTCTAGGGGCCAAATTGTGCATCGTAAAAAAATCGACATAGAAGATTATATCATTTGTACATTTCAAGCTTCCCAGTGCAAAAAGAATTTTTCAAATCGGTCTAATAGTTGCGGAGATAGGGTGTGTTCACAGATGGACGGGCGGACTAACCGGTATCAAGGCAATAAGCACAATCTTTTTTACAAAAGACGCTAAAAACTGATTTGGCAAAAGTCCCAATCTAGTAGGTATTTTTCACAGTTTTCAAGAAAGTGGTAATAAAATTACGCCGTTTTTTCATGCTTTATGTATTCTGTTGAGGGAATATAGAGAATGTGTAAATATATTATCAACAAAACGCAGTTCCAGGTTGTGTTCTGTTACTTCATGTTCAAACGCTTCAGCTGCAGTCTTATATGCTTGAGCGTAAGGACTTAGCCAGAATATCTGCCAGGGCTGTCAATATCGATCGCTTTAATTCTTTTTCATTACGACCAATAACTGTATCAGTAGCTGCCGAGGAATATATAAAGTGCCGCCCCGGTGGCGCAGTGGTCTAAGGCGTTGGCCTCTGATCGTTCGTCCGAAGGGGTCCGGGTTCGAATCCCGGTGAGGCATGGATGTTGTGTTTGTCTTACGGCACTGGCTCTCTCCCTTCCCTGGAACCAGTGACCCTAAATTAGGGACGGGGACTGCTTATAGCCCATTGAGTTGCTCACGGTGGTCGTTAAACCTCCAATCAAAAAAAAAAAAAAAAAAAAAAAAAGAATATATAAAGTACAATTTTCACCAGTAAGTGGTAATAATTCCGAGAGCCGCCCCGGTGGCGCAGTGGTCTAAGGCGTTGGCCTCTGATCATTCGTCCGTAAGGGGTCCGGGTTCGAATCCCGGTGAGGCATGGATGTTGTGTTTGTCTTACGGCACTGGCTCTTTCCCTTCCCTGGAACCAGTGACCCTAAATTAGGGACGGGCGACTGCTTATAGCCCATTGAGTTGCTCACGGTGGTCGTTAAACCTCCACTCAAAAAAAAAAAAAAAATAATAATTCCGAGATGTACGCGTGAATCTGTCCCTGAATTTTAAAGCAGTACTGACCATTGTCTGGAATCTCCATTTTTGTGACCGAGAGAGAAGCGAATGTGACATTGTACTATTGTATTTCCGGATGTGTTGGACCAAATTAGGACTGTGCAGAAGTAAGTCCTTCAGCCCCGTGTTTATCTAGTTCTGGAAGGGAAATAAGACCGTTATGACAACAGGAATGAAATAAAGCTTTCGGAGTAGCGAACAAAAGTATTTGGCGAAATACTTTTTCGACCATAATATTTTTTCTGCTGGACCAAATTGGGCCATTTTGGGATATGATATGTGTTGATTCGTGGGTTACAATGCATGCCGCGTAGTTTGTATTTCGCTCAGAGCGAATTTGTCGTTCGAAATGGGCCATGTTCAAGAGTCGCCAATTATTACCCATTTGTTTGCTGCATGTATTAATGTTTTTCTTGTGATTTTTGTGGGTTTTGTGATTCTCGGAATTGTGATAATAAGTCAATCTTAGGTTTTCAGAAATGGGTAAAAAGGCGGAGATCCCTGTTGGAGCTCGCCAGGCTGCCGCGAACATGATGGAATCCGAAATGGGCGATACCGACATTGTGAGGGCCCTGAAGATCCGATACCAGTCCATTTCAGCTATCCTGCATCCTGCAAGAAGACTGGGACCGTCGAGAACAGTCCGCGATGTGGTAGGCCTCGTTCCACTACGTTGCGTCAGGATAGACGCATTCTCCGTCGATCTCGTACTGATTCCACCTTGACTGCTGTGGACATCGCCACCGAATTCCGCGACAGCGACGACCTGAACGTCAGCCAAATGACCATCTCCCGTCATCTTATTGCTGGTGGATTGAATGGAAGACGCCCCGCCAAGAAACCACTCATTGGAGTCAAGAATCAACGAGCCAGAGTCGCGTTCGCGCGCCGTCATCGACACTGGACCGCGGCGGACTGGAGTAAGGTGCTTTTCACCAACGAGAGCAAGTTCAACTTGTTCGGAAGTGATGGCATCCGATACGTACGACGTCCGTGTGGCCAGAGATTCAATCCCCAGTTCATTCAGCCGACTGTCAAGCACGGAGAAGGATCGCTCATGGTTTACGGCGCCTTCTCTCGCAATGGAATGGGCTCCATCATTAAGATTGACGGAATAATGACCGGCAAGAGCTACACGAACATGCTCATCAACGATGTCTTCCCATGGGCAAACGAGAACACGCCACCCGGATGGATCATACAGCAAGACAACGACCCGAAGCACACCTCCAGAGTAACGAAGGCAGTCTTCCAGCAGCAACAGGTCACACTTGTAGCCTGGCCGAACCAAGCTCCAGACCTCAACCCCATCGAGCACATGTGGGAGGAGCTGGAGAGACGATGTGCGAAGAAAACCTGCCGGAATAGGGCTCAGAAGTTCGGCCAGCTGTCTGCAGAATGGGCGCGAATTCCGCAGGTCACCGTCGAGACGCTAGTGGACTCGATGCCTGCCCGTTGTGCAGCTGTTATTAAGTCTCGTGGTTATCCCACGAAGTATAAGTTATTGTTTTGTCGTTTTCTCGTACTTGTTTTCTGTTATCATTGCATTAAATGGATGTGATACACACCTCTTTGTATGCTCTTTGCGATTAAGTTAGGTACCTGATCTGTGTTAAGGTTTCCGATCCATCTGCATATGGGTCATGTTTACAACTGAATAACACATATCATATCCCAAAATGACCCGATTTGGTCCAGCATAAAAAATATTATGGTCGAAAAACTGTTTCGCCAAATACTTTTGTTCGCTACTATAGGTTGCCGCTTGTATTACGGCGATCATTACGTGTGTTTTCAAATGTCCTTCGCTCACGTATACATTACGAAACCTCCACCCTTTTGATGGTCTTCTCGAAAGCTACTCGTAACAGAACCCTGTTTCCGTCTTCACTGTAACACAGTTTACAGTTGAATATTAGTGGAAGCACGTGCAGCCGATTTTTCCTTGATAATAGCCAATCAGCTCCTTGCTCGCTGGCGCCATTTCCCAAAGTCGTAAGACTACCCTTTTGCCCCGCGTTGCGATGACGAAATCAGATTGTTTGACACGAACTGCAGTCGGCTGATTAAATTTAGAAAATTTTCATTTTCTCCCGATTCTTGGGATCAAGATTTCTAAATGAACCATTTCTCAAATCCGTACGGCGTACCTATGTTCCGCAATTTTGTGCGACACTACGGAATTACATATAAGATATACTGTATACATGAACTCGTTTATACGTTTTTCTACTTAGAAAATACTTAGAATTTTCCAGTGATGGGCCATTGAATTTTGAGTACCTATCTGGACAGGTGGTATTTTAACCTCTGTTATACGTTTTTCTAGGAGCTGTACAAGATAACTGACTACGTTTGTAGAGCTATACAAGATTTTTTCGCTTCAAAACTGCTTATGAAGCCAATAAAAGCCTCTACATGGCGTAGCATTGAATGGAACAAGTTTTTCATATCGTCCTGGGGAATATTCCGTCAGGCTGCTTCTATGCGAAACCATAGTTTTTTTGCGGTGACTGGCGCTGGAGCCGCTTGACGCGCCAGTCGCTTAGTTACCATGTCCCAGGCATGTTCGATCGGAGACATATCCGGCAAACATGCAGACGAGGGAAGAAGCGGTATCTGTTGTGCATGGAAGAAGTCTCGGACATTCCGGGCCACATGCAGCCGAGCATTGTCTTGCTGGAATATAGCGCAAGGATAACTCTGAAGGAAGAGTATCACCTCTACCTCTAAAACATCCCCGATGTATCGCTGGCTGTTGAGGGTTCCCTCAATTCGTGTCAGGCGAGATCACCAATTAAACTCAATGGTTCCCCAAACCATGACGCTTGGCATTGTGTCGGTATGACGCTGCAAGTCGGCGTTCTCCACGATGTCTTCGAACACGTATGCGATCATACTGGTGCATCAAGTTGAATCGTTACTCGTCGGAAAACACGACCTGTTGCAAATCAGCACGTCAATACCTGTGTTCGGGACCCCATTGCAGCCTCTGGGGTCTGTGGTTGTGGATGGAAGGAAGGCACCGCAACAGGCTGCTAGCGAGCAGTCCTCTCTTAAGCAGATGACGTCGAACTCTGCTGGAGGAGAGTCCTGACTTGTAACAGTGCTCCACTGCTGCGTTAACACCGTGGATATCGCCGTGCGATCGGTCACTGCCATGCGGTCCATTTCCAGGATTTCTGTGCGTCCGAGCCTCATCTGTGCAGTGACGTCACGTTCGTATCATTGTACTGACGTTTACACCCATACGAGTGGCATTTTCACTGTAGGAAAATCCAGCTTTTTTATCTCAACAATCCTTCTTCGCTCAAAGTCGGCCAGGGGTTCATAATGCGACGTTCGTTCGGCGACAGGGCGTAATGAGACACAGTGGCTTACCAGAAAGTCTCGAGGCCCCGCAAAACTATCTTTGTGGCCCTTTTGCGAAAATCTATTAACTTTCAATTACTGAATTTTTTAAATTCCATATCTTTAAGTGGGTTTTTATGAGCGTTTAAAAACTTCTAGTTCTTTGAAACCTAAAAGGTTTTTTTCGTAAAACAGAGTATTGCACTTTATTGCTTGCAGCACGTGCACGTTGTAATTAAAATGATTGTCCTAGTTTATACCTATTAACAATACCAAAGTTACTTCAAAGTTAATCACATCATGCAAATTTTATTCTCTCAAAAAATTAAGGCCATTCTGTGAAATAATTCATGATCAGACATACATAAAACATGCGACATTGTCAAATAACCTTTTCCGATTTATACGAAAATGTAGAACATAAGTTAATAAGTAACTAAATAATTAAGAATTGTGGCACAAAAAAAGATGCAAAACTACTTAGATCATTTAATATAATGCCACAACATGTTGCATATAGTAAAAATTTCTCTCTGGATTCTGTTACAAAAATAATAATAGAGGTCTTCGTTCCCGCGAAAAAATTATTTAGTTCATTACATTCTGAAGAATGCGTAGTTACGTGCAGATAACTGTAGCACATAACTTATTTAAATAATTTTCACTAGCTGAACTAATATTTCTTTCACGTTCTCTTTCTAATATACATGATTATGGCTGTGATAAAGGGCCTCTGGAATAACTTTCCCCGTCATCCAGTCTTTATAAACTAAAACCGAGAAAATAATTCCTAAATATTTTACTTATTAAAAAAACCCTCAAAAAATTGCTTTTCTTGTTAATACCACATTCAAAGCTGCCATCAAAAATTCCTGGCTATTTCTTTAACCAGCTTCATATGATCGATAATGAAAATTCGTGCTAAATGCACGATAAAAACCTAAGTTTCATAGTAAAAGATGTCAATTTATTTACATATTAAACAATACATAAAGTTAAAACCCAGAAGGGCGACCTCGTTCGGAGTTATGGTAGTTCCCAAAGATCTCGCTCCACTAGATTTTAACCTTATGTATTTATTAATATGTAAATAAATTGACATCTTTTACTGTGAAACTTAGAAGGTTTTTTTATCGTGCCTTCGACACTTTGGAATCATTATGTATACACTATCTACGAACAAGTAATTGGACACCCCTGCGATCGAAGATATCTGCGGTCCTGATACACTTCACGGCCGCCGCCGTTAAATATCGCGTGGGAAACAACAACGCAACCAGTCGCATGGAAGATGCCACGCAGTTCGGAGCTCTCTGATTTCGAGAAAGGTGTAATCGTCGGGTATCACAGAAATGGCCGATCCATACGTGACATATCCAGCGAGTTGAAGTTCCCAAAATCGACAGTGGCCTACATGATTGGCAAGTGAAAAATGAGAGGTGACTGTCAGAATGTGCTCCGTCCCGGCAGACCCACAAAACTGAATTAGAGACCGACGGGTGGCGGCCAGAGAAATTCGGAAGAACCGCACCAAATCGATGGGCCACATCCGCGAAGAGTTTCAACAGGCATCCGGGAGTGTTCTTTCGATGAATACCATCCGTAAGTAAGCCCATCTGCTCGGTTATCATGGACGTGCTGCCGCCCACAAGCCTTTGATCACCAAGTCCAATGGCGCTGCTCGGCTAACGTGGTGCAAAGAACGTCGACAGTGGACCGTTGAACAGTGGAAACAGGTTCTCTGGAGCGACGAATCAAGGTTCACCCTCTACCGTTCGAATGGCAGGGTCTGGGTTTGGCGTCTGCCTGGAGAACGCCTCCTGCCGGAATGTATTGTGCCAACTGTGAAGTTCGGCGGCGGTGGAATTGTGCGTTGGGGGTGTTTCTCCTGGTATGGCACTGAACCCTTGGTCGCAATTCCTGGTAGACTCTACGCCGAGACCTACTGCACCATTTTGGATGACCATGCGCTTCCTACGTTGTGGCAGTTTTACGGGGTGGACCCATGTTACTTTCAGGATCACAATGCCACCTGTCATGTTGCGAGGTCCACCACGGCTTGGTATGGTGACAATGGGATTAATCGAATGGACTAGCCTGCGCAAAGCCCGGACCTTAACCCTGTCGAGCACCTCTGAGACGAGTTGGAGCGTTGACTTAAGGGGTGCCCCCACCGTCCGAAATCGGTGAAGGAACTGACCTGTCTTCTCCAAGTCGAGTGGAAGAAAATACCGCTAGCCGTCGTACAACGTCTGGTTGGGAGTATGTCCCGGAGGGTCGCAGCTGTAATCGCCGCTCGTGGAGGCTCCACCAACTATTGAAGGTGAATAAGTTTCGTTTTCCTTTGCTATCACAGGTGTCCAATTACTTGTTGGTTGATAGTGTATATACAGAGTGTCCGATAATTATTGTACACATTAAAAATTATATAAAACAAAACATTAAACAGATAGAAAGAAATTGACTGTACTAACTTACAATGTAACTCCATAAGTTAATAAATTTCGATGTGAGATCCCTTGGTTGCTCGTAGTACGTCCAAGCGATACTCGATTTCATGCCATGTATTGGCAAGCAGATGAGGAGTTATGGAATTCATAGCAGCTGTGTTACGCTGCTTCAGTTCCTCCAAATCAGTACAAGGCGTCTGATATACACGATCCTTCACATAACCCCACATGAAATAATCCTACTGGAGTTAGATCTGGAGAGCGAGGAGGCCGCGGAATGGGACCACCACGCCCAATCCATCTGTTGGGGAAATGCTCATTTAGGCACTTACGTACACACGTTGACCAATGCGGAGGCGCGCCGTCTTGTTAAAAAAAGACGTCATATCTTTTAATCTGGGGTATAGCGAAATTTTCTAGCATATCCAAGTAAATGTCACCATTTATGTTTTTTTTTGCAGAAGGAGAAAGGAACAATCACTTCTCTTTTTAACAGGGCGCACCACCACACATTAACTTTTGGAGAATCACGTTCCAGTTCAATAGCAGCATGAGGCGGTTCATTGCCCCATATCCTACAGTTGTGACGATTCACAATACCTGATGCACGAAATGCGGATTCATCACTAAAAATTACAGTACTGAGAAAGTTTTCGTCGTTTTCCACTCGATTTAGCATATCCACAGCAAAATAGTATCGCAAAGTGTGATCATTTACACGCATCTTTTGCACTATTTGCATTTTATAAGCATGAAACTTTAATTTCTTGTGCAAGATATCGTGAACTGTCGATTTCGGAATGCATGTAGTTCTCTGCTTGCTTTACGAACGGATTTCCTGGGGCTTCGTCGGAAACTTTCATTAACTTGGTCAACCGTCTCACCGCTGACGCTAGGCCTACCGGCTCCTCCACGATGTTAAACATTGCCAGTTTCTTTAAACTGTTTCATCCACCGCTTAATTGAATTCGTTGACGCAGGATTACAACCATACTCTAAACGGTACTGTCTGTTAACTTCAATGACAGACTTTAATTCCGCAAGCCATAACACACACATCGCCTTCTGCTGTACGGATGACATGACAACTGATTGCCCATTTCTCATACATTCCTCATCAGGCCACAATTAGCGCCGTCTATCGGATTCTGGGAGTAACAATTCTTCAAAACAAAGATATAGAAACCGTGTTAGTAATACCATATTAGTAATATACCTTGTTAGTGAGTGCCATGGGGGAGACTGGCACAAGACAGACCGTTGTGGAGGAAACTTGGGGAGACCTTCGTCCAGCAGTGGATTGATAATGGTTGACAATGATGATGACAAAATTAGCTGGGTCTAAGAACAAGTTGCATGTGAACAAATTATCAGGAAAAACCAAAATGTTGATGCAAAAAAGAAGAGAGATGAGGACAACTAAAGAAGATGTGACTTCCAAAGTGGAATACATAGAGCTATGCAAGACAGTACGAAAAAGTATCACTGAAGACGTAAGGAAATTCAACTGTGAACTAGTGAGCAAAGCAATTGAAAACAACCAAAGCCTAAAGATAGCGAAGGGACATCTCAGTAAGGGAAGAAAACAGATTATGGCACTGAGAAAAGAAGATGGTTCTGTAACAAGAAATAGAGGCGAAATTTTGACAAGAGTGAAAGATTTCTACTCCAAATTATATGAAAGGGATGATATATGCACTCCAGACATCATGAAAGATACCAGTACCAGAGTTCCTCCAGTCCTTCCAGCAGAAGTTGCACATGCAATCAAGAACATGAAGCGAGGAAAAGCTCCAGGAGAAGATGCAATTACTGTAGACATCATACAAGAAGCAAGTGGAGAAATCGAAACAGTAATCGCCCAAATTTTCACTCGATGCCTTAATGAAGGAATGATTCCTGAGGATTGGAACACCGCTACAATGATCCTGCTACATAAGAAAGGTGACATTGAGGATCTCGGAAACTACAGACCTATCAGCCTCCTATCAGTAGTTTATAAAATCTTCACTAAAGTTCTTTCACACCGCTTGAAGGTAACACTGGACATGGCTCAACCGAGAGAACAAGCTGGATTCAGGAGTGGCTACAGCACAATAGATCATATCCACGTGCTGAGAGAACTAATTGAAAGAGCGAGGGAATATGAACTTCCATTGTGCATGGCTTTTATCGATTATGAAAAAGCCTTTGATTCGGTGAAACCATCAGCAGTTACAATGGCTCTGAAAACCTGCGGTATTGAAGATGCATACATTAATATTATTAATAACATCTATGAAAATGCAAGTGCAAAGATTAGGCTGTTTGAAAATACAACACACGTAAAAATTGGAAAGGGAGTGAGACAAGGTGACACCATATCTCCGAAGCTCTTTAATGCCACATTGGAGGGTGTTTTTCAGTCGCTGAGCTGGGAAAACAAGGGGATAAAGATTAATGGAGATTATCTAACCCACCTTCGTTTTGCTGATGACGTAGTCATTTTTGCAACTACCCCATCAGAGCTGCAGAGTATGATCCAGGAACTTGCTGACAAGAGTAAAGAAGTGGGATTAAAAATGAACTTTCAGAAGACAAAAGTGATGTTCAATGCTTTTACAAGAAATGAAGATTTATCGATTGATGGAGAAAAACTGGAGATAACAGACACGTACGTTTATCTTGGACAGCAGATATCAAGTGAGGGTCACATTGATGAAGAAATTAATCGGCGTACAAAACTTGCCTGGAGAGCTTTTGGAAGAAACAGCATAATTTTCAAGAGCAATATGCCATTATGTCTTAAAAGAAAAGTGTTTGATCAATGCATCCTTCCAACTTAACTAAAAGAGACATACAAAGGCTGCAGACAACTCAAAGAAGCATGGAGGGGTGCATACTTGGTGTAACCAGGAGAGATAAGAAGAGGAACTCGTGGATCCGAAAAATGACAAGAGTGGAAGACATCATGATCAGAGTTAAATCCCTGAAATGGCAATGGGCTGGACATACTGCCAGAAGGACAGATCATCGATGGACAGCCGAAATTTTAGATTGGATTCCAAGGGACAGGAAAAGACCCAGAAGAAGACCACATGGGAGATGGGTGGATGAAATTCGAAAGTATGCAGGGGTGACATGGAGGAGACTGGCACAAGACAGACCGTTGTGGAGGAAACTTGGGGAGACCTTCGTCCAGCAGTGGATTGATAATGGTTGACAATGATGATGATGATGATATATATGTTTACAGCTTCACATGAAGTTTTCGCAATTTTTTTTTGTAAAATCCCTTTGTTCAGGCTAGAGGCCTTGTAGCCGTGTGGCTACTAGGCCTCTAGCCTGAAAAACGGTTAGGGCTATCAATACGCCCCTGATGAGACACAAGAAACATCCTTTCGACTCAATGTCGGCTCTTCACTGATTACACCATTTCGTTTGAGCCAGCTCTTTACACATAAGACCAAACAGTTCAGAGGATGTTGCTCCGAAACCGCATGCGCATTTTTACAGACGCTTTAATCGTTTGCCTGCCCAAACCTGTTGCGCATATCCGTAGCCCACGAAAATCGTTAAAAGAAGCCTGTAATTTTGAGCCAAGTTTCCTGAAAAAAACGGAAGCACTTCTGATTCTCTCCAACGCCACCAGAGGCCGCTTTTACCAAGTACAACATTGCCTTCCGTTAGTGCTTTTAGTATACTGCCGTAGGTTACAAAACTCCATACTTCTCAGTGAAAATCCTCCAAATACGTGGCGTTAGTGAATAAACAAATACATTGCTCTTTCCACGATTAGCAACGCACAGCAACCGAAAAAATTGTTATTCGGCGGCAAGTTACGATGAACAATTAGAAATATTTGCTACGAAACAATGCGATTCAGCGAAAACAATATGCATTGCAATAGCCTTCGAAACCACCTGCTTTCCCACACTTTAATTGCTGCCGGTCGCTGTAGTAAGTAGGCTACAGGCAAAGTGGTACTTCCCGATTAACATTATATTTGTTTTGAACTTTCATGAACGTTTCATAGTGGCAGCCTTTAGATATCTCATTTTGACCTCCTTGGGTATAACTGACTGGCACATACCATCATATTCATTTGTGTACAGCATGCATTCTAATATGAGAAATTACCCTTCTGCCTCATTTTATAATGTAACATTTTTAACCAAATTGTGGACAGTTCCCTTGATTTAATTTAACTGAAAATTGGGCAATTAAAGCAGAGCATTACGTTCTTCTTAAATAAATATTTTTACACGAGTTAGCGTGCTGGCAGCAAAGCGTGAGCATAACGATCCTTTTAAGGGTGGAGAACGCTCAAATAAAGAAGAACGTAGATTTTTAGGTAATATCACCTTTCAAAATGATTTGGGAGCAATGAATTACTTAAAAATATACATATATTAAAATTCTATATAGCAAGTCATCGATGTATTTAATGAGTCCCGAAATGTGTAACTTCGTTGATCATATCGGAATGCTAGATTACGGGATAGGACTGATAAATTATACCATCAGTTATTTATTAGTCATATATTATTCATCGCTCGCTTTCGCAAGAAAAATCAAAACAATTATAGGGAAAATTTATGCGATTTAATTCTGTATGACAGCACATCCACCTGCCACCAGCAGTGGCTAATCGTTGTTGCTGTTGTCCTCGGTAAAAGCGCCATCTGGTGAGCGTTCCGGTGTAAATTATTCCTGGTTTTGAAGGCCGAAATAGCAGGCTTCTTTCACGAGCCTCGTATAGGCTACGGCATATCCTGTAAGTTTCAATCTAATACCCGCAGTCCTTTATGGTGCAATTTTCACAAACAGTAGTGTATAAAACAAATTTGCTGCCCCGGTGGCGCAGTGGTCTAAGCGATGGCCTCTGATCATTCGTCCAAAAGGGGTCCGGATTCGAATCCCGGTGAGGCATGGATGTTGTGTTTGTCTTACGGCACTGGCTCTTTACCTTCCCTGGAACCAGTGACCTTAAATTAGGGACGGGCGACTACTCATAGCCCATTGAGTTGCTCACGGTGGTCGTTAAACCCAAAATAAAAAAATTCAAAATGTTAAATACTACTACATTTTTATGCTTTGAAGGAGTACAAGGTATTCCTTAATGATTTATTGAAGTCGATTTGGTAGCGAAAGGAGAAAAAATGTGCGAAAAAAAATGTGTATACGTATTTTATCGCATTGCGAAAATCATGAAGTGAAGATCAAACTTCCCTTTCGACGGCTCTATCTGTCTATAAAAATCCTGATTCTGTAGGTTAAGTGAAATCTTCACAACTAAGAACCGAGACCAGTGCTGCAGTATAGAACAAATGAATTAACAGCCTCACTTTCTGCGGATCCTGGGTGCAACCATTTGGAATCGAAATGACTAACTACATCTAGGATTCTGTTCTACTACGTCACGAAGTTACGTTCCAGGGATATTTCAATATAATTATAAATTAATAAATAATTGTTAATAAAATACGAAAATTATAATTTTTATTAGTTACATAATTGTTATGAATTAATAAATAATTATTTTAGTAAAATGCGAAAATTATAATTTTTATTAATTACATATTTAATATAAATCAATAAATAATTTTAGTAAAATACGAAAAGTTCAATATTAATTGCATAATTAATATTATAAATTAAATAATTTTAATAAAATACGAAAATTATAATTATTAGTTACAAAATGAATGTTATGATTTAATAAAAAATAAATTAATAAAAATATCGTTCAGAGCGAACGATCAGTCGCCTCGAACATAACCTGATCAGCAGACCCGAATTCTTGAGGACAGTTCTCGAATTTAATTTACTATCTCCAAAAACATTTGATGCCATAGGGGAAGCAAATTGCTCGCGAATCTTGAGTTTTGTACTTAAATTTAGAATTTATCAAAAGCTTACGTTTCTAATGAAAATTCGCTTAAAATTAATTTTCGTTGTAATTGTACTTAATTGTACAAATTGTACTTGTTCTAATTTCCACCTAAAAATGAGGAAATTCTGCATGCAGTTCGGTCTTCAGAGAAACATAACGATTATATAGGTCATTCTTAATTCAACACGTGCATCTGAGTTATGCTGAATGTGCATCTAAGGTAAATATTTCAATTTTGTACTCAAATCAGTGTTTCAGTGTCTGTTCACCTTATTCTAACGCGGTGTTCTACTTTTCTATATATCACGTAGATTCGTTCGCAAAAACTTAAGTGAATCGCTTTTACTGCAATGAAAGTTGGTTAATGAAAGCCGAGGTTGTAATATGAATAAAATGTGCTAATATTTAGTTTACGAATTACTTAGAAAGCTGTCGCAAAAACGAAGGGAAATAATTTTGTCAAATATTTAGAAGAAATCTGAAAGTTTAATTCGAAATGAAGAAAATATTAATGTTTAGATGAAACTGACAAATTATTTGGGAAGTCGTCGCTTAGAGTGCTAGCCGACGGGAGCTTTGAAAATTTTCTCACAAAATGAATGAAATGTGCTGTTTTGTTGACAAATTACTTTCTCAGTATGAAGATGGCTGTTGGTGATGTAGTGGTACAAAGCTCTGGCCGCTAATCATTCGTCCAGGATGAGGCCAGGATTCGAATTCCGGCGAGGCATGGATGTTTTGTTTCCATACGTGCCAACAGTTCCGTACCTGAAACACTCGGGACCCTCCCGCAAAAAAAAAAAAAAAAAAAAAATGTATATATATATATATATATATCTTCGAGGCCCTTTTGAGAAAATCTATATTTGCTTTCAGTTACTGAAATTTTTAAATTTCATATTATCATCTAGGTTTTACGGGCGTTTTAATAATTCAAATTACAGCTGTTTTTCGTAAAACCAAAGTTGTTACACTTTATTGCGAGTAACACAAATGTACACGGTGTAATTAAAATGGCTGCCCTAGTTTTATACCAATACAAAGTATAGCAAAACACTTACGCCAAAGTTAATCACATCATGCAAATTTTATTCTTTTAGAGAAGTAAGGCCAGTCTGTTTGAAATGCCTCACGATGACACAATGGTGTAAAAGAGCCTTAGAGCGGCTTAGCTAAAACTTAAATGTATTTCTGAAATTAAGTACGAAACCTGCATCAGCGCTTTTAACATCTTGTTACCCATAGGCGTAGCTAACTGCGCAGCTTTGTTTAACGGTTTCTCGGCTGAACTCATTTTACGAAGGCAATACTGAAATTTATGAGCTACACTGTTTTAAAAATTGCGAGTTGTCATGATTGAAGCAACAAGTACGACACCTTGATTTATTTTTGTAAAAAAAACCCGTCTTTTTTGGACACATTTTTTTCATCGTTCTGGCAAGTTAAAGATAGCCTTGCGGAAGATCACCGACTTACAGTTCGTGTGCTGCTTCCATGCTCTGATAGTGTTGGGTGCAGATCTGGTTCTTTCTTAGGAATCCAAAAAGATAAGTCTGAGGGTGCCAGTTCTAGACTGTAAGCAGGGTGCAGTAGAAGTTCCCATCCGAATTTCTGGAGTTTTTTTCTAAGGTCAAACGTGCAGAGTGGGACCTAGCGTTTTTATGCCAACTTTCTTTCCCGGCTGTTTATCACACAGTCTATTGTGAAGCTTTTCTAATGTTTGAACATAACGAGCTGCATTTATGGTTTGTCTAGGCTCTAAAAATCAACCATAATGCATCCATCTGCATCCCAAAAGGCAGTTCCTATAACCTTTGCAGCTGATGGAACTGTCTTAGGCTTCTTCCTGCTTGGTGAATGGAGATGATGCCATTCTATGCCCTGGTCATTGGTTTCAATTTCGAAATGGTAGTACCAACTTCCGTCACATCACAATTCTATGCCAAGAATTTGCCCCTTCATTTCGATACCGCTCAAGCAGTTGTGATGAGATGGTTTAGTGGTGGTCTGTCAGTAAACGTAAGACCCAGGGGGCACAAGTTTTGTTCCGTAGAGGCTGTTCGACATCAACCGCTATGAGGCTGATCGTTAATGTCTGTAAAATTGTCTTTAAAATGTTTCATGCATCTTCACATTCAAACTGAAGCCTACAGTGAATATTGCCAGCCGGAATTGCCTCTTTTACAAAGAACCGAATCACAGCATGGTGACGGAACGATGTATCACTGTTGCCATCTTTTCTCGCATCTGTTTGGTACATGACTGACGCTGGTGACATCATTTGGCATTCATGGCCGCAACGAGAGATGGCAGTGTTCACAGACTAGCATTCTCACAATACACAATCTGCCTGTGTAATGCAGTTTTTCTCATTACTTTCAGTATGACTAACGCAAAAGTAAATAACCTCTCTGCTTGATGGATGTTGCTCTCTGAAATATTTTCTTGGGTTTTTTTTTTTTTTGGAGGTTTAACGACCACCGTGAGCAACTCAATGGACTATAAGCAGTCGCCCACCTCTAATTTATGGTCACTGGTTCCAGGGAAGGGAGAGAGCCAGTGCTGTAAGACAAACACAACATCCATGCCTCACCGGTATTCGAACCCGGACTCCGTTCGGACGAATGATCAGAGGCCATCGCTTAGACCACTGCGCCACCGGGCGGCATTTTTCTTGTTTCCAGGCGATACTTTTCTAAAATGGATATGAGACATGGAAGAAACGGTAGTCATTAAAAAGATTTGTCTGTCAAACCTATGGCATAGCTAAATGAGCTCAAAGTAAAAAGCAGTTTAATACGTACGCATTCTAAATGTATGTCATGATTTTTAAAACAGTAGAAAAAGAAACTGCACCTTTTTGTCACTTGTCCTACTGAAAACTGTTGGAAAATGTGTAAAATAATTTGTAAGAGTTACTCGATACCCAGTTTTATTTATCACATTTGTATATGGTGGCTGCATATAATTGATTTGACTTATCACATTTGTATATGGTGACTGCATATAATTGATTTGACTTATCACATTTGTATATGGTGACTGCATATAATAGGAAATTACTCATAATTTCAAGATTCGTTTTTACAGTGTTTATATATAATTTCATTTTTGTTACAAAATGTGATTGTCAAAATGTTACAAATCTTGTATATGCAAGTGATTTTTTTTGTGTTACATAAAAAAATTTCTCTTAGGATTGTCCAATAAATGGGTTATAGTTTAAAATAATCTTTCAAGATCTAAATTTACATTTACCAAGAGATGGCGATCATCTTCCTCTGTCCTCCTCCTGGCTTCAAACTTCTCGGGGAGAGTGGCTATATTTCTGTAGAAGCGTGGAGCATCCCGACACCTTACCCTTTGGAAGGCCTGACACACCAGCTTTCTTTGATCAAAGACAGTCCGATTCCCACAGAGGAATCTTGTGCCTTCCAAGACACCATCCTTATTTTTGGAACACACATGGTACATCTGGCACTGGGCTTCCACATCTGCATAGTATCCTCCATTTATCTTACCCTGACAAGAAAAACTGGTTTCAGGTAGGGATTCCGTGGAATAGTGTGGTGCTTCCTGGAAGAAGCACAGGGAAAATTCTTAATTTTAAAGTTTTGAAGATCTTGCATAATACACACAACTCTTACAAAAGCATTTGGTGGGCCACAAAAAGATAACTTCCCTGGTGACAGACAGTGGTGAGTGGGACTAAACGTCTTATTCTAGGAGGGGATAACTATCGGGTACCATTTGATAGAAATTTCAGCGAAATTTGTTTTGTGCACAGATTTAACCAGTTCCCTGCCCAAAAGGAAGGGAAAAGTCCATGGATCGTGATATTCGATGACCATAACCTTAATACATCCTCATCAACCATTCCTAAATCCACAGCTCTATCTAGAGCCATTTTCTTGTGTTACATTCTGGCATGTTGAAATTCATCCAATCATTTCAAACGTGGTCTACTTGTGGGTCTTTGCCCATTCCTTAGTATTCAGTTTAGTATTTAAGTTTTCTAATGCTGCCCGGTGGTGCAGTGGTAAAAGCGCTGGCTCCTGACCATTCGTCCGTGATGGGTTCAGGTTCGAATTCCGGTGAGGCATGGATGTTGTGTTTGTCTTGTGCACTGGCCTAAAATCTGACAACTTGTTTGTGATGTCATCACAGGTGGGACACAACTTCGTCTGTCAGCGAGAATAGGCAGAGCCTAAACAGACGGAACTGTAGATGTTTTTTTTTTTTGTTGGAAGTTTTTTTTTTAAATGATTTATTGGACCTGGTGTACAGAGACATGACAAACAGGCAGACATAGACAAGATACAGATGTTTCATATCAAGTACATATCAAACATATTTTTTTACAGTATGCTGAATGACCAATGTACACAGCCAGTGCCGAAAGACAAACATCCATGCCTCACCGGGATTCGAACCCAGACCCAACTAGGATAAATGGTCACCCAGCGCCTTAGACAACTGTGCCTCCGGGGCGGCTGTAGATGTTTGCACGTAGTCATTGTTTATAGTGCTTCGCATCACAAAACAAACTGAGTTAGCGATAAAAACAATTGTCTTGACTAGTGACATAACTCGGCGCCCCGTTAGTTAGCTATATCACAAATCCGGTCTGCTTTGCTGCTCAAAATACTACAAAAAACGACTATATTTGAACACCGGCTGATCGAACTAGACCAGAAATCACATATTCTCTTTGACTGACAAACGCAGGAAACAAAGATGCAGTCCACTTACGATAAAGTAATGAATGAGTTGTTAGACTTTCAATTACAAGGGCATTGCCCTTGGCCAGTAACCTTAAATTAGAGACTGGCGACTGCTTGTAGCCGATCAATTTGCTTATGGTGGTCGTTAGACCCCAAACAAGACAAAAAGTCTGACGGTGGTCAGTTCTTCAAGCAGTATGCCCAACGTATTGCCACCCGAGGGTCTTTCATCATGATGACATCCACTTTTGTCTTTTTCTGATCCAGGAGTTCCTTTTCTTATCTTTCTTTGTTGCACCAAGCATGCATGTCTCCATGCTTCTTTGAGTTGTCTGCAGCCTCTGTACGTCTCTGATTCATAGGTAAGAATTGGAAGGCTGCACTGATTAAGCACTTTCTTTAAAAAAAGTGATCTGAGGTGCAGGCTTCTGACTATTTGCTGGAGCTTTGCCCATGTACTTAGTTCCACCAGTGGCTAAAAAGCATGTTACAAAAATTAACAAATGGCGCACAAAAAAATTTTCATAGCACAAGGAAGGTATCAGAGGCAAATCGATTTTCATATTGAACTATTAAAAGAAGAAATATAGAAGGAAACGTGATAATGTATTACTACGTTCAAAAAGTTCCGGAACTTTACATATTAAAAAGGAATGAGTACAGATATAACCTGTTTGTATGGTGTTTCCTTCGAAGTAGTTACCCTGTGCACTATGCATTTTTGCCAGCGCTCATTCAAATATTTAAATGCAAATTGCTAGCCTTCTTTTGCCACATTCTCCAGTGTTTCCGTTGCAGCTCGTTGCACTTTTTCGGAACTTGAGAAGCGTCGCCCCTAAAGCAAATTCTTCATCCGGGAAAGAAGGAGAAAGTCACACGCAGCGAGATCAGGTAAATAAGCTGGTTGTGAAAGAACGGGAATGTGATGTTTGGACAGGTAATCGAACACCAGGAGGTATCTGTGAGCCGGCGCCTTATCGTGATGGAGCACCTACGAGTTGGTCTTCCAAAGATCGGGTCGCTTACGTCTCAACGATTCTCGGAGACGTTTCAGGACATTGACGTACTCTTCATTAGTGACTGTACGACCCCCTTGCAATCCAAGAAAACTGTTAACAAGATCTCACCGATTCTCAGAGAAGTTTCAGGACGTTGACGTACTCTTATTGACTGACTGTACGACCCCCTTGCAATCGAAGAAAACTGTTAACAAGACCTTCCCTTTGGAGCGGTCAGCCTCCAAAGGAAAAGTCTAAGGTCGTCCTGACCTCTCATCATCCTCGGTACTCTGTCGCCCGTTTTCGAATCGTCAGTGCCACTTATAAACTCTAGTTCGACTCACTGCACTCTCACCGTACGCTGACTTAATCATTTGAAAAGTCTCAGCGAAAGATTTTTCGAGTAGAAAACAAAATTTTACACTTGAACACTGTTCAAAATTCGACATCGTTGTCCTCGCGAAGGAGAGCCTCGAATGCCTGTAATCACAAACTACGCACATACGCTGTACGTGTTGGATCTGGATCAAACCGGTTCTGGCTGGTGGGTCACATCATGATCTGCGCTTGCTCAGCGGGGAATGACTTAATTCGCTGACATTTGGCAAATATTCAAAAAGTTCCGGAACTTTTTGAGCGTAGTAGTAAGTCTATGTCTGCTGGCAGAAGAATATTGCATAATGGAAAGGTTGAAAACAAGCAAAAAAGAAAAAAATTCTCCATGGAAAAAGCTATGCTAAGGAAAAAGAACTTTTCAAATATGTTTCGTGGAAGCAGAGATAGTGAGAAAAAAAAAAAAAAAAGGTTTCAACCTTTACACAGGTAGCGGAAAATCTTAGCATTATTTAAAGAGGATAATGCTCAACATTTCTATTCTAGCGAATCGCGAATAGTAAAGAAGAAATTTCTCAATAGGGTTTTTAGAAGCGAAAGTACAGCTGCAAAGTGATGTACACAAACACCATCTACTGGCAGAAGTGTGAAGTAAAAAATTGCTCATATACTTGCCCAAAGTGTTCTACAAAGTACGACGTAAATGGCATCCGGCAGGGACCGACTTAGGTCAGTTGAGGCCCTGTGCACGTCCTATGTCTGAGGCCCCCTTGATAAAAATTTTCATTCAAACAGTCGAAAAGAATATTTACTGATAAATATTTTTCTTGCAAGCAGTTTTTCTAGCAGTAAACACAATAAAACACATCCCACATGCTCGTCAACTTTACAGCCAATGTGGCATGTGATAGACGAAGGATTCACACCACTTGTACTTCCTCGCACCCGCACAGAGCTTACAGCTATAACATTAATTACTCTGGAATTCTTTTTTCGTTTTAGAGTATCGTGTACGGAAACAAATAATTATCCTCCCAGAGATATAATTTAAAACATCTAGTTTACAATAAATTTAATGGAAACGATGGACCCATGGTAGTTGGTAGTGGTAGTAAGCTGTGACAAGCAATTCCTCACGAAGTCTTTCAGCTGACCACACACATTGTAAGAAATTATTGCAACACTTCACGTAGATTATTACAACAGTATTTAAATAAAGTAGTGTCAATTAAACTTTTTTTTGCATTTTTATTTATGTTAAAGTAAACCCTACATAACTGTGAATATTGATTCACAATTTTTTTTTCACAAGACTAATATTAATAATAAAATAAAAATATTTTGAGTAAATTAGACATGTTTGCTGAAATGCTTTTCATGTGTACTATACCATATTACTCCGAATTTAGGCTGTTCCCATTGGATTTTGATTGTTACAAATAAGAGTCAGATTAAGATGTTACACTGGCCGATCACACCTCTCAGTACAAACCTCAGTACAAACCTTGTGCTTTATTATATGAAATAGTAACAATTTGGTTTCCAAAATGTCATCCGAAATTTTGAAACCGAACCATATAGTAACTTCGCGCTATAACGAAAAATATATTTTGGTTCTGAAAAATTATATTATTATTATGGTAGTTTGGTGGGCCCTCCAAATTCTGATGCCCTGTGCACGTGCAGAAATCAGGCCCTGGCATCCGGTGTTGAAATAACTTTTAAATCGCACATGTAGAAGCAGAGATACTGAAAAAAACATATTAAGCATTTGCTTCTCCTATCGGCAAATTTGTGCATTATTTTGGGAAGAAAATACGCACACAGGGTTTGCATAGTTAGTACTATCTGACCGAAGAAGGAAGTTTTTTAGTCGGATTTTTAGTCTCAAAGATATTGCTGTAAACGGAAACGTGAACTTATGCTCTTTAGTGGCAGACTTGTGCGTTAAGAAAAATTTGAAATTATAGGCGAAACAATTCGCAGCGGAAACGCTCTCCAACGAAAAAATATTTTTCAAATTGGACTCTTAGAAGCAGAGATATCAACAAAAATAAGATGAATCTACTCCCCCTGGCAGAAAAAACATGCATTACTTTGTGTAGAAAGTATTCTCAAAAGGTTTTCCGATGTGAGTGGTATTGGTCTACGAAATAATTTCTTGAATCGAGTTTTCAGGAACTCAGATTTTGCTGCAAATACATCAGAAGCAGAAATTAACACTTATGCCCCCTGTTGGCCAATCCATTATTTACCCATCAGCAGCTGTATTCGATGCAGAAAGAATTTTTCAAATCGGAGCTTTAAAAGCAGAGATATTGACAGAAATAAGATGTACATCTACGACCCTTGTTGGAGAAACCATGCATTATTTCAAGAAGAAAATATTTCGAAAAGGTTTTTCGACGTGAGAGGTATCTGTTCACGAACGAATTTTTTCAATCGAGATTTTAGAAGCTCAAATTTTGCTGTAAATGCATCAGATGCAGAAATAAACTTAAGCCCTCTGGTGGCCAGACCTTTACCAAAAATTAGAATATATATGCAAAACGTTCTCCATCAGGAGCTGTATCCACTGCAAAAAAAAAATTCAAATCGGAGTTTTAGAAGTAGATATCGGGTAAAACGAAATTTCTTTTACCCCCTCTGGCGAAAAATCTATGCGCAACTTGAAAAAGAGACTACACCTAAAATAGTCTTCGACATGAATGGAATCGAAAGGTAAAAGAATTTTTTCAATCGGATGTTTAGAAGCAAATATATGGAATAAAATGTTTCTTGAATTTGATATCATCTGCATTTACGCCCTCTGGGAATTGTGCATCGTAAAAAAATCGACATAGAAGATCATCATTCGTACATTTCTAGCTTCCCAGTGCAAAAAGAATTTTTTAAATCGGTCTAATAGTTGCTGAGATAGGGTGTGTCCACAGATTGACGGACGGACTAACCGGTATCATAAGCACGATCTTTTTTACAAAAGACGGTAAAAAGTGATTCAAAAGACGGTAAAAAGTGATTCAAAAGACGGTAAAAACTGATTTGGTGGGGCAAAGGAAAACGTCTCCGAGACGAAGTTTATTCACCTTCAATAGTTGGTGGAGCCTCCACGAGCGGCGATTGCAGCTGCAACCCTCCGGGGCATACTCTCAACCAGACGTTGTATGACGTCTAGCGGTATTTTCTTCCACTCGGCTTGGAGAAGACAGGTCAGTTCCTTCACCGATTTCGGACGGTGGGGGCACCCCTTAGGTCGACGCTCCAACTCGTCCCAGAGGTGCTTGATAGGGTTAAGGTCCGGGCTCTGCGCAAGCCAGTCCATTCGATTAACCCCATTGTCACCATACCAAGCCATGGTGGACCTCGCAACATGACAGGTGGCATTGTCATCCTGAAAGTAACATGGGTCCACCCCGTAAAACTGCCACAACGTAGGAAGCGCATGGTTATCCAAAATCGTGCAGTAGGTCTCGGCATTGAGTCTACCAGGAATTGCGACCAAGGGTCCCGTGCCATACCAAGAGAAACACCCCCATAGCATAATTCCACCGCCGCCGAATTTCACAGTTGGCACAATACATTCCGGCAGGAGGCGTTCTCCAGGCAGACGCCAAACCCAGACCCTGCCATCCGAACGGTAGAGGGTGAACCTTGATTCGTCGCTCTAGAGAACCTGTTTCCACTGTCGACTTTCTTTGCACCACGTTAGCCCAGCAGCGCTATTGGACTTGGTGATCAAAGGTTTGTGGGCGGCACGACGTCCTTGATAACCGAGCAGATGGGCTTCCTTACGGATGGTATTCATCGAAAGAACACTCCCGGATGCCTGTTGAAACTCCTTGCGGATGTGGCCCATCGATTTGGTGCGGTTCTTCCGAATTTCTCTGGCCAGCACCCGTCGATCTCTAACTCCCAGTTTTGTGGGTCTGCCGTGTCGGGGCAGATTCCGACATTCACCTCTCATCTTCCACTTGCCAATCACGTAGGCCACTATCAATTTTGGGTACTTCAACTCGCTGGATATGTCACGTATGGATCGGCCATTTCTGTGATACCCGACGATTACACCTTTCTCGAAATCAGAGAGCTCCGAACTGCGTGGCATCTTGCATGCGACTGGTTGCGTTGTTGTTTCCCACACGATATTTGACTGCGGCAGCCGTGACGTGTATCAGGACCACAGATATCGTCGATTGCAGGGTTGTCCAATTACTTGTTGGTAGATAGTGTTTATTATCAACAAAACGCAGTTCCTGGTTGTGCTCTGTTACTTCATGTTCAAACGCCTCAGCTGCACTCTTATATGCTTGAGCGTAAGGACTTAGCCAGAATATCTGCCAGGGATGTCAATATCGATCGCTTTAATTCTTTTTCATTACGACCAATAACTATCAGTAGCTGCCGAGGAATGTATAAAATGCAATTTTCACCAGTAAGTGGTAATAATTTCAAGATGTACGCGTGAATCTGTGCCTGAATTTTAAAGCAGTACGGACCATTGCCTGGAATCTCCATTTTTGTGGCCGAGAGAGTAGCGAATGGGACATTGTGCCATTGTATTTCCGGATGTGTTGGACAAAATTAGGACTGTGTAGAAGTAAGTCCTTCAGCCCCGTGTTTATCTAGTTCTGGAAGGGAAATAAGACCGTTATGACAACAAGAATGAAATAAAGCTTTCGGAAAGATAGGTTGCCACGTGTATTACGGCGATCATTACTTGTGTTTTCAAAATTCCTTCGCTCACTCACATTACGACAACCCCCCCCCGTTTGGTGATCTTCCTCGAACGCTACTCGTAACAGAACCTGTTTCCGTCCTCACTATAACACAGTTTACAGTTGAATATCAGTGGAAGCACGTGCAGCCGATTTTTCCTTGATAATAGCCAATCAGCTCCTTGCTCGTTGGCGCCATTTCCCAAGGTCGTACGACTGCTCCGCGTTGCGATGACGCAATCAGACTGTTTGACACGAACATCAATCGGCTGATTAAATTTAGAATTTTTATTTTCTCCCGATTCTTTGGATCAAGATTTCTAAATGAACCATTTCTCAAGTCCGTACGACGTACCTATGTTCCGCAATTTTGTGTGACACAGTCACCCTACGGAATTATATATAAGATATACTGTATACATGACCACGGTTATACGTTTTCTGCTTAGAAAATACCTAAAATATTTCCAGTGATGGGCCTTTGAATTCTGAGCACCTATTTGGACAGGTGGTATTTTATAACCTCTGTTATGCGTATTTCTAGGAGCTATACGAGATAACTGACTGCATTTATAGAGCTATACAATAAATTTTCGCTTCAAAACTCTGCCCATGAAGCCAATAAGAGCCTCTACATGGCGTAGCGTTGAACGGAACAGGTTTTTGATATCGTGGTGAACGGGCTGCTTCTGCCAGGCTGCTTCTATGCGAAACCATAGTTCTTTTGCGGTGACTGGCCCTGGAGCCGCTTGACGGGCCAGTCGCTTAGTTACCATGTCCCAGACATGTTCGATCGGGGACATATCCGGCAAACCTTTCAGCCGAGGGAAGAAGCGGTATCTGTTGTGCATGGAAGAAATCTCGGACATTCCGGGCCACATGCAGCCGAGCATTGTCTTCGCTGGAATATAGCGCAAAGATAACTCTGAAGGAAGAGTATCACCTCTACCTCTAAAACATCCCCGATGTATCGCTGGCTGTTGAGGGTTCCCTCAATTCGTATCAGGCGAGATCACCAATTAAACTCAATGGTTCCCCAAACCATGACGCTTGGCATTGTGTCGGTATGACGCTGCAAGTCGGCGTTCACCACGATGTCTTCGAACACGTATGCGATCATACTGGTGCATCAAGTTGAATCGTTACTCGTCGGAAAACACGACCTGTTGCAAATCAGCACGCCAATACCTGTGTTCGGGACCTCATTGCAGCATCGGGGGTCTGTGGTTGAGGGTCGAAGGAAGGCACCGCAACGGGCTGCTAGCGACCAGTCCTCCGTTAAGCAGATGACGTCAAACTCTGCTAGAGGAGAGACCTGACCTGTAACAGTGCTGCGTTAACACCGTGGATATCGCTGTGCGATCGGTCACTGTCATGCGGTAGAGGTGTCTGTCGTCTCGTGTGATTTTGCGGTCCATTTCCCGGAATTATGTGCGTCCAAGCCTCATCTGTGCAGTGACGTCACGTTCGTATCATTGTACTGGCGTTTCTACCCATACGAGTGGCAATTTCACTGTAGGAAAATCCAGCTTTTTTATCTCAACAGTCCTTCTTCGCTCAAAGTCGTCCAGGGGTTCATAATGCGACGTTCGTTCGGCGACAGGGCGTAATGAGACACAGTGGCGTACCAGAAAGTCTCGAGGCCCCGCAAAACTATCTTTGTGGGCCTTTTGCGAAAATCTATTAACTTTCAATTACTGAATTTTTTAAATTCCATATCATTAACTAGGTTTTTATGAGCGTTTAAAAAATTCAAGTTCTTTGAAACCAAAAAGTTTTTTCGTAAAACAGAGTATTGCACTTTATTGCTTGCAGCACGTGCACGTTGTAATTAAAATGATTGTCCTAGTTTATACCTATTAGCAATGCGAAACTCTTACATCAAAGTTAATCACATCATGCAAGTTTTATTCTCTCAGAAAATGAAGGCCATTCTGTTAAATGACTCATGATCAGACATACATAAAACATGCGACAATGTCTAATAACCTTTTCCGATTTATACGAAAATGTAGAACATAATTTAGTAAGTAACTAAATAATTAAGAATTGTGGCACAAAAAGAAAATGCAAAACTTCTTAGATCATTTAATAAGACTCTTAATGTTATGTCACAACATGTTGCACATATATAATTTATGACTATACATAAACTTCTGGTTTTGAGATAAAATAAAAATACCAACGTTTACCACAATCAGAGGTTTTTTATATATCGACTATAGTTTTGCAGAGCTATTGGCTCGGCATCATCAGGACGAATGGAGCGTAAACATTCAAATCATTGTGACATCATCAGAGTTCTGACGGTCATGGTTTTTGGTGAGGTGTTTTCACGCGCTTGTAAGAAATGGAGTCGACGTCATGTCGTTGACAAGCTGCGAAGAGTTCCAGTATATGTGGAAAGCTTCTAATACATTAAGCTTGATGGTCGAATCAGGTTTATCAATGAGCGTAGCGTTTCCAAACAAAAATTTATGGTTATTTTCGTGGCAAGGATGGGCTGTAGACGACTTCTTCGGTTCATAGTTCCGTACATAGGTCTTGTGTTCCTTCACACGGAAATTTAAAGCCCTGCGGATCTGTCCTATATATGAAAGTCCACATTCACAAGGTATCTGATATATTCCCCATGAATTTATGTCCTCGACGTAGTCTTTTGATCCGTAAAATTTATCTTGTTTAAGGGTTTGAAAATAACTTTGAAATTAAAACTCTTCAGGATTTTTGAAATTATGAAGCAAATCTGTGGAGCAAATGGGATAACCACCCAATTCTGTCGTATTGGGTTGTCTATTGGCTTGAGTGAGCAGACAGGCTTCGGTTTCCTAAATTTTTCGACAGCTTTGTCTATAATGGAATGGGTATATCCTCTGTGTACAGCAATTTGTTTAAGAATCTCAAGCTCTTTCTGCAAGGAATCCTCAGTTGAGCATATACACTGGCGGAAAGTGAAAAAAGAACACCAAGAAGGAGACGTCTGATACCAACGAAATTTATACAGCATAATAACGGAATACAGAGGATAACGTGATCAAAACATTATGGCAAAATACAGCTGTATTTGCTGGTAAACTGAAAAATAACATTTCCATGTAACATGGTTAGTACGAGGTTGAACCGCCATGAACTGCGTCACACCAATTCTGGTATGGAGTCTGTCGTACAGATGTTGGATGTAAGTTTGGGGTATTGAGTTCCAAGCATCCTCAACCTGGACGCGTAAATCGGGGATGGTCGTGGCTGGCCGTGGAGACCGGATAAGTCGTTGTCCCATAAAATCCCACACGTGCTCAATGGGGACAAATCTGGTGAACGTGCAGGCCATGGAAGTTGTCTCACACCCTGAAGTGCATGTTGCGTTGCACGTGCCGTGTGTGGGCGTGCGTTATCTTGCTGGAAAACAACACGATGGACCGACCTTACAAATGGCACAGCAACGGGCTGAATGATGTTGTTGATGTAGGAGGTGCTGTTTAACGTACCCGGTACAAACACTAGTTGTGTACGGGAATGACAGCTGATTGCTTCCCACACCAGGAGACCATGTGTAGGCCCTGTGTGTCGCTGGCGGATGCAAGAAGGGTGGAGACGCTCCCCTGTGCGTCTGCGAACACGCATACGGCCATCGGAGGCTCCCAAGCAGAATCTGCTTTCATCGCTGAACACGACAGATCGCCATTGCGTTCTCCAGTGCAGACGTTGGCGACACCACTGCAGCCGTTCCTGACGGTGGGCTGTAGTCAGAGGTACACATGCCAGAGGCACACGTGCACGTAGTCCTGCATCCAGTAGACGGTTGCGGATTGTTCGCACAGTCACCTCAGGTGCAACGGCAGCTCGGATTTGCATCGCAGTGGATGTTCTGCTTGACAACGCCGCTTTTCTTATGCGTCGATCGGTCCGCTCATCAGTTCGTCTGTGACTCCCGGTTCCACGTCTTCTCGTGTGGGAATGTTCCTCGGATCATCTACGCTACCATCGTACCACCACCGATACTTCTCGTCCAATTCGCTCCGCAATACGACGATACGACCACCCGGCCTCGCGGAGTCCGACTAGACGACCTCGCTCAAAGTCCGATAACTGCTGAAATCGTACACGTCTTCCATGCCCAGGCATTGCAGCTTCTTCAGGGTATTCGCACGTGTCCGTACGCCGACGACTGATTACATTCACTTCGCCGTACTCCTTAAATACCATCGACGATAATTTGCATATTATGCCGTGCTGTGGCGCAAGCGCTCACCGGTTGGTCCCGAAATTAACATCACACCTACGTAAACTCGACCCCATTAACATATGTAAATTTCATGATTTTCCGCCAAATTGGTGTTCTTTTTTCACTTTCCGCCAGTGTATTTATTAACACAAAGTTATTTTCAAACCCATAAACAAGTTAAATTTTACGGATCAAAAGACTACATTGAAGACATAAATTCATGGGGAATATATCAGACCTTGTGAATGTGGACTTTCATATATAGGACAGACCCGCAGGGGTTTAAATTTCAGTGTGAAGGAACACAAGACCTACATAAGGAACTGTTAACTAAAAAAAGAGTTCTATAGCCCAACATTGCCACGAAAATAACCACAAATTTTTGTTTGAAAACGCTACGCTCATTGATAAACCTGATTCGACCATCAAGCTTATTGTATTAGAAGCTTTCCACATATACCGGAATTCTTCGCAGCTTGTCAACGACATGAGGTCGACTCCATTTCCTTCAAGCGCGTGGAAAGAACTCACCAAACACCATTTCCGTCAGAACTCTGATGATGTCACAATGATTTGAATGTTTACGCTCCATTCGTCCTGATGATGCCGAGCCAATAGCTCTGCGAAACTATAGTTGATATATAATAAACCTTTGATTGTGGTAAACGATGGTATTTTTTATTTTGTTTTATTTTATTTATGTTGCACATAGTAAAAATTTCTTTCTCGATTCTGTTACAAAAATAATGATACAGGTCTTCGTTACCGCGAAAAAATTATTTAGTTCATTACATTCTTAGGAATGCGTTATTACGTGCAGACAACTGTAGCACATAACTTATTTAAATAATTTTCACTCGCTGAACTAATATTTCTTTCACGTTCTCTTTCTAATATACATGCATATGGCTGTGATAAAGGGCCTCTGGAATAACTTTCCCCGTCATCCAGTCTTTATAAACTAAAACCGAGAAAATAATTCCTAAACATTTTACTTATTAAAAAAACCCTCAAAAAATTGCTTTTCTTGTTAATACCACATTCAAAGCTGCCATCAAAAATTCCTGTCTATTTCTTTAACCAGCTTCATATGATCGATAATGAAAATTCGTGCTAAATGAGACGTAAATATATATTGACTCTAAACTGTCGAATGCACGATAAAAACCTAAGTTCCATAGTAAACAATTTATTTACATATTAAACAAATACATAAAGTTAAAATCTAGTAGGGCGAGATCTTTCGGAACTACCATAGCTGAAACCTCAGGCTGCGAGCCCTATTAAAAAATGCATAAAGTTAAAACCCAGTAGGGCGAGATCGTTCGGAACTATATTATTTCCGAAAGATCTCTCCCTACTAGGTTTTAACTTTAAGTATTTTTTAATATGTAAATAAATAGACATCTTTTACTGTGAAACTTGGAAGGTTGTTATTGTGCATTCGACAGTTTGGAATCATTATATATATACATATACAGGGTGTCCGAGAATTATTGGACGCATTACAAAATTATATAAAACAAAACATTAAACAGATAGAAAGAAACTGACTGTACTAACTTATAATGTAACTACACAAGTTAATAAATTTCGATGTGAGATCCCTTGGTTGCTCGTAGTACGTCCAAGCGATACTCGATTTCATGTCATGTATTGGCAAGCATATGAGGAGTTATGGAATTAATAGCAGCTGTGATACGCTGCTTCAGTTCCTGCAAATCAGTACGAGGCGTCTGATACACACGATCCTTCACATAACCCCGCATGAAGTAATCCGATGGAGTAAGATCTGGAGAGCGAGGAGTCCACGGAATGGGACCACCACGCCCAATCCATCTGTTGGGGAAATGCTCATTTAGGCACTTACGTACATACGTTGAACAATGCGGAGGCGTCTTGTTGGAAAATGACGTCATATCTTTTGATTTGGGGTATCGTGAAATTTTCTAGCATATCCAAGTAAATGTCTCCATTTATGTTTTTTTCGCAGAAGAAGAAAGGAACAATCACTTCTCTTTTTGATAGGGCGCACCACACATTAACTTTTGGAGAATCACGTTCCAGTTCAATAGCAGCATGAGGCGGTTCACTGCCCCTATCCTACAGTTGTGACAATTCACAAAACCTGATGCATGAAATGTGGATTCATCACTAAAAATTACAGTACTGAGAAAGTTTTCGTCGTTTTCCACTCGATTCAGCATATCCACAGCGAAATAGTATCGCAGAGTGTGATCATTTACATGCATCTTTTGCACTATTTGAATTTTATAAGCATGAAACTTTAATTTCTTGTGCAACATATCGTGAACTGTCGATTTCGGAATGCACAGTTCTCTGCTTGCTTTACGAACGGATTTCTTGGGACTTCGCCGGAAACTTTCATTGACTTGGTCAACTGTCTCACCGCTGACGCTAGGCCTACCGGCTCCTCCACGATGTTAAACATTGGCAGTTTCTTTAAACTGTTTCATCCACCGCTTAATTGAATTCGTTGACGGAGGATTACAACCATACTCTAAACGGTACCGTCTGTTAACTTCAATGACAGACTTTAATTCCGCAAGCTATAACACACACACATCGCCTTCTGCTGTACGGATGACATGACAACTGATTGCCGATTTCTCATACATTACTCATCAGGCCACACCTAGCGCCATCTATCGGATTCTAGGAATAACAATTCTGCAAAACAAAAATATAGAAACCGTGTTAGTAATAGTAATACCATGTTAGTAATAGTAATATACCGTGTCAGTAATATATATATATAAATGTGAAACCAATGAGCAAATTTTGAATGAAAGAAAAAGTAAAGCAAACATTCTGGGCCCGAGCAGAAGAACAACAATCACCAATTTCCAACTACCCGAAGTAGGCGAGCTTCAAACGATGGAAAATTAACGAACAGAAGAATGCAGGGAAGCATATTAATGACTGATTCTCTGATGGCTTCGTCAAGGGCAAGCATTAAGAAAATAACTCATTAATATACTGAGACCAGAGAATTGTGGGTTTCTGCTATTTTAGTTTGCTATAAGGACAGATTAAATTTAGGGATAAAATTGTCAAATTAATATGCTTCCCTGCATTCTTCTCTTCGTTAATTTTCCATCGTTTGAAGCTCGCGCCTGCTTCGGGTGATTGGAAATTTGTGATTGTTGTTCCTCTGCTCGGGACCAGAAATTTTGTTTTATTTTTTCTTTCATTCAAAATTTGCTCATTGGTTTCACATTTCTATTTTATTTGATCTTTCTTCTATGCAGCCTCTATCGCTTTGGAATTTCAAATTTGTTCTTGGATTTTGCTTATTTTCCTTTGTATGATTTTGCTATATATGTATATATTTACAGCTTCATATGAAGTTTTCGCAAACAAAAAATTGTAAAATCCCTTTGTTCAGGCTAGAGGCCTTGTAGCCGTGAGGCCCCCTCCACTGCGGGGGCTATCAATACGCCCCTGATGAGACACAAGAAACATCCTTTCGACTCAATGTCGGCTCTTCACTGATTACACCATTTCGTTTGAGGCTCTTTACACATAAGACCAAACAGTTCAGAGGATGCTGCTCCGAAACTGCATGCGCATTTTTACCGACGCTTTAATCGTTTGCATGCCCCAACCTGTTGCGCACATCTGTAGCCTACGAGGATCGTTAAAAGGAGCCTGTTATTTTGAGTCAAATTTCCTGAAAAAAAGGATGCACTTCTGATTCTCTCCAACGCCACCAGAGGCTGCTTTTACCGAATACAACATTGCCATACCGTTAGTGCATTTAGTATACTCCCGTAGGTTACAAAACTCCATACTTCTCAGTGAAAATCCTCCAAATACGTGGCGTTAGTGAATAAACAAATACATTGCTCTTTCCACGTTTAGCAACGCACAGCAACCGAAAAATTGTTATTCGGCGGCAAGTTACGATGGACAATTAGAAATATTTGCTACGAAACAATGCGATTCAGCGAAAACAATATGCATTACAATAGCCTTCGAAACCACCTGCTTTCCCACACTTTAATTGCTGCCGGTCGCTGTAGTAAGTAGGCTACAGGCAAAGTGGTACTGCCCGATTAACATTATATTTGTTTTGAACTTTCATGAACGTTTCATAGTGGCAGCCTTTAGATATCTCATTTTGACCTCCTTGGGTATAACTGACTGGCACATACCATCATATTCATTTGTGTACAGCATGCATTCTAATGTGAGAAATTACCCTTCTGCCTCATTTTATAATGTAAAATTTTTAACCAAATTGTGGACAGTTCCCTTGATTTAATTTAACTGAAAATTGGGCAATTAAGGCAGAGCATTACGTTCTTCTTAAATAAATATTTTTACACGAGTTAGCGTGCTGGCAGCAAAGCGTGAGCATAACGATCCTTTTAAGGGTGGAGAACGCTCAAATAAAGAAGAACGTAGGTTGTTAGGTAATATCACCTTTCAAAATGATTTGGGAGCAATGAATTACTTAAAAATATACATATTAAAATTCTATATAGCAGGTCATCGATGTATTTAATGTGTCCCGAAATGTGTAACTTCGTTGATCATATTGGAATGCTAGTTTACGGGAGAGGACTGATAAATTATACGTACCATCAGTTATTTATCAGTCATATAATATTATTCATCGCTCGCTTTCGCAAGAAAAAATAAAACAATTCTGGCGATTATGGGGGAAATTTATGCGATCTAATTCTGTATGACATCATATCCACCCGCCACCAGCAGCAGCTAATCGTTGTTGTCCTCGGTAAAAGCGCCATCTGGTGAGCGTTCCGGTGTAAATTATTCCTGGTTTTGAAGGCCGAAATAGCAGGCTTCTTTCACGAGCGTGATCCTCGTATAGGCCACGGCATATCCTGTAAGTTTCAAGCTAATACCAGCAGTCCTTCATGGTGCAATTTTTAAAAAACGGCAGTGTGTAAAACAAATTTCAAAATGTTAAATACTACTGCATTTTTATGCTTTGAAGGTGTACAAGGTATTCCTTAATGATTTATTCAAGTCGATTTGGTGGCGACAGGAGAAAAGTGCAAAAAAAAAATGATATGTATATGAATTTTATCGCATTGCGAAAATCATGGAGTGAAGATCAAACTTCCCTTTCGACGGCTCTATTTGTCTATAAAAATCCTGAATCTGTAGATTAAGTGAAATCTTCACAGCTGCACTGGCGTGCAAAAATTAAGGACGAGACGGTTTTTCGAATGTAACGTCGTGCAGAAGTGCTCCACATCGACTCAAATCATACCATAAGATTCCCAAGATGTAAGAATATGGGACAAGTGAGCAAAACCGTCCAAACAAGGAATCCAAATAATACAAAGGCACTTTATTGAAAAGGTAGCTTCGAGCACAACTGGACAAAAGACAGAAACGTTCATGTGACAGGCGGCTGCCAAGAAAAATCCAGTCTTTAGTAGGGGATATGATCACCCCTGACTGCGTTGCAGGATTTACAACGTCTGACCATGCTGAGGACGAGTTTGCCAAGGAGCTGTTGAGGCATCGCGACCCATTCCTCTTGTAGCGCCAATCGCAGCTACGGAATCGTTGCTGGCGCTGGTGTTATGCTGCCAAGCGTCTCCCGAGAAGATCCCACACGTGTTCGATTGGATTTAGGTCTGGGGACCTTGCGGGCCAATCCATGCGTTGAATATCTTCACTCTCTAACAGCTCTGCGACAGCCACTGTACGATCAGGTGTAGCGTTGTCGTCCATGAAGAGGAACTCAGGACCCACAGCACCTCTAAACAGACGCACGTGAGGCAGGAGAACCTCGGTACAATAGCGGACACCAGTGACTGAACCTCCTTGTAAGATGTGGAGGTCAGTACAGCTACCAAGCATAATACCGCCCCAAACAAGAACTCTGCCACCTCCAAACCGGTCCCTTTCAATGATGTTAGAGGTGTGATTGCGTGTTCTCTGCTCTCTCCAGATGTGTATACGTCCAGAATCGCTCGTCAGACTAAATCGGCTCTCATCCGTAAAGAGAACTCAATCCCATTGCTGATGTGACCAGTTGTTGTGTTCCTGGCACCACAGAAACCGCCGTCTCCGATGAGCAGGCGTTAATGGCACACACCGTATACTGGTCGTCATGCAAATATACCACCTTTGTACAGCCTCCTGGCCACGGTAAAACGCGATAACGGACGTCCAGTTATCTATTGCATGTGTCTTGCGATTTCGGCCGTCTGTCCCTTCTCACCTGTAGGACAATATACCGGTCGTCCGCCGCCGTGGTTGCTCGTGGACGACCACTCCTAAACTCTCGGACAGCTCTTCCTGTCGTTTGAAATGCTCTCCAAGCTCGTGAAGCGATGCTGTGAGCGATCCCGAACTCCTCGGCCACACTAGTCACACTCCGAACTTCTTCTAACTTCCCAATAAGGCGACCTCGGGTGAAGTCATTCAGATGTCGTCTACTGGATTGCCTGTTGGCCATATCACACGGTGGCAGCAACTCGATGTCGTTCAAACCGATGTACACCGTGCAATAGCTTTCACCGAATTGATGAGCGCACACCGCCCGTGGGCTTTATACCCTTCCGACACCCCCCCCTCCTTTACGTCATGCTGCATATAAGCGCATACCCTACCGTACCGGACCCTAGTCTATCTCCTGAGTGGTCTTTCGGTCTGTTCTGCCTGCTCGTTCCGCTGTTATGCTAATTTCTCCTCTTCGTCCTTAATTTTTGCAAACCAGTGTAAGAACCCGAGACCAGTGCTGCAGTATAGAACACATGAATTAACATCCTCACTTTCTGCGGATCTTGGGTGCATCCATTTGGAATCGAAATGACTAACTACATCTAGGATTCTGTTCTACTACGTCACGAAGTTACGTTCCAGGGATATTTCAATATAATTATAAATTAATAAATAATTATGTTAATAAAATATTATTTTAATAAAATACGAAAATTATAATTTTTATTAGTTACATAATTAATGTTATGAATTAATAAATAATTATTTTAATAAAATATTAATTATTTTAGTAAAATACGAAAATTATAATTTTTGTTAATTACATAATTAATATATATATATAATAAATTATATATATATATATATATATAAATTAATAAATAATTTTAGTAAAATACGAAAATTATAATTGCTATATTAATTACATAATTAATATTATAAATTAAATAATTTTAATTATTTTAATAAAATACGAAAATTATAATTTTTATTGGTTACATAATTAATGTTATGAATTAATAAATAATTATTTTAGCAAAAATACGAGAATCATAATTTTTATTAATTACATAATTAATATAAATCAATAAATGATTTTAGTAAAATACGAAAATTTTAATATTAATTATGTAATTAATATTATAAATTAAATAATTTTAATTATTTTAATAAAATACGAAAATTATAATTATTAGTTACATAATGAATGTTATGATTTAATAAAAAATAATTTTAATAAAAATATCGTTCAGAGCGAACGATCAGTCGCATCTAACATAAGATGATCAGAAAACCCGAATTCTTGAAGACAGTCCTCGAATTTAATTAACTATTCCCAAAAAACGTCTGATGCCCTGGGGGAAGCAAATTGCTCGCGAATCTTGTTATTTGTACTTAAATTGAAAATTTATTAAAAGGACTTTACGTTTCTAACGAAAATTCGCTTAAAATTAATTTGCCCCCCCCCAAGAAAAACAAACAAACTTGCCGACATGCTTCTCGTAAAAACAAAAAAACAAATTGTACTTGTTCTAATTTCCACCAAAAATTTTCGCAAAATGAGGAAATTCTGCATGCAGTTCGTTCTTCAGAAAAACATAAGAATTATACAGGTCGTTCTTAATTCAACACGTGCATCTGAGGTATGCTGAATGTGCATCTAAGGTAAATATTTCAATTTTGTACTCAAATCAGTGTTTCAGTGTCTGTTCACCTTATTCTAACGTGGTGTTCTATACATCACGTAGATTCGTTCGCAAAAACCTTAAGTGAATCGCTTTTACTGCAATGAAAGTTGATTAATGAAAGCTGAGGCTGTAATATGAATAAAATGTGCTAATATTTAGTTTACGAATTACTTAGAAAGTTGTCGCAAAAACAAAGGGAAATAATTTTGTCTAATATTTAGACGAAATTTGAAAGTTTAATTCGAAATGTAGAAAATGTTAATGTTTAGATGAAACTGACAAATTATTGGGAATTCTTCGCTTAGAGTGCTAGCCGAAGGGAACTTTGAAATGTTTCGCACAAAATAAATTAAATGTGCTGTTTTGTTGACAAATTACTTTCCCAGTATGAAGATGGCTGTGGGTGATGTAGTGGTACAAAGCTCTGGCCGCTAATCATTCGTCCAGGATGAGGCCAGGATTCGAATTCCGGTGAGGCATGGATGGTTTGTTTCCATACGTGCCAACAGTGGCGTACCTGAAACACTGGGGGCCCTCCCGCAAAATAATATCTTCGAGGCCCTTTTGAGAAAATCTATATTTGCTCTCAGTTACTGCAATTTTTAAATTCCATATTGTCATCTAAGTTTTACGGGCGTTTTAATAATTCAAATTACAGCTGTTGTTCGTAAAACCAAAGTTGTTACACTTTATTGCGAGTAACACAAATGTACACGGTGTAATTAAAATGGCTGCCTTAGTTTTATACCAATACAAAGTATAGCAAAACACTTACGCCAAAGTTAATCGCATCATGCAAATTTTATTCTTTTAGAGAAGTAAGGTCAGTCTGTTTGAAATGCCTCACGATGACACAGTGGTGTAAAAGAGCCTTAGCGCGGCTTAGCTAAAACTTAAGTGTATTTCTGAAATTCAGTATGAACCCTGCATCAGCGCTTTTAACATCTTGTTACCCATAGGCGTAGCTAACTGCGCAACTTTGTTTAACGGTTTCTCGGCTGAACTCATTTTACGAAGGCTATACTGAAATTTATGAGCTACAATGTTTTAAAAATTGCGAGTTGTCTTGATTGAAGCAATAAGTACGACACCTTAATTTATTTTTCTACAAAATCCCCGTTTTTTTTGGACACATTTTTTTCATCGTTCCGGCAACTTAGAGATACCCTTGTGAAAGATCACCGACTTACAGTTTGTGTGTTGCTTGCTTCCATGCTCTGATAGTGCACATCTGGTTCTTAGGAATCCAAAAAGATAAGTCTGAGGGTGCCAGTCCTAGACTGTAAGCAGGATGCGGTAGAAGTTCCCATCCGAATTTCTGGAGTTTTTTCTGAGGTGAAGCGTGCAGAGTGAGACCTAGCGGTTTTTTTTTTTTTTGGTTTTTTTTTTTGCCAACTTTCTTTCCCGGCTGTATATCACAGTCTATTGTGGAGCTTTTCTAATGTTTGAACATAACGAGCTGCATTTATGGTTTGTCTAGGCTTTAAAAAATCAACCAGAATGCATCCATCTGCATCCCAAAAGGTAGTTCCCATAACCTTTGCAGCTGATGGAAATGTCTTAGGCTTCTTCCTGTTTGGTGAATGGAGATGATGCCATTCTATGTTCTGGCCATTGGTTTCAGGTTTGAAATGGTAGTACTAACTTCCGTCACATCACAATTCTGTGCAAAAAATTTGCCCCTTCATTTCGATACCGCTCAAGCAGTTGTGACGAGATGGTTTTGTGGTGGTCTGTCAGTAAACGTAAGACCCAGGGGGCACAAGTTTTGTTCCGCAGAGACGTAAGACCCAGGGGCACAAGTTTTGTTCCGCAGAGGCTGTTCGACATCAACCGCTATGAGGCTGATCGTTGATGTCTGTAAAATTGTCTTTAAAATGTTTCATGCATCTTCGCATTCGCACTGAAGCCTACAGTGAATATTGCCAGCCGGAATTGCCTCTTTCACAAAGAACCGAATCACATCACGCTGACGGAACTATGTATCACCATTGGCCATCTTTTCTCGCATCTGTTTGGTACATGACTGACGCTGGTGACATCATTTGGCATTCATGGCCGCAACGAGAGATGGCAGTGTTCACAAACTAGAATTCTCACAATACACAATCATCCCGTGTAATGCAACTTTTCTCATTACCTTCAGTATGACTTACGCAAAAGTAAATAACCTCTCTGCTTGATGGATGTTGCTCTCTGAAATATTTCTTGTTCCCAGGCGATACTTTTCTAAAATGGATATGAGACATGGAAGAAATGGTAGTCATTTAAAAAGAATTGTCTGTCAAACCTATGGCATAGCTAAATGAGCTCAAAGTGAAAAGAAATTTAATACGTACGCATGCTAAATGCGTATCATGATTTTTTAAACAGTAGAAAAAGAAACTGCACCTTTGTGTCACTTGCCCTACTGACAACTGTTGGAAAATATGCAAAATAATTTGCAAGAGTTACTCGATACCCAGTTTGATTTATCACATTT
Organism: Macrothele yani; assembly: GCA_039090855.1. Lineage (NCBI taxonomy): Eukaryota > Metazoa > Arthropoda > Arachnida > Araneae > Macrothelidae > Macrothele > Macrothele yani. The sequence goes on from CM077028.1 coordinate 103,451,870, forward strand.
GTATATGGTAACTGCATATAAAAGGAAATTACTCATAATTTCAAGATTCGTTTTTACAGTGTTTTTACATAATTTCATTTTTTTTACAAAATGTGATTGTCAAAATGTTACAAATCTTGTACATGCAAGTGATTTTGTGTGTGTTACATGAATAATTTCTCTTAGGATTGTCCAATGAATGGGTTACAGTTTAAAATAATCTTTCAAGATCTAAATTTACATTTACCAAGAGATGGCGATCATCTTCCTCTGTCCTCCTCCTGGCTTCAAGCTCCTCGAGAAGAGTGGCTATGTTTCTGTAGAAGCGTGGAGCATCCCGACACCTTACCCTTTGGAAAGCCTGACATACCAGCTTTCTTTGATCAAAGACAGTCCGATTCCCACAGAGGAATCTTGTGCCTTCCAAGACACCATCCTGATTTTTGGAACACACATGGTACATCTGGCACTGGGCTTCCACATCTGCATAGTATCCTCCATTTGTCTTACCCTTACAAGAAAAACTTGTTTCAGGTAGGGATTCCATGGAGTAGTGTGGTGCTTCCTGGAAGAAGCACAGGGAAAGGGCTCACTTTTAAAGTTTTGAAGATCTTGCATAATACACAGAACTCTTACAAAAGCATTTGGTGGGCCACAAAAAGATAACTGCCCTGGTGACAGACAGTGGTGAGTGGGACTAAACGTCTTATTCTAGGAGGGGATAACTATCGTGTACCATTTGATAGAAATTTCAGCGAAAATTGTTTTGTGCACAGATCTAACCAGCTCCCTGCCCAAAAGGAAGGGAAAAGTCCATGGGTTGGGACTTTCCATGACTATATCCTTAATAAATTCTCATCAACCATTTTTAATATACAGCTCTATCTTGAGCCATTTTCTTGTGTTACATTCTAGCATGCTTTTGAAATTCATCCAATCATTTCAAACGTGGTCTACTTCTGGGTCTTTACCCGTTCCTTGGTATCCAGTCTAGTATTTAAGTTGTCTGATGCTACCCGGTGGTTCAGTGGTCAAAGCGCTGGCTCATGACCATTCGTTCGTGATGGGTTGCGGTTCGAATCCGGGTGAGGCATGGATGTTGTGTTTGTCTTGTGCACTGTGCTGAAATATGAAAGCCTAACAACTTGTTTGTGATGTCATCACTGGTGGAACACAACTTCTTTTCCCAAGTTCGTCTGTCGGCGAGAATAGGCAGAGCCTAAACAGACGGAACTGTAGAGGTTGTTGTGTTTATTGGAGGTTTTTTTTTTTAAATAATTTATTGGACCTGGTGGTACAGAGACATGCCAGACATAGATGTTTCACATCAAGTACATATCAAACATCTTTTTTTTTACAGTATGCTAAATGACCAATGTACACAGAGAGCCAGTGTTTATCAAGTAACACATTGAGAGCCAGTGCCGAAAGACAAACATCCATGCCTCACCGGGATTCGAACCCGGACCCAACTAGGACAAATGGTCACGAGCCAGCGCCTTAGACCACTGTGCCATCGGGGCGGCTGTAGATGTTTGCACGTAGTCATTGTTTATAGTGCTTTGCATCACAAAACGAACTGAGTTAGCGATAAAAACAATTGTCTTGACTAGTGACATATTTCGTCGCCCCGTTAGTTAGCTATATCACAAATCCGGTCTGTTTTTCTGCTCAAAATACTACAAATAACGACTACATTTGAACACCGGCTGATCGAACTAGACCAGAAATCACATATTCTCTTTGACTGACAAACGCAGGAAACAAAGATGCAGTCCACTTACGATGATGTAATGAATGAATTGTTAGGCTTTCAATTACAAGGGCATTACCTTTGCCCAGTAACCTTAAATTAGAGACTGGCGACTGCTTGCACCCGATCCATTTGCTTATGGAGGTCGTTAAACCCCAAACAGGAAAAAAAAGTCTGATGGTGGTCAGTTCTTCAAGCAGTATGCAACGTATTGCCACACGAGGGTCTTTCATCATGATGACATCCACTTTTGTCTTTTTTCTGATCCAGGAGTTCCTTTTCTTATCTTCCTTTGTTGCACCAAGCATGCATGTCTCCATGCTTTTTTTAGTTATCTGCAGCCTCTGTACGTCTCTGATTCATAGGTAAGAATTGGAAGGATGCACTGATTAAGCACTTTTTTTAAAAAGGTGATCTGATTTGCAGGCTTCTGAACATTTGCTGGAGTTTTGCCCATGTACTTAGTTCTACCAGTGGCTAAAATGCATGTTACGAAGGTTAACAAATGGCGCACAAAAAAATTTTCATAGCACAAGGAAGGTATCAGAATCAAAGCGATTTTCAAATCGAACTATTAAAAGAAGAAATATGTAAGGAAACTTGATATATTACTACGTTCAAAAAGTTCCGGAACTGTTCATGTTAAAAAAGAATGAGTACAGATAATACCTGTTTATGAGGTGTTTCCCTCAAAGTACGTAGTTACCCTGTGCACTATGCATTTTTGCTAGTGCTCATACAAAGATTTAAATGCAAATTGCAAGCCTTGTTTTGCCACATCCTCCAGTGTTTCCGTCGCAGCTCGTTGCACTTCTTCGGAACTTGAGAAGCGTCGCGCCTTAAACAAATTATTCATCCGGGAAAAAAGGAAAAAGTCTCACGCAGCGAGATCAGGTAAATAAGCTGGTTGTGGAAGAACGGGAATGTGATGTTTGGACAGGTAATCGGACACCAGGAGGGATCTATGAGCCGGCGCATTATCGTGATGGAGCACCTACGAGTTGGTCTTCTAGAGATCGGGTCGCTTGCGTCTCAACGATTCTCGGAGACGTTTCAGGACGTTGACGTACTCTCTTCTTTAGTGACTGTACGACCCCCTTGCAATCCAAAAAAAAAAAAAAAAAAAAAAAAAACCTGTTAACAGGATCTCACCGATTTTCGGAGACGTTTCAGGACGTTGACGTACTCTTGTTTAGTGACTGTACGACCCCCTTGCAATCGAAGAAAACTGTTTACAAGACCTTCCCTTTGGAGCGGTCAGCCTCCAAAGGAAAGGTCTAAGGTCGTCCTGACCTCTCATCATCCTCGATACTCTGTTGCCCGTTTTCGAATCGTCAATGTCACTTATAAACTCCAGTTCGACTCATTGCACTCTCACCGTACGCTGACTAAATAATTTGAAAAGTCTCGGGGAAAGATTTTCCGTGTATAGAAAACAAAATTTTACACTTGAACACTGTTCAAAATTTGACATCGTTGTCCTCGCGACGGAGAGCCTCGAATGCCTGTAATCACAAACTACGCACACACGCTGTGCGTGTTGGATCTGGATCAAACCGGTTCTGGCTGGTGGGTCACATCATGATATGCGCTTGCTCAGCGGGGAATAACTTAATTCGCTGACATTTGGCAAATATTCAAAAAGTTCCGGAACTTTTTGAGCGTAGTAGTAAGTCTATGTCTGCTAGCAGAAGAATATTGCATAATGGAAAGGTTCAAAATAAGCAAAAAAAAAAAAAATTCTTCATGGAAAAAGCTCTATACCAAGGAAAAAGAACTTTTCAAATATATTACCTGGAAGCAAAGATAGTGAGAAAAAAAAAAAAAAAAAAAAAAGGTTTCAACCTTTACACAAGTAGTGGAAAATCTTAGCATTATTTAAAGAGGATAATGCTCAACATTTCTATTCTAGCGAATAACATACAGTAAAGAAGAAATTTTTCATTAATATACTAGCCCAAAGTGTTCTACAAAGTAAATCGCATCCGGTGTTGAAATAATTTTTAAATCGCACATGTAGAAGCAGATATACTGAAAAAAACATATTAAGCATTTGCGTCTCCTATCGGCAAAATTGTGCATTATTTTGGGAAGGAAATACGCACACAGGGTTTGCATACACTGTTAAAAATTTCACAGTTAGATTACGGGCAATGGCCGGCAACTGGGGGCCCGGCCGTTGCCCATAAAACTACGGCTTGGCCCATTTTTGTGAAAGCCCATGAAATTACGGTCTGAACCCTAAATACTAAGCCCATAATCTGAAGAGCAACGCCCACAAAAAAATAAGTTTGACCGTATTGAGCTACGCCATAATTTGAAGGGCATTGCCCATAAAAAAATAAGTTTGACCGTATTGAGCTACGCCATAATTTGAAGGGCATTGCCCATAAAAAAATAAGTTTGACCGTATTGAGCTACGCCATAATTTGAAGGGCTATACCCGAAAAAATAAGTTTGACCGTATTAACTTAAGCTGTAATTTGAAATGCAATCCCTGTAAATATGAAGTTTGGCCATATTCGGTTAAGCCTCACGGCAAGTAGTCACCGACTTTTACATAAATGCATTTTTTGTGGAAGAGTGTGCAAGTAAATGCATGTTTTTGTGGAAGAGTGTGTGAGTGTGAAATTGTTGGATACTTACATTATAACTGAATCAATTCAGTTCTAAATGTGAGTAATGATATTTTCATATCTTAAAATCAGGTTTATTACAATATGATAAATAATGACATCAGTTACACACAGATTTGTTTAACATTAGGCTTTATGAACTCTGTACACACAGTTGGTTGAACAATACTTACGTTTCTTTTAGACATGTTTTAATTGGAGAATTATTTCTAAAGCACAGTTGGTTGAACAATACTTAGTTTCTTTTAGACATTTTAATTTGCACATACGTACTTATGTAGTATTTGCATGAATGAATACAAAGGGCAGTTATGTAGTAAAGATATGTACAGGCATATTCTTGTATTTATATGTTATATCAATGACAAACAGAACTACGAACTGGCATCCGAGTACATTGCGTCTATAAAATTATTCAATCCACAATGGTGTCAAAGTTGGTTTTTCATGTAGGTTTTGGCTAGTATTACATTTGACATAGGGTTGAATCATGCTTTTTTTGTTTTCACATTCACTGCCTTGTGTGCTGGTTTATTTTACATTCTACTGAGCACTGTGTTGTCAGTGTTCCCAGAACTTTTACTGTCTTGTTTCCTATCTCTAATTTTTGGATATTTACCTACTTTTCACATGTTTAGTAAAATTATGTCAAAAACTGGAAGTACTGCTTTTGAAAATCACATTGCTTCCCCATAATTAAGGTATCAGAAAGAAAAGAAAAAAAATACTTGAATGGAAATGAGAGCTTTTGAACTTGATAGGGCATAATTTCAAATCTCAGACCCCCACCCAAAAGAAGAAACACTTGTTTAGACCCTGATTCTAACTGAGTCATTGTAGAACATTAAGGCATATCAATATTTCTAAAATATTAAATTTTCCTGTTTGGAATGTTTTAGAAATGACTTCAGTGACTAAACCTGTTCTTTCATTGTTGTGTTGCCACAAGGAAACCATTTTGGAGCACAAATTTTTTTTTTGGAAAACTATTAAATAGTTGTATTTATAATATCTTGGCAATACCTGAAGATACTGAAACAATTTTTATTGATGTGCAAATCAGGTGTTTAGTGATAAAGGAAAAGAACACGGCAGAATCTTTAAATTTCTCAAAAAACAATTTCATCACATCATTTTGTACCAATTTCAGCACTATCATCTTAAAACATGAAATACATGCTTTGCATATTGAACATTTTGAATAGACCTTTAAAATAGGAATTACAAAATGTGTAAAAAAAATTTCATATTTTTTAACTTAAAAAAAAAGTGGCTTCTGATTTATCTTAAAATATAAATTTTCCTGGGCATCCAGGTTTTACTACCTGGGTAGGTAAATAATTTATGTATATACCCAGCTGCGCATGTAACATTTCAGATATTTTCCAAGCCCTGCTTAAAGTGACACAGGTGAAAGATTTCACTCGCAGAAATTTAGAATGAAATCAATTCTTTTTTACATTTAACTTTAATTACTACATTTGCAAAGCAAAGAAACTGTTCATGATATATTTTCACTGTCATTTTCTTGGCCAGCATTTACCAGATTCAGTAAAAAAAGAATAACCGTCGAAACTCGTTATAATGAAATTCAAGGGGGACAAAAAAAAAATTGTAGAAACGTATTGTTCTTAAAACATTACAATTTTTTCATTAAAAAGTTAGTATGTACTACAGAAATTTTCATTACGCATAAGATTGCAATGCTGTAAAAGTGAAATAGTGCCCACAGAGACAAGCAAAGGTAATTTTTTTTGTAATGGGAAGTTTTTGCTAAAGTAGTAATAATGAAATATATAAGCTTTAATTAATATGTATGTATGAAATTATGTACTGTATATATTTTTACTTATACATATCAGGGTTTGAAAAATACCATGCCTGAGTCGTGTGAATCATTGACCTGGGCAGGTAAATAAATAATCTAGTTGCCCTAGGTGCCAGACTGGGCAATTAAATCTAAAAATGAAGTTCAGAATATAATTTTCTACTACAAGAAAAAAGACAGTCATCACATGTCATGTTGCTTTTCACTGCTAATCACTGGAAGTTGTATTATTGTTACGCAGTGCCAAAGACAGAAGAATATCACCTTCTTTAATTATTATGCTTTAGGTCCATAAATTGGAAGCATATGTAATTTTGCTCCAAATGTTTAAAGTCAGCGACTGAATGCATGCCTCTGATGGAACTAGCCTCTTGTGTTTATTGACAAAGGGTTAAAACTTCATATTTTTCATATTTTAATGTATTTCATATTTTTTCAGATATTTCATATTTTAAACGTGTTTTAAAGATTTTTATTGTAATATGGACCTGTGAGTCTGACACTGTGAAGAGAAGCTGCGATAGGAATAATGCATCGCTCCAGTGAAGATGTGAAGCTTTGGTCCGTTAAAAGGAAGGTTTGTTGCTGTGTGGAAATGACGGGTACAAGAGAAAGAGGACTTACGTTATTGGCAGAAGAGCAATAAATGTTGTAGTGATACGCTACAGAAAATAGGTCCACAGCAGCCACCCTTTCTTTTGTTGTATCCTGTACGTTGTTGGCAGGAAAAACCGGATAAAACCTTTTCGATTTGCAAAAGATACATATGAGTAAGATAGAAACTCGCGTGCGAACAAGCTATTAACAGAAGAACCAAAAGTGCAGAGACACAGCAAATCTGTTCAAACCAAAACCGAAATTTATAGTTCCCCAGTTTTCTGTACAACATAGAAAAGCATATTAGTACTTTCGGTAAATGTGTACTTCAGCGTCCTAAACTATTTCGTTGGAAAAATTTAACTGTGGGTGAAAAGTTCGATGCACACATTTTTTTAAGCATGCAAAATAATAGGGAAAGGTGAAAAATTATATTTTTAAATAAAAAGGAAATAATTTTTCTGAAGTATTAACCTGCGAGTACGATGGTTTGTAGCAGGTGGTGCGGGAGGCTGAAGCGATGCTAACGGCCACCACGTGAAGGTGCTGTGCGACGAAGCGAAGTACGAGTTGGTAGCAAATGCGTGGAAGAATACGACAGCAGTAGGGTATATTTTTCGGAAGAGTATCGTGTAATTGTGCGCAGAAGTAGTTCAAACCTGTTTTATTTATTTTTGAGAAAGATATGTGCAGAATGTCGTTATTAGTGGTTTCACAGTGTCTCCGAATGGAAAGAAATTAAGGAATGTAAAATAATTTATGTACGACAGAAGTTTTGAGGAAGACGTTTTGGTTCCGGTTGAACCCAAAGTTTTAGTTTTGGTTTGGAAGATGTGCACAGGTAGGTGATTTCTTCAAGCACTTCATTTGCAGTTCTGCTGTTATTCAGTACATCGTAGCTCACATTTTTTTCGTGACATGGATATTTTTCAAAATAAGCAATTTTCTTCAATTCATATATCGCACTATGGCAGGAGACAGCTTCTTGTATTGTGGCGGATAATGAAATTTTAAGCCCTGACAAAATCCCGAAATGACTGACGATTTTGTACTTCCGCTTTCTCAAAATTACCCTTAAAAAAACAAAAACTTACAATGCTGCCTCTTTCTTTCTGCATATGCCTACAAGACTTTTCGATGACTACGTACTGCTAAACCGCTTCCTTCTTAATTCTTCCGCCCGTTACTTGCCCTTCTCAACGAAGCTTCCATTCACCGGACTCCACCTTGATGCCGTTGCCGCTCTCTCGTCCTATGCCTATACCGCACGTACTCTTCCAAACCATCGCACTCTCAGGTAAATACTTTGGAAAACTTATTTCCTTTTATCTAAAAATACTATATTTTTGCACCTTTTCGCATTATTTTGCATGCTTAAAATATTGTATGTCACACTTTTCCCACACAGTTACATTTTTCCGACGAAATAATTTAGACGCTAAAGTACACATTTACCAAACTTTCTATTTCGGATCAGGGAATCATATGCGAAAGAATGAAAAATTTCACGTCTGCTTTAAAAACAATTACAAAACATGAACAAACTATATTGTGTAGCATATGAGTATAAAATGGTTCGCTCTCCTGGCAAGAAGGTACTTGCTTGGACTTGTAGTCATCCGCACGTGAATTGCACGGCGAAGCGAATCTTCCTTTCAACAAAGCAAATCTTCACATCGTTGCCGTAGTGATGTGTTAGGCCTACCACAGCGTCGCACTCGCAAGTCAATATTACAAGTTTCCGACAAAATAATTTAGGACGCTAATCTACACATTTACCGAATAATCTGCCAATGATGAAGATTGGAGTGCCATTTCAGGTGGATTCAGTAGTTTTAAAGAGTTTGTAGAAATCAATGAAAATGCATTATTGGGGAATTGAGGGATATTCAAGAAATAGCCAATGAAATTCAGGATGATGATGAAGAGACATAACAAAGAATTAACAAAAGATCCCCAGACTGTCACGAAAGCAGTGTAGAAGCTTTGAAACACTGTCACTACATACAACTCACCGATACATCTAATTGCCACACATTCCTGTTTAAACAAACTTGAAAAGCTGTTTTCAATGAGAGGCAACAGCAGAAACAGTCTTCAATTTTACATAACTTTAAAAAGCCATAAATATAAAAGGTATGTAATTAAAATTTTGAGATCAAGTAATTTACATTTTTGAGTAATCTAAGCTTTAAAGTGTTAAATTTAACTAAGTAAATTCAATCATTGATATTTTTCTTATTTTGCATGTTATTCTCATGTTAATTACTTTTTAAACTTAATTTTGGCTGGAATTACACTAACTTTTACTTATGCTGCGCTCTTATTTATGCGTGCTTTGGTTTGCGCTGACATATATGTGAAATGTTACTGTATACATGTGATGATGAGGTGATTATAGATATAATTAAAAAATATATATTTTTTGGCTCTTCTGGTTTTCCAATTAAATTTATGTAATTTATGTGTTGAGTGGTAAAAAAGCTGTTTTCAATGAGAGGCATATGGGGTTTGTATATATGCAGATTTCCATTGTTTGCTTCTTCCTGCTGAAAACTAAGCTAGGGATGCCTATGAGTTAACTGAATATACCATAGTCACAAAATGATTGATAATTATATACTAAGGAATGCGAGTGAAATGGTATTCCTAAAAGCAATCAAAACCATGTAGCAGTCAGGGAGAATCACAAATGTGTTTCCTGAACAAAAATGTGACATTTCATCACATGAAACTTTTTCCCGCCTCTAAATTGAGGCCACTGGTTCTAGGGAAGGAGAAAGCCAAAGCTGTTATGTTATGTAAAAAACAGGTTTCTTTTTTAAAGGTTTTAACGGCTAATGTGAGGAACTAAATGGGATATAAGCAGTCCCCGTCCCTAATTTAAGAGTCACTGGTTCCAGGGAAGAGAAAACGCCAGTGCTGTAAGACAAACACAACATCCATGCCATACCGGGATTCAAACCCGGACCCACTTGGACAGACAATCATAAGATGGTGCTTAGACCACTGCACCACCAGGGTGGCAAAACTAATGCCTCATATGGGACTCAAACCATATGTTAAATTGTGACTGCTAGCCAAAAACCTTGATGTACAACCAACTCTGATACCAGAACGGCTTGAACATCCTCTAGACCAATAGTTCTCAAAGTGGGTTTCACTAAAATAATAGGGGGGGGCATATGCGGATTTGTTAGCAACCATACCGAGTCACATAGTGAACCAATTTTCAAAACAAAATTAATCTGAATTTATGGCTAGTGCTGGTAGGATGTGTGGTGAAGTTTAGCATATTTAGCTGAAATTTCTGAAAAATGAACTAGTGGAACTTCTCATTACAGGGTGAAAACAATCTGTTCAATGTTGAAAAAACAAAACACAAGCAATGACCAAAAAACTTTATGAGAAAACCAAATTACAGGGAACAGCTCTGACCAATTTTCATAACTGAATTCATTATCATCAGAAAATGAGCAAACAATTGGAAACTTGATGTTAAACAGCTAATAATCGTCCATCTCTGCACTCTCCAAACATTTACAAGGCAGTATTTCCCATTCCCACTGAATGAACTAGTTACTCATTCACATACAATGCAGAAATGTGTAATCTTCTATTGCCAAATAAAAAACTTATGAGACATCTTTTAACTCTGGTTGGTTTGAAAAGCATTTGTTCTTTGAAATCACTGACTAGTTTTTTTTTTTTATTGGAGGTTTAACGACCACCGTGAGCAACTCAATGGGCTATAAGCAGTCGCCCGTCCCTAATTTAGGGTCACTGGTTCCAGGGAAGGAGAGAGCCAGTGCCGTAAGACAAACACAACATCCATGTCGGACCGGGATTCGAACCTGGACCCCTTACGAACGAATGATCAGAGGCCAGCGCCTTAGACCACTGCGCCACCGGGGCGGCGACTAGTTTTGGATTCCAATGGAAAAAGAATTTCCAACATTGTCGAGCACTGCCTTAAGTATTTGTTGCCTTTTACAACTACATATTTATGTGAAACTAGTGTTTTATCCTTAACCACCATAAAAACTAAATATTGAAATAAGCTGGATGTTGAAGATAACTTGTTTGTACATAAGCAAGAAAACTCAAAATATTGATGAACTTTGCAAGAGTAAATGAGCTCATACATCTTACTGATACTAAACATATGACTTGACCAGTTTTATTTGATTTTTTTTTAGCCATTTGTGCAATTTCTGTGACATCAGTGTATGTAATTTTAGCAAATATACCTGTGTATTTGTATTTTTTATATATTTTATACCCACATAAACACACTGGAATAAACTTTTCATTAAAGAATATGCCTGTACATATCTGTACTCCATAGCTAATCTTTGTATTCATTGGTGCAAATATAATACTTCACAAGTTCTTAAGTACATGAGCAAATGAAAAGGAGTCTTAAAAAAAACCCGAAGTATTGTTCAGCCAGTTTGTGCTTTAGAAATAATTCTGTCTAAATTCAGGAGTTGAACACTATGCCGTAAAAAAAAAAAAAGCACAAAACGATAAGACAATATTTATGCGTGTTATATTGCAAAATGGAATTCATTTCAGACTACAAACATACGAAGAATGCTGCCCTACGTAATTCCCAAATCAGCATGTACAGATCGAATTTATTCAACATTTTCAGGTTATTTTGCACCCTTCGTTTTAAATTCTAAAATTTTTTCCCTAGTCTTCAGTTTTGCTCTTAAGTATATATATATATATATATATATATATATATCATCATCATCATCATCATTGTCAACCATTATCAATCCACTGCTGGACGAAGGTCTCCCCAAGTTTCCTCCACAACGGTCTGTCTTGTGCCAGTCTCCTCCATGTCACTCCCGCATATTTACGAATTTCATCCACCCATCTCCCATGTGGTCTTTTTCTGGGTCTTTTTCTGTCCCTTGGAATCCAATCTAAAATTTCGGCTGTCCATCTATGGTCTGTCCTTCTGGCAGTATGTCCAGCCCATTGCCATTTCAGGGATTTAACTCTGATCATGATGTCTTCCACTCTCGTCATTTTTCGGATCCACGAGTTCCTCTTCTTATCTCTCCTGGTTATACCAAGCATGCACCTCTCCATGCTTCTTTGAGTTGTCTGCAGCCTTTGTATGTCTCTTTTAGTTAAGGTCCACGTCTCTGCACCATACGTAAGCACTGGAAGGATGCATTGATCAAACACTTTTCTTTTAAGACATAATGGCATATTGCTCTTGAAAATTATGCTGTTTCTTCCAAAAGCTCTCCAGGCAAGTTTTGTACGCCGATTAATTTCTTCATCAAGGTGACCCTCACTTGATATCTGCTGTCCAAGATAAACATATGTATCTGTTATCTCCAGTTTTTCTCCATCAATCGATAAATCTTCATTTCTTGTAAAAGCATTGAACATCACTTTTGTCTTCTGAAAGTTCATTTTTAATCCCACTTCTTTACTCTTGTCAGCAAGTTCCTGGATCATACTCTGCAGCTCTGATGGGGTAGTTGCAAAAATGACTACGTCATCAGCAAAACGAAGGTGGGTTAGATAATCTCCATTAATCTTTATCCCTTTGTTTTCCCAGTTCAGTGATTGAAAAACACCCTCCAATGTGGCATTAAAGAGCTTCAGAGATATGGTGTCACCTTGTCTCACTCCCTTTCCAATTTTTGTGTGTGTTGTATTTTCAAACAGCCGAATCTTTGCACTTGCATTTTCATAGATGTTATTAATAATATTAATGTATGCATCTTCAATACCGCAGGAGTTTCAGAGCCGTGGTAACTGCTGATGGTTTCACCGAATCAAAGGCTTTTTCATAATCGATAAAAGCCATGCACAATGGAAGTTCATATTCCCTCGCTCTTTCAATTAGTTCTCTCAGTACGTGGATATGATCTATTGTGCTGTAGCCACTCCTGAATCCAGCTTGTTCTCTCGAGTTTGAGCCATGTCCAGTGTTACCTTCAAGCGGTGTGAAAGAACTTTAGTGAAGATTTTATAAACCACCGATAGGAGGCTGATAGGTCTGTAGTTCCTGAGATCCTCAATGTCACCTTTTTTATGTAGCAGGATCATTGTAGCGTTGTTCCAATCCTCAGGAATCTTCCCTTCATTAAGGCATCTAGTGAACATTTGGGCGAGTACTGTTTCAATTTCTCCACTTGCTTCTTGTATGATGTCTATAGTAATTCCATCTTCTCCTGGAGCTTTCCCCCGCTTCATGTTCTTGATTGCATGAGCAACTTCTGCTGGGAGGACTGGAAAAACTCTGGTACCTTTCATGATGTCTGGAGTACATGTATCATCCCTTTCATATAATTTGGAGTAGAAATCTTTCACTCTTGTCAAAATTTCGCCTCTATTTCTTGTTATAGAACCATCTTCTTTTCTCAGAGCCATAATCTGTTTTCTTCCCTTACTGAGATGTCCCTTTGCTATCTTAAGGCTTTGGTTGTTTTCAATTGCTTTCCTCACTAGCTCACAGTTGAATTTCCTTACGTCTTCAGTGATACTTTTTCGTGTTGTCTTGCATAGCTCTATATATTTCACTTTGGAAGTCACATCTTCTTTAGTTGTCCTCATCTCTCTTCTTTTTTGCATCAACATTTTGGTTTTTCTGATAATTTGTTCACATGCAACTTGTTCTTAGACCCAGCTAATTTTGTTGCTGTTTCCATTAGAGCTTTGGTTACTTTTCTGTTAACTTCCGAAATATCCACTTCTTCCGATGTTAGGCCTTCTAAAGCAGAGAATCTGTTCTTCAGTTCCAACTTGAAAGTATTATGGTGTTTTTTAAGGTTGGTTATGTCAATACATTTTGTTTGTCTTATGAGCTTGCCACGTTCCAGTTTAGTGTTGAGGTGCATCTTACATCTCACCAATCTATGGTCACTACCTGTGTTGAACTTGTTCAGCACACTGCAGTCTTCGATGACGAATTTTTTGTTACACATAATAAAATCAATTTCACTTGTCGTCCCAATTGGATGTCTCCATGTCCATTTCCTGTGTGGCTTTTTCTTGAAAAAGGAGTTCAAGATGAAAAATCCTTCTGCCTCTGCAAACTCAACGAGAGTATTTCCACGCTGGTTTCTGTTGCCGTGACCGAATTTACCTACTGAAGTTTCATTCTGTTGCTGTTGCCCTATTTTTGCATTGAAATCTCCCATAATTATCTTCAAGTGCTGCTTACCTTTATTATTTAGATGACGAATTTCCTCATAAAATTCTTCAATTTCTTCTTCAGGATGACTTGTGGTGGGTGCATAAGTTTGAATAATCTGAGCCTGGTATCTTCTCGATAGTTGGATAACGAGTCGTGCAGCTCTGTCAGAGGAACTTTCAACTTCTACCACTTTATCCTTCAGTTTCTTGTTTATTATAAATCCAACACCACTAGTTCTGCCAGTATCTGTCCCACGATAATAGAAGAGATGTCCACTTTTCAGTTCAATGAGATCTTCTCCTTTTCTCCTTACCTCACTTAGCCCGACGATGTCCCACTTGATCCTTTGTAGTTCCTCTTCCAATTCAAGAAGCCTTGAATCAGAAGATAGGGAGCGTCCGTTATAGGTAGCCAAGGTCAGCATCAAATGGCAGCCTAGTCCGGTCCTCCGGGGATTCTTAGCACCCTCTGCCTTCATGTCGCACTGGCCGCTGCCTTGGCCAGGTACATTCCAGCTGCCGGAGACTGAGGGCCAAGATTTAAGTTGTAGAGTCATTTTGGAGGTGTTTGGCCATAACTCACCACGCTGGCCAAGCGGGTTGGTGAGTGTGGGATAGCATTTCCTCTGATCCCGATGGTATAGTTATACCACTATTGGCGGTCGTCAGAGCCCCTTTAGTGGGAACAGGATGCACCACGAGAAGGCGGGGTTGACATTTGTCAAGGAGAGGCTGTGATGTTACGCATCACCTGACCTTACATCCCATATATATATATATATATATATATATATATATATATATATATACGTACACAGTTCGTGAGCTTAATATCAAACAAAAATGTGTGTAATTGATTTCGTTACTTTTACATATCATAATAAACTTAATTTTAAAAAATGTCTACTCACATGTTTTCATGGCGTCTTTCTTTCACATGTTCGTGGCTTCGTGTTCGTCAGTTAGGGATGGGCGATATTTATCAATATCTCAAAATATCGATATTTTTGTCCGATATTTCGATATATAGTATTGATATCCAAGTTACGATATATCAGAAAATCACTATATCGGTGCGATATTCAATATATCAGCCCATGGCTGATGTGATTTAATTTGTGGAATGAAATCTGTGTTCTTTCCTCTGGCATGTCACGAAAATTATGTTGCTTGAGGACTATCAAACTGCGATCTCATTATCGAGATTCACATGATATTATGTCACCTTCCGATTTCTAGAACTTTACAAGGAAAAATATCTGCTGTGTTGAAAACCTCGATGGTTGAAAATTTTAACTATTAGTTGACAGTAGGCACCCAGAAAACAAATTTAACGAACGGTTGATAGCAGATTGTTCTTTTGCCTATGAGTATTATGTTTGAAGTAAACTGGCACTTTGACCAAAATTAAATACATACCAATGACACACAATTTGAAGTGAAGCATTTTTTTTGTTTTTTTTGTTAGTGATAAAGTATGTAGATCTTAACAGCTATGTAAGGAAATGCAAAACAGCTTTTCGAGAGTTTTCTTGATGTCTTACAAGTTATGTAGTATAAAGTTTGTTGTAATTCAGGCTATGTATATATCAGACGTAATTTTTTTTATCATCCTTTGACAATTATCTTGTTAATACATAGTGAAACTTCCTGAAGTAATTATATAATCTGGTAAAAATATGAGCATAACAACTTTCGTCTTGATCTGCTGATTTTCCCACACTTACAGCATGTTATTTCCTCTGATTGTCAATTCGTTTTTTTGTTATCTAGGAGAGACAGGCTTTCATACATTAATTAGTAAATATATACTTGATGAATTTGGATTATGATATTTTTTTTATGTTTTCCATACATTAATTAGTATGGCTTTCATTAATTAATTAGTAAATATATATACTTGATTAATTTGGATTACGATATTTTTTGTTTTTATTTTTATAATCATATTTTAATGGAAGACTAATAATCGTTAGCATTTTTTTTAATATCTTTCTGGAAAAATAATTGCTTTCTATGAAAAGGCCATCACAAATTATTCGTACTCTAATTACTGTTTTTAACAAAAATGTCACTTGTAAACATATTATAAGCACTTTAATTTTTTTGCTTATGCCATGGGAACTATTTTTGCTTACACCATAGAAGTAATTATATCTGTATACTCCATTAACATTGTGTTCTGTCTTAAACGATAAAAAAAATAGCAAACATTGTTCACACCTTCTGAAAAATATAAATGTATACAAAATGCTCTAAAAATTACAATAACAAAGTTTTTTTAAAGATTTTTTTCCATAACATTTCCTTGCAAGCTAATATAATGTTAACTTTGACATTTGCATCCCAACAAAAATAGTTATTCTTTCTATAATTCAGTTATTCCCACGTTAATTGATGGTTAAGATTCCAGTCTGCTGGGATTAATAAGTACTTTTGTTTTTTTGTCATTTATGCCATACTGAAGCTTCAACTTACCTTTTCTCGAAATGTTGGAAATACATATTTCTCGTAATCTCACATTGATGAAAAACTCATGAAAACATTCCTTTGCAACTGGGATTTTTGGAAACTTCTTAGCAGAAACCATATCCCTGCTCGTCGAGCAATGCCCACACATGAAACAAGAAAATCACCTTTTGGGTTTTGGAAAGTATATTCAGCATTTCTGCAGATTACAAGCTCACTTCTGTTGCATGATTTTTTTATTTATTTTTGCATCAAATTTTTCTGCTATATATTTTTTTTATTTTAGGATCTGAAAAACAATATTTTATGTGTTTTTCATATCACTAAAAATACAGCTTGAGAGCTGCAATCTTGCATAAAGATAGTTTTAAGCTATAAAATGTAATAATAAAGGACAAATAAAATTGCTCCCTTTTAGCAGGAGAAAGCAGCTCTTGAAAAAAAAAATTTCAGCTGATGTTTCTAAGAAATTATCTGAGAAAACTGGTAGGATATTTATTCCCCACATTCACTGCCAAGCTTGTGTATTATAATTAGTTATTACTTATTACCAAAACAATTTTTTAAGGTAAAGAATATTTTTATGTCTTAAGAGACACATATGGTTGAGTCGTCATTAGACTATGTAAATGCTATCTGTGGAGAGTAGTTACTCAATTATGTTTGCTCATGCTGATGAAACAATCCTGTTGGCAGAGAGCAAAAGTGAGTTGCAGCGTATGTTGTCCCACATGTATGAAGTTTGTATGAATTTCAAACTTAGTATATGAAAAAGGAAAAACCCAAAGTTATGTTTTTGACAGATGAATTGTTAGTATTAAATCAAACAGATCAGTCTAAATGGCAAAGAGATTGACCAGGTAAATCAATTTACATATTTAGGAAGCATGTTTGACAGAGGAAACAAATTAGGTGGTGAAATTAGCAGGCTAGTAAATTCATCTTTGAAAGTCACAGCTGCTTCAGGAGGATTTTTGAATAAATGATGAATGATAGGTTCTCAAAAAGTCCCTAATAGTTGTGTGTGAAAAAGTACAGTAATTGTTCCTACTCTGATGTGCAGCAGTGAAGGTGGAGTACTGCAGATGAAACATAGGAGTGATTTGTGAGCTGTAGAGATGTTACACTTATGGGGGTGGGGGCAAGATATGTTTTGATCATGTGAGGAATGAAGATGTTTTGTAGATGAGTAGTGTGAAGCAAAATATTGTTTGTAAGGTGGGGACAAATATTCTTTGGTGGTTTGGAGAATGAGTGGTGAGATGATTACTAGGAGAATTTATTCTGCACAAGTGACAGGAAGAAAATGTAGAAGATCAAGGGAGGACCAGATTCAGGAATTCCTGCATGAGAAAAAGAGAATAAATGTGAAGTACAAATGGTCTTGTGTGTGATGGATGTCAGTGAAGCTCAAGTTGTGAGCTGAGATCACTGTAAATGCAGATGTTTGATACATCAAGAGTAAATAAAATGTATTGCCATCAGTTTTAAACTTTAATCCAGCAGATAAGCTCTCATCAAGAAACTAACCTATGATCTTAGAGAACAGCTTAGTGATATATGCATGTAAAGAGAAAATCCCTCATCTACAGCAAGTTGAATATAACTAGAGGTGAGAAATCAGTACTTATTTTTGTGTTGTTTTGGTGTTAATAAGTGAAACATTAAATGTTATATCCCATTTGAGTTCAAAACTGTAAAAAAAAATTTTTAAATCTGCTGACTTCCTTAATTTTAAGGATAGACTCCACCAATGCGCATTTAAAATGTAAAAAAAATGATATGATATCGAAGATAGCTCCTCAGGCGTTTTAGACTTGATAAAGAATACTTCAGATATTTATTGTGTACAAGTTTTTAATGGAGATGAGAAATCCAAAGAAATGGACTGAGAACTGGAAAAAAATGCGTGAAGTGGTGTGTGTGTGTGTGTGTGTGTGTGTGTGTGTGTGTGTTGATCTCCATGAGCATCTAAAGTTGTTCCCGAATGTGTAGAAGCTCGATTCACCATAAGCAGACACATGTCCCTAATTTAGGGCGAGTGGTTCCAGGAAAGACAAGACAGGAACAACTTCTTTATGTATTTTACCACTTGGTAGGCACATTTTCCATGATTATTTAGATACTGAATAGTTTCCATGACATTTAATGAACATTTCATGACTGAATAGATTTTATTCATGACATTTAATAAATAGATTTCTTGACTGAATAGATTTCATGACATTTAATTGCTAAAACCTGGAAAGAGCGACATCTTTGTTTATTCACTGACGCCACATATTTGGAGGATTTTCACATTTAATGAACAGTGCTTCTTATTTTGAAAATTTGACTGTTTTTCTAGCAGTTTCTGAGGAAGAAGTAATCTTTTTGTATGAGAATTTTCCTGATATTGATGCTGAATCAGTTGTAGCAGGTATAAAATCACATACAATTTTGCAAACTTGAACAAATGTAAAACCGATGGGTGCAATGCAAGGTATTCATATAATCTTTAATGGTAGTCTAAGAACTCCCTTCCTACAGCTAGTGTCAAACATTTGGCACAATGTATTGCCTTTTAATCAAACCAAGAACCCATATTTATGAGTACAAATGCAATTTTTACATTGCACATTTATTAGATTTTAGCAGCAAAAAGAATTTTGAAAAAAGTAACTTTGTATACTGTAAAGAAACACTAGAGAAATCAAATGAGGAAGAGCACTGCACATTAAAACTTTTCTGGACAACAGAATTTTGTTAATGCCATTCCGTTTAAGAATAACAGTTTTCACAAAAAAAAAAAAAAAAAAAATATGTTCACAGTTATTATCAAGAGAGAAATAGACATAATGACAAAATGGATAACACTGGGCAAATTAGGCCGAGAAACCTGTTAACAAGGTTTGTTGTATTTTCAGTTTGTTTTTTTTTTTGTTTTTTTTTTACAAAAAAAATTATATATGTATCTACAATGTATATGCACACTAACTTTGAAATAATATATTTTCATGTATGTGTGCAAACTTCCTCAAAATTGCATTAAAAAGCTCTAGCCATTTACCTCTCAACAATATTATGACTTTGCAGAACATTCTGCATTAGAAATTGCAATTATATGCTGTGATTACAGGCTAAGGGGGTAATGTTTCAGACAGAAGTAACCCAGTGATTTTGTTTTAGGCATTTTACTCCGCTTTTGTACTTAAATAAACATTTCGAATAATGGAAAAACCTTAACATGTGTAGAATAATCAAATCAATGAGACTTATTTACCCAATTGCCTGTGGTTTACTGGTCTTCTATGTAGCAAAATATTTCTGCCACAAATTCCATTTCAAGTGTGTTTTTATTCATGTATATTCTTTAAAAAGATGTTGAGTGTGCTTAACAGGAAAGTTGACATCTAATTTGTTTACTTTCAAATGATAACCAAAACCTTCAAATATCGTTGGTGACAGTTGATACTATCCACAGCCACAGCCCCCCCCATTAGTGGAAGGGGAGTGCAGATGTTATATAAACATAAAAGTGCACAACACTTTTATGATTGCTTGACTAATTTTGTCTCGCTGTATCAACAATCTTGCATAGGTAGCAATGTTAAGTACAGAGAATCATGATAACATGTTTTGGTAAAAAAAAACAGTTTCCGCATTTATGTTCTGTAAATTTATGTGACAACTTCCTGCCCTTTGGCCACTTCCATCCCATCTGTGCTCTGCCCCTTCATTAAGAAATGCAACAAGGGGCATATATAGATTTTTCTGAGGGCGTGCCGTGCCAATGAAATGAAAAAAATTAAATCCACCAGGACAAAATAAAAGAATGAGAATAGAAAAAAAAAAAAATTTAACGTAAATTAATGAATTTTTTTATTAAATTAAGCATTTTTGTTTCCAATGTAAGGCACATTTTAACAATAAATAAAACACATTTAAACACTTTGGGGGGAGGAGTGGGCATAAATATATGCCACCTTACATTACATAAATGTATAAAATATATAATATAAATACGCCCTTACATTACCATGGCTACGATGTAAACAACCCTGATGTTGGCTTTCCAGCTCAGCATACAAGATATATTTTTAGCGAATTTTTATGAATTATAAAAACGTAAAATGTTAATTCCGCTGTCGAAAATATTTATTTACGTAACAAAACAACGTAAAAGGGCGAAATAAAAGCACTAAGTTTTTAACGAGTTTTAAAGTCGTAAAACCCATGGCGTCGGTCTTGTAAAAAAACGTTAAATATCAATTCCGCTATCGGAAATAATTATTTACACAACAAAACGACTGAAATGGCAAAATAAACGCACTACGTTTATTTCCAAGTACAACGACCGTCTTGTAAAAGGTACGAAGTTAGTAATATACATTACTTTTCTGAGATATCACTATTTTAATGGTATTAACAAAACTTGATTGCAGCTATATTTTCAAGCTGCAGGATAATTTAGTACTGGCTGAGATTTGTGCGAACAAGCCAACAGCCAATTAGTCCCAAGTTCCCAATAGCCAATACTTAACACAACATTGGATCGGATTCAGTAATAACCCAAATGTAGTATGCAGTGAATAAACCGAAATATCAGTCTTATTGAGATCAGAAGTATTGAAAAATATCGAAAAATCAATCCGATATATTGATCTTTAAATACAGATATTTTCTTCGATTCAATATATCGGTCTCAGAAATATTTAAAGATATCATACTTTTTTGAAAATATCGTCCATCCCTTCGTCTTGGTAAAAAAACGAGCAGCCACCGTAAAATCACGTGACGACTCGCTGACCAATAGCAGAAAGCGACGCATGCCGCATTCCTTTTCTGTCATTATCGTTCATTGGCTAGCCCGTGCCTCTTAGCAACGCCCGTAAAATTACGGTTTGGAACAGTTGTCCTACATATCCATGCCCGTTAAAATACGGGCATCGCCTTGAAACTGCAGAAACGAGCCTTGATCGTAAAAATACACGAACAACAAGACTTTTTTTACGGGAATTTTTAACAGTGTAGTTAGTAGTATCTGACCGAAGAAGGAACGTTTTCAATCGACTTTTAGTCCGACAGATATTGCTGTAAACGGAAACGTAAGCTTATGTTCTCTGGTGGCAGACTTGTGCGTTAAGAAAAATTTGAAATTATAGGCGAAACATTTCGCAGCGGAAACGCTCTCCAACAAAGAATTTTTTCAAATTGGACTCTTAGAAGCAGAGATATCAACAAAAAAAAGATATTAATCTACTCCCCGTGGCGGAAAAAACTTGCATTATTTCATGAAGAAAGTATTCTCAAAAGGTTTTCCGATGTGAGTGGTATTGGTCCACGAAATAATTTTTTGAATCGAGTTTTCAGGAACTCAGATTTTGCTGCGAATACATCAGAAGCAGAAATTAACACTTACGCCCCCTGTTGGCCAAACCATTATTTACCAAATATTAGAACTATATACAAAGCATTTCCCATCAGGAGCTGTATCCGATGCAGAAAG
This sequence comes from Macrothele yani, assembly GCA_039090855.1. Lineage (NCBI taxonomy): Eukaryota > Metazoa > Arthropoda > Arachnida > Araneae > Macrothelidae > Macrothele > Macrothele yani. The sequence continues at coordinate 103,473,793 of CM077028.1, forward strand.
AATTTTTCAAATCGGAGTTTTAAAAGCAGAGATATTGACAGAAATAAGATGTACATCTACGACCCCTATTGGAGAAACCATGCATTATTTCAAGAAGAAAATATTTCGAAAAGATTTTTCGACGTGAGAGGTATCTGTTCACGAACGAATTTTTTCAATCCAGATTTTAGAAGCTCAAATTTTGTTGTAAATGCCTCAGATTCAGAAATAAACTTATGCCCTCTGGTGGCCAAACCTTTACCAAAAATTAGAATATATATGCAAAACGTTCTCCATCAGGAGCTGTATCCACTGCAGAAAGAATTTTTCAAATCGGAGTTTTAGAAGTAGATATCAAGTAAAACGAAATTACTTTTACGCCCTCTAGCGAAAAATCTATGTGTAACTTGAAAAAGAGACTATACCTCAAATAGTCTTCGACATAAATAGAATCGAAAGGTAAAAGAATTTTTTCAATTGGATGTTTAGAAGCAAATATATGGAATAAAATGTATTTTGAATTTGATATCATCTGCACTTACGCCCTCTAGGGGCCAAATTGTGCATCGTAAAAAAATCAACATAGAAGATTATATCATTTGTACATTTCAAGCTTCCCAGTGCAAAAAGAATTTTTCAAATCGGTCTAATAGTTGCAGAGAAAGGGTGTGTCCACACATGGATGGACGGACTAACCGGTATCCAGGCAATAAGCACGATCTTTTTTTACAAAAGACGCTAAAAACTGATTTGGGGGGCAAAATTCAGGGACAGATTCACGCGTACATCTCGGATTCTGTGAGTATTTCCACAGTTTTCAAGAAAGTGGTAATAACATTGCGCCATTTTTTCATGTTTTTATGTATTCTATTGAGAGAATATAGAGAATGTGTAAATATATTATCAATAAAACGCAGTTCCAGGTTGTGTTCTGTTACTTCATGTTCAAACGCCTCAGCTGCAGTCTTATATGCTTGAGCGTAAGGAATATCTGCCAGGGCTGTCAATATCGATCGCTTTAATTCTTTTTCATTACGACCAATAACTGTATCAGTAGCTGCCGAGGAATATATAAAGTACAATTTTCACCAGTAAGTGGTAATAATTCCGAGAAGTAGGCGTGAATCTGTCCATGAATTTTAAAGCAGTACTGACCATTGCCTGGAATCTCCATTTTTGTGGCCGGGAGGGTAGCAAATGTGACATTGTACTATTGTATTTCCGGATGTGTTGGACAAAATTAGGACTGCGTAGAAGTAAGTCATTCAGCCCCGTATTTATCTAGTTCTGGAAGGGAAATAAGACCGTTATGACAACAGGAATGAAATAAAGCTTTCGGAAAGATAGGTTGCCACGTGTATTACGGCGATCATTACTTGTGTTTTCAAAATTCCTTCGGTCACCTACATTACGATTCCCCCGCCCCCTTCCCGTTTGGTGGTCTTCCTCGAACGCTACTCGTAACAGAACCCTGTTTCCGTCCTCACTGTAACACAGTTTACAGTTGAATGTCAGTGTAAGCACGAGCAGCTGATTTTTCCTTGATAATAGCCAATCAGCTCCTTGCTCGCTGCCGCCATTTCCTAAGGTCGTAAGACTACCCTTTTGGCCCGCGTTGCGATGACATACTTAGACTGTTTGACACGAACAGCAATCGGCTGATTAAATTTAGAATTTTTTTATTTTCTCGATTCTTGGGATCAAAATTTCTAAATGAACCATTTCTCAAGTCCGTACGACGTACATATGTTCCGCAATTTTGTGCGACGCTACGGAATTATATATAAGATATACTGTATATATGAACTCGTTTATACGTTTTTATACTTAGAAAATACTTAGAATATTTCCAGTGATGGGCCTTTAAATTTTGAGTACCTATCTGGGCAGGTGGTATTTTAACCACTGTTATACGTTTTTCTAGGAGCTATACAAGATAACTGACTACATTTGTAGAGTTATACAAGATAACTGACTACATTTGTAGAGCTATACAAGATAACTGACTACATTTGTAGAGCTATACAAGATAACTGACTACATTTGTAGAGCTATACAAGGTAACTGACTACATTTGTAGAGCTATACAAGATAACTGACTACATTTGTAGAGCTATACAAGATTTTTTCGCTTCAAACATCTGCCTATGAAGCCAATAAGAGCCTCTACATGGAGTAGCATTGAATGGAACAACTTTTTGATATCGTCCTGGGGAATACTTTGCCAGGCTGCTTCTATGCGAAACCATAGTTCTTTTGCGGTGACTGGCGCTGGAGCCGCTTGACGGGCCAGTCGCTTAGTTACCATGTCCCAGACATGTTCGATCGGGGACATATCCGGCAAACATGCAGACGAGGGAAGAAGCGGTATCTGTTGTGTATGGAAGAAGTCTCGGACATTCCGGGCCACATGCAGCCGAGCATTGTCTTGCTGGAATATAGTGCGAGGATAACTCTGAAGGAAGAGTATCACCTCTACCTCTAAAACATCCCCGATGTAGCGCTGGCTGTTGAGGGTTCCCTCAATTCGTATCAGGCGAGATCACCAATTAAACTCAATGGTTCCCCAAACCATGACGCTTGGCATTGTGTCGGTATGACGCTGCAAGTCGGCGTTCACCACGATGTCTTCGAACACGTATGCGATCATACTGGTGCATCAAGTTGAATCGTTACTCGTCGGAAAACACGACCTGTTGCCAATCAGCACGTCAATACCTGTGTTCGGGACCCCATTGCAGCCTCTGGGGTCTGTGGTTGTGGGTGGAAGGAAGGCACCGCAACAGGCTGCTAGCGAGCAGTCCTCTCTTAAGCAGATGACGTCGAACTCTGCTGGAGGAGAGTCCTGACTTGTAACAGTGCTCCACTGCTGCGTTAACACAGTGGATATCGCCGTGCGATCGGTCACTGCCATGCGGTAGAAGTGTCTATCATTTCATGCGATTTTCCGGTCCATTTCCAGGATTTCTGTGCGTCCCAGTCTCATCTGTGCAGTGACGTCACGTTCGTATCATTGTACTGGCGTTTACACCCATACGAGTGGCAATTTCACTGTAGGAAAATCCAGATTCTTTATCTCAACAATACTTCCTCGCTCAAAGTCCGTCAGGTGTTCATAATGCGACCTTCGTTCGGCGACAGGGCGTAATGAGACACAGTGGCGTACCAGAAAGTCTCGAGGCCCCCGCAAAAACATCTTTGAGGCCCTTTCGCGAAAATCTATTAGCTTTCAATTACTGAATTTTTTAAATTCCATATCATTAACTAGGTTTTTATGAGCGTTTAAAAAATTCAAGTTCTTTGAAACCTAAAAGTTTTTTTCGTAAAACAGAGTATTGCACTTTATTGCTTGCAGCACGTGCACGTTGTAATTAAAATGATTGTCCTAGTTTATACCTATTAGCAATACCAAAATTACATCAAAGTTAATCACACCATGCAAATTTTATTCTCTCAAAAAATTAAGGCCATTCTGTGAAATAATTCATGATCAGACATACATAAAACATGCGACATTGTCTAATAACCTTTTCCGATTTATACGAAAATGTAGAACATAAGTTAGTAAGTAACTAAATAATTGAGAATTGTGGCACAAAAAAAAAGATGCAAACTACTTAGATCATTTAATAAGACACGTTTAATATGATGCCACAACATGTTGCACACAGTAAAAATTTCTCTCTGGATTCTGTTACAAAAATAATAATAGAGGTCTTCGTTCCCGCGAAAAAATTATTTAGTTCATTACATTCTGAAGAATGCGTAGTTACGTGCAGACAACTGTAGCACATAACTTATTTCAATAATTTTCACTCGCTGAACTAATATTTCTTTCACGTTCTCTTTCTAATATACATGCATATGGTTGTGATAAAGGGCCTCTGGAATAACTTTCCCCGTCATACAGTCTTTATAAACTAAAACCGAGAAAATAATTCCTAAATATTTTACTTATTAAAAAAATTCCAAAAATTGCTTTTCTTGTTAATACTACACTGCTGGTCATCCAAAATGCAACACCAAGGAGGACACGAGACAGCAAAGCCAGATTTACTGGAGACATAACAGCAGATACAAAGATGAAACGATTGAGGTTACAGGCCCGTGCGACTTCCGGAACACGCAGACATCAATAGTTCGAGTGGCCCCCATGGCTGGCAATAACGGCCGCTACACGCCGCGGCATCGAGCGAAAAAGGCTTTGGATGTTGGCTTGGGGTATCTCGGTCCAGGCTGCTTCTACACGTTGCCACAGTTCATCAAGCGTAGCCGCAAGTGGCGTTTGCCGGGCCACTCGGTTGCCGATCAGCGACCAGACGTGTTTGATGAGCGAAATATCGGGAGAACAGGCGGGCCACGGCAGCAGTGACACCTGGTGGGCCGTGAAGAATTTTCGCACGATGCGTGCCACGTGCGGGCGAGCATTTCCCTTTTGAAACGTGGCAGCTGGCAGGTCCTGCAGGTAAGGGAGGACTACAGGCTCCAAAACGTCGGAGATGTAGCGGTGGCTGTTGAGTGTATCGGCGATGCGTACCAGAAGGGTGCGGGTGTCATATCCAATTGCGCCCCAAACCATAACGCCAGGCGGCGGACCGGTATGGCGATGCATAATGCAGGCGTCATACAGTCTCTCGCCACGGTGCCGCCACACGCAAATCCGTCCATCGCGGTGTTGCAGGCAGATGCGGGATTCGTCAGAGAAGACAATGTCGTGCCCTTCCGTAGTCCAGGTGCGGCGTTCAGCGGCCCACTGCCACCGCACTCGCCGGTGGTGTAACGTCAATGGTAATCGGAGCAATGGGCGCCGTGCGACAAGTCCCCGCTCCTGAAGACGACGTCCAACGGTACGTGCTGACACAGGTTGTTACGCAACACATCCTAATTCCTGCGCTAACGTTCGTGATGTGGCGGTGCGAGCCGTCAATGCCCGCCGCACAACATACCAGTCCTCTCGCTCGGTGGTGTGCCGCGGCTCCGGCAATCACTCACGTCGGTGTGTCCGTCTCTCCTGCACCCACGGAATCCATACTCACCTCACTATGGCTGGATGTCGTCCCACAGAGGCGCCGATGTCTCGGTACGATAAACCGATGTCGCGATAAGCCACTATTCGTCCTCTGTCGAGCTCCGGAACGTGCTGGAATGACTGCCGTATTCTGCGACGAGGCATCAGGAAGCTTCCCACGCACATGTCCGGCAGCACAACACACTTCCACTACTTACACCCCGCCTTCTGTGCACCCTTCTTATAGTGCTTCTCGGTGGCGTCCCGGGCGCACATGATTTGCATATGCCCTGCAATGCTAATCGTTTGCATGTCCTCTCGCGGACGACGCATGATGCGAATTTGAGGCCAGTCGGATGCTTCCTTCTTGGTGTTGCATTTTGGGTGGCCAGCAGTGTACATTCATCAAAAATTCCTGGCTATTTCTTTAACCAGCTTCATATGCTCGATAATGAAAATTCGTGCTAAATGAGACGTAAATATATCATGACTCCAAACTGTCAAGTGCACGATAAAAACCTAAGTTTCATAGTAAAAGATGTCGATTTATTTACATATTAAACAAATACATAAAGTTGAAACATAGTAAGGCGAGATCTTTTGGAACTAATATAGTTGAAACCTCAGGCTGTGAGCCCTATTAAAAAATGCATAGTTAAAACACAGTAGAGCGAGATCTTTCGGAACTATGGTAGCTCGCCCTACAAGGTTTTAACTTTATGTATTTTTTAATATGTCCACAACTTAAATCTTGGCCCTCAGTCTCCGGCAGCTGGAATGTACCTGGCCAAGGCAGCGGCCAGTGCGACATGAAGGCAGAGGGTGCTAAGAATCCCCGGAGGACCGGACTAGGCTGCCATCTGATGCTGACCTTGGCTACGTATAACGGACGCTCCCTATCTTCTGATTCAAGGCTTCTTGAATTGGAAGAGGAACTACAAAGGATCAAGTGGGACATCGTCGGGCTAAGTGAGGTAAGGAGAAAAGGAGAAGATCTCATTGAACTGAAAAGTGGACATCTCTTCTACTATCGTGGGACAGATACTGGCAGAACTAGTGCTGTTAGATTTATAATAAACAAGAAACTGAAGGATAAAGTTGTAGAAGTTGAAAGTTCCTCTGACAGAGCTGCACGACTCGTTATCCAACTCTCGAGAAGATACCAGGCTCAGATCATTCAAACATATGCACCCACCACAAGTCATGCTGAAGAAGAAATTGAAGAATTTTATGAGGAAATTCGTGATCTAAATAATAAAGGTAAGCAGCACTTGAAGATAATTATGGGAGATTTCAATGCAAAAATAGGGCAACGGCAACAGAATGAAACTTCAGTAGATAAATTCGGTCACGGCAACAGAAACCAGCGTGGAAATACTCTCGTAGAGTTTGCAGAGGCAGAAGGGTTTTTCATCTTGAACTCCTTTTTCAAGAAAAAGCCACACAGGAAATGGACATGGAGACATCCAAATGGGACGACAAGTGAAATTGATTTTATTATGTGTAACAAAAAATTCGTCACAGAAGACTGCAGTGTGCTAAACAAGTTCAACACAGGTAGTGACCATGGATTGGTGAGATGTAAGATGCACCTCAACACTAAACTCGAACGTCGCAAGCTCATAAGACAAACAAAATGTATTGACATAACCAACCTTAAAATACACCATAATACCTTCAAATTGGAACTGAAGAACAGATTCTCTGCTTTAGAAGGCCTAACATCGGAAGAAGTGGATATTTCTGAAGTTAACAGAAAAGTAACCAAAGCTCTTATGGAAACAGCAACACAATTAGCTGGGTCTAAGAACAAATTGTATGTGAACAAATTATCAGGAAAAACCAAAATGTTGATGCAAAAAAGAAGAGTGATGAGGACAACTAAAGAAGATGTGACTTCCAAAGTGGAATATATAGAGCTATGCAAGACAGTACGAAAAAGTATCACTGAAGACGTAAGGAAATTCAACTGTGAACTAGTAAGGAAAGCAATTGAAAACAACCAAAGCCTAAAGATAGCAAAGGGACATCTCAGTAAGGGAAAAAAAACAGATTATGGCACTGAGAAAAGAAGATGGTTCTGTAACAAGAAATAGAGGCGAAAGTTTGACAAGAGTGAAAGATTTCTACTCCAAATTACATGAAAGGGATGATACATGTACTCCAGACATCATGAAAGGTACCAGTACCAGAGTTCTTCCAGTCCTTCCAGCAGAAGTTGCACATGCAATCAAGAACATGAAGCGAGAAAAAGCTCCAGGAGAAGATGGAATTACTGTAGACATCATACAAGAAGCAAGTGGAGAAATCGAAACAGTACTCGCCCAAATTTTCACTCCATGCCTTAATGAAGGGAAAATTCCTGAGGATTGGAACAACGCTACAATGATCTTGCTACATAAAAAAGGTGACATTGAGGATCTCGGAAACTACAGACCTATCAGCCTCCTATCAGTGGTTTATAAAATCTTCACTAAAGTTCTTTCACACCGCTTGAAGGTAACACTGGACATGGCTCAACCGAGAGAACAAGCTGGATTCAGGAGTGGCTACAGCACAATAGATCATATCCACGTACTGAGAGAACTAATTGAAAGAGCGAGGGAATATGAACTTCCATTGTGCATGGCTTTTATTGATTATGAAAAAGCCTTTGATTCGGTGAAACCATCAGCAGTTGCAATGGCGCTGAAATCCTGCGGTATTGAAGATGCATACATTAATATTATTAATAACATCTATGAAAATGCAAGTGCAAAGATTCGGCTGTTTGAAAATACAACACACATAAAAATTGGAAAAGGAGTGAGACAAGGTGACACCATATCTCCGAAGCTCTTTAATGCCACATTGGAAAATGTCTTTCAATCACTGAACTGGGAAAACAAAGGGATAAAGATTAATGGAGATTATCTAACCCACCTTCGTTTTGCTGATGACATAGTCATTTTTGCAACTACCCCATCAGAGCTACAGAGTATGATCCAGGAACTTGCTGACAAGAGTAAAGAAGTGGGATTAAAAATGAACTTTCAGAAGACAAAAGTGATGTACAATGCTTTTACAAGAAATGAAGATTTATCGATTGATGGAGAAAAGCTGGAGATAATAGATACGTACGTTTATCTTGGACAGCAGATATCAAGTGAGGGTCACATTGGTGAAGAAATTAATCGCCGTACAAAACTTGCCTGGAGAGTTTTTGGAAGAGACAGCATAATTTTCAAGAGCAATATGCCATTATGTCTTAAAAGAAAAGTGTTTGATCAATGCATCCTTCCAGTGCTTACGTATGGTGCAGAGACGTGGACCTTAGCTAAAAGAGAAATATAAAGGCTGCAGACAACTCAAAGTAGCATGGAGAGGTGCATGCTTGGTGTAACCAGGAGAGATAAGAAGAGGAACACGTGGATCCGAAAAATGACAAGAGTGGAGGACATAATGATCAGAGTTAAATCCCTGAAATGGCAATGGGCTGGACATACTGCCAGAAGAACAGACCATCGATGGACAGCCGAAATTTTAGATTGGATTCCAAGGGACAGGAAAAGACCCAGAAGAAGACCACATGGAAGATGGGTGGATGAAATTCGAAAGTATGCTGGTGTGACATGGAAGAGACTGGCACAAGACAAACCGTTGTGGAGGAAACTTGGGGAGACCTTCGTCCAGCAGTGGATTGATAATGGTTGACAATGATGATGATGATGATGATGATGATATGTTTATATATTTACAGCTTCATATGATGTTTTCGCAAAAAAAAAAAAAAATGCAAAATGCTTTTGTTCAGGCTAGAGACTTTGTAGCCGTGTGGCCCCCTCCACTGCAGGTGCTATCAATACGCCCCTGATGAGACACAAGAAACATCCTTTCGACTCAATGTCGGCTCTTCACTGATTACACCATTTCGTTTGACCCAGCTCTTTACACATAAGACCAAACAGTTCAGAGGATGTTGCTCCGAAACCGCATGCGCATTTTTACAGACGCTTTAATCGTTTGCCTGCCCAAACCTGTTGCGCATATCCGTAGCCCACGAAAATCGTTAAAAGAAGCCTGTAATTTTGAGCCAAGTTTCCTGAAAAAAACGGAAGCACTTCTGATTCTCTCCAACGCCACCAGAGGCCGCTTTTACCAAGTACAACATTGCCTTCCGTTAGTGCTTTTAGTATACTGCCGTAGGTTACAAAACTCCATACTTCTCAGTGAAAATCCTCCAAATACGTGGCGTCAGTGAATAAACAAATACATTGCTCTTTCCACGTTTACCAACGCACAGCAACCGAAAAAATTGTTATTCGGCGGCAAGTTACGATGAACAATTAGAAATATTTGCTACGAAACAATGCGATTCAGCGAAAACAATATGCCTTGCAATAGACTTCGAAACCACCTGCTTTCCCACACTTTAATTGCTGCCGGTCGCTGTAGTAAGTAGGCTACAGGCAAAGTGGTACTTCCCGATTAACATTATATTTGTTTTGAACTTTCATGAACGTTTCATAGTAGCAGCCTTTAGATATCTCATTTTGACCTCCTTGGGTATAACTGACTGGCACATACCATCATATTCATTTGTGTACAGCATGCATTCTAATATGAGAAATTACCCTTCTACCTCATTTTATAATGTAACATTTTTAACCAAATTGTGGACAGTTCCCTTGATTTAATTTAACTGAAAATTGGGCAATTAAGGCAGAGCATTACGTTCTTCTTAAATAAATATTTTTACACCAGTTAGCGTGCTGGCAGCAAAGCGTGAGCATAACGATCCTTTTAAGGGTGGAGAACGCTCAAATAAAGAAGAACGTAGGTTTTTAGGTAATATCACCTTTCAAAATGATTTGGGAGCAATTAATTACTTAAAAATATACATATATTAAAATTCTATATAGCAAGTCATCGATGTATTTAATGGCCGCCCCGGTGGCGCAGTGGTCTAAGCGATGGCCTCTGATCATTCGTCCGAAAGGGGTCCGGGTTCGAATCCCGGTGAGGCATGGATGTTGTGTTTGTCTTACGGCACTGGCCCTATCCCTTCCCTGGAACCAGTGACCCTAAATTAGGGACGGGCGACTGCTTATAGCCCATTGAGTTGCTCACGGTGGTCGTTAAACCTTGAATAAAAAAATGTATTTAATGTGTCCCGAAATGTGTAACTTCGTTGATCATATCGGAATGCTAGATTACGGGATAGGACTGATAAATTATACCATCAGTTATTTGTTAGTCATTGATTATTCATCGCTCGCTTTCGCAAGAAAAAATAAAACAATTATGGAAAACATTTATGCGATTTAATTCTGTATGACAGTACACCCACCCGCCACCAGCAGCGGCTAATCGTTGTTGTTGTTGTCCTCGTTAAAAGCGCCATCTGGTGAGCGTTCCGGTGTAAATTATTCCTGGTTTTGAAGGCCGAAATAGCAGGCTTCTTTCACCAGCGTGATCCCCGTAGGCTACGGCATATCCTGTAAGTTTCAAGATAATACCAGCAGTCCTTCATGGTGTTGCAATTTTCACAGACAGTAGTGTATAAAAAAATTTTCAAAATGTTAAATACTACTGCATTTTTATGCTTTGAAGGAGTACAAGGTATTCCTTGATGATTTATTGAAGTCGATTTGGTGCCGAAAGGAGAAAAAAGTGTGGAAAAAAATATGATGTGTATATGTATTTTATCGCATTGCAAAAATCATAAAGTGAAGATCAAACTTCCCTTTCGACGGCTATACCTGTCTTAAATAATTTTAATAAAATACGAACATTATAATTTTTATTAATTACATAATTAATGTTGCAAATTATTACAATCATTTTAATACAATTTTAATTACTTTAATACAATTTTAATTATTTTAATAAAATATGAAACTTATAATTACTTATTAATCATAATTTATATTATAAATTAATACATAATTTTAATTATTTTAAATTAACATTATAATTATTTTAATTAAAATCTCTGGGACATAACTTTGTGGCTTCATCCCAAGTGAAGTCACAAAGTTATGTCCCAGGGATTTTTTAAATTTTTAAACAGTGCATACGTGTGTGAGTCGTGAAACGCGAAGCTAATTTTTCATGCAAACCGAAAGTAAGCAACATAGCCTTCTGTGATGGGATCGAGGTTCAACAATGGCTGCACCAAGAAGGAACTCAGCAAAGCCGTCTCGATTCTCTCAAAGCTGTGACATAGCGGATTACGTACAAAAAAATCAAAGAACCGTGTATTTTTGAGAATCTGAAATTCAAATTTTAACGTATAATTGCAAAAAGCGTATAAATGAATGTATAACCGAATTGAAAAAGCAATAAAAACTACAGTAAAATATCGGGACACAGAATTTATTTCTCTACAAACGTGAAAAACGTTTGTACAGAATGAAATTGCGTTTCGCAACCTGGGTTATACGTGTTTTGCAAAACGTAAAATCGAGGTTCCACTGTATTTGTCAGAATAAAAAAACTTACGTGCCGTCCTCAAATTTTGAAACCACGTTTTGCAAATCAAAATCACACAAGTTTGCATAGGGCGTATAATCTACGGGCACTTGTGATGAGGTACCGGTTGTACACACACCGGCCACTGAATTACAAACCTTTATGCAGATGTACGTAAACGGTACTTACGCAGCATACATGCAAAATACGTGGTCACGTGATCCAGGTGATTACTGAAGACTGCTGTTGGCCAGTAGTGTTGATCATAATGGGAAAACAAAGGATCTTTCGGAGTTCGATAAATGGCTTATTCGGTGTGCCCGTCTGGCTGGAGCGACGATTTTGAAAATAGCACAGCTGACTGGTTTCTCAAAAGGAGAGGTAGCCCGGGTCTTTAATGAGTGAAAAAATAACATACATTGCTTGTTTACGAGGCGTAACTGTGGCGCGAGGATAATATGTCAGGAACGAAATCGCTGTCATCTTAGAAGGCTTATACGGAGAAACGGGACTTCCTGTGTGCAGCGATTGACCGCAGCATTCAATGAAGGCTGTTCTCGACCCATAGCTCAGCGAACTATGAGCTGGGGATTGAAGAGAGTCGGTATTTGCAGCATTCCTATATGAAATCCATTGATTTCGGCGGAAACCGGAAAGTTTGTCTAGTGTTGTCAGTACTGCACACTGGAAGAAAAGTCATGTGGTCCGACGAGTCGCAATATACCTTGTTCTGTACCGACGGTAGACAGAGTTTGGCGGCAGCTTCATGAAGCAATGGACCCAGCTTGCCTTGCAAACACAACTCAAGGTTCTAAAGGTGGTTTCATGGGGCGAGGCACGTTCTGTTGGTACCGAACGGGTCCCTTGATATTGCTGGAAGGCCGGGCATCCTACAAGGATTATCTAAGCATTGTTGCCGACCAAGTCCATCCAACAATATTGACTTTTTATCCAGTAGATGACGGTTGTTTCATGGATGACAATGCCACTGTCCATCGCGCAAGATGTGTTCAACAATGTTCATCGCGCCGCCCCGGTGGCGCAGTGGTCTAAGCGATGGTCTCTGATCATTCGTTCGAAAGGGATCCGGGTTCGAATCCCGGTAAAGCATGGGTGTTGTATTTGTCTTATGGTACTAGCTGTGTCCCTTCCCTGGAACTAGTGACCCTAAATTAGGGACGGGCGACTGCTTATAGCCCATTGAGTTGCTCACGGCGATCCTTAAACCTCCAATAAAAAATGGTTCATCGCGCATGATAGCGACTTCCACCATCTTTCCTGGCCACTACAAAGCCCGGATCTGAATCCCATTGAGAATGTATGGGACATGTTAGAAAAACAGATCGGGAGCAAAGTCCTCTTCCGTCAAGTTTGGTCCAGTTAACGTGGAACCACCTAAAATCTTTGCCTTGTATTTCCAATGGGCAAACTTCTGTAGCCATTTTCTTCACAATTAATGCGTTCCCAAGGATGAAAATTTGAACATCGATAAAAATAACTTCATATTATAGCCTAGTATACTTATTATTTTCTAAAACTTAACCATAATTATATTAAAAAACAATAGCATTTCCTTTGGTGGTGTTGAGACCAGGAAATGATGGCGCCACATCTACTGTACATGTGACTTACTAAATGCTATCACGTTGCATGTTTTTCAATAATTTCATTAATTTTTGGACTGCAATCAACACTTGCGTCGATCCATACGATAGTCCGGAATGTTTAGAATGATTCGAGCATTTAGATGAAATATGCTATCATTAATTTAGCTGAAAATGTTGCAGAGGGAGCTTACTGGTTTATTTCGGAATTAAAAATCAGCAGCATCTACAATTCTGTTAACATTTTCAGCTAAATTATTATCAGAACATTTAATCTAAGTGGCTCAAAGGATTCTAAACATTCCAGACTGTCGCATGGATACACTCAAATTTTGATTCCATTCCGAAAATTAATAAAATTATTATTGAAAAAAATGCGACGTGGTGGCATTTAATAAGTCACGTGTAGATGTCGAGCCATCTATTTTCTGGTCTCAACACTACCAAAGGAAAATCACTGATTTTTAATATAATTATGATTAAGTGTTAGAAAATATTAAGTATACTAGGCTATAATATGAGGTTATTTTTATCGATATTCAAATTTTCATCCTTGGGAACGCATTAATTGTGAAGGAGATGGCTATAGAAGTTTGCCCATTGGAAATACAAGGCAAAGATTTTAGGTGGATCCTCCTTAAAGGATTGCCTGGTGAACACCTGGTACGCTGTACATGCAAATGTAGTCCAGCACCTTACGGAATCTATGCCAAACCGCATACGTGCGGTATGTAATTCGGACTAAAGGAGGTCCAACCGTGATCGGCATTGAAAAAAATTTCCGATACAGTGGCCTGTATTTGTAGATCTTCAAAAATATCGTGTTATATAAGGCCTGGTGAAAGCTGATCTACACTGCTGGCCACCCAAAATGCAACACTAAGAAGGACACGAGATAGCAAAGCAAGATTTACTGGACACATAACAACAGATACAAAAATGAAACGATTGAGCTTACAGGCCCGTGCGACTTGCGGAACACGCAGAGATCAATAGTTCGTGTGGCCCCCATGGCTGGCAATAACGGCCGCTACACACCGCGGCGTGGAACGAAAGAGGCTTTGGATGTGGGCTTGGGGTATGTCGGTCCAGGCTGCTTCCACGCATTGCCACAGTTCATCAGGCGTAGCCGCGGGTGGTGCTTGCCGGGCCACTCGGTTGCCGATCAACAACCAGGCGTGTTCGATGGGCGACATATCGAGAGAACAGGCATGCCATGGCAGCAGTGACACCTGGTGGGCCGTGAAGAATTATTGCACGATGCGTGCCACGTGCGGGCGCGCATTGTCTTGTTAAAATGTGGCCGTTGGCAGGTCTTGCAGGTAAGGGAGGACTACAGGCCCCAAAACATCGGAGATGTAGCGGTGGCTGTTGAGTGTATCGGCGATGCGCACCAGAGGGCTGCGGGTGTCATATCCAATTGCGCCCCAAACCATAACGCCAGGCGACGGACCGGTATGGCGATGCATAATGCAGGCGTCATACAGTCTCTCGCCACGGTGCTGCCACGCGCGGATCCGACCTTCGTGGTGTTGCAGGCAGAAGCGGGATTCGTCAGAGAAGACAATGTCGTGCCATTCCGTAGTCCAGGTGCGGCGTTCAACGGCCCACTGCCACCGCACCCGCCGGTGGTGTAGCGTCAATGGTAATCGGAGCAACAGGCGCCGTGCGACAAATTTCCGCTCCTGCAGACGACGTCGAACCGTCCGTGCTGACACAGGTTGTTGCGCAACACACTCTAATTCCTGCGCTAACGTTCGTGATGTGGCGGTGCGAGCCGTCAATGCCCGCCGCACAACATGCTGGTCCTCTCGTTCGGTGGTGTACCGCGGCTGCGGCAATCGCTCACGTCGGTCCCTCCTGCACCCACCGAATCCATACTCGCCTCGCACTGGCTGGATGTCGTCCCACACGGGCGCCGATGTCTCGGTACGATAAACCGATGTCGCGATAAGCCACTATTCGTTCTCTGTAGAACTCCGAAACGTGCTGGAATGACTGCCGTATTCTGCGACGAGGCATCAGGAAGCTTCCCACGCACAGGTCCGGCAGCACAACACACTTCCACTACTTACACCCCGCCTTCTGTGCATCCTTCTCACAGTGCTTCTCGGTGGCGTCCCGGGCGCACATGATTTGCATATGCCCTGCAATGCTAATCGTTTGCATGTCCTCTCGCGGGCGACGCATGCTGTGAATTTCAGGCCAATCGGATGCTTCCTTCTTGGTGTTGCATTTTGGGTGGCCAGCAGTGTACTTGGGAGCCTTCGATGTTTTTGAAAATCTGTACTGTGACTGCGCTTTGATATTCAGCATACAAGGTCAGTACTTTTATTATTAATATTAGAAACTTGAGTGAGTAGCGTCATCTGTGTGCGCTGTGTGAGCCACCCAATGGACGCACGTTTTCATTAATGTGTCCATGATAGGCGAGCGCCTTCTGAAGTTGTACGTTTCCACAACTCTTCTAAGAATGATTAAAACCGAAGTGTAAACCAATTCAGTTCTACAAACATGTCAAAAACATCTAGATTGATTCACTTTGACTTTTGGTTTCTGCATCGAGTCACATTAAAACTAATGTTTTTGCTCCCGTTCAGAATCTTTTTTTTTTCTTTTCAAAATTTTGTGCAAATTTAGTGTATTCACCATTACGAAAATATGCATATTAACTCGTAGTTCAGGTGGCTGGCATCAAAATGTTAAGAATTCTACATGAGTTAGCCAGTATTCTGTAAAACTGTATTCGCTTGACTCATTTGTAAGCATGCAAAGTGCGTGCTTTTAAGGCTGCGTTAAATACAGTATAGACACGTGTTTTTATGTTTTTCAGTTATTAATACGAAGCAAAGAGATAATTTATATTGCATTATGAGAATATTTTACACGGTGAAGTGGTTATATATAAGCTTGACGCAGGAAATCGCAGCTCTTCCGCTTAAAGCTGTTTGCTGCACCGGAAAGCACTTGAGTTTCGATAAGCAGAGTGATGAGGTATACCTTGTTTACTTCCTCAAAATGTGGACGTCGATAGTATATATGGCATGGTTAGTGCTAGGGAGGGATAAAAAAGCCTTTTGAGTGATACGAAGAGTGCTTTAAAAAGCTATATGTATTTGTGTGGTATACTCGTTTAATCACTTGAAATGTTCTTTTTCTAGCTTTTTAATACTTTGTTCAGAATTTAAATCACTTAATACCTGAATTCGTTTTATCCGTTTTTAGCTCGTGTTTTGAAAACTGTGTGTGCTTGTGGCATCACTTCGTACATCTGTATAGACGCTTGCAGACTCGATAATTTCTTTTTTTTTTTTTTTTTTTTTATGTATGTTTCTTATTCAGCTATCATGAGGAACTGCAAGAAGTCGTCTGTCCTTAATTACTGGTTCCAGGAAATCATCATCCATGACTCGAATCCCGGACCCATCTCGAACGAATGGTGAGAAACCATTCGTTCAAGATGGGTCCGGGTTGCCAGGCTCAATATCTCCGCATCTGTTATTTACGTTAGGACGATCCAAGAAGCATATAACGCAAACCATGAAAATCGTGATCAAAACAGGAAACGGGTGGAAATTTTTGGACCCGGACAAATCTGCTTTGAACTATAAATTCGAAATACAATTTATAATTATTATACACATTCACCATAAACTAAAACACTTCCTTTTAATGGCGTAAAACACATACACAATTTAAGCCGAGCTTTCGCGCTCCACCGGAAGGCTTCGTCTGGGCTAAGCTTCAAAGCCTTCTTATCTTTAGAAAACAGGCTTCGTCTGGGCTAGCTTTTAAAGCCTTCTTATCTTGAGAAGGCTTTGAAAGCTAGCGCAGACGAAGCCTCCCTTTTATCTTGAGAAGGCTTTGAAAGCTAGCCCAGACGAAGCCTCCTTTCTAAAGATAAGAAGGCTTTGAAGCTTAGCCCAGACGAAGCCTCCTTTCTAAAGATAAGAAGGCTTTGAAGCTTAGCCCAGACGAAGCCTTCCTTCTTATCTTGAGAAGGATTTTTTTTGATTGGAGGTTTTAAGCAGTCGCCAGTCCCTAATTTAGGGTCACTGGTTCCAGGGAAGGAGAGAGCCAGTGCCGTAAGACAAACACAACATCCATGCCTCACCGGGATTCGAACCCGGACCCCTTTCGGATGAATGATCAGAGGCCATCGCCTTAGACCACTGCGCCACCGGGGCGGCGAGAAGGCTTTGAAAGCTAACCCAGACGAAGCCTCTCTTCTAAAGATAGGAAGGCTTTGAAGCTTAGCCTGACAAAGCCTCCCGGTGGAGCGCGAAAGCTCGGCTTAAATTGTGTATGTACACTGACGGAAAAAATCCCAACACCAAGAAGGGGTTGTGTTAGATACACGACAGTTGGTAGGCGGTGAGAGTACATCTGTAAGATGACGTCTATGCAAATTTGGCGCTCGGCGCATACGTGTGGCGCTAGTAGCGCCCCTCGGAACATGCAAAGCAGGTTTGCTGTAAATACGCGCTGTAACGGTCGTGAGCGTTAGTTATCGTTGAGATTCGACGTAGTGTGTTGATGTTAGTCAAGAATGCCTTTAAGAACACGAAGAAGCCATTATCAACAGCTCACGGAGTTTGAACGAGGTCGTGTAATAGGGCTACGAGTAGGTGGATTTTCTTTCCGCAATATTGCAAAACGACTTGGCAGGAATGTAGCCACTGTGCATGATTGTTGGCAGCGGTGGTCAAGGGAAGGTACTGCCTCAAGAAGACCGGGTTCCGGCTGGCCACGTGGCACTACTGAGAGGGAAGACCGCGGTGTACGGCGTATGGCCGTGGCGCATCGTACTGCGTCTGCGGCAGCAATTCGAGCTGCAGTTGCCACCACAGTGACACAACGAACTGTTACAAATCGGTTACTTGAAGGACAGCTCCGAGCCAGACGCCCTGTAGCGTGCATTCCACTTACTCCAAACCACTGCCGTTTGCGACGTCAGTGGTGTCAAGCTAGAGCTCATTGGAGGACGGAGTGGAGATCTGTTGTGTTTTCTGATGAAAGCCGGTTCTGCCTGGGTGCCAGTGATGGCCGTGTGTTGGTTAGAAGGAGGCCAGGTGGGCGCCTGCAACCAACCTGTCTGCGGCCGAGACACACTGGACCTACACCTAGAGTTATGGTCTGGGGAGCAATTTCCTATGACAGCAGGAGCACTCTCGTGGTTATCCCACGCCCCCTAACGGCACAGTTGTACGTCGGTCTGGTGATTCAACCTGTTGTGCTGCCATTCATGAACAGCATTTAAGGGGGTGTTTTCCAACAGGATAACGCTCGCCCGCATACCGCTGTTGTAACCCAACATGCTCTACAGAGTGTCGACATGTTGCCGTGGCCTGCTAGATCACCAGATCTTTCTCCAATCGAGCACGTATGGGACATCATTGGACGACAACTCCAGCGTCACCCCCAACCAGCATTAACCGTCCCTGTATTGACCGACCAAGTGCAACAGGCATGGAAACTCCATCCCACAAACTGACATCCAGCACCTGTACGACACAATGCATGAACGTTTGCGTGCTTGCATTCAACATTCTGGCGGTTACACCAGTTATTAATGTACCAGCATTTCACATTTAAAATGGCTCTTCTCGCGCTTATATTAAGCTGTGATCTTGAAACCTTAATCGATTACATATGTTACCTATACAAATGTATTGCCGCCATTTCATTCCTCTACAACTATTTTTTCGTGGTGTTGTGCCCCAATCCTATCCTAAATGCACAAACTCTGGGCCAAAACAAAGCACATGCAAAATCCCAATTGAAAACAAGAATCTATAGAAAATGTAAAAAAAAAAAAAAAAAAAAGAACATACCCAAGATGCAAAGTGCAGAATGCAAACCTCGGATATAGACAAACCTATGCCGTTCTCATGAGGAGAACACCGACATTGATAAGCAGCTTTTCGAAGTCACTGCAAAAGTTGGCGTAAACCATAAACCTGCCGTGGTGTTTCCTAAGCTGCCGAAAGAGCGTGATAAGACAAGACAAACATCGAGAGCATCGACCTGCGGAATGTATGAATCCGAAAATTAAGTGTTGGATGCAAAGGTTCAACGAATATGGTTAGGTATTTTGCAAAAAAGTGCAAGTGTGACGTGTTAAGGCAAAAGAGTAATCTAGGTGTTAGTAGTCCTCGGCTATAAGCGATCTTTCAAACAGCATTTTGAAGTTTGTCACGATTAAAATTGTCAGATCTTTTATTAGTGATGTGTGTAATATTCAGATTATATTTAATTAAACTGCTATACTAGGATAGTTATATATATATATATTATTGAGCTGGCTGTTCTTTGTTTGCGCTACTACCTATCTATCAATTAATACACACACGCACGCACGCACAGGGCGTTCAAAAAGTCTCTCCGCAGTGGCTATCGTAGGTTACCTGGAAACAGTAACGTATCTTAGATCCGAGGCCTCGGCTAAATCCCCCCCCCCCTCCCCCTCCTTTTTTTAAAAAAAATGCGAAGTTTATTTTTTAATTGTTAAGTAATAGAAGTAACTTTTTTTTCTAAACTTTAGGTACATGCTATTGCTAACATGAAACCAAATAATTATGAGGATTAGGATTTGAACACTTATTTGTACATGAACTCCATTCTTCTTTCCTTTTGTGTGAACTTGAGTGTTACGTTTTCACAAAAATGTTTCTTCCGAGTACTTTTCCATATTTAAAAATAATGTTTTTCTCTATTAACAAACCAGCCAAGTTGCTCGAATGTGCATGTCCTTCTGTGACTCTAAGATATATCTTGATTCTTTTCAATACGGAAAAACTTCTTTCGGCAGTTGCTGATGAACAGTTTAATATTGATCTGCTAATCTGTACACCTCAATAAACACTATGTTCAATTATTCAACTTTATGTAACAAGTAATGTTTCTTACTGATTTGTTTTCTATTCATCAAGGGAATTAAACGCCTTCAGTTCATTTTTTAATCGAGCTGTATCAAAATTTGAAGCATAGAGTTCTTTAAGCTCTGATAATAGATGTCCAGGGAATCTTTGACAAAATTTATCAAAACAGTTCGAATCCAACAAAGCCACGAATTTAAGATATAATATCACTGATTTTAATTCATTGACACTTCACAGAAACTGAATCGACTCTCGCGAAACACGCGCTGGAAGCATGGAGGGACTGAGGTAATCCGAAGTCTTAGTTTTTTCGGAGCGAACCCTTGGCCAAAGCAATGGCCACTCACAAGCTCCGTAGCTCATTCATGTTGTTATGGAAACGCTAGCAATATTTACATAAACTTTGTACTTGTTTTTCGAAAATATTTAGAAAGTTTTCAAAATTTCCAAAATGTGACGCACCTTTCATTATGTTAATGGCTTTGTCATTAAATCTATTCGAGATTTCATCGTTGATGGATAATATGTATTGCTGCATGTGTCTAAAGGTTTGCTTAGAGTTTTCGTCTTCGGTTAAACACAATTTTCCACACAGTTTTAAAGGTTTCTTCATTAAGTCAGAGATATTCTTTCGAAGGTGGCTCGTTTCATCATCCCATGCACTTGCTATGTCTTTTAAATGTTCTTTGGTGGATTCTATCAGCAGAATTAAAGATGAAAAGGGCACATCCACTTTTTGCAGCTTCCTACTCAAATTGGATACAGCATTCAGTACTTCATCCATAACGATTAATATAATAAAAAAAACCCTGTTATTTCTCATCTCCAGTAATATTCCTCCAGCTGCAGATGCAAGATCTGCTCCTTCTTTATGTATATTTTCACAAGCGAGCATGATTGCCGAGAAACTCCTTTTCACTGAATTTACGATCCTGTAGTGGCTCAACCACCGCACTTCTACACATTCAGGGACTTTCAGTATAGGATCGTTGATCACTGCTTGGATTTCATGGAGGATATTTTCTTTCTTTGGAGATTGGCTGAAAAGCTTGTATATGTCCTTTAATGTGTGAAAAAATCTTTTCACTTTAGGATTTTTATTGCGGCAACAAGCAACAGCTAATGACAACATATGAGCTCGGCAGTGAATATAAGGTATATCCCTGCCAGCTTTCTCAGATCATTTTTTTCGAACACCCGCTGTATTACCTGAAAAATTTGATGCTCCATCAAAGCCAAAAGCAACAAGATCGTTCTAATTTAATTTTGCTTTTCTAATTTCATAATCAATAGCATTAATTAGCTATAGTTTCAGACAAACCGTTTTGTATTTTAACCAAAGAAAAACATGTTTTCACGGGATAGTTGTTCTCAACGTGTCTTACACAAATACTGAGTTGCATTTCATTTCTTTGAGAAGTACTTTCGTCTGCCATGAGAGAGAAATTTTTATTCGATTTTTTTTTCTATTTTGGAGCGAAGGACTTCACCAATACAATGCAATAACTCTGAAGTCGTATTTTTTGTGCAGTAAGTAGATCGTTCACTTTGTGCTGCCTTCCAGTCTGCGAGATCCTAATTACATTTTACAAGCAGGTTATTAATTAAAGGCTCATGTTTAGTTGTGTGGGCTATTTCTTGTTTTATCAAAAAATACGGGGCCGCCCCGGTGGCGCAGTGGTCTAAGGCGCTGGCCTCTGATCATTCGTCCGTAAGGGGTCCGGGTTCGAATTCCGGTGAGGTATGGATGTTGTGTTTGTCTTACGGCACTGGCTCTCTCCCTTCCCTGGAACCAGTGACCCTAAATTAGGGACGGGCAAATGCTTGCTCACGGTGGTCGTTAAACCCCCAATCAAAAAAATAAATAAATAAATACAGGCCTCAACTTAGCACGCTAAGAGCTTCTCTTTCTTTTGCTTTTCACTTTGACACAGTATTTGGTTGTTCACAGGATTTTTCAAAGCATTTAATCTTAGTTTTTCCCTTTCTGCACTGGCAATGTGGGCTGACGAATGTTGATGTTTCTCCAGTTTTCCATCTTTCCCTAACGCTTTTTGCAAATGGTACCGTTATGAATACTCCACCATTTTTTTGCAAAACATTTACATCATTCTTCATGAATTTTTCGCAAAGTTTACAAAACGCGCCATCTCTGCTTTTGTCTTCATACATGCAGCCATGTGTATTTCTTCTCCCAAGCCTTATTGTAGAAACGTCTTTCTTTTACTTTACTGATACCAGGCAAAGCTATGTTAATGTTATCAGCTGAAATTTCAGTTAACATTGATGTAAGATTCTTTGGTTGCTACTGGAATATTTTCCACTTCTTCACCCTTGGCATCATCTGTTCTCTGAATTTTAATAAAAGATGTGATAGATGATTGCGAAATCTTCCTTTAGGCAGACATCGTATTCTTAATATAAACAAACCACGAAGTTTCTGTCAACTTGCGAAAACATGATTTTTTGTTTTCTCCTATTTACCTTCCTTTACCTTTCGTTCCTCAAAGCGTACTACTGACTGGTGACTGTTAACCCCCTCCCCCAACATTCTCTGCTTCAGACTCCACCTAATACACTGAATATCGACCAATGTAATCTTGTGAAAAGCTATTCATTAAACTTATACTACGCACACCCTCGATGTGTGTGCCTTAGCTAACATGTAAAAAGGTCGATATAAAGTGTAGAATTTCGCTTTATCCCATCCTGACAGTGACTTCCTTTCCTGTGCTATGTGACACCGGAAATTTATCGCTTCCTCGTGTTCATCGTTCGACGCGAAGAAAGAGACACTGTATTTTACTGCTAATCTGCTATTGCCGAGTGCCAGTGTGTGTGTGAGTTGGGGGAAAGGAAAGGAGTGTCTAAGTCCGAATGAAAAGATCCCCGTTTATCCACAGCTGCTCTCTTTGGGGAAAGGGGACTGAATTGTGGTCAAGAGAAACGGTTGCTCCCTGTTGCACCTAAATGCAAACGTGACGTGATTACCGCTGATGCGCTAACTGAAAGTCTAAAATAATCCCAGTAAGTTGTAACATCTTTGAGCCTCGTAAGGGGGGTGGGGGTGGGGGGGTGGGGGAGTGAAGCTCGCAAAAAGGACGCCGGGACTACTGAGATGCAACAATGCCCCCAAAGAGAAACCGATGTTGAATGCTGATAAGTGGCTACGCTTAACGAGGTTCCTAATAAGGTGTCTCGTGTCTACTTATTTTCACATCCTACATGTGTGCGAAGAAATAAAACCATTTAGCTGTGAAGAGTGGGTGGTCAGCAGAGTTAATGGTCAATACGTTAATGCTCAGCTGATGCTTGCTTCCTGTTGGGGGGGGGGGTGAGGGGAAGGATTTCTTAACTGTCGTTTCGATGGGACATTACGGGGGAACAAAGATGCATATTTAAAATCTCTTCGCTGACCTGGTCGCTGTCAGCTTCCTAACACCAGCTTTATATTTTGAAAAACAGAAAGTTTATCTTTTAATCTATTTTTTGAGCAAAACAAATTATCACACTTGAAAAAATATTTTAAAATGTTATTCGAAAAATATTCGCAGCAAAAGAAATGAAACTTTCTTTTTCATTGTAGCTTGTAGAGTTTTTTAATGAACATTTTGCAAGGTGACTTAAAAAGTCTCGGGGAGGGGGGGGGGTGGATGCCCCGGATGTATGTATGCCTAGAAGAAACACTGTTTACGATACCTGAAATGATCATACGGTCTGGGTGACCATGCCTTCCAAATTACGGTTATTTTCCACATAATCAGGCGTTTTTCTGCCGTAGGAAAGCGATAAAAGGAAATTCCACCTCCTTACTCGTACTTTGAGAAGCACCCATACGCCACACAACTTTTAACCATTTCTAAAACTTCAAACAATCGAGTGACAGAGGGTCCAGAAATCGCTTCCCCGTGTAATCTTATGGAAACCTTAGCAGCCGAACTTTCTCTTAATCACCCGGAAGTAACCGTGACTTCAAAATGGACGTCGGTGCAAAGGCTCTGGATCGAAGCGTTTATATTCTTTGCCCAAGGCGTGATCGAGCCTCAGTGACGTCACAGGAGAAGTCTAATGGACCTTAGCAGCTTCAGTGACGTCACAGGAGAAGTCCAATGGACCTCAGCAGCTTCAGTGACGTCACAGCAGAAGTCCGTAGGACCTTGCTTTCGTTCAGAGCGGACGATCAGTCGCCGTGCTTCTAACATAAGCTGATCAGAAGACCCAAATTCTTGAGGACAGTCCTCGAATTTAGTTTACTATTCCCCAAAACGTTTGATGCCATGGGGGAAGCAAATTGCCCGCGAATCTTGATTTTTGTCCTTAAATTTAAAATTTATCAAAAGCTCTTTACGTTTCTAATGAAAATTCGCTTAAAATTAATTTTCGTTGTAAGTATCTCCCCCATCCTCCTCACTTGCTGACATGCCTCTCGTAAAAAAAATTGTATTTGTTCTAATTTCCACGAAAATTTTTCGCAAAATGAGGAGATTCTGCATGCAGTTCGTTCTTCAGAGAAACATAAGGATTATATAGGTCATTCTTAATTCAACACGTGCATCTGAGTTATGCTGAATGTGCATCTAAGGTAAATATTTCAATTTTGTACTCAAATCAGTGTTTCAGTGTCTGTTCACCTTATTCTAACGTGGTGTTCTACATTTCTATACATCGCGTAGATTCGTTCGCAAAACCTTAAGTGAATCGCTCTTACTGCAATGAAAGTTGATTAATGAAAGCTGATGTTGTAATACACTATCTACCAACAAGTAATTGAACACCTGTGATAGCAAAGGAAAACGAAGTTTATTCACCTTCAATAGTTGGTGGAGCCTCCACGGGCGGCAATTACAGCTGCGACCCTCCGGGGCATACTCTCAACCAGGCGTTGTACGACGGCTAGCGGTATTTTCTTCCACTCGGCTTGGAGAAGACAGATCAGTTCCTTCACCGATTTCGGACGGCGGGGGCACTCCTTAAGTCGACTCTCCAACTCGTCCCAAAGGTGCTCGATAGGGCAGTGGCGGCGGAACCGCCCGGGCCCGGTCAATGATTTCAATAATTTTAGCCACGATTTTTAATTTTATTTTTTTTATTTGGCATATGTGCGATTTTTTTTTTGTGATGTGCCTTAGAAAGTTCCTCTAAGTAAGTGGTCATAATCCCTAACAAAGCACCTTAGCCATTTTTTTTTCTATTTGTTCCGGGAAGCGGGAAGAGGTAGGGGTGCCCCACGATTCGAAATTTCGGGCCCGGTCAACGAACTTCACTTTCCACCGCCCCTGCGATAGGGTTAAGGTCTGGGCTCTGCGCAGGCCTGTCCATTTGATTAACCCCACTGTCACCATACCAAGCCATGGTGGACCTCGCAACATGACAGGTGGCATTGTCATCCTGAAAGTAACATGTGTCCACCCCGTAATACTGCCACAACGTAGGAAGCGCATGGTCATCCAAAATGGTGCAGTAGGTCTCGGCGTTGAGTCTACCAGGAATTGCGACAAAGGATCCCGTGCCATACCAGGAGAAACACCCCCATAGCATAATTCCACCGCCGCTGAACTTCACAGTTGGCACAATACATTCCGGCAGGAGGCGTTCTCCAGGCAGACGCCAAACCCAGACCCTGAAATTCGAACGGTAGAGGGTGAACCTTGATTCGTCGCTCCAGAGAACCTGTTTCCACTGTTCAACGGTCCACTGTCGACGTTCTTTGCACCACGTTAGCCGAGCAGCGCCATTAGACTTGGTGATCAAAGGCTTGTGGGCGGCAGCACGTCCATGATAACCGAGCAGATGGGCTTTCTTACGGATGGTATTCATCGAAAGAACACTCCCGGATGCCTGTTGAAACTCCTCGTGGATGTGGCCCATCGATTTGGTGCGGTTCTTCCGAATTTCTCTGGCCAGCACCCGTCGGTCTCTAACTCTCAGTTTTGTGGGCCTGCCGGATCGGGGCACATTCCGACAGTCACCTCTCGTCTTCCACTTGCCAATCACGTAGGCCACTGTCGATTTTGGGTACTTCAACTCGCTGGATATGTCACGCATGGATCGGCCATTTCTGTGATACCCGACGATTACACCTTTCTCGAAATCAGAGAGCTCCGAACTGCGTAACATCTTGCATGCGACTGGTTGCGTTGTTGTTTCCCACACGATATTTAACGGCGGCGGCCGCGACGTGTATCAGGACCGCAGATATCGTCGATTGCAGGGGTGTCCAATTACTTGTTGGTAGATACTGTATGAATAAAATGTGCTAATATTTAGTTTACGAATTACTTAGAAAGTTGTCGCAAGAACAAAGGGAAATAATTTTGTCTAATATTTAGACGAAATTTGAAAGTTTAATTGGAAATGAAGAAAATGTTGAAGTTTAAATGAAACTGACAAATTTTTGGGAATTCTTCGCTTAGAGTGCTAGCCGAAGGGAACTTTGAAATGTTTCGCACAAAATAAATGAAATGTGCTGTTTTGTTGACAAATTACTTTCCCAGTATGAAGATGGCTGTGGGTGATGTAGTGGTACAAAGCTCTGGCCGCTAATCATTCGTCCAGGATGAGGCCAGGATTCGAATTCCGGTGAGGCATGGATGGTTTGTTTGCATACGTGCCAACAGTGGCGTACCTGAAACAGTCGGGGCCCTCCCGCAAAAAAAAAAAAAAAAAAAAAATATATATATATATATCTTCGAGGCCCTTTTGAAAAAATATATTTGCTTTCAGTTACTGAAATTTTTATATTCCATATTACCATCTAGGTTTTACGGACGTTTTAATAATTCATATTACAGCTGTTTTTCGTAAAACCAAAGTTGTTACACTTTATTGGGAGTAACACAAATGCACACGGTGTAATTAAAATGGCTGCCCTAGTTTTATACCAATACAAAGTATAGCAAAACACTTACGCCAAAGTTAATCACATCATGCAAATTTTATTCTTTTAGAGAAGTAAGGCCAGTCTGTTTGAAATGCCTCACGTTGACACAGTGGTGTAAAAGAGCCTTAGCGTAGCTTAGCGACGCTAAGGCACTTTTTGTGGGTAGTTGGGAAGAAAAACAGGGCAAAGCAATTTTTTTATATGATCATGTGAAAGGAACTCTGATTTATATGAAAGCATACTCGTACCTTAAGAGAACGTTAGTATTGCAAAGATCAAACTGTCGGATCACACAGTAAGCTTTCATCCTACGCACGGGTAGGAGGAAAAGTAGCACAGAAGAGTTAAACATGCATGTAGACAGAGTGATAAGTGGCCGCTGTGGTGACATAATGACATAAGCTTCTCACCGCTCGTCTGGGTGGGTCTGTGTTGTAGGTATGGGTAGTGTGCTTGTCTTACAGCACTATTATTTCCCTCCTCTCGATCCAGTGGCCCTAAGTTAAAAATGAACGGTGCCCCCCCCCAAAGTAGCAAATTTTTAATGGTTGAGAAGAGCATTTCAGCTAAACGCGCCAGCTGCTTCAAGAAAACTAACCCCTAAGCTCATTCTGTTGTTCCTTATGAGTAACACAAAAGGACGCTCCGGGTCAAATTGGACAGAGGCACTGGCTTCTGGCCAATCGCTCTCGCTCGAGACGAGCTCCGTGCGAGGTATGGGCGATACACCCACCCCAAGGTGCTGGCTCGACCGTAACCAATGGCTCCAAATCAGGAATCAGCGACTATGGCCTTAGATGATTGCGGTGGTCAATATACTAGGGAAGAAACAAAAAACAACGCAGAAGATATATAAGTCACTCCCACCCAATAACCTTAACAAGAGCGGCATATAAATTACATTTATTCAGTGTAATTGATTCATATTGTGAACACTGAATATTTGGAGCTATACAGAACGACAGAATAGTATTTAAAGGGGAACTTAACATTTAGCATCTGACCCGGACGTTTCTTTTATCATTTTTATTTAAATTTCTCCAATTAAGCAAACAAAAGCGAATTTTTCGAAGGCTTAAAATTTTTGTAGTGTGATATTTAGGTTTTATATCTAGGATTAACAAGAAAGTTGACACCGAATTTTCGGGTGTAATAAGCACGTCTTTTGAATCCGTTCTGACGCAAATTAAATTTATCAAAGCTATTCAAAGTCAATCGTGTTTTTAATCCCTCAGATATTGCTGTAAACGGAATCTTGAGCTTACGAACTCTTAGAAACAGAGATATCGACAAAAATAAGATGTGACTTTACGTCCCCTGGTGGGAAAACCATGCATTATTTTAGGAAAAAAGTATTCTCAAAAGGTTTATCCGTATAAGCGGTATCGGTCGAAGAAAAAAAAATTAGTCGAGTTTTCAGGAGCCCAGATTTTGCAACAAATACTTCAGAAGCAGAAATTAACACTTATGACCCCTGGTGGCTAAACCATTCTTTACCAAACATTAGAAATTATGTGAAAAATATTTTCCATCAGGTCTTGTATGCGATACAGGAAGAATTTTTCAAATCAGAGCTTTGGGAGCAGAAATAACGCAGAAAACGCAATTTACCTTTGTTCCCCCTAGCGGAAAGTGTATGATTTACTGGAAAATTTTGAATTTATAGGAAAAACATTTCGCATCGAAAACACTATCCAACAAAGAAGGGAATTTTTCAAATCGTACTCTTAGAAGTAGCGATATTGACAAAAATAAGATATACATCTACGCCCCCTGGCGTAGAAACCGTGCATTTTTTCAAGAAGAAATTTTTCCTAAAAGGTTTGTCGACATGAGTAGTATTGGTCTACAAACGACGTTTTTTTTAATCGAGAATTTAGAAGCTCATATTTTGCTGCAAATACAACAGAAGCGGAAATTAAGATTTACGCTCCCTGGTGGCCAAACTATTTTTTTACGAAAATTAGAAATTATGTGCAAACGATTTCCCATCATCAGGAGCTGTATCCGGTGCAGAAAGAATTTTTCAAATCGGAGATTTAGAAGCAGAGATATAGGGGGAATTTTTTTTTTTTTGATTGGAGGTTTAGCGACCACCGTGAGCAACTCAATGGGCTATAAGCAGTCGCCCGTCCCTAATTTAGGCTCACTGGTTCCAGGGAAGGGAGAGAGCCAGTGCCGTAAAACAAACACAACATCCATGCCTCACCGGGATTCGAACCCGGACCCCGTTCGGACGAATGATCAGTAGGCCATCGCTTAGACCACTGCGCCACCGGGGCGGCATAGGGGAAAATCCAATTTACCGCTACGCCCCCTAGCGGAAAGTCTATGAATTACTTGAAAATTTTGAAATTATATGAAAAACATGTCACACGGAAAACACTATCCAACAAAGAAGGATTTTTTTCAAATCGGACTCCTAGAAGTAGAGATATTGACAAAAATAAGATGTACATCTACGCCCCCTGGCGGAGAAACTGTGGAATATTTTAAGAAGAAAATATTCCGAAAAGGTTTATCGATGTGAGTGGCATCAGTCCAGGAAAGAATTTTTTAATCGATGTTTTAGAAGCTCAGATTCTATGGCAAATACATCAGAAGCAAAAATTAACACTCACGCCCCCGGTTGGCTAAAGTATTCTTTACCAAAAATTTGAAATTATATGCAAAAGAGTTTCCATCACGAGGTGCATCCGCTGAAGCAAAAATTTTTCAAATCGGAGTTTTAGAAGAAGAGTTATCGGGAAAAATGTAATTTACTTTTACACCCCCAGTGGAAAATCTATGCGTAATTTGTAAAAGTAATTATATCTAAAATACTCTTCGACATAAATGGAATCGAAAGATAAAAGAATGTTTTCAATCGGATGTTGAGAAGCAAATATGTGGAATAAAACGTATTTTTAAATTCGACATCATCTGCATTTATGCTCTCTAGCGGCGAAATTGTACATCGTAAAAAACAAAACAAAATAAAGGATCATCATTCGTATATTTCAAGCTTTCCAATGCAAAAAGAATTTTTCAAATCGGACTAATAGTTGCTGAAATATCGTGGGTACAGACGGACGGACGGACAAACCGATAACAGAAGCACGGTCTTTTTTTACAAAAGACGTGCTAAAAATGTGGAAAACTCTTCAAAAAAATGGAGAACTGGTGAAATTTTTATAGTTAAAAATGGTAAAAACCCGGAATCCTTTCTCCAAAATGACACATGGTTATTTCGTTGTTGCGTTGTTTTCAGTTTTCATCTCTCATTAAACAAGCAAAGAAGCATTGGCATGGGTTGCTGAAACAGTAAATATTGATATCTGCAAAATTTGCAGCAGACCAAAATGAGAGATACGTGCATACATGGGTGCCTGCAGGAAGTTTTTCAGGGAGGGGGGGGTCAAGTGTAATTAATTAAGGTTTGTCTAATATGTAGAAAACAGTAATTCGTGAAAATGAAAGATACTACTACTTACTTGCTACACTAGAACACTACTAATATTATTATTATTATTATTAATTGATGCTGCTCTTCAAGAAAGTGTATATAAGTAACTGTTTTCAAAATAATGAACAGTGTCGAGCAGGGCCGAGTCGAGCCTTTTAAGTTCAGCACACACCACCCTGAGCGGAACTTGTTTGGGCGTACTACCTTACGGTTTGCTAGGTTTTCCGCTTTCACGTTATCGTTTTCCAATTCCAAATTTCCAATAAAATTGGGATATTAAATTAAACGCCCCAAACTCCATCTTTCCTTGTGGTCCAGTTCTGCGAGTGTAAATAAAAAAGTAATAAATAAAAAAGTAATAAATGAAATAAAATACAGAGAAAAATAATTATACGGGGGGGGGTCAAGTGATCCCTGTGACCCCTCCTGTCGGCGGCCATGCGTGCATACGTTTTATTTTTTGCAAAGATTGTCTTAAAATGTATGCTTTAAACATGAAAACTGAAATAGAAACATGAGACTGCTATATGTATATAAACTTCAAAAATAAATATTGCGTTTCAGTCAAGGTGTGTGTGTGTTGAGATACAAACTTCAAAATGTATACATACTTCAAATCGAAGTATTGCATTTCAGTAAAAGTGTGTGTGTGTGTTGATATTTTTTATGGGGAGGGTCTGAGGAAATTTAGGATTGTGTTGGGGGGGGGATATATAAATCTCTGTCAACCGGAACTCGAACCTACGCCAGACGACCAGCCAGAAACTTGCCCCTCTGACCACTCGACCACCGGGGCGGCACTACCTATGCTTTCCATATTCAGAGTAAATCTCTAATGAATTTCAGTTTCGCACACTATTTGAAATGATGTTTGAAAGCGCAATTACTTCAAGTTGCCCGTTTGTTAAAAACAGTTATTATGAATGGATGGTAAAAAAACAAACAAACAAACAAAAAAAAAAAAAACAAGAAACAATGCTGTTTCTTCTTCGCTTTTCAAGCAGATATCGAGCTTGTGTAATTTCTATACCTGACCTCAATCGCAGCTACGTCTCTCTATCTAGAGTGGAAGTGAATGAGGAAATCTGCACGTGAACGTTGAATAT
The DNA here is from genome assembly GCA_039090855.1 of Macrothele yani. Classification (NCBI taxonomy): domain Eukaryota; kingdom Metazoa; phylum Arthropoda; class Arachnida; order Araneae; family Macrothelidae; genus Macrothele; species Macrothele yani. The sequence continues at coordinate 103,505,149 of CM077028.1, forward strand.
GGAACAAAGTTATTTTTATTTTGCTATGACCAGGATTTCGGGGCAATGAAATCATATGGGTTAACTACGTCTCTGTCATACGGTTTTCCCTGTAAAAATATCATTGTAAACAATCAAGGACTTCATGAATTTAGTGTAAGAATTTTAGGATTTTTCTTTTCTACGATTTCGATATTAATATATATTTCGCTTAATTACTCAGCTGTTTTTTCCTTCTTCAGGTTAGCTACACATCCTGTAGGGAAAATGCCTGCTTCGCCTTCGAAGTAGTTAAATGTACGTACTGTTCTACGCTGAATTTAAAGGAAACTAAGCAGAAATCCAGCTGTGAATAAATGTTTTATTTCAAAAATTTCTCTGTTCTACAAAATCACTCTGAGCGTGACTGAAAAAAAAAAAAAAAAAATTTTTTTAACGCTGAAAATCATTTCGCTAACTTTAATTGTTGCATTTTTTTGCGAGTCATTTTTAAAAGTACTGTATCACCGTTATAATGCTAATTAATACCCACAGGTATCTGGTTGGACCAAAAACGAATCAATTAAAATTCACGATGAATAAAATTGGCATATTTCACCAATATTTAAAACCAATCTCGTTGATTTCGTAGTTCTGATGCGTAAAAGAAAGTTTCCCATGCCGGGAATCGAACCCGGGCCGCCTGGGTGAAAGCCAGGAATCCTAACCACTAGACCACATGGGACTTACGTAGTATGATTACTTTAGTAATAATGTTGTTTTTAATGGTCTCGTTTAAAGTCTTGTTTCATCGGTTGACTTTGCTAGTAATGTATAGTGCAGCAAGAACGAAAAGCAAAAGAACTGAAATATTCACAACCTGTTGAACTCGTGTAACATTTGCTGAGAGGGGCATTCGTTGAGTAGTGGCGCCGCATTTCCTGCTTATCAATATACGACACCGCAACAGAGCGAAAGGTTTTCAGAACTCACTTTCCACTGATTAATAAAACCTTTTTTTTTTTTTTTTTTGCCTTTTCATTCGGTAACCGAATATCGTTTGCTCTTTGGGTTTCGTCCCCTTAGAGATTAGAAAAAAAAAAAAGAAGAAAGAATCTTGACAGTTAGAGATAAAAGTAATTTCATATTCATTAAACTCCGTGATGTATTCAGGCATCTTTTCGGAGGTGCCTAGCCCCCCCTTCCCCCGGCGAAAATCTATGAACGCTCCTCCGTAGGTTTTTGGACGATCTTACCTTATATTTAATCTGATTGTTTTCGTTTATAGCTTATATTTGGTGAAATTAATTAAAAGGAAAATCTTAAGAAAATGAGGGGAAATATTATAATAATAAAAAAACAACATCCACATGGACGAAATTTCTATCATCCCTCAATAAAACCTTAAACAGTCCTCGCTGAAGGGACAATTTTTCAAGCACTGACAACTACATGTGATCATATGTAGAAGATTTTAGGAAGGAGATCTGACCCCAGGTCTTAAACAACCCTTAGAAATAGGAAGCTAGGAGATTTGGATTACACTGCCCGATAGGAAAGTTACACGGAAGCGAAGTAAAAAGGGGAGGAAGACGCCCTTATTTATAACCGGGGGGCCAGTACCCGGGGTCCGACGGCTTAACGTGCCCATCCGACGTACGGCGGATATTTAATGGATCGAGCATTCGTACCTGCCTGGAATCGAACCTGAGGTCCTTTCCGTGGCAGTCACGAGCGTTACCCACTAGGCCACCCGCGGCCCAAGCACTGACAACTCAGATTACTTCCGCTATAAAAACCCAATGCCACAGAGTAGGAATGTTTGCACTGCAATACATCATTACAGGGGCGCCGACTGTGTGGGTGCTCCGGGGCCTGCGCACCCAATGAAAGTTTTGCTCATTGAAAAGTATGGCGTCTTTTACAAGAATTTTTTATTCACATTATTTTTACAAATTTGAACTGCCCTGGGATCGGAAAACGCGAATAATAATTCAGAAAAAAGAAATCAAAATTTTTTTAAGGGTGCTCCGGGGCCTGCGCACCCATTGAATGTTTTCAGTGGGTGTCCGCACCCAATGAAAGTTTTGCTCATTGAAAAGTATGACGTCTTTTACAAGAATTTTTTATTCACATTATTTTTACAAATTTGAACGGCCCTGGGATCGGAAAAAGTAAATAATAATTCAGAAAAAGAAATCAAAAATTTTGATCTTCATGTTCAGATGTTTCGAAAAACCCCTGGTTTTCCAAAATTCAGGAAAAACAAAAAAGAAACAAAATAACTGCCGAAAATGTTATGGTTATTTAATCTTCGACAACAGGTTGACGCATTTTGGACAGATATCTATCTAACAGCCTCAAAATCTAGGTTAAATAGAAATTTTTTGAAAAAAAATAGTCTGCATTGTATTCCCATACCTCAACACCCCCCCCCCCCCCTCCGACCGTCTTTTCTCCGCTCATACTACATTTCACATTTCATTGTTATGGGCTTGAGCACCCATTGGATTTCTGGAAAATTGGCGCCTATGCATCGTCATACACTGACGGAAAAAAATCCCAACGCCACGAAAAAATAGTTGTAGAGGAATGAAATGGCGGCAATACATTTGTATAGGTAACATATTTAATCGATTAAGGTTTCAAGATCACAGCTTAATGTAAGCGCGAGAAGAGCCATTTTAAATGTGAAATGCTGGTACATTAATAACTGGTGTAACCGCCAGAATGTTGAATGCAAGCACGCAAACGTTCATGCATTGTATCGTACAGGTGCTGGATGTCAGTTTGTGGGATGGAGTTCCATGCCTGTTGCACTTGGTCGGTCAATACAGGGACGGTTAATGCTGGTTGGGGGTGACGCTGGAGTTGTCGTCCAATGATGTCCCATACGTGCTCGATTGGTTAAAGATCTGGTGATCTAGCAGGCCATGGCAACATGTCGACACTCTGTAGAGCATGTTGGGTTACAACAGCGGTATGCAGGCGAGCGTTATCCTGTTGAAAAACACCCCCTGGAATGCTGTTCATGAATGGCAGCACAACAGGTTGAATCACCAGACCGACGTACAACTGTGCCGTCAGGATGCGTGGGATAACCACGAGAGTGCTCCTGCTGTCATAGGAAATTGCTCCCCAGACCATAACTCCAGGTGTAGGTCCAGTGTGTCTCGGCCACAGACAGGCTGGTTGCAGGCGCTCACCTGGCCTCCTTCTAACCAACACACGGCCATCACGGGCACCCAGGCAGAACCGGCTTTCTTTAGAAAAACACAACAGATCTCCACTCCGTCCTCCAATGAGCTCTAGCTTGACACCACTGACGTCGCAAACGGCAGTGGTTTGGAGTAAGTGGAATGCACGCTACAGGGCGTCTGGCTCGTAGCTGTCCTACAGACATCTTCTTCTGCGGGCTCATCCACCTACAACTCTTCCTTCAGTATGTGCCTATCTTTTCGTGCTCGTTAAACACGTTATTTACGTATACCTTCAACAACTCCGCAGCATTTCCTCGCCGGTCTCTTTACACCAGGCCAGCGCAGCACTTTTGTGCCATTTTCAAGATCGATTGCTTTCTCGACTCCGCCTGGAGTACCAGTCGGCTTCTTCCAGTCGTCGAGAAGCCACCTTCTATGCTACCTGGGCGCCGGCCGCTCCATGGTTTGCGATTGATTCTGGACTGCTACACCTATCAGTACCCTAGGACTTTCTACACCTCCTTTGCTGAGTTCCGTGGCACCCTGGTGGCCCTCCTCCACTCTACGACTCGTGCAATCCACGCTACCGTTGAATTGTGAATGCTAATGCCATCTCAGTGTATTTTCATGCTTACTCGTGTACATTACTTACTTTCACCCCGCCTGTATTATGTTGCTTTGGTGCCCTCGTTAAATAACTTGCACAATTGTGCACGCTGTGTTTTTATCTCATGTATGTAATGTTTTACCTTCACGGCGGTGTTTGTGCTGTTCTTTTTCTAATTGTGTACTATTGTTTCGCCTGTGTTATCCTGTAAATCATGCCCAGCCAATGTCATGTGACACGATGTGTTTCTCTTTGTCACTTCTGCAATTTTTATTCAATAAGCTTTGCTTGCAGCATTTGTTATTCATCCCCATTGTCATTGCAGTGTATATACCATCATGTTTTTAACAGTTTTGTATTATTTCCCAGTGAGACGCCCAATACTGTACGTCTCCCTCTTATGTTTTCTTATGATAAATTAGAATAAAGCGATTTTGAAACCTTCAAGTAACCGATTTGTAACAGTTCGTTGTGTCACTGTGGTGGCAATTGCAGCTCGAATTGCTGCCGCAGACGCGGTACGATGCGCCACAGCCATACGCCGTACATGGCGGTCTTCCCTCTCAGTAGTGGCCGGCCGCAACCCGGTCTTCTTGAGGCAGTACCTTCCCTTGACCACCACTGCCAACAATCGTGCACAGTGGCTACATTCCTGCCAAGTCGTTCTGCAATATTGCGGAAAGAAAATCCACCTTCTCGTAGCCCTATTACACGACCTCGTTCAAATCAAACTCCGTGAGCTGTTGATAATGGCTTCTTCGTCTTCTTAAAGGCATTCTTGACTAACATCAACACATTACGTCGAATCTCAACGATAACTAACGCTCACGAACGTTACAGCGCGTATTTACAGCAAACCTGCTTTGCATGTTCCGAGGGGCGCTACTAGCGCCACACGTATGCGCCGAGCGCGAAATTTGCATAGACGTCATCTTACAGATGTACTCTCACCGCCTACCAACTGTCGTTTATCTAACACAACCCCTTTTTGGTGTTGGGATTTTTTTTTCCGTCAGTGTATTTTAGAAGCTGGCATTCAGTTTTATTTCAGTCTTCTGGATGCCGACTTTCCATGTCTACGGTTAAGCCTAAAGTGACGTTAGTGATTCCAATACAACAAAATATTTGCTACCTAATTTTTAACAATAGCAAATTATGAGAAATTGTTCCCATAAAAAGGTTTGTTTTTTTTTTCCATGGCGGAAGGTGATTTACGCTATGTGAAAGTAAAAACTCCAAGCACCTCAAACTGCCATCCACACTCACAAACGGTTAGTTAGTTTTTATTTTGTTTTTTTACTATGTGCTGATCTAAATGGACTGAAACCAAACGGCATGGGAATGGTTTACACCATACGTTTTCAGGTAACTCTGTAATGATTCCTTAGTAATCAGAAATGCCCTTGTAGTAAGGCGAGGTAATTTTTACCCCTCCTAATGTTGGGAGATTTCCTTCAGCACAGCATTATCTTACTAGCATCCTCAATATTTTACACTACCCCATGGTGAAATCCGTGGTGCGTTATTGAAATAAAGCAAAGGTATAACATTTTTAATCATTTGTAGGTGTAGATTTCTTGGAATTCGCATTTCCGATATACGAGCATAAGAAAAATTGTATACTCTATTTAAAAATGCTATGTGTTAATGTATATATAAATAACAAAATTGTGATTATAGTATATAAATCAGTCAATAAATTTCAGCCCCCCCAAAAAAAAAAATTTGTAATTGCCCTCCCGGAAAAAAAAACTCTCTGAATACAACACTGATTAAACTGTACAAAAAGATATCCTAAGTTATTTACGGTGCTAAATGTTGTTGTGCGGGCCTCCTTGTCCATAGAATACAGTGACTGGCTGACATCTGCCAAACTCGTTCGGTAGATCAGCAATTACAGACATCTATATTAATAAAAGCACTGTGTCTGTCTGTCAGTCGGTCGTCTACAGTGGAAATTACTGAACGTAGAAACTAGAAATTTGGGAGGCTAAAAGATGTCTTTTGTCTATAACTATAATAGCTTTTGTCTTAAGGACTTCAGAAACTGATACACAGACATCATGCAATCACTTGTACAATAATTTAAGTATCCGGTGTCATACTGTGTGTAACGTACCAGGAGATGTGACGTACCTGCCAGAAGGACGCACACGACATAAAGGCAGATAGGAATCAGAATAAAATGTCCGCGTAGCTTAATTGGTAGAGCAACTTATTCCGGAGTGAGTGGACCGGGTTCGAACCGCGGCGCGGATAAAAATGACGGAGAAATTCACTTCGTTATAATGGCGCCCGAACTATCCGGATGACCCGACCGTTCAAAATCTCGCATTGGTGTGATGTTATTTCCACACCGCGAGATAGGAAAAATATGAGCAGCACTTCGAAAGAAAAAAAAAAAAAAAAAAAAGAAAAATAAGGGGGAGATGATGTAACGTACCAGGAGATGTGACGTACCTGCCAGAAGGACGCACACGACATAAAGGCAGATAGGAATCAGAATACATGTCCGCGTAGCTTAATTGGTAGAGCAACTTGTTCCGGAATAAGCGGCCTCGGGTTCGAATCCCGGCGTAGACCAAAAAGGACGGAGAAATTTATTTCGTTATAATGGCGCCCGAACTATCCGGATGCCCCGACCGTTCACAATCTCGCAATGGTGTGATGTTATTTCCACACCGCGAGATAGGAAAAATAAGAGCAGCACTTCAAAAAAAAAAAAAAAAAAAAATAAGTGGGAGATGATGTAACGTACCAGGAGATGTGACGTACCTGCCAGAAGGACGCACACGACATAAAGGCAGATAGGAATCAGAATAAAATGTCCGCGTAGCTTAATTGGTAGAGCAACTTATTCCGGAGTGAGTGGCCCGGGTTCGAACCCCGGCGCGGATAAAAATGACGGAGAAATTTACTTCGTTATAGGTGATACAATGGATGGTGCGTAAAAGGGGGAGAGGGAAAGGAATATCCTCTGCTGCAATAACCAAAATGTCATGCTACATGCTATTCACAATATCCAATCTCGCTATAGAACTTCAAAATCTGATCCTCCGACAGAAGGTGGAAATTTAATAGCAAGCTTTGAATGAGTGTTAGAGTTCATCGCGATAGATGGCGCAAAATATTACTTCTTGGGAGTCGCTTTTACGTCTTGAGCGACTGTCCCAGTAGTTGGCGTCAGCGAATCACTGCAGACTTCGCCATATTCAGACGGTCTCTCGTTGGCTCCACAATGAAAATACAAAATACCTACTCTTACGTTTTAACCAATGACGTTGTTTGGGGGTGGAGCTTAGTAGGTAGGCGGGGTTTCGTAGCTCAAATTCAAGGGTTCTCTGCTAATATACACATTTTCTCTTCAGAAAATGAACATACAGTAGGATTTAAGATGATTTATGAGACAAATTTCTAGTCTCACTTTTGGCCCCATTTAATTATTTTTATTTGGCCTAGATAATTCAAAACAATCAGAGAGAAATGAGAGATTTCGTTTCTTCCAGACAGAAACACTGCTAAGCTAACTTATCGCGCCATCTAGCGACCAAATTGGAATACTTTCAAGTCAGATAAATTGAATTTAAAAAAAAAAAGTTTTAACTATTTTTTCGGAATAATGGTGACACATATTAGATAAAGATCGTTTTTATTTGTGCTCAAAATTTCAAACACTACAAAATAATAGCTTCGAGAAAATGTGTACAAAAGAATTTACATTGCAGATATTGGATAGAATTTCTCTTACACTCATTCAAAGACAGCCTTAAACAAGCTCCAGTAAACACACTTTAGAGTTTTGAAACTTCCAGTTATCAATATTGATGGCTCGACGGACATATCTGAAATTAGCTGATTTACGGGCTTTCGTGTGTGTCAGATCGATATGATATTTACATTTTTTCGTTAATTTTGTTTTCAAATATGGCATGTGCGTTGTTGATTCTTTCGTAAGGGGCTCAGCTTATCCCGGAGACCCCCCAGGCTACGGCCCTTGTACCCATTGGACATACAGATAAAGCTCAGTGGTTCAGAGCGCCTCAGCCTACTGGGATCGATCACACAACCATCTCATAGGAGGGCGGTTGATCACACAACCATCTCATAGGAGGGCGGTTGATCTAATCTCCTAGCATTTTGAGCACTAGGTCACTCGCGGCCCATGTCTGACAGCTGTGCGAAACGTGTCTCTTTATATGCAGCACCCAACACGCCCAGCGCGTCTGTTTCTGGGTGTTTAGTTGCATACGTGGAGGTGTCCGAGATAAGAGATTTAGGTAGAGGATTTTAGGAAGGGAGCGTTTGACCTCAGGTCTTAAACAATCCTTAGAAATAGAAGCTAAGAAATTTGAGCAAGAATGCCCGACAAGAAAGTCACAACAGAAGCGAGGTAGAGGAACATACGCCCTTAATTTTATTACTGCGGGGGAGGAGGGAGTTCGTCGGCTTAAGGCTGTCTTTTAATGAGTGTAAGAGAAATTCTATCCCATACCTGCGATGTAAATTCTTTTGTACACATTTTCTCGAAGACTATTACTTTGTAGTGTTTGAAATTTTGAGCACAAATAAAAACGATCTTTATCTAATATGTGCCACAGTCATTATTCCAAAAGAATTGTTAGAACTTTTTTAAAAAATAAATTTAGCTGACTCGAAAGTATTCCAATTTGGTCGCTAGATGGCGCGATAAGTTAGCTTAGCGGTGTTTCTCTCTGGAAGAAACGAAATCTCTCATTTCTGTCTGTTTTTTTTTTGTTTTTTTTTTTTGAATTATCTAGGTCAAATAGAAATGATTAAATCAGGCCAAAAGTGAGACTGGAATCTTGTCTCCCATAAATCATCTTAAATCCTACTGTACGTTCATTTTTTGAAGAGAAAATGTGTACATTAGCAGAGAACCCCTGAATTTGAGCTATAGAAACTCCGCCTACCTACTAAGCTCCACCCCAAATAACGTCATTGGTTAAAGCGTAAAACCGCGTATTTTGTCTTTTCATTCCGGGTACTCGCCCCCCAGTAATAAATAAGGGCGTCTTCCTTCCCCTTTCTACTTCGCTTCCACGTCACTTTCCTATCGAACACTCTAGCCCAAATCTCCTAGCTTCCTATTTCTAAGGGTTGTTTAAGACCTGAGGTCAGACACTTACTTCCTAAAATCCTCTACATATGATCATTTTGTCTTTTCATTGTGGAGCCAACGAGAGACAGCTTCCATTCTGAATATGGCGAGGTCTGCAGTGATTCGCCGACGCCCACTTCTGGGACAGTCCCTCACAACGTAAACGCCACTTCCAAGGAGGGAATTTTTGCGCCATCTGTCGCAGAAGATGAACCTTTACACTCATTCAAAAACAGCCTTAACGTGCTCGTCCGAGGTACGGGGGATATTCAGTCGTTCGAACGTTTCTACCTCCTGCCCAGGATCGAACGCAGGCCCTTTCCGTGACAGCCAGAAGCGCTGACCTCTATGCCATCCGCGGTACTAGAGGCGCCCAATTATTTTCGTCTACATAATGTATGTCCTTCACCTTCGAAATTTTGCGGGGAAGCATTCACGGGCACTGACAAGAGTGGAGAAGTCAAGCATTTTTTCTACTTCGGAATTTTTTTGAGGGAAATTAAAATTAAAAAAACAAAACAATCGAACATCAAAATTAGATTGTAAACAAATTTATTCTGTCCTGAATTTAATACCTTTTTAATTACTTCCCCAACAAAACCGACCGGTAATCCGAAGAGAGTGTGATTTGTAAGTACTCGATCGTTCAAGCTAGATAGTGGATCTCACATACTGCCTTACAAGAAGGCTTTCCGACCGATCCCCTACCGTTCCTATCCTGGATAAAATAACTGGCTTCAATTGTTCCGCGTTTTCTGCTGGGATTCTGTGGGATCTGCAATATTCGTGTCTTTTTGGCCAGAAAACACGTGCATTACATTCAGAACATCGATTCCATGCCTCATGTTAGTTTCTCGCGTTAGAAAATCCTGCTCAAGAAATATATGCACTAGAAGAGCAATAGAACTCACTCTGGTAAGGGCGAAGGAAATGGCGGCAAAGGCTAAAGCCAACGGAAAGACGGTCTTGCTTTCTCCCATTCCTGAAATACAAATAATGATTTATTCAAACATACAATAATGAATGATATACAAATAATGAGTGCACAAAATGAAAGTATAGATGGCATATTTAATATAAACACCCAGATCTGTCTGTCTCTCTGGAACGCTTGGCGTCACAGCAACACCTGCATTGTTGCGTCATCACTTATCGATCAATTCATGTGTGCTCTCCAGATGTAAAAATGATTTTTTTTTTTGATTGGAGGTTTAACGACCACCGTGAGCAACTCAATGGGCTATAAGCAGTCGCCCGTCCCTAATTTAGGGTCACTGGTTCCAGGGAAGGGTGAGAGCCAGTGCCGTAAGACAAACACAACATCCATGCCTCACCGGGATTCGAACCCGGACCCCTCACGGACAAATGATCAGAGGCCAGCGCCTTAGACCACTGCGCCACCGGGGCGGCGTAAAAATGATTGCCTGCTACATAATAGCACGCGATCACTTTTAGATGTCAAAGTGATAGCGCGCTAATTTGAAAACATTGGATTAATTATTCAAGTTCTATTTTTCCGATCTACAAAAATCGAATTGAATTCTTAATATCACAGCAAGTTGAGTTTGTATATTAATTTAATTTAACGCAATTCGACTATTAATTTGTACGCTTTAATTACTTTTTACTTTTTAATTTAACTAATTTTTCGAGTTTAGTGCTGATTATATTATACAGCAAAAGTTATTAAAGTAAGTTTACACGAAAACAACTGGACTACAAGGAAAAATGTTAAACAACAACAAATATCTCGCACAGAATGTTTATTTATCGCGAGGTCTTTTGAAAAACGGAAATAAATAGCATATAATTTTCAGTTCTAACATGAATGAGTTCTTACTATATAAGTTTTTACTATATTTCCTCACAAAAAAAGCCGGCGTCTATTTGATTTGTTTTCAATCTGCTTCAGTTAAGAATTTCACCGTCTTAGGACGGAAACATCCCCTATATATTAATATTTATTTAAAGCTTAAAAACAACCGTCCTATAGGACGGGCTGCGTATTTCACAAGTGAATATACAGAATTGGGATTAAGGCCATTTCCGTCACGCGATTTGTTCAGAGCTACTTTGGAGATTGCGAGTAGGCGGGGCCTATGAGGAGAGCCATGTGACAGGAACACTGTCTTTTATCGGGAGAAGTTCTGTTTGCTAAGAAATTCAATGTGAGGTTACTTAATATATGTGACAAATGATCATATTGAATTATATCGTGGGAAGTTCTGCTTCCTAAGAAATTCACTGTGAGGGTACTTAACATATATGACAAATGATCATATTGAATAATACGGTAAAGTAATTTTGTGCACGATATCATAAGGAATATCTGCAGTTTATCAGATGAGTACAAGTCGAAATCTATCTTAATATTAAAATTGAGGACGACTTCAATAAATAGCTAGTTGAATACATACTCCGTTTGGCCAATAGATGGCAGCACGTCAACCTAGTACCCATCACGATTCGTGCTTAAGTGCGTATATAAGGATACTAAAAAGTACCCTTTTAAAGGTCCTTTCTATTCCCCTTAAAAGGACCTTTAACAATGAAAAGTATGTCTCCACACCGAAATATTTATTCTGACGATCAGGTTTTTTCTTCATGAATGTGAAGAGAGGTCTAGCTAGAAAAAAACAACAACCAAATAGAGTGATTTTGTATTAGCAAAAAACTACCTAATGACACGAAGTAAGACCTCAAAGCAGTGTTCTGTTGAAATAAGACAGTTCCGTTGGAATAAATACTCCAGAATGCTGTTTGCCATATATTGTGTCTGATAAAATAGTTAGTGATCTGTCATATATATATATATTTCTAATATTTAGGAAATGGCTCATATTTTTGTCTCTCCAAACTTCATCGAAAATGCCTTCAATTCCACATTTCAACCCCCTTCTCCGAGAAAATTAAAAAACAAAAAAAAAAAAAACGTTAAAACAACTCATGGGTTCTCCATAAAAAACACTTCAGTACTACTCCTGAGCTAAAGGAGGAGTGAGCGCTGACGTGCTGATATCTCTCCGTTCTGTGAGAACTACACAGAGTGAAGGTACTTCGGAAGATACGTGACAAGTCCATGAAGTCATGTTGATATAAAAACTCAAAAGTTCCCCAACCAATAAAGTACACTCTCTATTTACCTCCTGTCGCATTCCGACTGTACGCGTAAAACAACTGAAGGTAACCACTGTCTCAATGAAAACACCCGAACATTAAAATGGCTTATGGCTAGTGCAGTAAAGCCTACATGTCTCCGTCACATGACTCTCCTCATAGGCCCCGCCTACTCGCAATCTCCAATTTAGCTCTGAACCAATCACGTTGCGGAAATGGCCTTAATCACAATTCCGTACATTCACTTGTGAAATACGGGGACGGCTAGTATATTATACTAGATGAAAGCCCGTCAATAAAAATATGTAGAGTGATTTTTTTTAATAACCAGGCATTTTCTTTTTGTTTGTCATGTCCAAATGGGAAAGTATGTTTCATGAAAATTACAACAATAAAAGAAAACTATATTGGTTGGCAGGGATTCGACAATTAAGGTGGTTCCACCTAAAATCTCTGTCTTATATTTCCAATGGTGAAATTTCTCGATATATTTCCTTCGCAATTAATGTATTCCCAAGAATGAAAATTTGCACATCGATAAAACTAACTTTAAGTTATAGCACGGGATACTGAATACTTGCTAAAACATAACCATAATTAAGTAATCCAACATTTGTTTGTCTACTGACGTCATCAATGTACAGGTCGCGCCATCTATTAACAGGTCTGAACATTACTCAAAGAAAAATGATTGGCTTTAATATAATTATGGTTATGTTTTAGCAAGTATTAAGTAACCCATGCTCCAACTTAAAGTTAGTTTTATCGATGTGCAAATTTTCATCCCTGGGAATACATTAACTGCGAAGAAAATATGTAAAGAAGTTTTAGTATTGGAAACATAAGGAAGAGATTGTAGGTGAAACCACCTTAAAACAGGCAAGCACTCTTTTCATTGCTCCACCAAAGTGGACAAACGTACAAATGAAAGAAATTATATCGTTTGTGACCTCTCTAGAGAAATCATACGCAAAAATGATGCGGGCACAAAGTAACGAAAACTTCTGTTACCGGTCACGAGTAAAAGCACAGTGTGGGCTAAGCAGGGGCACCGACTTCACCAAATTATTGGAGGAGGAGGGTACGTCTTTTCTATTGTCAGCACGGAAATTAAAAAAAAAAAGGGGGGGGGGAGATCAACTACGAGATTCGACGTATATTTTAAAATGCAATTGTAATTACTCATCAGGAAATGAACAAGGAAACAGCAATATTTTTTGCTGAATGTTAATATTTTAAAAACGAAATTAAGCTTGCGATTTTGTAAAAAACATCCAAAGAGATTTTATTTCGAAACGTTTATATAAAAAAAAATGAGAAATTAGCTGGGTTACTTAAACAAAGAACAAGAAATGCAAAAAAAAAGATATTCTATCAGATATAATCACTACCTTTAAAGAGCTGTATGCAGAATTTAAACTTAACCAATTTGTTGATGTAGGAACTTGGAACTCTTATCTCAATTGCTGCATAAAAAATAACCATATCTTATATAATAATACTCTCTATAAGCAAGTGAACGGTATTCCAATGGGAACATCAACGTCCACGAATATCGCTAATCTATTCCTGTTCTTTAAGGAATATAAATTCATTAAAAATCACCCCACCTGCTCAGATAACTACCTTTACACTTTTAGATATATTGATGATCTGCTGTGTATCAATAATTCAGAAGTTATAGAGAGTGATTTTGATAATATCTATCCTAGCTCTCTTAACTTATGTAAAACCAACCACAGTAATCAGGAACTTGAGTTTCCTAGACTTAAACATTAAACTCAACAGAGGTAACCCATCTATTAGCCTCTTTGATAAAAGAGTTAATTTTCCTTTCAAAGTAATTAAATATCTACACTGGAATAATAACATTTCAACCAAAGTAATTGAGAATGTACTAATTTCTCAGGTCCTAAGAATTTCAAGAATTTGCAGCAACAATTTGGACTTCAATTACCACATTAATATACTATTAGAAAGTTTTCTAGAGAACGAAATTCCTTCTTCTTTCATCAAAAGAACTTTAAGAAAAATTATTCTGAATAATAGAGTAAGGTTGGCAGATCTGCTTTAATTTTCTACACAGTTAATAATATGATTCTGACCAATCAAAGCCGTAAGGAAGTTGGCTAGAGGATGCCTATTAACTACCTAAAGGAACCTTAGTGCTATGGATATGACGGTCCTATTAAAACAAAAAATTAAATAATATAAACAAAATCACAAAAAAAAAAGCTTAAAAATCTGTTTATAAAAGAAAATAAAAACATATAAAAAGAAAACTAGTTATTCATCACTAGGATAGCTATACTAAAAATAGTAAAACCAACATTAAAATTAATAAGATTCTGATTAATCTATAGAAGCTCACTAAGGTGATTTAATACATGCAAAGATTATTAAATAAACTGCTCGTGTATTTTATAATATTTCTCATGTATTCTGGAGAGTTAATTCTGCTCTTTCTGATCATTCAGATCCACAGTCTTAAGTTTATATATTTTTTTCTCTGGTTAAAATCTCCGCGCGTTGGTTTCTTGCTGTATGAGGAGGCCATCAGCCCCACCCTCACTGCCCCCAGCGTCTAGGGAGTGGCGGAAGAGGTCAGCCATGTTCTTCTCTTGTGAGGAGAAAAGTTTTTGTCACACAAGAAGGTAAGCTCTCTTCCTTGTTTTTGGGTTCTAGGTTTTATAAGTTCAATGTTTGTACTTCATGTACCTTTTCTCTGTCGTTTTTTAGCTTTTCAGCTTTTAAGCATTGGTTTGTCTGTTAACATTTTTGCGGGTTTTAACTCTTACTTTTCTTTGTAACTTTGAGCGTCTTTTGGGGTACCTAGGAACAGAAGATGGCTAAGCTTGTTCCTTTTCTATGCGCTGTCTATGCGCTGTTTTTTCAAAGTAGTTAAGTTCTTAATAACTAATTAATTATGCACTTAAAGCACTGCTGAAATACTTTGTACATATTGCAACTAACTGTTTAAGGTATATAACTTTCACAAAGTTTTCTTTAGTTAATTATTATCTTTAACTTATTCTCGTTTTCGTGCTGTCATAAGTTGTAGAGTAGGGGGTTTTAGACTCAAGTTTTCTTTCAAAAATCTATTCGTTATAAATTAACATTTCCTTTTTTAATTGCAATGTAAAATTTGGATTTCTTTTGCATTGTTTTTCAGGTTTAAATTCTCTCTCAAACGAACTTGGAATTTCGTTATGGCTGAAAATCATTTCTAATTATTATGTCACTCTCACAGCTTGAGTTCTCTTTAATCTTCTTCTCTCTGTTTAATAGTAACAGATGAAGAGCATGGGTCGGGCCATGAAGGTTAATGGATGCAAGCGAAATTGTTAACTAGTGCTAGGTCATGCTACTCTACGGAGGACATGACTTATATATATATTTTTAAACTATTTTAGGTGGGAATGTTACTTGCATCTATGGCCTTGCGAAACCCATTTCCAACTAGGTCTTTGTGGAAGTGAGAAAATGCAGAGTTTTTGCTGGTCCTTGATAAAGCCAAGGCTCAGTATTCTCGACACCTTCTACATTCAGTTGTTTTATTTTATTTTTTTATCTTTTCTCCTTTTACTCACACAGGTAGATACATAACCTTTTCTATGTTGTACTAGGTGTGAGTCAAAATTATATATGTATTTTTTTGCTTAGGTATCTTTTTTATAGAATGTGAATTCTGAATTTTCAAAACTGCTGCGTTGCGCGTTTTGATTTTCAGGTTATTTTGCACCCTTCGTTTTAAATTCTAAAATGTTTTCCTTAGTCTTCAGTTTTGCTCTTAAGTATATATATATATATATATATATATGGAGTGAGACAAGGTGACACCATATCTCCGAAGCTCTTCAATGCCACATTGGAGGGTGTTTTTCAGTCGCTGAGCTGGGAAAACAAGGGGATAAAGATTAATGGAGATTATCTAACCCACCTTCGTTTTGCTGATGACGTAGTCATTTTTGCAACTACCCCATCAGAGCTGCAGAGTATGATCCAGGAACTTGCGGACAAGAGTAAAGAAGTGGGATTAAAAATGAACTTTCAGAAGACAAAAGTGATGTTCAATGCTTTTACAAGAAATGAAGATTTATCGATTGACGGAGAAAAGCTGGAGATAACAGACACGTACGTTTATCTTGGACAGCAGATATCAAGTGAATGTCACATTGATGAAGAAATTAATCGGCGTACAAAACTTGCCTGGAGAGCTTTTGGAAGAAACAGCATAATTTTCAAGAGTAATATGCCATTATGTCTTAAAAGAAAAGTGTTTGATCAATGCATCCTTCCAGTGCTTACGTATGGTGCAGAGACATGGACCTTAACTAAAAGAGACATACAAAGGCTGCAGACAACTCAAAGTAGCATGGAGAGGTGCATGCTTGGTGTAACCAGGAGAGATAAGAAGAGGAACTCGTGGATCCGAAAAATGACAAGAGTGGAAGACATCATGATCAGAGTTAAATCCCTGAAATGGCAATGGGCTGGACATACTGCCAGAAGGACAGATCATCGATGGACAGCCGAAATTTTAGATTGGATTCCAAGGGACAGGAAAAGACCCAGAAGAAGACCACATGGGAGATGGGTGGATGAAATTCGAAAGTATGCAGGGGTGACATGGAGGAGACTGGCACAAGACAGACCGTTGTGGATGAAACTTGGGGAGACCTTCGTCCAGCAGTGGATTGATAATGGTTGACAATGATGATGATGATGATGATATATATATATATAATTAGATATATAAAGGCCCCAAAGACTATACGTTTCTGTATTTTTATTTATTTTATTTTTGATGATTGTTTTAAGCATTCATCACATATCACGAGAACATATGAAACACAATACGGTTATAACAATCCAGTCTCTTCAAACGAGCAATGTTGAATGTGGGGAAAAAGTTTACTTTTGGAATAAATCGCTTTGGCCTCATCTTATGAGGCTAGAGCGATTATTTAATTGAACAGAACAAAAAATATCGATTGGTCCACCTTATGAGGCTAAAGCGATTATTTAATTAAGCAGGACGAAAAATATTGGGTGGGCACATCCCCCCCCTTCCCATAGTTGGCGCCTATGGGGCTAAGAGTATGTATATGATCATGCAAGATATCAACCGAAACACATTTTCGAGGCAGAAATGCTTTTGTGAACGTACCCACTCTTCAAGTAATGGTAATAGAGAAATAGAATTGGACTGTATTTTTTAAACACACTGAATGAAGAAGTTTTGACTACTAGAAAAGTGCTATCCAGGACCGTCGCCAAAGGAGTGCGAGAGTAAGCTTCAGCCTACCCCGGTATTTCTCTTGCCCACTCTTTTGCCGCTCACCCACTTCAAGATGTACCGTATTTCATTTTTTTAAACTTTAAAATATAATCTGGACTTTGCCAAGTAATAATGAGTCTCGTGCTTTTTTCCCTGTAGCCCTAAGTATTTCTCTCTAGAAAATGTGATGTTTACTTCTCCGTAGAAAGGTTATCAAAATAGCATCAGCAGAGCCATAAATATTCAATTGTTTTCCATTCTTCCAAATTCTTAGTATGAGTCTCTTTTTTTATGCTAGTTAGGACTGCTTCGGGAGATTTGAGTGCATGAAAAGGTTGTTGGCTTGAAAAAAGGCTGTCTTTGAATGAGTGTAAGAGAAATTCTATCCTATATCTGCAATGTATATTCTTTTGTAAAAAAATTTCTCGAAAACTATTACTTTGCAGTGTTTGAAATTTTGAGCACAAATGAAAACGACCTATAGCTAATATGTGCCACAGTTATTATTCCAAATAAATTGTTAGAATTTTTTTAAATTTAATTTATCTGACTCGAAAATATTCCAATTTGGCAATAGATGGCGCGATAAGTTAGCTTAGCAGTGTTTCTGCCTGGAAGAAACGAAATCTCTCATTTCTGTCAGATTTTTTTAATTATCTAGGCCAAATAGAAATGATTAAATAGGGCCAAAAGTGAGACTGGAATATTGTCTCCCATAAATCATCTTAAATCCTACTGTACGTTCATTTTTTGAAGAGAAAATGTGTACATTAGCAGAGAACCACTGAATTCGAGCTATAGAAACTCAGCCTACCTACTAAGCTCCAACCCCAAATAACGTCATTGGTTAAAGCGTAAAAGCGCGTATTTTGTCTTTGTGGAGCCAACGAGAGACATCTTCCAATTTGAATATGGCGAGGTCTGCAGTAATTCGCCGACGCCAACTTCTAGGACAGTCCCTCAAGACGTAAAAGCTACTCCCAAGGAGGGATTTTTTGCGCCATCTATCGCAAAAGATGAACCCTTACACTCATTCAAAGACAGCCTTAAGAGAGGCGAGAAGTATTGTTTCTGCGTGTCTTTATTTCTCCTAAACCCTAACCGACGAAAACGTTTGTCTTCTCCTAGGCATAAAAATGTTCGCCGCCACGGTGGCGCAGGGGTCTAAGCGCTGGCTTCTGACCGTTCGTCCAAGTTGGGTCCGCGCTGGAATGTCGGTGAGGTATGGATGTTTGGCTTAAAGCACTGGCTTTCTCCCTTCCCTGGAAACAGTTGCCCTAAATTAGATCAGATCATATGTAGAGGATATTAGCAAGCGAGTGTCTGACCTCGGGTCTTAAATAACCCTTAGAAAAAGGAAGCTAGGAAATTTGGGCTAGAGTGCCCGATAGGAAAGTGTCACGGAAGCTAGGTAAAAAAAGGAGGAAGACGCCTTTATTTATTACCGGGGGGGGGGGAAGCAGTACCCGGGGTCCGACGGCTTAGCGTGCCCATCCGATGCACGGCGGATATTTAGAGGTTCGAGCGTTCGTACCTGCCTGAGATCCCTCGATGGCAGTCACGAACGCTGACCACTAGGCCATCCGCGGCCCTGACCTAAATTAGGGGCAGGCGAATACTTATATAAGTAGTCCATCGTTGCTTACGGTGGTCGCCGTTACCTTCCCTCCCCTCCAACCCCCACTCCTTTTAATCAGTGCGTGCTACTGATGCTGGAGGTAGTATGTCATGTTTGTTATACGGGTGTGAAACTCGTAAGGTTTTACTAATTTTATTAAAAATGGATGGACAGATCATTAACAAAAAGAGACTCCAAACTTCGGATTCTTTTATATTCTAAAAACTTCAAGAGAGTTCTATTCCAAAATTAATGAGTATTTATGGAAGAAGGAGGCACGAATTTCTTCGCAGCCAGTAGTAAAAAACATACAAAAAAATATCTTTCAGTGTTTCGCAAATAAAGTTGCTATCAAACTTGCCCCAGCAAAAATATTAATACTCTCCCACTCTAACTTGGAAGTGTAGGGACGTCTCTGGTGCTACCACTGTTGCGAATCCATATCAAGTAATCTCGTTAAATGACTTCTCCCAGATTTTGTGGTAGTCCACTACACATCAGTGCTGAGACGGGCCGAGCCCGAAAGCCCGAAGAGAGGAAGGGAATTTTCTTCCTTTTTTAAATTCTGATTTTGTATGATTTATCACACGAGACTTTTACACTTTCTATAGTTGTTAAATAGAATTCTTCGGCAACTGGGATTGGGTAACAAATACCACAGCAATGAATTACTGAATTTCTGCGAAGGAAATGTTTCGTTCGGAACTATAGATAGTAGATAGCAAGCTGACCAAATTTTGCTCCCTACCTCAACGGGGCAGTTCCCTGCTAATTCTGTTGAGCAACGTACGACGTAGATTGCTGTGACGTCCAATATTTCCTAATGACCGGTCTCCCGAAGCATTTCAGAAAGAAATGAATGCTCAAAGAATTTATAGAAATAGTTAGACATCCCTTCCCCATTTCGTAGTTGAGAAGGACATCGGTTAACTGCCGGGAAAAAAAGAGTGGAAGTCTGGAAGGGATTTTTTTTTTTAAATGCTTAAACAGGTTAATCACAGTTTTCGGGCCCGGGCTGTATCTTGCAATATAAAATTCGGGTTCGGGCTCGGGCTCTTAAAATTGAGCCCGAACTCAGCTCTGCTACACATCCCTCAGTAAATAAATAAGGCCGCCCCGGTGGCGCAGTGGTCTAAGCGATGGTCTCTGATCATTCGCCCGTAAGGGGCCCGGGTTCGAATCCCGTTGAGGCATGGATGTTGTGTTTGTCTTACGGCACTGGCTCTCTCCCTTCCCTGGAACCAATGACCCTAAATTAGGGACGGGCGACTGCTTATAGACCATTGAGTTGCTCACGGTGGTCGTTAAACCTCCAATAAAAAAAAAAAAAATTAAGTAAAGAAAACCAAAACTTTTCCTCGGTGGCAGTGATCAAAGCGAAGGCGTTCGGCCAATCCTACGAGGTGGGGTCGAGCTCCAATCGTGAATGAGGTACGGGTGGAATGTGAATCCTATGACGCTGGTTCTTTCCTTTCCGTGGAACCAGTGACCTTAAATGAGGGATGGGCAATTTCCCCGTCTCAGATGCTAACTGGAGTCGTCAACTAGCGCACAGGACCTACACACCTGCATGGGATCTGTCAGCCAAAGGCGTAGCCAGGGAGGGGCAGATCCGGGAGCAGCTCAAGAGAGGGCGCAAAAACCGCAGCTTGCAGTCTGATTAAAACTGAAACTGTAACTTTTACACAAATTTTTAGAAAAATTCGAATTTCTTCCTTACAATGTTCAGAGGATTCTAGCTGTTCACATTCAGGAACGAAGCAGTGGTTATATGGTCTGTCGAACTAAAAAAAGAACTACAGCCTTCGTCAGTAACATGTGACGTACTACGGAGGTAAAGCACGTGTCAAAACGACAAATCTGCAGCGATACATTCCGTCGGCGTAGTTTAGTTGATTAAAACGACTCGCTCCGTCACTGGCAAATGTGGGAATTTCACATTCGCAGCCGAACGTAAAAATGAATCTATTGGCCGTATATGGATCTTCGAAGAATGTGTGATGTTCGTTCCACACATCGTCTGGCATTAATGAACGAACAATTCTTTCTTCGCTTCCAAAAATTTAGAGGGAGATTTTTTTTTTTTTTTTTTGACTCGTTCCGGAGCGAGAAGACGGGGTTCGAATGTAAATTTCACAAACAATGGGGCCCGCTATTTTTTTTTAGTTGGATGGACTATACGTACGTTGCAAGAAAAGGATGTTGTTCTCTTTGTTGATGACTCTCTGGGAGCTATTTGATCATTTCTGTGGCTGCGAACTGAATTTGGTCCATTTGATGTGGTACAGTAGTTCCGAACTCCCAAGCAGTTGCGAAAAACTACACAAACAGTCGCAGTTAGATTGTACCTACCACGTAGAGATAACTTTGGGATATGACGTTAATTTTGTTTTGTCGAGAAGAGTATTACACTGCCCGACATTATTACTAATATAATATACGTATTTAATAATTTGATAGTTATATATATATATACAACTATTAAATTAGTAATGCCTTGAAAGACAGATGGGGGAAGGGGGCGCAGTATTTTGCGGTTTGCCCCGGACGTGGAAATACGTAGTTAACGTCTCTGCTGTCAGCAGTATTCCAGGATCACTTTAGGTATCGAAAGATGTGTGCGCAATTGGTTCCGGAGCCCCTGCCAGTGGAACAGAAGGCAGAGATTATGGGTGTCGTATTGGAACGTCTTACACGCTTCCAGGAAGTGGGAAACGAGTTTTTGTTGCAAATTATGGCTGGCAATGAAACTTGGTGCCACCATTTCGAGCCAGCGACGAAGTATGAGCATAGAGGGGAAGCATGCTGAAACACGATACCAAGAAAAACCGGTGCGCTAATGCAGACATGAAACATTCTCACCTTTTTGTTTGATTGGAAGAGCCCATTGCTCACTGACTGGTTCAACCATTAATGCTGATAGGTACTGTCACAACCTGTACAGACTCCACCTCACCATCAAAAAGAAGAGCCCGGCCATGCTAACGCGTGGTATCGTGCTGCTGCATGACAACGAAGGGCCTCACGTTGCCCTTTGAAACACCACAGCGACACTGCGGCGCTTCCGATGCGAAGCCCTTGCCCACTTTCACTACAGTCCCGAATTGTAGATACATGTACTTGGAGTGCCACTTTTCCAAAATAAAAATCAACGCTGCCAAAGTTTTGTACTAGTTTTGTACAGTTTTGCACACCCAAAAGAAATTTTGTACACCACCGGCAGTGGTACTTTTCGGCTTCCTAAATGTGGCACTCCAAGTACATGCTGAGTGCCACTTTTTCAAAATCGAAAATAAACACTGCCAGAGTGTTGTCCTAGTTTTGTACACCCAAAAGAAAATTTTGTACACCACCGGAAGTGGTACTTTTTGACTCTCCTTTGTGGCTCTCAAGCATGTATTTGGAGTGCCACTTTTCCAAAATCAAAAATAAACAGTGCCAGAATGTTGTGCTAGTTTTGTACACCCAAAAGAAAATTTCTTACACCACCGGAAGTGGTACTTTTCGGCTCTCTAAAAGTGGCACTCCAAGTACATGCTCGAGGATCACAAAGGAGAGTCAAAAAGTACCACTTCCGGTGGTGTACAAAATTTTTTGGGGTGTACAAAACTAGGACAACACTCTGGCAGTGTTTATTTTCGATTTTGGAAAAGTGGCACTCAGCATGTACTTGGAGTGCCACTTTTAGAAAGCCGAAAAGTACCACTTCCGGTGGTGTACAAAATTTTCTTTTGGGTGTGCAAAACTAGTACAAAACTTTGGCAGCGTTGTTTTTTTATTTTGGAAAAGTGGCACTCCAAGTACATGTATCTCCGAATTGTCGCCATCGACTCAGTGGTGCACCCACGGGGTGTGGGGGTGGGGCATTGCGCCGCTGAGTCGATGGCGACAATTTGAAATTCGAAAGCATGTCGGAGTTTCGATTGGACTGGCTTAAGACAAAAAGTTGTGGCAAAAAAATGAGGAGACCTTCGTCCAGCAGCGGACTGATGGATTCATCCAATAATGCATTAATGGACGTCTGGATGAAGGTTTCCCGAAGTCTCTTTCACAACTGTTTGTCTTGCGCCAGTCTCCTTCCATGGTACTCAGACATGCTTTCGAATTTCATCCATCCATCTCCCATGTGGTCTTCTAGGTCTTTTTATGTCCCTTGGTACTCAGTGTAATACTTCAGTAGGCTGCGTGATCCGTTCTTCTAACAATATGTCCAGCTCATTGCAGTTTCAGCGATTTTACTTAGATCATGCCTTCCACTTTAGTCATTTTCCTGATCCAAGAGTTCGCCGCTCCGGTGGCGAAGTGATCTAAGCGATGGCCTCTGATCATTCGTCCGAAAGGGGTCCGGGTTCGAATCCCGGTGAGGCATGGATGTTGTGTTTGTCTTACGGCACTGGCTCTCTCCCTTCCACGGAACCAGTGACCCTAAATTAGGGACGGGCGACTGCTTATAGCCCATTGAGTTGCTCATGGTGGTCGTTAAACCTCCAATTAAAAAAAAAAAAAAAAAAAAGATCCAAGAGTTCCTCTTATCCTTCCTAGTTATACCAACATTAATAACTTGATTTGATATGAAAAAGTTACGAACATGACATGATTCGAATACAAACTGTCTAATAGACCTGTGAAACAATATTTAGTTCCTAAGTAAAAGCGCAATATTATTAACTTGAGCTGATACGTAAACGTTATGAATATGGCATTGGCAGAACAAAAAGTGTTGAAAAGGCCTAGGGATTATGAATTCATATTTGGTGCCTCAAAAAAAGCAGGATATGATTCCCTTGAGTTGATACGTAAACGTTAGGACATTGGTAGAAAAAAACTGTCAGAAGGGCGTACGGATGAGGCATAATAATTAATATAGGGGTTGTTTGATAAATAAGTGGACTGGGCCTGTGATTTCGGTATATGTAGAACTCAGGAAAACCCGGATTGTGTTTATTGATACACTTGTCTATTGCGCATGTGACATGCTCATGGCTTGTCATCTGTTTTGTTTGCAGGTAGACGTTCGACGCTCAAACGTGAATTAGTGCAGCGATGGATTCTTCCAGATATACGCAACGGTGTGTGATCCAGTTCCTGTGTGCTGAAGGTGTGTAGCCAGCGGAGATTGTTCGTTGCTTAAATGCGGTGTACGGCGATGAAGCTTTGCAGCGTACGGCAGTGTTTAATTGGTGCAAGGAATTCCGAGAAGGGAGACGAAGCAGTGCAACGGACCTTCCACGTCCAGGCCGTTCGATCCAGGTGACGGATGACAAAACATGTGCAAAAGTGAATGACATTGTGTTACGAAATCGTCGAGCAACTGTGCGGTTCATTAGTGAGGCGACGGGCATAAGTACGGAACATGTTCATCACATTATCACAGAGAAACTGGGATATCGGAAGGTTGCTGCCGCATGGGTTCCAAAGTGTTTATCTGAGGTGTAAAAGAACACACGCAGCTGACACCTTTTGCAGGACAATGCCATGTCACATACCACATATGACACCTTTTGCATGACAATGCCAGGCCACATACCGCAGCTGACACCTGGACAACAACCCTACAGTCCGGACTTATCGCCCTGTGATTTTCATGTGTTGGGCCCAATGAAGAAGGCCTACAAGGGAAAGCGCTTTGCGTCGGACGTTGAAGTGCAAAATGCATTTCCTTCATGGCTGCACAGCCAGTCCGTAGAGTTCTACAGAAATGGCATTGACAGGCTAGTGTATCTGTGGGATGGTTGTCTCAACAACCATGGAGAATATGTCAAATAAAAACCACTTCTGGAATCCTAATGACTAAAGTCCACTTATTTCTCAAACGACTCTTATATTTTGTGCCTAAGTAAAAAAGAGAAACATTAATAACTTGACATGTTATGTAAATATTTAATGTTTAATTAAAAGTGCAGCGTTATTAAAAACCCCACCTTGTCTTTCTCTTCCAAACGTAGTGTATGTGTTCTGTAATTCCTTTGTGTCGTTGAAACCCGCATGTTTAAGAAACGTGCTATGTAGCTTTTTATTGTATGCACGAATGTACTTTTGTTTCCCCTAATTCCATTATAATTGTCGCTTGTCTTAATGGGAACATTTTCTCGATTCAATTCTCGTCAGAGTGCCAAGAAACGGCAATTCTTATACGACCCTTAAACTTTTCTGCCCAGTTGTCCTGTGCCCACTTATCCGAACTCAGGCCCTGAGGCACAGTGGAAGTTTGCATACTGTATTTGTTATTTGTTGTTGTAATTTCTGTTTGTCCCCTCCTGAAAACTAAGCTACAGGTGCCTATGTAGTTGAGAGTTATTTTGTCTCCAGAGATGAGGGCAACGCAACTACCGTCAAGCAAATTCAGAGAATTCAGCCGTCCCCCGCAAAAGTAATACTTCTCCCCATTGAGCAACATATATTCACCAACATCACCCGAAGGTCTACCACCTGGCTACGATATGCCGACGACGTATTTTTCATATGGCCACACGGAAAGGAAGCTCTCCAGTTTTTCCTCGATAAAATAAATTGAATGCACCCTACGATCAATTTCACCATGGAGCTTGAACACAATGGTACTTTACCTTATCTGGACGTCTCAGTGAGCAAATCCCACGACGACCGCCTTTATACGGGTCTATTATAAACCCACCTCCGTTCCCAACCTGATGCTCCGCAGTTCATTCTGCCCTGATGTTTACAAGACCACCTTATTCCGTTCTCGAATTAGAAGAGCCTTCGCTGTCTCATCCGATGTTCGTTCTAGACAATCCGAACTAAAACAACATCGTCGAATTGGCCATTCAGGCAGGATATACGTCGAACCAGATGCATAACTTTATCGAGAAAGCCAGAACCAGCCGTGCTAATATTTCTATGCCGCAACTTCGCTACCTGGGCTCTATTCCCTACATACCAAATGTTTCCTATCAACTCAAAAACGCACTCAGGAGGATGAACTTCGGTGTCGGCATAAGGTCTCCGGTATCTTTATATACGATGTTTAAGAGAAATATTGACAAGCCCCCTCTTCTCAATGAGGCTGGTGTTTATGCCATTCCACTACAATATCCGGACGGCTCCAGGCGATGCATCGTAATGACCAAACGTTCGTTTGGAATTAGAATCAGCGAACATAAAAGGGATACTAGAGACGGGAAAATAACCACTGCCCTATCAAGGGAAGTCAAGTTCAAGTCCGCCGATCCTATATGGAGTGATGTAAAGAAATGAGCTTCATACTCCGCATCCAAATTTACTGCCATTCGCGAAACCTTGGAAATCTTGACCAGCTGTGAGGCTTGCAATGATAGCGTCTCTCTGGAGTTGCCACGTATTTGGAATCATTCTTCAAATAATACTGCGTTTTCTACCGTGGTACCGCATGCCCAACCAACGTGACCTCGTTTCTTCGAATTATCACGTTTGCGCCTATTCATTTATTGTCTAGTCAAGTCACCGCGTTCAAATTGTTGAAACGTTCTATTGTCCAGTTTGCAGTCTAACTTCCTTGAAAAAGCCATCTGGTTGATGTGCGAAAGCTTGGAAAGTTTATTTGTATTCTACGCCAAGAAATTTCGGATTTAGTATAGTTATACTATTTTGAGTATAATTTGGTGTACAATTCCTACTTATTGAATTCTATTTATTTTTTCTTTTAACCCTCCCCCTTTTTTTCGTATTTTGTATTTCATTTTATTGTTTTTACTTTTTCGCATGCAGAAATTATTCGCTAATGATATAAATTTACATCAGGAGCGAAAAAAAAAAAAAAAACTTGTATCTGTATCCGTGAAAAAATTATTGTTTTTAGTTGGCATATCCCCGGTGGTTTATGAAAATTTCCTTTGTATTTTGACTAACCGCCCTGGGTCTAGGATTTTGCTTCGCCCCTGGTATTGGAACGGGAAAGAAGACACCGTACAGTGTCTTCTTTCCGTGACACCGTACAGTGATAATATGTAAAGAGAAATTTTTGCTTTATGTCATGATGTCCTTGTTACGTTCTCCTTGACCCCCTGAAACTAATGAATTACGATACATACAATACAGCCTGCTTATAACGAGCCCATATTTAAAGAGCAAAACAACAACTTTTGTTTCACATAATGTTGAGTCAAAGTTAACCTGATCGTTTTAACGAATAAAAATTGATGGTCTCCGGATTTAACGAAGGAAAGAAAAGCTATATAAGATGATTAATTTTAACAAGCCACGTAACAAAATTTAATGAAATTCCATATTTAAGGAGGCAGAGAGGAATGGAGAAATAGTGACACACAGGACGAAATTGCAAAGCGCAGTGGAATCTTTGTCTGCTATAGTTGAAGAATGTTGATAGAAAAGCTGTGAGAAGGGAGTACATCAAATGCTCAACAAGCGAGTTGTTCATGGGAATCTCCGCCATCCACTCCGGAATAAAGGGGAGTAAAGGACTGTTGACGGGAACATCGCATCAACAGAGAAAACAGGCAAACAGGCGCCCAACTCCCAGGCAAAAAGAGGATGGGTTTGGTTCACGTACATGTATTGAGTGGACTTCTAGGCGACAGTTGCACAGCGAACAAGGGAAGTAAAGGAATGCGAGAAACAGAAGTTAACAATTCCTGGAATTGTGCCCTTTGCCAGTTTCAACCTCTAAGTGAGCTTTGCATTGGGAAGATCGTGCTATGTGTCGTTAAACAGCGGGCAATCTCACATAGCCGTCAAGTAGGAAATATTAAACTTTCATATACGTGACAAAATATCTTAAGAGAGAAAAGTGTTATCCGTAAATGATAAAGTAGCTGTCATTACAGAGCAAGAAAATGGTGAATAAATATTCCCATATGTTAGGATACGTACGAATATTTAGTATGTATAATGCATATTGTCACGTATACATAATTTTACATGACGGGATTTTTCACCCCAAAACGGATTTTGTCGGTCCTTGTAAGTGGGAAAGAGAATTATACTTGGGGGGGGGGGGGTCCCGAGCTCCTCGTTATAAGCGGATTCCACAGTAGCCCTTACACATGCTTCATATTCTGAAGCACTCAGAAAAATGGAACAAATTTTTATTCACCAATGGACAGAAATTTCTGTTGAAATATATCAAAGTCAAGAACTGAAGAAATGTTTTTGAAAAATACTTTTCCAGGATGGCGTGGAATACTTCTCCCCCAAATTTATTCTGAAGTTAGATCAAACAATGAGAGACGTAGAAAAAACAAAAATCATTACGCAGTTTTTGTGTAAATTAATAGCAAAAATAAAGAGTTATGAACGTAAAACGAAAGCACGACGTCATAGAAAAAAGCACTTACTTTTCCAGCAGTCTTAGAATTAATATGCACAAATATGCATCCAGCAAAGTCACAGCAAAACACCCTTGAAGAGCAAACTGTGGTCGCAGAAGTCAGTGACTATATTTAATAACACGCCAATTCTTTCCTATCAACCAACATCACAATAAAGCTCTCGCATTCTGAAAGAAAAGTGTTTTTCCGAAGAGTTCCTTGGACGATTTAGGTGAAACCTGCACTTACATTTCGTTGCGCTATTCGTCGATCTAGGTCAAGGAATGTCTGAAGCCGAACTGGTTCCCGCAGGAACATCACGAAGGCGAGTGAAATAGAGTGTGAGAAAGAATCTAAATTTTCTACTTTCTGATCATATTCTCTGCGAGACGCGCGTCTATGAGGGGACATCTTCGAATGTTCTTCATTCTTCTCTTTTAAAATAATTTTTATTACTTTTTCTCTCGTTATCTGTATAACTTATACGGGAAGCGTACAGCAATCATTCATAAGGCCAGACTTCAGATACTTAATACAAATTTGAAAGATGTAAATCCGTTTATTTGTGTAAATATGACATGGATGTTAAGCCAGATAAAATCCGAAAACTTGAAAATTTCGTCGTCTTAGAGCGGGAATCGAAACCGCATCTCCCGGATAGCGCCCGAGTATGCTAACCACTACACCACCCGGAACGACCAAGTTTCAAGTTTCCCAATTATTTGGATATCACCTATCACAGGATTCGATAGTCGAAGCAACAGGCATTCATATATAGCGAATATGGAGGTTTTAATTCATTCCCGTGATTGCCCGGAGGCGCAGAATATCAAAGAATGAAATACGGGATTACACCATTGTACAATTCAAATTTGGAAGATGTTAATCCGTTTATTGGTGTGAATATGACATGGATGTTAAGTCAGATAATATCCAAAAACTTGAAAATTTCGTCGTCCTGGAGCGGGAATCCGCGTCTCCCGGATAGCGCCCGAGAATTCAAAACCTCCAGATTCGCTATACGAGGTCCGATCAAAAGTTCCGAGACTTGGCCGATATACAACAAAGTACTTACGTTACTTAAGTCTGGCTATGATCTCCCTCAAAGTAGTCTCCTTGGGCAGCGATGCACCGCTGCCAGCGTTTCTGCCACTGTTGGAACGCTCCCTGGAAGTCCTATATTCGCGAATCGTGTCAAGCACCGTCTGCGATTCGCGCTGGATCTCGTCAACCGCTTCAAAACAACGACCCTTGAGCTTCATCTTCGAGAAGTGAAAGAAGTCGCAGGGGGCCAAATCCGGCGGGTGAGGAAGGGTAGTCATGCTGTTGCGGCTGCAAAACTGGCGTGTTGCTAACGCTCTGTGAGCTGCTGCATTGTCGTGATGGAGCAGGAAATCGTCCCTGCGCCACATTTCAGGCCATTTGCGGCGAATGTCGTCCCTAAGACGCCGCAGAACATCGCAGTAAAAAAGGGCGGTGACGGTCTGGCCCTGGGGGACGAATTCGCGATGCACAACGCCACGAATGTCGAAGAACACGATGAGCATGCTTTTGGTTGCGCTCCGGACCTACCTGTCATGCCTTCTTAGGTCGTGGAGATGCCGCGGTCTTCCACTGCGACGACTGTTGTTTGGTCTCCGGGTCGTAACCGTAAACCCAAGTCTCGTCCCCAGTGATGACCCGCGACAGGAACGTTGGATCATTCACCACCTGCTGACGAAGATCTCGACAAAGTTCGATACGGAGCGTCTTCTGTTCGGTGTTCAGAATCTTTGGCACAAACTTTGCAGCAATCCGGTGCATGCTACGTCAGAATTTCTTGCACTGTTCCGTATGACACTTTGACGATGGTAGCAATGTCTTAAATGGTTATCCGACGATCCTCATGCCCCAGTTCCCTAATTTTATCCACATTTTCGGAGGTTTTGCCCGTGTACGATCGCCCTGACCTCTCGTCGTCTTCCAGTGTCGTTCTGCCGTTCTTGAAGCGCGAGTGCCACTCAAAACACCTCACACGACTCATTGCTTCAGTGCCATAAGCCTGCCATAACATTTCATGCGCCTCCTTTCCCGATTTTGACGCAGAATTTGATTTTCGCACGCTGCTCTAGTTTGCAGTCCATACCGAAATTGCAGCTGTGTTCCGCACGTGGTCACCAAATATCGTGTAGCACAGCTCCCGATGCTCACAGAACAACGCCACTTGGCACAAAGACTCATGAAGGTCACTGCCCTCGACCGTTGCTTGCTCATCCGCATACCTCCATTTGTTGGCGCGCTACGTACGAAGTCTCGGAAATTTTTGATCGCACTATGTATATGAATTCAAAACCTCCAGATTAGCTATTTATGAATGCCGGTTGCTTCGACTAGCGAATCCTGTGATGGTTATATTCAAATTAATCGGAAACTTGAAACTTGGTCGTTTTGGGTGGTGTAGTGGTTAGGATACCCGGGGGCTATCCGGGAGACGCGGGTTCGATTCCCGGTTCAGGACGACGAAAAGTTTTCGGATATTATCTTACTTAACATCCATGTCATATGTACATCAATAAACGGATTTACATCTTCCAAATTTGTATTGTGCTATGGTATAATCCCGTATTTAATTCATTCAGATACCTATTTTGAAAGAGCAAACGAATTCGTATTTTTAACATCGTTTAAAACACATAATAACGGAACCTCTGAGACAGTATAAAAAATGTGACAATCTCAGGGGTGGGAGGAGTGGCAGAGAGGATATCAAAATTTGGTTTTATTCAATTATTTAAATTCATTGGCCAAAGAGCGCCTGATCATATATATACACAGAAAAGGTCAGCTCGGGAAATTAGTGCTTTCTAATTTCTTTTCATTTTCTACCGTTTATTTTATTTTATTTACTTATTTTTGTTGTGGGAAAATTTCTAATATTTACTCAGTATCGAAGTAACGTAATGTCATGCCGATCCCCAACCTGGAGATAGTTGTGCGGGCTGTAAAAATCGAGCGCGAGAGGATAAATGGGGCATTTAGGTCTTCTGCGTTATTGGAGCCTAGCCCGGACGATGGAAGTCTGCGAGCTGATGTCGTTTGTGATACACCATGCTGTTTGACTTACTGCATAACAGGGCCGATGCAAACTTTAATTATGTGTGTGTGTGTGAGGAAGGGGGGTGAAATTACGTCCCTTCGAATTCAAAGTTCTCCGGGCCGCGGATGGACAAAATGGTCAACGTTCGTGACTGCTACGGAAAAGTATCGGGATCGATCCAGTGGCGTACCTGAAAAACTCGAGGTCCCCTCCCCAAAAAAGTGTTTTCGAGGCCGTTTTGCGAAAATCCGTTAGCTTTCAATTACTCAAAATTTTAATTTCCATATTATTAACAAGGCTTACGGGTGTTTTAATAAATCAAATTCATTGGAACCTACGAGCATTTTTCGTAAAATCAAAATTATTTCACTTTGTTGCGTGAAGCACAATGTAAGTTGTAATTGAAATGATTGCCCTGGTTACCGATACAAATTACTACAAAAAATTCTTACGTCAAAGTTAATTATATCACGAAAATTTATTTTTTTAAAGAACCGAGGCTGCTTCTTGAAATGCCTCACGATTGCACACACAAGACATGCAACTGCCTTGTGGCAGTGTCTAATGACTTTTCCGATTTACACGAAATGTCATATAACATAAGTAAGCAAATAACTAACTAACGATTAACAACTGTAGCACAAAAAACGTAAAACCGCTAAAATTATTTACTCTGGAATATAAAAAGCACACTAATACCACAATGTTTTGCACATAGAAAAAAAAATCTTTTGACTGTTATAAAAAAAAATGACACAGGTTTCTGATTTTTCGCTCCCGAGAAGAACACCTTTTAGTTCATTATATTCGGAAGGATACATAGTTATGTGCAAACAACTGCATCCTCATTGGTATAAAAATTCCGCTCATTGAACTGATATTTTTTTCACATTCTCTTGTTAACATACCTGCAATGAAATTATTGCAAGGGCTGTGAACCTTGTAACAGCACGTGCTATTAGAAGGGGCCTCAAGTTCTTTTAAATAGCTGTTTTCCCTTCATCCAGTTTTTATGAACTAAAGCAACGAAAATGATTTCTAAGTATTTTACGTATTTACTGAGAAAAAAAAATGCTTTTCTTCTTAACACTTCATTCAAAGCTGCCTTAATTCTTGGCTATTTCTTGAACCAGTTTCAAACGAAGTTTCCGCAAAAAAAAACAAAAAAAAAACAATGTAAAATCTTTTATTCTCAGGCTAAAGGCTCTTTTAACCATGAGCCCCCCCTCCCCGCACGGTGGGGGTTGCGGGAGCTATCAGTACGCCCCTGGATCGATTCCAGAAAGCAGGTACGAACGCTCTAACCACTAAATATTCCCCGCGCGTGGGATAGGCACTTTAAGCCGCCGGACCCCCGGCTTTTTCCGGTTATAAATTAGGGAGTCCTTCCTCTCCCCCTTTTCTACTTCGCTTCCGTGTAACTTTCCCATCGGACACTCAAGCCCTGGGACACTCTATAGCCCAAACTCCTAGCTTCCTACTTCTAAGGGTTGTTTAAAGACCTGGCGTCAGACACACCCTTCCTAAAATCCTCTATATAAATCTCAATCTCAAAGTACTCCACTTCCATTCAAATATTATTAGTAAGCAGTTTTTTGCTTTATCATATCTCCCTCGTAGAAAAGCATTATGAGCGTTCAAAAGTTACATCACTTCCGGGTTTTCTTATAATTTTGCTAAACATTTGAAAACCAGGCAAATATCCAAAAGATAAGTTAAACATGTGAACACCGACAACACAGCACTCCACCGAAATGCACAATGAAAACGAACCAGCACAGAATGAATATCAGTTAGTGAACTTAACAATAGGAAGACGCTTTTGGAATAGGGCGTGGAAAAGTTCCGTTGAAAGTTAGATGCTTAGAGGAACTTTTGCGACTGAGCAGAGATGAGGCTAACGCTTCATACCTTCAGCATATTCAGAAAGGACACGGATGTTGAACATACACAGAGTGATCACTGAATTATTACTACCCCTAACAAAAATGGATATGCCCTATTGACCACGTGATTCAACAGAACGCAATTGGTTGACCGACGTAGCGTATACACTGGGTGGCCACTTTATTATGACCGCCTGACAGTTTTTAAGCAAATGAGCTATGGCTGCACGCTGTTGCCGCCAGAGGGCGAGACTAGTATAAAAAGGGAAAGCTTAGTGCTTGCGACAGTAGTAGAAGTGATTTTTGGGTGACGAGATGGGTAAAAAATGCGATTTGACGGACTTTCAACGTGGGATGATTGTAGGAGCTCGGAGCCATGGAGCGAGTATCACCGAAACCGCCGCATTCGTGAAATGTTCCAGAGCAGCTGTTGTTGAAGTGTTTAAAGACTGGACTGTCAGCCAAAAAACTGGGACTCTACGTGCAACATGTGGTCGTCATCGACTAGTGACTGCTCGGGCGGAACGGAGAGTGTCCAGACTGGTAACAGACAACAGAAGGGCAACAGTGCAGCAAATTACAGACCATCTTAATCACGTATCCCCTCAAAGGATCTCTGCACGCACTGTTCGCCGTACCACTGCATCGGATGGGATATGGCAGCCGAAGGCCTGTTCGAACACCTTTGCTGTCTGCAGTTAACAAGAGAAAACGTCTCCAGTTTGCACAGGAGCACAAGGATTGGACAGTCGATAATTTGAAACAAATTATGTGGTCCGATGAATCCCGTTTTCAGTTGCACCATGCCGATGGCCGAGTGAGAATTTGGCAGAAACAACACGAAAGCATGGACCCCAAATGCATTGCTACAACCCTTCAAGTTGGTGGAGGCAACGTTATTGTTTGGGGAATGTTTTCCTGGCATGTTTTGTGCCCTTTAATTCGTGTCTGACTGGCACATCATATCTAAACATCGTTGCTGACCAAGTGCATCCTGTCATGTGGATGGTTTATCTCAATGGCGATGGCTACTTTCAACAAGAGAATGCGTCCTGCCATAGTGCTCGTATTGTATAGGATTGGTTTCAGAAACATGCCGGTGAGTTTACTTTGCTTAGGTAGCCCCCACAATCTTCAGATCTCAACCCCACTGAGAATTTGTGGGATGAAGTTGAACGAGCCATCAGACAACTGGATCCACAACCCCGCAATCTCACACTCCTGCAAGCATGGTCTCAGATTCCACAAACCACCTATCAACATCTCGTGGAGTCCATGCCACGAAGAATCGACGCAGTATTAAAGGCAAAATGTGGCCCAACGAAGTACTGAGGGGGTGGTCATAATAAAGTGGCCACTCAGTGTATAAGATGCGAGTGGAGTAGTAGAAATTAAAATTCAGAGCGTGATGGGTAAAGGAAAGGATTTATCAGTCTTTAGGAAAAGACAGATTGTGAGAGCTCGGAGAACAGGTGTCTCGATTTCCCAAACGGCTGAACTGGTGGGATATTCGTGAGCCACCATAGTTAAAGTGTATCAGGACTGGCATGAAAATATTCAAACAACGACCTGGAGGCAAAGCTGCCCAGGACAGAGAAAGATTGGTATGAGTGGTGAGCGCCGGGTCCGAAAACTTGCACAGTCCAACAGACACAGCACTTTTCAACAGCTGACTACCCAATACAACAGATGCCAACCCGGAATATGTACATATGTCATGAAAATGAGTCGCACTTATGTTATATAATAGCCGACGACGTCCTCTCCTAAACACGGTTAATCTGCGCAAAAGACTCGCCTGGTGCAAAGATCATGCAAGTTGGATGCCGGATGACTGGGGAAACGTGTGCTGGTCTGACGGGTCGCGTTTTTGACCCCACTCCGTGGATGGTCGTGTACGTATTTGGCGCAAACAACATGAGGCACTTGATCGATCCTGCATGGTCTCCACAATACAAGCCGACGGAGGTGGCTGTGTGGTGTGCGGCATGTTAACCTAGCAGGAACTTGGACCCCTGGTACATGTGGAACAATGTAGGACTGGTGCCCACTATCGTGAATTACTTGCTGACTCTGTACACCTAACAATGTTGCACTTTTTCCCTCAATAGCAACGGTGTCTTCCAAGATGACAACGCGCGAGCCACAAGTCCAATGCTGTGCAGGAATGGTTTAAGGAACACAGTTCAGACTTCCAGCATAGCGATTGACCTCCAAACTCCCCCGATATCAATCCCATAGAGCACTTGTGGGATACTATGCAATGGCAAAGCAGGTGTTTGGACGCCAATCACCTACATTGAAGGCAGCATTACACACAGCTTAGTTGACCCTAATTCCCAACTGTTTCCGGCATCCTATTGAATCGATGCCACGTCAGATAGCGGCTATACTGAGGGCAAAAGGAGGACCTACAAAGGGTGATCAAATTCAGTGCTCACAGCTCACCCAAGTTTATCTGCATATTGTTTTCAGTGGCTCCCATGTGGGTTTTCCAAAAAAAGGGGGCGGAAAAGGTTGCTGAAAAATTAACAAAAAATAAATAATGCAGAGCGATCCACTTATGGGCTCCCATGATTGTTTTATATACTTTCCTCCTCTGTTTCGGACAATTCCTCTCGTTCGTATGAGTAGTACACACCTCACAGAGTAGGTGTGTATTCTGCGTAGCTGCACGGAATATTGCATGCAGCCAAATGAAGTCTTCAAACGAGAAAGATGACACCGAATTTTCGGTTATAATGAAAACGTCTTTTGAATCCCTTCTGACGCGAATTAAATTTATCAAAGTTATTCAAAGTCAATGCAACCGGTTAGAAAAAATCAACCTTATTTCTACAATCGATAAAGAAATAGAAATAGCTACTTACAACAGCAGCTAAAAAGTATGTTATGAAAACTAACAAATAGCGCACAGAAAGCATTTCATAGCACAAGGAAGGTATCGGAGACAAAATGATTTTCAAATCGAAAAGTTAAAAGAAAATATATAGAAGGAATCATGAAAGTCATGAAAGAAGTACGGGATTACACCATATAATACAAATTTTGAAGATGACAATCCGATTTTTGGCGTAAATGTGACAAGGATGGTAAGTCAGGAAGATGAAAATTTTCAAGTTTTCGGATTTTATCTGACTTACCATCCTTGTCACATTTACGCCAAAAATCGGATTGTCATCTTCAAAATTTGTATTATATGGCGTAATCCCGTACTTCTTTCATGATTTATCTGCTTCTCCGGGCAAACACGGGATAAGATTCTTAAATTCCAGATTCGCTAAACATGAATGCCGGTTGCTTCGACTAGCGAATCATGTGATGGTTATATTCAAATTAATCGGAAACTTGAAACTTGGTCGTTCTGGGTGGTGTAGTGGTTAGCATACCCGGGCGTTTTCTGGGAGACGCGGGTTCGAGTCCCGCTCCAGGACGATGAAATAAATATTTTCAAGTTTTCGGATTTTATCTGACTTACCATCCTTGTCACATTTACGCCAAAAATCGGATTGTCATCTTCAAAATTTATAAAGAAGGAAACATGATATAATTCTACGCCTTCAAGTGGAGGAATTTTGCATAATGGGAAAGTTGAAAATAGGCGACAAATATTCTTCATGGAAAGAGTTGTGCTAAGGGAAAATAACTTTTCAAATACGTCTCCCGGAAGCAGAGATAGCGAGAAAATGTTTTAACCTTTACGCCCCCTAACAATAAATTTGTGCATTATTTAAAGAGGATAATGCTCCACATCTCCATTGTAGCGAACGGCATAGAGTGAAAGAGAAATTTCTCAATAGGAATTTTAGAAGCGGAGATACAACTACAAACAGAAATACACAAACACCACCTAGCGACAGAAGTGTGAACTATAAAACTCCTCAAAAAACTCGCCTACTGTTCTACAAGGTAAATATCAGCGGGTGTTAAAAGAAATTTTAAATGACACATGCAGAAGCACAGATATTGAGAAAAACAGATTATACATAGGCGCCCCCGAGCAGCGACATTGTTCATTATTTTGGGAAGAAAATACACACAAAGAGTTTTCATAGTTTCATAGTACCTGACTGAAAAAGGATTTTTTAATCGGATTTTTAGTCTCGCAGGTATTACAGTAAACGGAAAGGTGAACTTACGCCGCCTAGTGGCAAACTTGTGAGCTAAGAAAATATTAAATTATACGCGAAACATTTCGCAGCGCAAAAGCTCTTCAACAAAGAGAGAATTTTTCAAATCGAACTCTTAGAAGCAGAGATATCGACAAAAATATGATATACATCTACGTCCCTGGCGGAAAAACTATGCATTATTTTTAAAAGAAAGTATGTTGAAAAGGTTTTCCCAGGTGAGCGGTATCGACCCACGAAAGGATTTTTTCAATTGAGTTTTCAGAAGCTCCGATTTTAATGCAAATACGTCAAAAGCGGAAATAAACCTTTAGCTCCTTCGTGGCGGAACCATTCTTTATCAAAAATCAGAAATTATAATCAAAACATTTCCCATCAGGACCTGTATCTTCGGCAGGAATTTTTCAAAACAAAGTTTTAGAAGCAGACATATCGGGGAAAACGCAATTTACCTTTACGTCCGAAAATTTATGTATTACTTGAAAAGGAACTGTGCCCAAAATAGTTTTCGTTATAAATGGCACCGAATGGAAAAAACAATTTTTTCAATCTGATATTTAGAAGCAAATATATGCAATAAAATGTATTTTGAATTTGATATCATCTGCATTTACGCCCTCTGGCGGCAAAGTTTTGCATCGAAAAAAAAAAAAAAGAGGAAAAAACACGAAGGCAAGGATCATTGTTCGCACATTTCAAGCTTTCTAATGCAAATAGAATTTTTTAAAATCGGACTATTAGTTGCAGAGATATGGTGTCCATATACCAGGGGTGCTTCTTCTGTGAAATCAAATTTCCTGAAATTAACGTAGAAAAAAAAAAAAATCTTACAATACTTACAAAAAAAAAAAAAAAAAAAAAAATCTGAATATATGTGTTACATTCGTAATTTATTTCCCAAGTTCTGATATTTTTTTAAAGAACAGTGGCCTTTATAAAATTTTACTAATTGCAAATTTCCAGTGTTTGGCCCTTCAAAGCTATAAATAATACTTATAAAAAGTAAAATACTGAGAAAAATAAAATAAAAAAGCTGCTCAGGAAATCTTTGTCATTGCATTGAAACCAATGACAAAGATTTCCTGAGCAGCAACCAGCAGGCATCCCAAAGGGAAGGGGTGAACAAAATGTCAGCAGGGAGATCCTCCCTAGATTTCTGTGATGATGAGATGAGAAGTCTTGAAGGTCAAAAGCAGCAGACAGAGTGGGTGGGCCACTAAGCCCTGGGGTGGGGCAGGAGCACTGCCAGGAAAAGAAAGGGGTGAGAAATTTCTGTTTCGAGTAGCTCTGGGCAAACCCAGCACCAAACCACAAAGGAAAGCAAACAGTTAACACACTTTTAGAAGACAAATATAACATTAGGTGGGGGGTTGGGGGATCTCTCCCAGCTGAATTGGGTAGACACAGAGTGGACCTGTTTCTCTTCTCCTCTGTGGTGGTAGATTGACAGTCAGATTTCCCAACTCCCAGTGGAATTGAGTTTTGCCTTGGCCACCAACCAAGGGAAAACAGGGCAAGGACAGTGACAGGCCTTGCCACTGGCCATAAAACAAAATTTCTAAAAAAAAAAACAAAAAAAAAAAGAAAAACGCCGAAAATTACAGTACAACGCCGCAAATTTCCGCGAAAAAAAAAAAAAAAAAAAAAAAAAAGCCGAAAATTTCCTGTGGGAAAAAAAAATAAAACGCCGAAAATTCCGGAAAATAAACACCCCTGAATACGGACGGACGGACGGACAAACCGATTACACAAGCACGATGTATTTTTCAAAAGACATGCTAAAAAGAAAATATTGAAGTGAATGACTATCGTTTCCAGTTACAATGTTCCGTAAATTTATTCATATACTGCGCATTTCTATTTTTTCGCCCCTCAGAGCATGAATTTATGCCCCTTATATGACCAATCTGGGAGGTCAGCCGCTCTCTCTGCTCCCCTGGTGGCTACGGCCCTGCTACCAAATGTTTTCGATTTCGGACCAAAAGAGTGAAATTATGTTAGATTTAAAATCGGCCAAGCAAGCTTTATCCATTTAACTCCAGAGTGTGTTGAACCTGAAACTGTGCGTCCTATGTATCTGTGGATGAACGTAAAAATGACTTATAATTAAAGAATATGAATGTTGAATATTCACTGGACAACAAAATTTGACTTTTTGTGTGTATTAAACCAAGTTAACTTTATGTTGTTTGGGCTGCTGAACATGAAAATGACCGTTAAAACACCAGATTAACTCTAGTTTTTAAAATATCTATAAAACAAGGTTTACACGCTTGGCCAGCGTGGTAAATTATGGCCAAACCCCTCCAAAATGACTCCGCAACTTAAATCTTGGCCCTCAGTCTCCGGCAGCTGGAATGTACCTGGCCAAGGCAGCGGCCAGTGCGACATGAAGGCAGAGGGTGCTAAGAATCACCGGAGGACCGGACTAGGCTGCCATTTGATGCTGAACTTGGCTACTTACAATGGACGCTCCCTATCTTCTGATTCAAGACTCCTTGAATTGGAAAAGAAACTACAACGGATCAAGTGGGACATCGTCGGGCTAAGTGAGGTAAGGAGAAAATCTCATTGAACTGAAAAGTGGACATCTCTTCTACTATCGCGGGACAGATACTGGCAGAACTAGTGGCGTTGGATTTATAATAAACAAGAAACTGAAGGATAAAGTTGTAGAAGTTGAAAGTTCCTCTGACAGAGCTGCACGACTCGTAATCAAACTCTCGAGAAGATACCAGGCTCAGATTATTCAAACTTATTCACCCACCACAAGTCATCCTGAAGAAAAAATTGAAGAATTGTATGAGGAAATTCGTCATCTAAATAATAAAGGCAAGCAGCACTTAAAGATAATTATGGGAGATTTCAATGCAAAAATAGGGCAACGGCAACAGAATGAAACTTCAGTATACGTAAATTCGGTCACGGCAATAAAAACCAGCGTAAAAATACTCTCGTAGAGTTTGCAGAGGCAGAAGGGTTTTTCATCTTGAACTCTTTTTTCAAGAAAAAGCCGCAATGGAAATGGATATGGAGGCATACCAATGGATGGACAAGTGAAATTGATTTTATTATGTGTAACAAGAAATTTGTCATGGAAGACTGCAGTGTGCTGAACAAGTTCAACACAGGTAGTGACCATAGATTGGTGAGATGTAAGATGCATCTCAATGCTAAACTCGAGCATGGCAATCTCATAAAACAAACAAAGTGTATTGACGTGACCAACCTTTAAAAGCATCAGAATACCTTCAAACTGGAACTGAAGAACAGATTCTCTGCTCTAGAAGGTCTAACATCAGAAGAAGTGGACATCTCTGAAGTTAACAGAAAAGTAACCAAAGCTCTTATGAAAACAGCAACAAGATTAGCTGGGTCTAAGAATAAGTTGCATGTGAACAAATTATCAGGAAAAACCAAAATGTTGATGCAAAAAAGAAGAGAGCTGAGGACAACTAAAGAAGATGTGACTTCCAAAGTGGAATATATAGAGCTATGCAAGACAGTACGAAAAAGTATCACTGAAGACGTAAGGAAATTCAACTGTGAACTAGTGAGGAAAGCAATTGAAAACAACCAAAGCCTAAAGATAGCAAAGGAACATCTCAGTAAGGGAAGAAAACAGATTATGGCAATGAGATAAGAAGATGGTTCTGTAACAAGAAATAGAGGCGAAATTTTGACAAGCATGAAATATTTCTACTCCAAATTATATGAAAGGGATGATACATCTCAGTAAGGGAAGAAAACAGATTATGGCAATGAGATAAGAAGATGGTTCTGTAACAAGAAATAGAGGCAGAAATTTTGACAAGCATGAAATATTTCTACTCCAAATTATATGAAAGGGATGATACATGTACTCCAGACATCATGAAAGGTACCAGTACCAGAGTTCTTCCAGTCCTCCCAGCAGAAGTTGCACATGCAATCAAGAACACAAAGCGGGGAAAAGCTCCAGGAGAAGATGGAATTACTGTAGACATCATACAAGAAGCAAGTGGAGAAACTGAAACAGTATTCGCCCAAGTTTTCACTAGATGCCTTAATGAAGGGAAGATTCCTGAGGATTGGAACAACGCTACAATGATCCTGCTACATAAAAAAGGTGACATTGACGATCTCAGGAATTACAGACCTATCAGTGGTTTATAAAATCTTCACTAAAGTTCTTTCACACCGCTTGAAGGTGACACTGGACATAGCTCAACCAAGAGAACAAGCTGGATTCAGGAGTGGCTACAGCACTATAGATCATATCCACGTACTGAGAGAACTAATTGAAAGAGCGAGGGAATATGAAATTCCATTGTGCATGGCTTTTGTCGATTATGAAAAGGCCTTTGATTCAGTGAAACCATCAGCAGTTACAATGGCTTTGAAATCCTGCGGTGTTGAAGATGCATACGTCAATATTATTAATGACATCTATGAAAATGCAGGTGCAAAGATTCGGCTGATTGAGAATACAGCACACAAAACTTGGAAAGGGAGTGAGACAAGGCGACACCATATCTCCCAAGCTCTTTAATGCCACATTGGAAAATGTCTTTCAATCACTGAACTGGGAAAACAAAAAGATAAAAATTAATGGATATTATCTAACTCACCTTCGTTTTGCTGATGACGTAGTCATTTTTTCAACTACCCTATCAGAGCTGCAGAGTATGATCCAAGAAATTGCTGACAAGAGTAAAGAAGTGGGATTAAAAATGAACTTTCAGAAGACAAACGTGATGTACAATGCTTTTACAAGAAATGAAGATTTATCAATTGATGGGGAAAAGCTGGAGAAAACCAATACCTACATTTATCTTGGACAGCAGATATCAAGTGAGGGTCACATTGGTGAAGAAATTAATCGGCGTAAAAAACTTGCCTGGAGAGCTTTTGGAAGAAACAGCATAATTTTCAAGAGCAATATGCCATTATGTCTTAAAAGAAAAGTGTTTGATCAAAGCATCCTTCCAGTGCTTTCATATGGTGCAGAGACGTGGACCTTAACTAAAAGAGACATACAAAGGCTGCAGACAACTCAAAGTAGCATGAAGAGGTGCATGCTTGGTGTAACCAGGAGAGATAAGAGGAACTTGTGGATCAGAAAAATGACAAGAGTGGAAGACATCATGATCAGAGTAAAATCCCAGAAATGGCAATGGGCTGGACATACTGCCAGAAAGACAGACCATCGATGGACAGTCGAAATTTTAGATTGGATTCCAAGGGACAGGAAAAGACACAGAAGACCTCATGGAAGATGGGTGGATGAAATTCGAAAGTATGCGGGAGTAACATGGATGAGACTGGCACAGTCGTCCAGCAGTGGATTGATAATAGTTGACAATGATGATGACATACCCTATGAAAATCCTCGTAAAAGAAATGATTCACAGCACTTTGCCTGTAGCTTGTAATGAGTTTCTGGAGCATCTCTCACAAAGGTCCAACAATAGTCTGCTAGCTTTGCTGCATTGCATTTCCTTTAGAACCTTTTTTTTTTTTTGAGGGTAGTAATGTCCTAATGAAACCGTTCCCCGCGCTCGTGACTGACAGCACCGTAGTTAGCCTGGAAGAAATCCAGATGTGAGTATAAAAAGTTTAATTTCAATGACATGTTGCACCCTAGTCTCTTGTAGCGCTGCAAGAAAGTTTCTACAACTTCTAGTAATTATCGCCTGATTGTTTCCTAGAAAGTTTGTGGCTCATTGCTGGAAAGCATTCCAAAGTAATTTTTCATCACCTGTTAATTTATCAACAAAAAGGCTTATCTTGGAAGAGATTATGTATCTGCGGACGAACAAATACACCTTCCTTGATTTTGGCCTTACCTAGTCTTGGAAATTTATCACGAAGATACAAAAATTCTGCCTCATTTTGATCCATGGCCTTTACTATATTCTTCATCAGCCCAAGTCTGATGTGGAGAGGAGGAGCAAGATGTTGCTGTATTCTACAAGTGGTTCGTTA
The DNA here is from genome assembly GCA_039090855.1 of Macrothele yani. Lineage (NCBI taxonomy): Eukaryota > Metazoa > Arthropoda > Arachnida > Araneae > Macrothelidae > Macrothele > Macrothele yani. The sequence goes on from CM077028.1 coordinate 103,548,371, forward strand.
AATACATTCTTTTTCCTCGTGGGGATCAATTCTTTTCCTTCTAGTGGGAAGTCCTGTCACGGCTTTTTTAAAGACAGAGGAAACAGCAAAACTTTGTGTAACCCTGCCGTAGCCCCATCAAGACAGCAATGACCTTCAGCACCATAAATCTGATGCTTGTCATAGTTGATGGCGTGTAACAGTTGTTTCATGTTGTACGTTTCTTTCATGTGGACTGCATACCCCAGTGGGACAGATGGCAAAAAGTTATCATTATGAAGCAGCACAGCTTATAAACTCAACTTGAGAAAAACAATGAACAGCCTCCGATCGTCGTCTTTGTAGCCATCAGACCCACTACATCAACGCAAGCAATGAGGTTATCTGTCATTTTGAAAAATGCCGAGCACGAAACATAGACACATGCACAGTCTCTTCTAGAAGATTCCATCGCTGCAGGTAATTAATTCACTCTAGGTAATTTTATGTGGCTGTGCAGACTCTTCAATAGACAAGAAATCAGGATCTCACGATGTAGATGCTTTCAGAGGTGACGAATATTCACTGCCCTTACATTCTTCTTCATCATCCAGAGTATAAGAATCTAGTGGGTCCGGTACAGGAAGCTTTACCCGTGAGGCATTGAAAGCAGAGGGAATATTCGAATAGGTCAAAGGTAGCTTTTTCTCCTTAGAAATACCATGTCCAATTTGTATTTCTGTCATAGATGGGTTCGGGTTCGAATCCCGGTGAGGCATGGATGTTGTGTTTGTCTTAGGGCGCTGGCTCTCTCTTTTCCCTGGAACCAGTGTCCCTAAATTAGGAACGGGCGACTGTTTATAGCCCATTGAGTTGCTCATGGTGGTCGTTAAACCGCCAATCAAAAAAAAAATTGTATTTCAAAAATTAAAAAAAAATTGAATTTTTTGACAAAGATGTCCAATTGGAGAAGTCAAGCAAAATTAACAATCGTTGAGATGGTTTGTCGGTTCTCTCCACATCAATGAAACTTCAAAACGCATCGATCATCCTTTTCGGTTCAACCAGCTACTCAGATTCGTTGAACAGGATGGACAACATACACTATATTGACAAAAGTCACCGAACACCTCTTCAAAAGCAAATGAACGGATCCGCGGCGTTGTTAAGATGCGCGGTACTGTTGCAAACGGTATAAAAACAAGCATGCTACTGACCGCGATCATATCGCACTGTGAGGTTGAGTGACAATGTCGTGGCGGGAGAGAGCTGACTTTGAGAAAGGAAAGATTGATGGGTGTTTTATTAATAGGTTGTCCATAAGAGCAACCGAGAGGCGTTTAAAAATACCCAAGTCAACTGTTTTGGATGAACTGAATAAGTGGAAGACACATGGCGTGCCCGAAGCAACAAAACGTACCGGCAGACCAAAGAAAATCAGTGATAGAGGTCGTCGAAGCCTCAGGAGAGTCGTTACAGCTAATCGATGGAGTAGTGCACAAGACCTCAGTGTACAGGTGAGTAAAAATGCTGGAACCCCAATATGTACACGCACCCTTCGCAGAGAAATTCATTCCATGGGTTACCGTGGTCGTGCGGCTGCAAATAAGCCTTTCACCTCCACTCAGAATGCTACTCGTCGTTTAGCTTGGTGTAAAAAACATTTATCGTGGACTGTAGATCAATGAAAACGGGTCATATGGACTGATGAATCCATTTACACGATCCATAAGTCTGATGGCCGTGTGTGGGTATATTGGCTGCCAGGGGAACGCTATTTACCACAGTGTACTGTTCCTACTTTCAAGTTTGGAGCTGGCAGTGTACTCGCGTGGGGTGTTTTTCGTGTTATGGTCCCGGCCCATTGGTTATCGTGGACAAACCTGTTAACCAGCACGTCTACCTCGATATTCTGGACAATTATGCCCTACCAACTCTGTGGCAATATTATGGGACCGAGCTTTGTTGGTACCAGGAGGATAATGCACCGAGCCATAAAGCAAGGACTGTTACGGCGTGGTTTGCCGATAATTCCGTATCGCGTGTGGACTGGCCAGCACAGAGCCCTGATCTTAATCCCATAGAGCACGTATGGAATGAATTAGAGCGCCGCATAAGAAGTTTGGAATCAATGTCTATTACTAAGCAACAGTTAGCTGCAGCATTTTGTACTGAATGGAAGCGCATACCTATCGCTGTGTTCCAAAACCTTGTCGAAGGTTCAGTGCATGCATTAAGGCCAAAAGCGTTTCTTTGGAGTTGCCACGTATTTGGAATCAATTCTTCAAATAATGCTGAGTTCTCTACCATTGTACTGCGTGCCCAACCAGCGTGACCTCGTTTCTTCGAAATATCACGTTTGCTCCTAATCATTTATTGTCTAGTCAAGTCTCTGCGTTCAAAGTGTTGAAACGTTCTATTATCCAGTTTACTGTCTACCTTCCTTGAGAAAGCCATCTGGTTGGTGTGCGAAAGCTTGGAAAATTTTATCTTTATTTTATGCCAAGAATTTTCGGATTTTTAGTATAGTTATACTATTTTGATAATAGATAGGAACTATTTAGGAACTTTTTGAATCTACCTTGTACCTCATACACACAACACAAAGTAAATAATCACTGCAATTCATCCAAAAAACACACAAAGTTAAATGAAATTTAAATTCATCCAAAAATAGACGAAGTTAAAATAAAATTTTAATTTTGTACACAAAATTGTGCCATTATCCATAAGCAGCAATGATGTAAGATTAGTCGACACATGCATGAAGAGATGACTTTTTACTCACATTCATGAACAGTTTAAAATATTTTGCTGGAATAAAAAAGATGCAATGAATTCTAAAACTTACAAAAAGCACGGTATATACCAAGAATAACTGAAAATTAAAGCACACAGTGAAATCAAATATTTTCTTCTTATGAAAGAAACAAATAAGTATTTTTGCTTTATACATTCATTGAAAATTATACTGTTACTAAACCAAAAGAAAATTTCCAGTCCATGAAG